>OX465099.1:2701611-3332861 GCA_949987625.1 Chalcis sispes
AGTTCAACGCATACGTGTCACCGATAGATCTTCCAAAAGTACAAACTTTACCGAGCGGTAAGGTTATTTTGTCCGGCTGGGGTTCGATGTCGATGACAAATCGACCCATTTTACCGAACGCACTGCAAAAAGTATCCTTGCCGATCATAAATCTCGATGTGTGTCGGAGTGCGATGAGCAACAGACTTGGCCAGAGCGGACAAGTTCACATAACGAACCTTTGCACCGGACCGTTGACCGGTGGACTTTCTCCGTGCAACGTAAGTATTTATAACTCTAATGTTTAAAACTCGTACAATTTTTTTCAAAATTTTCATTAGTTAATACTTAGAATTATTTCTCATCCAAATTGTCGGCGTATTTTCAGGGAGATTCGGGTGGTCCATTGATAAAGGAGAATAAAAATGGAAGAAAAGAAATCGTTGGAATAGTTTCATGGGGTCTTATACCGTGTGCTAGTGTTGGTGCACCGTCGGTATTTGTCCGAGTTTCCGCCTTCATCGATTGGATTCATAATATTATGAATAATTACAAAAATTAGTGCAGCGTTGTAAAAATGTTTCATTTAAGAATATACTATGATATTTCATAAATTTATGTAAATCTTTGCCTTTTTTTTTTTTTTTTTTTTTTTTTTTTTTGTAAATTTTTTAACAATATTAAATAAAATATTTATTAAACTTTATCGTAAAATTTTAAAGAAAAATAATTTATAGTATTTTATTTCTATTCATTCTTTTAACTTAATCTAATCTAAATGAATCATGTGCCAGCGTCGATACAATTTTTATAATTTTAAGATAGTGACTACTAGTAGAAAATTTCTAAGTAAATATGCAATGCATTAAATTAAAAGTCTCTACTTATCTTGGATGATTTAATGATCCAGAAAAATAAAAAAATGGTAAAAATTTCAAAAATTCGTATTATTGTTTTTATTATTAATTAATTAATTAATTAATTTATTTATTTATTTATTTATTTATTTATTTATTTTAATTAATGAATCAAAATCAAAATTAAAATAAATAATTCTATTTTAAAAAAACTATAGCTGCATAAAAATTGATATGATATATCTGATAATGAGTTTCAATTAATTTGTTTCATATCGTTAATTTTATTTTTTCCTTCATAAACAAGCATATCATTTTAATTTTAATTTCACAATTATCTTGATTTTTAAATCAGTTGAGAAAGTATATAAACACGCTCGCGGGCTGGACTTTTTTTCGAATAAAATAATGTTTTCCAAGCTCATTCTCCTGTTCTACCTCTTGGTAGTCGCTTATGCTCGTAAGTAGCTTATACATATTTTAAATAAAATAAAATTAAAATAATATTATTTCGATGTAAGTTTTTTTCTTTTTTTCTTTTCGAAGTTAATTTAAATAAAAAAAAAAAAAAAAAAAAAAAAAAATTATTGAGTAAAAATAAAAAATATTATATAAAAATTTTTTTTTTTTTTTTTTTTCTAACTTATCGATTAAAAATTAATAAAAAAAATTATTCTTATAGATGGTCAATCAGACTACGATTTCGGAACTCCATTATTGAGCAGTCGCATAGTCGGTGGCAAAGACGCAAAAAAGGGCGAATTCCCTCACCAAATCTCGTTGCAGTGGGGAGATTTTCCAAATATAAGACACCATTGCGGTGGCAGCATACTCAACAATTACTGGATTTTAACAGCCGCGCATTGTCCCCGCGATTTTTCCATTCGCATGTACGTTAAAGCAGGTAAAAACCTGCTGCGAGAAAACGAAACAAGCGAGCAAGTGTCCAGAGTTGCCAAAAGCTTCGTGCACAAGAAATATCCAGGGTATGGAGAGAGTATTAGCGAACGAAAAACGTCGAACTACGACGCGGATATTTTAACGCGAACGTTTATTTTTTTTTTAAGAGGCGTCCATCCTTACGACATTGCTTTATTGAAATTGGAGAGGCCTTTGGTGTTCAACGATCGGGTGCAACCGATCGCCTTGCCTCAAAAAGATAGCATACCTCAGGGCGATGCAGTTTTATCCGGCTGGGGATCCATATCGAACACGACAATCATTAGATTGCCCAATGCTCTGCAAAAGGCGGAGCTACCAATTATTGATTTTGATAATTGCAGCGCAGCAATTCACGCCATAGCGCCTGGATCGGAGTCTCTCCTTCGCGTTACCAATGTTTGCACTGGCCCGTTAATCGGTGGATTTTCCGCATGCAGCGTGAGTGTGTATATACTAATATATGTATATATATATATTTAAATTTTTATCACGCGTTTTATTCGCGTAATTTATTTTTCAATAAAGTTATTTATTAATCCATTATTGTGTACAGGGCGATTCAGGCGGCCCGTTGATCCAAACTAGAGTGGACGGTAAGCCCGAAGTTATTGGAATCGCGTCATGGGCAATTATTCCTTGCGGTACAACTGGAGCACCATCGGTTTACACGCGAGTCTCGGCTTACAATGATTGGATCGAAACTATCATGACGAACAATTGAATATTTTTATTGTATGCTTTTATTTAAACTTAAATAAATAAAAGAGCGGTCGGCTATGAATTAAAAAATGAAGATGTTCGATGGAAAAATTTTGCTCCTGAGATTTCGTGGGACAAATATGAAACACTTTTCATATGTCCACGAGTTGGACATAAAATTATACATTTTACTTCAGGAGACCCGCGCTTTTATTTTATGAAACTTTACCGCATTAATTCAAGTATGAATGAATCTGTTTATTTTCTTTTTAGTATGAAATTTTTTAATAAAAGTTTATTTTGAAAATTTTCTTTTAATGTATATAATGATGTTAGGAGCGAAAGTTTTGTAATGTCTTAATTTTCATTGTATTGTTAACTAATTTTTTTATACTTTATATTGAAAATTATTATTTTTTATTTTTTTTATTTTTGTATTAATAAAATAATTTAAGTAATATCATTGTTCGTGTATTAGTTATTGTGCAAATATGCATAGAATTCGCAGTTGACAATATTATATCATTCGTAAATTCATTTATAATATATAATCAAAATTTTTGTAGTAAGCGATAAATTATCAAGAATTTTATATCTCAATTAATACGAAAAAGAAAGGAAACATCATCAGTTCGGTTTATTTGATTATTTAATCTCAATTCGCAAGAAAAATATCTGCATAAAATGCTTTCGTTCGCAGTCATAGTTTTGGTACATATAAATAAAATTTTCTCCCAATATATATACTTTTAACTAAAACAACGCATCGGTAGCATTCTCAAATATGTTGTTAAAACTTATAATTATCACAATTTACGCGACGATTTCAGTTCGCGGCTGTAAGTAAATTTTAAATTTCGATTGCAAATTAAATTGAAATATTAACGTTAACGACGAGATAAACATTATTTCAGACTGCCCAAAAATTTGGCAAAACAAATCGCTTGGCGAACTTTACAAGATAGATCGTATGATCGGCAATGAGCCCGCGGCTAGAGGCGAATTTCCGCATCAAGTTAGCTTACAAATTGGTTATCCGCCTTACAGTGAATTCACGCATATATGCGGTGGCGCGATAATCAATTCGAAATGGATATTAACCGCGGCTTACTGCTTAAACAATTTGTCCAAGCACAAATACAAAAAATTTGCGGTAAAAGCGGGAAAGAATTATATCATGGGTAGAGAGGACATGGAGCAAGTGGCTTACGAGTCGCAGTCTTTTATTCATCGACAATATCACGGGTGAGTAACGAATAATTAAAACTTACGAAAAACGTAACGAAAAATTTCTCGTTTAAGAACTCAATGTGATTTTTTATGATCGTCAACAGAACCGTTTCGCCTTTCGACATTGCCCTTATAAAATTGAAGACTCCGTTAGTATTCAACGATCGCGTTAATTCGATTCTTTTACCCAAAGCTAACGTTATACCCGAAGGCAACGCCGTGTTATCCGGTTGGGGATCGACTTCGAAAACAAGAATACCAATGTTAAAGGACTATTTGCAAAAAGTAACCTTACCGATCATCGATCTCAACACCTGCAGTAACGCGTTGCTAACTTTAGGCGAGCCGTGGAAAGTACACGATACTAATATTTGCACGGGACCGTTAATCGATGAAGCCTCCGCGTGTCTGGTGAGTCTCGTTTGATATCGATATAGGTATTAAAAATTTTACCACGACGTTACCTTACCATTTATTTTCAGGGCGATTTGGGTGGACCATTGATAATAAGGAACGAAAACGGCGTTAACGAAATCGTCGGCGTTGTCTCTTGGGGCGTCGTGCCGTGTGCTGGTGTTGGAGTACCCGCGGTATTCGTGAGAGTTTCCGCTTTCATCGATTGGATCGATAATATTATAAAGTCATATTCTTGAATGAATTTATAATCTTTTAATTGCAGATAAATTATCGTTTATTTTAATAATAAAGCATCCAAATGTTTTACACTCGTACTTTCGATATTAACATTAGCGTATAATATGTAGTATTTATAACGAAAACGATTTAAAAATAATTTCAAGATTATTTTTTTTTATTATATAATCATCGACAAAATTTTTATTATTTATTTTATTACTTTTCAATTTACTTTTACCTTTAAATATACACGTTGGTAAAATAATATCTTTATTCAAACAATGTAAGTTATTCGACTGTCTTTGGAGTTTTATCTTAAAAGTTTAGATATGAAATTCTAAATAAAAAAAAAAAAAAAAAAAAAAAAAAGAATATTAATAAAATAAAATAATACTTGATGCATATTTGTAAATGTTTACGTTTTAGATAAATAAGAATTTTTATAATTTTACCTGTAATGATATCTCAAATTGTCTTGTTTGTCTATTTTTGAATAAAAGCAAAGATAATATTTCGCAACACTTTCACCATTATTTGATTTTACAGTATATTTGTATAACGTATGAGATTTCTATTGTTAAGCGATACAATTAAGTGCAATATGAAATAAAGTTGTAAAAATATAAAATTTTTTTTTTTTTTTTTTTTTTTTTTCAACGAGATATCTAGCACATATATACTTGAATTCTTTTTATAAATGTCGCGTTAGGCGCTTTTTTATCAAGATAATTTTAATCTAACTTTGAAATTTTTACGAAATATATATTTTTATATGGCACGAATGATTTATCATTATCAAACAATTATTAAAACATCGTATTATTCGATATTAGTTCGGATAATGCTAGATCCAGATACGAATCGATCGACAGCGGTATATAATAACTTTGCGATTCTAATGATTTCTTACTCATCATGCTTCCAAGGGCCATCTTCTTTACCTGCCTTTTGGTCGTTGCATTCGCAAGTGAGTCAATAGATTTTATTAAATTGTAAAAAAAAAAAAAAAAAAAATAAAGAAAAACATTTCAAACCATAACTTATATAAAAATCTTTCGTAATTTATTTAATCAGCCGAGCCGTACCTTGGCTTAAAAACGTCAACTTTTGGCCTTCGTTTCGGCGGTCGTATCGTCGGTGGTATAAACGCATCAAAAGGCGAGTTTCCTCATCAAGTATCTCTCCAATGGGGTTTGCCACCTATTATTTCGTTGAGTCACTTTTGCGGCGGCAGCATCCTTAACGAAAGATGGATTTTGACGGCTGCACATTGTCCGAAAGCTGTACCGTTCGGCGATATTCACGTTAAGGCTGGTAAACATTTTATCGATAGTAAAGAGTCAACCGAACAGAGCGCCGTTGTTCAGCAGATCTTTATTCATCCGCAATATCCTGGGTGAGTTTTTTTTTTTTTTTTTTTTGTTTTTTGTTTTAAACTTAATAATTATTGACTGTCGCTACTTAAAAAATAAACGATTCATATGATAATCGAATGAAATAGCAGTTTAAAAACAGTTAATGATTTATCTTTTAGAAAAATTGCCCCATACGACATCGCTTTGTTAAAACTGAAGACGCCACTTAATTTAAACGCTTTCGTTCGGCCAATTAGCCTTCCAAATCCAAATAGCTTGCCTCGAGGTAGGCTCACGCTTTCCGGTTGGGGCTCGACTTCCACAACTCAAGTGCCCGCGATACCGAGCGCCTTGCAAAAAGTCAACCTACCCGTTATAGATTTCAAAGCATGTAAATCGGCGATTGAATCACTTATCGGACCTTCTCCTCTTGACGATACCAATGTTTGCACTGGTCCACTTACTGGTGGTATTTCCGCTTGCAGCGTAAGTTTTTCAGAATCTTTACTAACGCGCGCTTTCACTCTTGAATTTTACATTACACAATGGACGCGTTCCATTTCATTGCTATTTTAGAATTGTTCAGCGTCCAAGTTTTTGAAATGTCTCGCTACTTTTAAATCAACTCAACTCTAGCCATTTATTTACTTGATTAATATTTTTAGTAAATTTTTTTCTTTTATTTCAGGGTGACTCCGGTGGTCCACTGATCGGAGTTAATAGCCAAGGTAAAGCCGAGCTCGTTGGAGTTGTTTCTTGGGGTATTCTTCCTTGTGGATCTCGCGGAGCTCCGTCGGTTTATACGCGAGTATCGGCATTTAATTCTTGGATCCAGTCTATCATAACGGCAAATTCTTGATGAATTAAATATAAACAGCGTTAATGTATTGTGGAAATAAATTTTTTATCAAAATAATTAATAAAATTATTTATTATTGTTCACAATGTAAACTATATAACTTATGAAATAAATTCAATAATCAACAATAAATTTTTCAAGTAAATTTTAAATGTACTTATGATCTTTAAAAAAAGTTTAAAAATTTCTTTCATAAAATAATTAGTATTATAAAATGAAATGGATTAAAAGTTGGAAAAAAAAAACCTTGTCTTTTCATCCTTAATATATTAAAAAATAGAAATTCATTAATAAGAAAAAAAAAAAAAAAAAAAATATGTTAGTAGAGTAAAAAACTGATGACTGACATTTTCTCTGTGTTTGCATTCTGACGAAACATTAACTTCTAAATTATTGTAAGATCGCTTCTAATCGTAACGACAACAGGTAAATGTGATTTGTACATAGATATTGGCAGTAAAAAAAAAAGAAAAAAAAAGTAAGATAGAAAAAGGCGTTTCTGTCAATAGCCTTTTATGTTGAATTACTTCCGCTGTCCGAGTAAATTGGATACAGCTGGTCTTGCTTAACGATTCGGTCTTTTATTTCTCTCATTCTCCCTCTTTATTTTATTTCACTATCGGCGAGTGTAACTAAGTAGCGTACCACCGCACAGAAACAAATCGAGAACTATTCCGCGATCACATCTTTTTTCCGCGTTCGCATAACACGCCGCAGTCTCGAAAGCGCCGAGTTCGGAAAAACTCAGCCTGTCATTCGTGCGTTAAACCTTGGAGTAATCAAAGCTATTGTTTATTTTTAGTTAAAGATTATTGTTATTTACGACAGCTATGTTAAAAATATTGTTTTTGGTGCTGTGTGCTTTTGTCATTGACATCTCGCAAAATAACGGTGAGTAATTATTAAAAATTGAGCGAGCTTTGTGGTAATTTTATGAAAAAATTTTAATTTTTTAATCAAAAAATTGTTTTTTGATTTACATTTTTATTTTTTTTTTAATAAGATATCAATGGAATTGCGGATAAATTCAAATAAATAAAAAAAAAAAAAAAAAAAAAAAAACTTTTCTCTCGAATAAATGATAAAAATTTTGAAACAAAGCTACGTTAAGCGACTCGGCGTTACCGATTGCACGTTTAAGCGTGTCTGTTTAAAAAAAAAAAAAAACTAGGCGCCGAATCTGAGCTGGCTCTACTGGCGGAACGACCGACTCGAATAGTCGGTGGCGAGGACGCGGAAAAGGGTCGACATCCGTGGCAGGTATCGTTGCACTGGTTCAACAAGAAGCGCGGAATAAAGCCGCGTCACGTGTGCGGCGGTACCTTGCTCACAGCCGGCTGGGTACTCACCGCTGGCCATTGTAAAACCTTGTCACCTAAGAGGCCCGGTGGTCGATATTTGATTTTCGCGGGTAAACACGTGCTCGGCGTTAACGAGGAGAGCGAGCAAAAGAGACTCGTTGCCGAGACCTTTGTTTATCCAGATTACGAAGGGTAGGTAGCTCGAGTAAAATTATTATTAGTAGGAAAATGAGAAACGAGAAAAATAATCGATCGATTTGTTTGTTTGTTTTTTTTTTTTTTTTTTTTTTTTTTTTTTTGACGCTACAGATCTGTCGGACCCTACGACATAGCGCTGATGAAGCTGGAAGAACCTTTCGAGTTGAACGAATTCGTATCCACCGCGTCGCTGCCTTATCCCGAGGCAGACCACGACGGTTATGCCATCCTGACCGGTTGGGGTAGCATCGGCAGAACTCGTCGACCCGAGGCTCCGGAGGTTCTCCAAGCGGCGACTCTACCGCTCTTGGATTTCGAAGAGTGCAAAGAAACTCTCGAGAGACGATTAAAAAAAGAGGGAAGAAATCCGCTACATCCGACCAACATATGTACCGGTCCTCTTGACGGTTCGCAGTCAGCTTGTAAGGTACGAAGCACTTGACTCTTGCTTATAATTTTTTTTTTTTTTTTTTTTTTTTTTTTTTTTTTTTTTTTGCTATCGTAAAAATCGGTCGTTTTATTTCGCTCGATTAAACGAGCATTAATTTATCCGATATTTTGTAATTGCTTTTATATAATATACCTCGGAGGCGTTGAAATTTAAGTAATCGAAAGAGTTTTGGACCGTGAAAAAAAAAAAATTTTTGTAAAAAGTGTGAGAATTTACGCACTCGATAAATTAAAAGCTTAATCTAAAAATCGTATAAAACATTACAATGAATCATCGCGAATTTATTTATCTACAATTTAAATAACATATATGGATTTACAAGCGATTAATAAAATTTTCATATTTTCAGGGTGATTCAGGCGGTCCATTGGTCGTAACGAATTCCTTCGACATGGTCGAAGTGATCGGTGTCGTTTCTTGGGGTTTGTTTCCATGCGGAGGTAGAAATGCACCATCGGTATACACGAAAGTATCCGCTTTCGTCACGTGGATTCAAAGAATCATGTTGAATCATTGATCGATTTGTCTGTCGTTTTTCTTTGTTATTTCTGTTTTTTTTTTTTTTTTTTTTCACCTTGTATCATAGTGAAACTGTATCGCTCAATTTTGTGATAAAACGTGCATATTGTAAATAGTAAATAAAATAAAAATAAAATTTCGTTTGTTACATAAAAAAAAAAAAAAAAAACAAAAAAAAAAGTCCGAGCTATAAATTATTTTCATTAACTAATTATGCGAGATAATGGAGAAACGATCGAAATTTTTACGTTGACCCATAAGAAAAATCATTTTCTTCCAATTAAAAAGCAATAAAGTTACAGCGGGCGTCGCGTTATGATAATAAAACGCATGATTTGCCAGCGAATAATAACGGTTGAGCGATCGCGCCTCTCTGCATTAATCAAAAGTAACGTAATCTTCAACGGCGAGCGTTAGACTTGCTTGTTTAAAGTCGTAAAGAGCGCGTCTGCGAAAGTACAATTGCGGAATTTTTATCTGTAACAACAAGCGGCGAGTCGAAGTAACGCATGGGTAGTTGAGCCCATGAGTGAGAGAAAAAGATAAGGAAACAATCTTGCGTTATTCGGTAGATAAGCGACGATAGCGTAATTATGCGAGGATGTATGAAAACCAGTTTTCTTGCTCAAATTGAATACTCGGAAATGAGTCGTCATTTTACTAATGAGATTTTGGAATGATTTTTTTATTTTCTTTTCATAATCAAGAACAACTTTCTTGGGTAATAAGATGATGATTGTCTTTACCTCATTTAAATTAATAAAAAATTAAAAAAAAAAAAAAATGATACAAAGTATGAAATTTATTTTTATACTTTATTTTTATAATTTATTGTACTTTGTAAGATAATTCATTCTTTTCAATTATTTCTCGTACAAGATATAATAATCAAAAGATCAAAAAGTCATTATCCTAAATGTTACATAATAATAATCACAATAAATTTATTATAAAATATACGCTTTATTAAAAAATAATATAAAAATATACATCACAATAATCTTATAGTCTAGAATAAAAAGAAAAACGGAAAAAATAAGAACGTCCGCTAAAATAAGAACACACAAGTGTGTATATATATATATAAATAAACAATAAATAATCAATCTTGAACTCGGAAAAGTTCAACCATAATCTCACGCTAATTTTTTAACCGCCTGAGTGACAACCTTGACCGCGGCCAAAGCTTCTTCACCGGTAGGTTTGATATACCTCGCAGGTAAAACGAAACCATTTTGCCCGCGATCGCGCAGCTCGATCGTGTAGGTATACTTGATCTTCAAATGAGCCTTGGCCCAGTCGTCGGCGCCGCCCGAAGCAGCGTACAGAGTCGTAGCGCTGTTGCCTACTGTGTAGGCGCTGTTTGACCCACCGGCTGTACGCATTGACGCGGCCATGCTTTTACCCAAGTTGTCCAGGTCCATGTAGTCGGGAGGTACGCGACGATCGTAGCCCCATGGATAGAGGATGTATTGACCGTAGCTGTGGAACGTTAGGTATGCCTAAAAAATTTTAAATTAAAATTCATCAAAATTCATCGAGTTTAATGATCGATCGAGTATTTTATGTTGAATTTTATTTTAGATTTTTAATGTAAGTAAAAGTAAGTATAGTTTATGTACGAAAAATTATTTTTTTCTAATGAAATAATAAAAACCAAGTATCGATAAAATTTTGGCGATTGTAAAAAATTAAACGAACGAACCTTAAAGTTAGCAGCGCTGAGCTCGAAGAAGTTTTTAATGGCGCGTGTCTCGGGTTCGGAGAACGGCCCGATACCGGCGTAAGTTTCACGACAAGGTTGTTTACTTGTACCCATGCCGCCCCATCGGTATCCGAAATTACGATTAAGATCAATACCGATGCAAGATCCACCCTTTTCGGGATTGGCGCGATTCTTTCGCCAGAGTCTGTCGCCTCGGAAGGTGTACTCGTACCTGTGCGATTAAACATTCTTAATATTATCTAAAGCCAGAGAGGTAGCTTTTATTTATTTATTTATTTATTTATTTTTTTTTTTCTAAATGAATTGATTAATTAATTAAGCCATCGTAAAGATTAAAGATAAATAGTTAATTAAGTACCGGTTAATAAATCAAGGCAAATAAAGAAAACAAAGAAAAAACTCACCCGTCGGGATTGACAACAGGAAGAATGTAATAGTCGGCTTCGAGCTGGTCGCTGTGCTCGACGAGGTAGTCGATAATGTAAGTGACAACCGCCGGTGAAATCCATTCTCGGGCATGAATACCGCCGTCGATCCAAAGCGCCGGGGAATTTTCTTGTCCTTTGCTTATACGGAGTACCTGTGGAAAGCGAAACGATCGTCCGACGTTTTGTATTATATTCAACGTACACATGTTAAAAAGGTAAGTTTGATCGTTTTTTCGTATTTTATCAAGCGGTGAATTTTTATTGGTGCGTGAAATCGATCATTTCGATCGATGTATGAAATGACATTTTGCGAAGGTTTTAGTTACCAAACATCGAGATTACGTCGAGTCCTTCTTTTTTTTTTTATGAGAAAAACGTTTTATAAAACGTACGCAAATTTATCAATAAATTAACGAAAATAATAAAATAAAAATACGTACCTTAAGTGGACGACCCTCGACGGAATGACCAATGGTCATGACCGAGCAAAGATCCGGATAAGTGTTTGCCAAATAATCTAGGTATTCGTGAATGTCCTCGAGTCGATGATAACTCGTCCATTCCATTCGGTGTCCTGAAAATCATTTCTTACGGCTTAACGGAGAAAGACCTTTCGTTCCTATTCGAGCATTTTTTTTTTATTTAACGCTTCGCACATTCAGTTGTTAGTCTTTGAAAGTTTAACCGATACGGCGATGCGATTTATTATTTATTATGTGCAGAATTATCAAGCTTTGACTATACCAGGTTAAAAATTTCGTTTTTTCTATAACCAATGGCAATTCATTTTTTTTTATCGTTTAAGATATTACTACTTATAATTTTTTTTTTATAAATAATAAGGTCTAAATATTTACAATCGTTATACTATCGAAAATCAATGAATTTATTCCACCGATAAAAATAATTCGAATCATTACGTAGGAATAGAATCCAATAATTCAAGTGCGTAAAAATGAAAGAAAAAAAAAAAAAAAAAAAAAAAACTAAAGGCCGATAAGTCAGCTGAACCTGCGAAGCGAAAAGCTTTGGACTAGAAGCTCACCCCTCCAGTGCCACTTTGGTCGATCACCGCCACCTTCAAGGGCATTAGCTATGGGATAGCGAAGAGGACGAGGATAATAACGAAAGGGATATTTTTTTCGCATCCCGATAACGTCATTCTTCCACCAAGCGTAGCGAGCTAAAACATCACTTTAGCTGTCAATGCATCATTCGTTCCCTTTTTCATACATCTCGGATTTATTATGATTTAGATTATGTTATTGTTCAATTGTGATTTTCTTAATAAAGAGGAAACAAAAAAAAAAAAAAAAAAAAAAAAATGTATTTACTTTAAAAAAGCATTAAATCGTTTAATCGATTTAATATTTACACTTTGTAAATTTAATGCTACAATGTTTCAAAGCTATTCGTTCTTATATGTTAATTAAATCGATTATGATCAAAAGTAAGTAGGTTATTGGACTAAATCCAAAGTTCACCGACCGTCCGGATAACTTTTAAGCATATAAATTGACTCTTCTCACCAGCATTGTCATGTATGAGAGTGAGTCTTATATCGTTTCGTCGTTCGCTGTTTTACAAAAGCTTTCTCCGTTTGCTGTCGCTCTTCATCGGTTTTTCGGACGATTGTAATGCGGCCGCGTGACGCGAATATTAATAGCACGTGAAAGTGTTTCAATTAAAGAAATTACTAGTTTTTGAGATTTGAAACTTTTTTTTTTTTTACAGATTGTAATTTTTAAAAATTAAATAACTATTTTTTTTTTAATCAAATTGTTAGTTATAAGTAAAAACGAAAATTGTGAAGAGTTTAGTAATAAAGCTTTAGAGTTAAAATTTTAAACGGCAACTTACCATTGCGACCTACGAGTTCCTCAATTTCTTCCAAACTCTTAATAGGATTTTCGTTGTTTATGGCCAGTTGAAGATCGGGAATAACGACGTTGTAATCGATGTGCCGTTGATGCAAAAAACGAGCGACCCGCGGAATGACATCGGGAAGCACCAAAACGTCTACGACGGTATCGTTACCTCTCCACAACGATAAATCTGTTATCGAGGGATCGAATGAGAATTAAATAATGGATACAAAAAAAAAAACAAAACAAAAAAAAAAAAAAATAAAGTTAATTAAGTAAAAAGATTTCGATAAAATGAACGTACCTCCTTTATCCTGAAGATACGACAAGTATTCCTTCTTTTCATCCACACCGGCGACTCTCCAAACTTGTGCGCCCTCGTAAGTAACCTTATCCTCGGGTATCTCGAGCGTCTTGGCACCGATCGGCGTGGCCACGACGGCGCTTCGATTGAATACGGAGCCGCGTGCGGCGTTTATCAGCACGAGGAGCAAAAGCGTCAAGGTGGAATCCATGACTGACCTCGCGCCCGCGCGTCCGCTCACCTTTTATAACATCTCACCGCGACGAGTAACGGGATCATGATTCGCGTGTGAGTGCCCGAGCGAGCAAGCGAGAGAAAGAGAGAGAGAGAGAGAGAGAGACAGAGAGAGAGAGAGGCGTAGGTGAAGAGTAAACGAGAGAGCCGGCTTGTTTTGCTTGCCGTTGTCGTATTTACGTTTGACGCGTGTGCGTATGTGCTTATATGTGGTTTTTAGAGATTATTGATGAGGAAAGCTGGTTCCATTTTATCGTCAATAAAAGAGTTCTTTCTCCAATCGTGAATTAGTAACGGTACTTTTGAATTCGATTTTATTTTATTTTATTTTTTATTTATTTTTTTTATTTTTTTTTTTTCATTTCTTTCTTTCTTTTTTTTTTTTTTTTTGAAAACGCAATTGTAATGAATTAGTTTTATGGTAATTTATTTTTGGCAGCTTTTCAGCTTATCGTTTCTTAAAACAAGATAAAGTACTTTATTTCTTAACGCAAATGTCTAAGCATATTTACATAATCGTTAAACAAATTCAAATTTTTACTCAATTAAAATATGATATAATATCTTTTACAGGTAAAAAATAAATCAAAAAACTTTAAGAAATTATCACTTGAGCTAAATTGATAAACATAATAATTATATAAATTTATCTTTTACGATATATACATAATTTGATTTACGATCGCGAATTCGTTTCGACAAAGAAATAACGGAGCTCTTCATTTATAATTGAGCATAAACTTTAATACGCTTGTTTATCACTTACTTAAATAGATAAATAATTATATGCGTGATCATACAACGAGGGCAAATATTTGATGACTCATTTCTTACAAAAAAATGCGTCAAAAATAATAATTTAACAAACATTTATTCAAACATAAATGGTAAACGAAAAAAAGAAAAGCTCGAGCAAATTATATCGTGAATTAAATCTAACAAGTATGACACATATACCCACATACAATTTATCATCAAATTAAAAGCGCGTTCGTTCCATATTCCAACGGATGCGCAGAGATAAGAAGCTCGCGTTCCTCGGTTTCCGGATCCGAGCGTAATTCAAAGAGAGAGAGAGAGAGAGACGCGCTGAAATGTGCGTTGTACTTCGTCGCGATCCGTCGAGGACGGAAAGGAGAAAAAAAAAAAAAAAAATAAAAGCGACGCGCGCAGCGGTTGTAAAACGTCGACGCGAGTCTCGTCGACGGTAGTCATTCGCGGTGCGTCTATCGCGTGCTTCTTCATTGCTTCATTTTGTCTTCTATCGCGTTGGAAAAATTTTTTCACGTTTTAATTTTTTGTTTTTTTTTTTTCTTTCTTCCCTTAGTTTTTTTTCGATTCGCGCGACTTTTACGTATTTCCACGTGAATCATGAAGTACCACTTGTTTGCTATAATTCTGTTAATTGCCACAGCTGATCATGTAGCGCAGGTATGGTGAACATTTATATTTTTTTATTTTTATCTTCTCGCGTGTTTTAACGATGCTGTCGGCGCGCGTAAACATCTCGACCGTCCTCGAGTGGCAGAACGTCGGTTTGTTATTTTTCTTTTCGCGTGTGCAAAACTTTTTCCAATTTAACACAGTAGGAATATAGCTTTTTACGCGAGCTTTGAATAAACCGTTTATTAAACAATATTTTTAAAAGTAAACGATTTGATATTACGGAATTTTTGTCTGATGCAAGGGATATCTAATAAAGATAAGAAATATCTATATAACGCGTGCTTGGTAGTGAAATAAAAAGACAGCTATTATATTACAACAGAGAATCAGTATAGTTAAGAAAAGCTGCGAGGCGTTGGTATTCTCATTGTATATATATATATATATATATATCGTCCTATAAGGCTTCTGCTCTGACTTTGTGGGTTTGCGTCACGAGTTCTTTTATTAACCCATATAAACAGAAATAACTTTTTATAAAAGGCCGTAAACCGTCCTCTTTCCTTATTTAAAAAAACTTTTTTTTTTTTTTTTTTTTTATATTAAATAGATTGTTTAAACTATAAAAATTTTATTTATGACAACGTTAAAATTAAATTAGTCTTATTTGTTTTACATATTTACGATCATCTGCAATAAATTTTTTAAAAGGCTTGATTTAAAATAAAGTATATTGACAAAAAATTAAAACTAATAGTATCGTGAATTTTTAACGTATTCATAAAAACAAAAAAAAAAAAAAAAAAAAAAAACAAACTTGTACATCTTGAAAAATCGATAAACTCACTATTTTTTGTTACTCAGGCCGATAGGTATACTATAACAGATCAAGTTTATTTCGACATAATGATTGGAGATAATCCGGCTGGCCGAATGGTCGTTGGTCTATTTGGAGACGATACGCCAAAGACCGTTAAAAATTTTTTAACTATAGCTACCGATGGCATCAATGGAAAAACTTATGCTGGCACGCAATTTCATCGAGTCATTAAGAAATTCATGGCTCAAGGTTTATTACATTTTGTTCACTTACTTAAAATTTTCGTTTAATGCTTATATATTTATCGTACGTTTTTTTCTTTTTTTTTTATATATTATACACATTTTAATATTATTTTGTTGTTATCAGTCAAAAATAATAAATACAGAAATATAAATAAGTTGAAAAAAAAAAAAAGAAAAAAAAAAATATCGCACATTTTAAGGAGGAGATATCGAAAAGGGAGACGGAACCGGATCGATCAGCATTTACGGGAAATACTTCGACGACGAAAACTTCAAATTCGATCATTCAGGTCCCGGTTTTGTCAGCATGGCGAACGCTGGTAAAAATACAAATGGCTGTCAATTCTTCATAACGACAATCGCTACACCTTGGTTAGACGGTCAACACACGGTGTTTGGAAAGGTAAACTCGATTACGTTTTGCTAATTTCTATAGATTGAGTGTAAATAATATTTAATCGCGATTAAAAATGTACAATGTTATTTCTTAGATCGTCGAGGGAATGGACGTTCTTTTCAAGATTGAACAAACTAAGACGGATGTAGATGACAAGCCTATCGCACCGGTTTACATACAAGAATGCGGAGTGATTCCAACGCCTTCGCCGTTTACCGTCAGCGACAATCCTTACGAGTAAACGTTTAAATTTTTTCTTTTTATTTTATTTTATTTTTTATTTCATACGATTAAATTTTGTGCTTATGTATGTATGGACTTTTATATTTTGGTAGTAATTGCGAATTGGTTATTCTCATTTTTTTTTTTTTATTTCAACGTAGACGTTGCACATATATGGGCTATTATCAGATAAATGGGTTACTTTCGCGTTGAATATTTAAAAAAAAAAACCAAGGCATTGTTATTTAGAGACTTGAGGAGACTGGAAGTGAATTCTTTATTTTTCGATTCGTTAAATAGATATGAGAAAAAAAAAAACTTGTTTCCGCTATATAAATATAAAAATTTTAAATGGTAAGAGATCTTAATGAAACTAATAAAAAAATTAATCTAGTCTTGGATATATTTATATAATATTCGATTGTGTGAATTCTGGTAACGGCCCTTGGAGCATTTATTCGATAGTATATTTTAAAATGAAAAAATGAAAGCAATGCGCATAAGCGCGTACAATCATACCATTCCCGTAGACGCATAATGATAATCAAGGAGCGGGAGAATGCGCTCGTAAAGTACGCTCGATAATCAACGAATGCGCTTATACATCCATCGAATCATTATTTGACCCTCGTAACATATTTGCGTCAAGTGCAATTTTACTTACGTGTGTACATGCTTGCATAGATTTAGTTCAATGTTTTATATGCGCAAATATATCGAGACAAAAGCCTATAGCAGCAATTTTTTTAAGCATAGTAGCGCTAATTTTTTATTTAACGTATTTATCTCTCATTGTTAACTTCGTATGCGTTTATTGTTTTACAAATTGATAAACATTTTTTTTTTTTCTTTTAAAGACGTTTTTGTGAAAATTTTGGCAATAGTAGGATTAGCTAATACAGTAAGCTACTTGCGTTGACGTTGTGATCCTCTATTTGTTTCTATAAACAAAATTAAGTAAAAAGTAAGTCAAAAATCGTTTTAAACATAAGTACATTTTATATAAAAATCATGTGAACTTTCAATAGACAAAAAAAAAACATTTTTGTAACGACTAGACTGTAATTTTATTCAGGCAATAAATGTAAAATAACTTAAAATATTATTTTATGAAAAACTATGTAGATGTAAATATGTAAAATAAGAAAACTGATATAATTATGACTTTATTATTATTTATTGCATGATTTGCATGTGTATATAATTATAATGAATCGTAAAGTTTTAAATTAGTTAAAAATCATACCTTATGTTATGTAGCTATTTTGTTATTAAACAATGTGTATATATTATTGCGTGACGTAGATGAACAATTTTTTATTTATAAAAAACATAACACGCGTGTTCTATATTCGCAGTTTGTGGGCATGGCTGAAAGCAACCGCAATCCCTTTAAGTTTTAGCTTTTCAGTTCTTGGATTTTTTCACTGGATGATGAAGCAATTGGACGTTTAAATGACCGAAGTGGGTGTAATGTTTAAATTTAAATTGTGAATTAACGAAAAAAGCACATTAACTGTATGTGGAATCTTCCTATAATATTGCAAAATGTTAATATAATAAATAAATTTCGTACAAAATTATTTTATACAATATGCATACTATTTTTTCATCAAATCAATCAAATTTTAAAAGTATTAAAGAATTATAGTTTAAATATATTATTAAGTAATGGAATCATATTTAACTTTATAAGTAAAAAGAATATTTAAATATATAAATTATCTTATAGAATTTAAATTTTTATCATAATATGATAACAATTAAATACGTACAATTTTTTTAAATAATGATAACAGATGTCGCTTTAAGCAGCACTATCGTTCATAAAACTGTTTTATCGGTCGAGATAAAATGGATAAACATTTCATTTATATATTAATAAACATTGGATTTATAATATATTTTAACATTATCGTATACATTATTCTATAATAATTTATTACTGGATACGTTCTATAAAACATTTAAGTTATTTTTAATTCAAATTATAAATATATGTATATATATATATATATATTTGTTTAGCATAATTTATAAACTGTTTCAGCTATGTATCAAAATTATAGATAAAAATTTTATTAAATTATGAAATTATTGATTAGCTCATCTCAAAAAAATTTTAATTTTCTATAAGTTTATAAAAGTATTACATCTTGCCCGCCCACAAAATTCATTAATTTTTCTCAATGTGAAAAAAAGTTGGAAACCGGTCCACAGTATGCCATCATCACCGCAGCGATATCTAAACGCGAAACACCGTATCATAACGACACTGAATCTACTATTTCGTTCGTTCTTTTTTCTTTGATTTTTAGCCTCGCCCCTCTAAACTATCGCACTGTCGGATATATAAACACTCGAAAATAGAAGTGCCTTCAATTTTTTTTTGTTAACATATCCAATATACCTACTTGAAATGTATTAAAGAAAATTAGATGAAAATAGATCTTTTATTTATACTTTTTACGTTTCATGAAACTTTCTTGGAAAATAATTGTTTCTTTATGTTTTAAAATAGCATATTCCACATGTCGAATGTAGTTATAAATTTTTTTTTTTTTTTTTTTTAAATACTTAATGTTAGCACGATGTCTTCGGTGCTTTAACTCCGAAGTCTGGATCTGAATATATATACACACGCACACGTGTAAGTTCTCCCGCTTGCATCGAATACTCCGAGCTTCAGCGTGCACATAACTACATACATAGTCAAACAAATCGAGCGTGCGCGGCACAGAGCGGCAGCGAGGGGAGACCGGCTTTTGGTTCGTCCCGCGGTTGCGAGTTCTTTCTCAGTCACGAGTAGAGTAGCTCCACAGTTGCGCGTTGCTGCTTGTAACGTTTTCGTCACGGTCTTTTGCGTTGCGCGTCGAGAAGTGCGCTAGAAGATAAGTGAGCGGCGTCGGAAAATGCCGCATTCGCGGCAGAGGTTATGTGCCATGATTGATTAAGTGCGCCAAGCGTCGCTGTATTGCGTATGCTATACGCGTTACCTTTGATTTTCTCGATTACGGCGTTGTATACATATTGTAAGTAGTGCAAACATTTTACGGTGTGTACGGTGCGCGCGTGGATGCATGTGTGGGCGAGTCTCAGGTAGGCAGCGAAGATGAGCGCATGTTTTACCGCCCGAAAAATTCGGCGGTACGGATAATCAACAAGAACGGCGAGCTTTCCTGCTGCATATTAACACGGGAATGCAGTGAACACACGATATCGACTTGCAAAGAACCAGGTGATTCCCCTTCTTTCTCAGTTACTTTATGCTGCTCCTTTGTTTTTCTATACGTTAAGCGACTATCAAATGGATGCTGTTGTCGCGGATGAATATTTTTTAACGCAGAAAGTACTGATCTATTGGTAGAAAGTTTTACTTTTTATGTGAGATGACTTTATTCTTCTTTATTTTTTAACAAATCACTATTGTGTATATGTGAATCTTTATCGCAATCAGCTGATTGACTTCGGGAGCTGGGTTATCTAGTCCTACTGTGATTCACTCCATTAGTCAAATTAGACGTATAATTATTACTTTTGACACTTTTTGTTAAAATAGAATATGAAGTATGTGTAAATTGCGATAAATTTCAACGCTAACGTCACCGTTGAAAATCTTTGCGATTATAAACTGATCTATAAATATTTATTTCATCATTGACTAATCATATTTTTTAAATGAATAGCAATGTAATTTGATATGCTTAATTATGCATATTCATATGTATATACACATAAAATAATATTTATTATTAAATAAGATATAATTTTTTTTTTCTAAATTAAAATTTATTTGCATCATATTACATAAAACTTAAATGACACAAATAAAATGAAAATTTTATAATATTTATGTGTAATACAATGTGTTTTAAAACGCCAACGTTCCATTTAAAAATTTATATTTAGGTCTAATCATCATTGATTTCGTTACGATAATTACCAACGATATAATCAGTAGATACGATGTATAATGCAGATTTACTTTCATGACTGCTGCTAACAATGACTGCAAAATTGTCATATAGTTCAAAAGGATATAAGGACGAACGGATGAGAATAATTATATTCTACCTGGAGTTTTCTAGCATTTTATGACTGAACTAGATTCACACGAAAACTTTTTATTACGTTTTATTGATTTTTAAACTGCCAGTTGTCTGACATAAACCGATAGTTTGAAATACAAACATTTTAGTTTAAAATCTATTTTAAAATTTTTTTCTTTCTGCGTGATTTGAAGCGATATAAAATTGTACTTTATATCTTCTACTGTCGTTGAAAGATATAAAAATATTTCGGCAAACTTTTCTGCATTCACTGTAATCGATAGTTAACTATCGCAATTTGAACTAAATAAACGATATAAAATTAAAATTTTTCTTTCACTTCTCAACAAAAAAAAAAAATAAATAAATAAACAAAAAAAAAAGATAAATCTATTCGTGTACACCCACGTCTTGAAGAAACAATTGAACAGAGAGAATCCATTTATCGGATAATCTCCAAAACACAGCAGCGCACGGCAGTAAGCCACAGGTGTAGTTTGTTTTGAAGAAAATTTAGCTTTTCGTAAAACAACACAGATGGAGAGCACGAGCTGTAATATAAATAAGCATATAAATATATTTACGCGTATAATCGTAGCGATATTTTCTCACCTACAAACAGAGAACGATACAGATAAATGTTTAGTTGCAAGCGCGGCTAACCTTCGGTCGAGCTTTGAACTGCCGCAAAGCATGAAGCGTTGCTGAATGATAAATATACATACAAGTACTTTACGAAAGCTGACTGTGTAATACGTGACATCACCAAGTTTTTTTAACGACTCGGCTTGCTCGTTAAACTTGTGATAATCCGTTGAATTATAATTAGGTGCGGCGTATATTACGCTTGATGGGATTATTTTCTATTAGATTTGTCCTCGATAATAATTAAAACGCGTCAATGTAACTTTTATGAATTATGAGATATTTTTATCGTTAAACTTAGAAGATAATTTTTATTTGTAAATTTGACTGTATGTTCTTGTAATTTTTTTTAAATATAATTTATGAAAAATCATGAATTTACCTTTTAACAGCGTGAAATAAATTTTTTAATCTATGAATCAATTTTTTTAATATTATTAAAGGATACTTATGAATATAATACTTTTTTTTTTCTACAATAAAATATCAAAAAAATCTGCCGAATGAATCAAAATGTGAATTCTGAAGTCAATAATTCATCGATAATAATTAAACATTGTACAACAGAAACATTTAATTGCTGCAACCTATTTATTTTTTATAAAAAAAAAAAAAAAAAAAAATAAATAAACTTTATTTATAACTCCACGCGACTAAAGCTGTTTTTTCCGGTAATTAAAATTTATCGTTTTTAGATAACTTTTAAAAATTGCACGTATTTTTCAAGTATATACACACTAGAAAAGGCTAAACCTCATGTACATTTATGCATACGTTCGAGTGTACATTTTAATTAAATTTTAATAAAATGTATTTAATTAATTCTTTAATAATTGCCATTATATTTATATAATGTTATAAAAATACAAAAACAACATCTTATACATATCGTAATATTTTGACAGCGTTACTCGTATCAAATATAATGTAACGATTAGATTTATTGAAATAACAGTATAAAATATTGTACGTTTAATCTTTCGTTATTTATTAAAGCGAATTGTATCCGTAACAATCTCTCTTTCTCTTACGGTGAATAAATCATTAAACAAAACGACCAATACCCGATTCAACGGCATATCCAAATACAACCAAAGTCCGGTATACAGCAACATATAAAGGTAAAGGTAAACTTAATAAAGTACGCCGGGTGGCAAATCGTTCGGGTATTTACACTCCTCGTCGCAGCTCGCTCGTTAATTAACCCCTTTCTTCGCTGTCCTTTTTTTTTTTTTTTTTTTTTTTTTTTATTTCTTCTCTTTTCTCTTTTTATATACTTATTCTACCTTGGCATGCATCGCACGCTAAGAGAGAAAAAGAGCGCCGACGACCGAATGAAAAGAAATAATTAGACGAAAAAAAAAAAAAAAAAAAAAAAAAAAAAAGAAGAAGAGGAGGAGAAAGAAAATAAAGAAGAAAAAAACGAAAAGCTCGTCCACGCTCGGTATACATATCTGCTATATGAGATAGTTACGGGTAATGAATTACGCGACAGGGGTGTGACACTTTGCGTTCACGTATACACCTATACGGAGTATACACATCGGCGCGGAATCAGAGCGAACACGAATAACGATCCTTCCTTTTTTTTTTTTCCTCAATTAAAGTCGAGGAAATTTAGACTCGGCTTTATTTATTTATTTATTTTTTTTTTTCTAGTTTTTTCGATAATCGGGGATATAGTTGCTGAAAATAAATAATTTTACCGTTCGATCGTTATCACCTGTAATACATTAGAGGAGGAGAGGAAGACCAAAGGGTACATATATATATATATATATATATATATATATATATATATATACGACGGGAAATTGATAAGAATGAGGCTTTACGAGGTAATGTTTATGTTTGGTCATGGTGCTTTTGTGCTTTTTTACGGGATCGGATTTATTCGGGTTTTTTGTACCCTCTACATGGAAAGTTAATTAATTGTTTTTACATTATAAATCTAATCTTCTTTTACATTGTAAGTGATTGATTGGCTGTTTTACAATAATTTCTTAGATTTTTTTTTTTTTTTTTTTTTTTATTTGATAGACAAACTTCTAGAAAGCGATTTGAATGGCATATGACAAAGTCACAATTTATAAATTTTTTTTATCTTTACTGGATCTTTAAATATTCTATTTTAAAATTTATCTAAACAATTTATAGTAGACGAATAGTTAAAGATGGCATAATTATCGTAATAGCTTCATTTTAAACTACACATTCGTATATTTGTCAAAAACGTCAAAATTTGCTTTTCCCCAAGATCAAATAATTAAACCAATCTAATTATGTTGTATAGTCAAATTTTTACCATCACCATCACCAGAGACGGAATTATATCGATGTAAACGCAAAAACAGCGCGCGAAATTTTCGCATCTTCGTGCGTGTTTATTTATAGCTTCAACGCGGAGCTCTCCGTAAATGTATACCAAACATTACGACCGACTCTTACGTTCCGGCAACGTTATCCGATGTCTGTGGGCCTCCCCTTTAAATTTTTGTTTTGTTTTTTTTGTTCTCGACACAAAATAAACTTTGAAATGACCACTTAATTGAATTTATTTTAAAAACTCGACTTTCGATATTAACATATTGTGTACACATGACGTTATCGTTGTTAACGTTAACGTTAACGTTGTTCTATTATTGTTATATCGTTTTAATTACGGTAAATTACGTTATGTACATATTTATATAAAAAAGTACTCAAAACGTATGAGAAGCAAACACGATTTTTAAAAGCCCTCACGTCTAGATAATAACTTTATAAACATGCAGGCATATAGGTTTATGTATATATACATGGTAGCGACTAAGAAAGAGAAAGAAAACGTGTACTCGCGTCGGAAAAAATTGCGTTTTAAATATCGCTTTTATCAGATAGAATAATAACATAAGGAAGAAAATCTCTTATCGCTCGGCGTGCGCGCGTTTCCATATCGGCGTGTCGATCTCCGTTCCGCGCGTGAGCTTTATCGATATACTCTCTCGTTCCCCCTCTCTCTCTCTCTCCCTCTCTCGCTTTTTTGCATTTTTTAATTACGCGACAATTACAGGGGGGCGGCGGGAGGGAGGTAGAGAGCCTCTATGTGACATTATGATTCCATCATATATTTTATTCAGCTCGGTATACGTTACGTTTAATTAAGAGCGATGCCTTAAATCTTGAAAGAAGCAATATGCGGACACGAAAGCAATACGTAGGTCTGCCTGTAGGTGATTTTTCAAATGAAAACGTGCGGCATGCCATCTTCTCTCTCTCTCTCTTATAATGTATTATTCGTTGTTACTTTTCAGTGTAATAATTGCTCTACATTTGGCACAAGTTTTTTATTCTCTTTGTTAATCTAGATTATGTCGCTTTAATTGCGGTGGGACCAATTCCGAGTAGTTTTCTAAACGTAATTATGTATCATTTAATGTTTTAAATGATACTTAATATGTTGAGCATTTACTTATCTACTTAAAATTATTAAAAAATGCTTAATGGAATTTTAATAAAATTTAAAGCTAAATAGCGATACCAAATCGTCATATGTTTCATTAAGAATATGTAATTATCGGAAGTAAAAAATCAATGCTAATATTAACGTCTGAACAAAAGTGAGTCATGTAAAGACTCGTGACGAGAATAGAGCAAAGAAATTGATACAAGTTTTCCTGCAAGTTGCGCTTCGCTACGTCGAACCAATAAAATCATTGTTTGATTTTTTTTTTTCTCGCGTTGTATGTGAATATCATGCTTCATCGTGAATATGAGTTTCCGAGTCTCGCTGAGTTAAAAATAATTTTGAAAATCGACACAATTTAAATTGAACGTCAAAGTATATAATTTTTAAAAACTAAATTTTCATTATTTTTAACGCGGTTAAATTGTTTCTTCCTTTTAAAAATCAATATCTTAAAGATTTTTCTCTCGCGACTTTGCAAACGTCCGAAAAATGTGTGTAGGTACTTGATTTTCAAGTACACGAGCTAGAGAATATTGATTTTTAAAATATCAGAGACACACAAACTTTTTCGTTTTGGCAATCTGCTCCAAGACAATAAAGTACGTCTTTTTTTCCCCTATTAAAGTTAACGATCAAAATTTTGTATAATGAAAAATCTTAATCTTTTACATTTTACATTCAATAATTAATAGAGATGCTGTAAAAAGAATTTTAATCACGTGACATTTATCGATACTGATTTAAAAATTATCATCACACTGATTAATTAAAAATATTTTTGAATAAGAAAAATTCATCTAAAAATTTAAAATGGCTGCGCGTAATAATATACGAAACAAGTTCATGCAATTAGTCGTAATGTTGTTAAACAGCAATTTGATAACTTTCTTATAGTCATTTACTTAAGCGAGTTTCATCTTTCACGTAGGCCTTCGACGTTCGATCAAAATGTTCTGAACTGAGAATGTGCAACGCGAGTATGGACGACGATATCGCATTCCCTCGCGCGTAAATTTTTTATCGTGTAACTAAAAATTTCTGTTGATTTTGTAACACTCACACACACACACACACACACATATATATATATATATGAATCTATATCAAGATTTAATTTTATACGAGAATTCATTTTAATGTTTGATTATGAGCAGATGATCTCATTTAAAACGATCAATGACAATAAATTGTATAATTTATTCATTTGATTATAATGTCGACTCGAGTAGTCTTTTCGTAAACTTAGTTATTTCGTAATCAAAAAAATATTTCAAAACTAGTTATTTTTCGTGAAAATTATAATCTTTAATCGTTTTTTCTCTTAATCGTGATCCTTATTGTTATTTTTAACGTTTGTTTTCTTACAGAAAAATAAACGCTTATCTGCTGTTTATTTATATCATACAAATATTTATACAGAGATTCATAAAAATAAACAACAGAGAAACAATCGCTTAAACCATTTTTACAAAATCAACAACGGCTCGAAAGAAAATAATCGTAATTCTCTCATCAAGATGATAAAATTTCAAATATTCTGATATTAAATTCCATGGGAGAGAAACACAACGAATAATTGTTTTAATCTGATAACATTCAGAAAGGTGCAGCGTTTTCTAAGCGTTTCATATATATATATATGTATATATCGCAAGGAAATAGATTTTTTTTTTCTTCTCATTCTAGTAAATCGGATGGGATTGGTCGGATGATGATTGTGTCGGTTAGTAGAAACTAGGCCATCGCCTTAGCCCATCGATTGTCCGAAAATTTCCCATAAAAATAAAAGAGAGACGACGCGTTCACTTTAAAGATTGACGAAAATTCTCGAGGATATAAACAAAAAAACACTTTTCATTATCTGAAACAATGTAAAATATTGCTTTAGCCCACTTTGGCTCTTCTTCAATCTTAAATGCGTTTTAACGCTGTGACATTTTTATACAAATATTGTTTGAGAAAAGAACGAAAATGAAATTCTTTCCAGAATGCTTTATCGTTGGACTTTTAAATTTTTTTTTAAAACATATATTAATTTTTTTGATCGTCGAACGATTATTTCATCAAATATACATTTAACAGGTCATTCATTGTGCACATTATCGTTTTGTATTTCAGAATAGCAAGTGGTCCAAAATATGACCAAATATTGGCTAAACGCAGCCCTTATCAGGATTCTCCTTCCTGGGATACTCGTTGCGTGTAAGTATTATAATAAGATTAATAAATTTTATGTTTTTTTTATATATTAACAACCGAATTTATATTTAATGGTAATAGTATTCGTTTCGAAAATTTTTATGTAACAAAATCCCGAATAATCAAAAATATCTTTCTTAAATCTACGAATTCCATCGGTTTGTATTCGAAACACGATCTTAGCGTAAAAGCCAGGAGAAAATACAGTTTTTCTAAATTTAGACACGCGGCATACAAAAAGCCGTGTCGTCCGTTCGCATGAATTTCTCGAGAGCTCTCGAGTATTCTAAAATTTGACAATTTAATTACATTGATATTTGATTGTTTAATGTATCGAATTTGAAAAAATCGTTAATCAATTACTGTCCTTGAGTCTAATTTATAAATTAAGGTTTTATTATTTTTAATTACAACGGCTGTACCTTATACAATTAATTTTTCTTGATTCTTTCAATTTCAAAGCTCATTTTTCAAGCATATCGACGAATGCATAAAGCGGGCTTGTGCACAATTGAAAAAAAAAAAAAAAAAAAAAAAAAAGAGTTTGTTCCTTCTTAATAATAAAAAGAAACGATACAAGCGGTGAAATTCAATATTAAAAACCTTGCTCGCCGTTATGTCTCCCTGGAGAAAAATGTCGAGATACAGACACGCGCGTAATGGTGCATCCGACGTACACGTATAAAGTAACATTCGTTGTTTGTGTGTATGTGTATGCGTACGGGAACAAGGGTGAACGGGAAAAACTTACGGGTCTCCTTTACCCTCTTTGTATATATATCTATATGTGTGTGTCTGTGTGTGTGTGTGTGTGTGTTTATCGTTAGGGGTTTGTCGAGTCGTGTACGTGTTAATATATGTGCGTGTAATTCCGCCATTTGTGCCTTCTTCCTTTCGTGCCCTAAAAGCAACGAGCTTAACCGGTAAGGGGCTCACCTTTTTCTTTTATTTCCTCCCTTTTTCTCTCTCTCCCTTTTTTTTTTTTTTCTTTCTACACTTGATATTAGAACTAGGCTACAGAATACTAGACCAACAAACGTCTAAGAATTTACAACACAACTCGCGCGGTGTTTCTCCAACTTGCATGGTATTTTTTTTTATCTTCCATCTTTTTTTTTTTTTAATGTTATTAATTTCAAAAGCCTTTGTTATGTTCACGCACTGATGATAAAAAAAAAAGAAAAAAGCGACGAGGAAAGTATTTTTATTTTATTATCGCTTCGAGCAAGAAACGCGTTGGCTCACAAAGGTGTGTCTGGAGCGGAGTAAGTTTTTTCGGTTTCTCGTAACCCTTAACTTCTATGATTAATGGTTTGTCATCCCGGTACACCTATTAGAGCCTTTGATAAATTTTTTTTCTTATCGTAATATGAATATTATCGCGGTAAAAGATAAACGGCTGTCGATGTGAAATTAAAGGAACGAAATAAAATGTTGAAAAAGTATTCAAATAATTCAAAAAAAACTTATCTCGAAAAAGGTAATCGCGAGTATCCCATAATTATTTTAAAAAGCGAAGAAACGTAATCGAACATACGTCCTTTTTTTTTTTTTTTTTTTTTTTCTTCTTTGCGTGCAGCTAGAATTAACGAAGTGCCACTAAGAATATTTCTCGTTCCCATTAATTATGCACGCGAGTGTTTACAATAGAAGAATTAAATAATGACTTTTACACAGAGATAATAAAATGCGTCGCGTTAATTTCATTATCCGCGCTCTGACGTTTGTTAATGATTTATTCAAAATTATGCCGTTAGTTAAATAAGTCGTAACCGCGAAGAATAAGCTTAATTTAAAAATTACAGCTGACTAGAAAGATATTCCAAACTGTACGTAAAATATCGGAATGGAAAAAATTTTCAAACTAATGATTTTTATAAATCGCTCGTTTATTAAAATTTAATCGTCCAACATTGTTAATTCATCGAAAGGTACAATATGGAGACCCGTTGGATTGTCCTTGGTGTATCTCGCACTGGCATTAGTTGCGCCAGTAGTGCCGATACCGACTTACACCTCCATGAGCAGACACACCGCCCACTATTTAAAAGCCTGCATCGGTCTGAGTTTCGTCGTTTCCATAACCCAGCTGATCTTCCACATTGTACTTCTGGCTCTTCCTCCTTACGGACACTTTCTCGAAAACTGTGAGTATCGATTACAGATTTAAAATAATTATAATCGATCGCGCACCGTATGTAAATGAAAAAAGGATGTTTTAATTTGTTGAATTGGTTTTTTTTTTTTCTTTTTTTTTTTTTTCTTTTTTCTTTTTTCTTTCAGGCAAGTTCACGGAGAAGCTGTTGAGGCACATAGGTTTAGTAAGGCTAGATAGTGCATCGTTTTGGGAAATATTTTTTTGGCTGATTCCGGAAGTTGTTGTTTTACCATCGTGTATATTTATTTATTGCCTTTGTCAGAAATTGGTAAAATTATCGGCTCGAGATGACGACGATCATTCATCCTTGAGGCAGTATGAGAAAAAATCCAAAGAACGATCCGCAAAGGTTTGCAAATTTATTTTAAAATTCACTGAACGAGAAAAATAAAAGAAACGAAACTATCGAAGTATCTAAAAAAATTCATCTTTCAGATCGTCAACTTTCTAGGCAGCATCGGCACGTACATCGTCCTCGCGACGCTATGTTGCGCTTCGTCGTTGAACCCATCGGTGGAAGGCTGCTTTTACTTCCTGGTCTTCATCGGCTCTGCGACGTGGTGGGCCTTCCATCGGGAGTTGCGTCGCGGGTTTGCCATAGTTTGCCGCATCCTCATGGCCGCTGTCGCGTCTCACATACTCGTCTTGCTCTCCTATCAAAACCAGTGGCCGCAGGAATTCCTCCCGATGAACAGCACCTGGGCCAGGTATTTCGGTCTCGTGGCCATCTACGAGAGCAACTGCACCGATCCACGGGATGTCAAGTATATAGATAGCGCCGATTGGTCGACTTATGGGTATTCGTTGAGGCTGTTTTTGCTCTATTTCGTTCTCGCGTTGCAGTCGAAATTCTTGTTCAAGAAACCGGTAAGTTTATGCATTTTCCTTGATTAGATTTTATATATATATATGTTAAAAAAATTAGAAGGGATATAATTTTAAGTTGGCAAAAATTTAATTTCTCAATTAACATATTTTCAAATTATTTGTTTTAATTTATTATAAATAATATGAATAATTTATAGTAAATTGAGGCTTAATAATTACTGATAAATGTCGTCAATTAAAATTAAATTTTTGTTATTATAAATAATTGCCACATATGAATACAAACGATTTTTCTTCTGACCAATCTTTTAAAATTTTCTTTTTATCCGTAAGATAAGTCAATGTTAAATCATTTTTTGTAATTTATTAACACACTTCTTAATTATCAGAACTAAAATTGTTTAAATTAAAATATTAACGTTTGAGAATAAAAATAAAATATCTTTATATTAACTATAATTATATTTTTATGCGAAAAAAATGTCTTAACTAACAATTCTTCTCTGTATCTTTTTAACTGTAATCTTGGATATAACGTTCTTGCATTAACTTTGAAGAGACTAAACAGCATCTTAAAAAAGCATTCTGCAATTTCATTATTATTTTAAAAAAGACACATTATAAAGTCGAATGAATTTTTCTCTAATTTCATTTTTTACAAAAATTATAACTCTTTTTCAAATGAATCTTAACTTTGTAATTTTAAGAAAAATTCAATCGACTAAAAAAAAAAAAAAAAAAAAATTAAATAAATAAATAAAATAATAATAATAATAAACCAGAAAAATAAAAGAAACAAATGCGAACAACGTTGAATCGTAATTTAACTTCGAAGACAACAAACGACGATGACGTTAATAAACGGCAAAACTAAGAATAAACGTCAATTTGCTTTTACTAACGAGGTATTGCAGGCTAAACAAAGAACGCGTCTAAGCGGCAAACTGGAAACTTTGGATACGCCATTGTCGCGCCATGTGTCCATTCGTAAAAGGACACCGTCGCAACGTTGGCAATCGGCGCGACGTAAGGCTCGAGTAAGGATCGCATAATCCTGCATGAGCCTTTACTTATTATTTTTATTGTTTTTTTTTTTTTTTTTTTTCTCTCTTTTTTATTTCGACATTTTAAGTTGATTTTTAAATTATTTTTGACTCTTGTTTTCTTTTAAATTACATTCGTACACATATATTTTTTTAAATTTATCGATATCGCTTGTTAATTTCAGCTTGAATATATGTTTATATTTATACGAAGTATTAATTTTACATGATTTTGTAAATAATAAATTACGTATTCGTAGTGGTGCACGTGAGTAATCTGCTTGAAAATAAAGACGACGTTGCTTTGCATTTTTACACGTTTAGCGCGAAATGCTTTACATATGACACAACGAAACGACACATACATACTCGTACAAATGCTTATACGTCGTTTATCATCACGTAAATCGAAGCTACTGGCAAGAATAAAAATATTGAAAAAAGATTCGTATTTACAGTATTTTGATTTTTTACATGCGTTGAGTACGCATCGAAAATAAAGAAAAAAAAAAAAAAAACTATTTTTGGTTTGGTTGCCGCTATGTATTTAGTTTGCCATATTTTAGAAGCCGAGCGCCGAGGTTCAACCGGTACAACCCAATGAGAGGACGCCTGTACGTATTTTAAGCAACCGCTTTTATTTTTATTTCGACACGAATTATTATTACTCAAAATTATGTTTAACCACGTTTCGAATCGTGTTCATGCATATATATATATATACATATGTGTATCGATACATTAATATTTCGTTCGCAGAGGAAACGCACTCAGATGATATGCGAGATTTCGTTAAAGAAAATTAAACGCCTGTTTCATGAATATCATAATTATTAAATGTGGCACGTTACTTTGTTTTCTTTTTTTTTTTTTTATCGCATGCAATGAACCACAATGTTGAAAATAATTTTGCAATGTTTTTACTTTATGTAAACGATTGCAATTATTTAATTTTAAATCTACATATACATGTTTGTAGTCGTGATATTGTTTGTTGGACTTTTAGCAACGAATTAAGCTTTATCTTCTTGATTTGTTTTTTTTTTTTTTTTTTTTTTTTTTTTTTTTTTTTTTTTTTTTTTTGGGTGAAGGTTTCGATGTTTAGTGCGAATATTACTTAAAATTCAATGGTTAGTTGATTTTTTAATTCAAGCTTTCGCTTTTTCATTATTCTGCTTACGATTATTTTTACAAATACATTCATTTTGATACATATGCATTAAAAATTACAATGGCCTTGAAATTTTATTAAATTTTCATTATTTCAATTAAAAAAAATAATATTCATTTCGCTCTTTTTTTTCCCACGACATTTTTCAAATATATTCATAAAAAGTACAACATTCTTGTCAGCAATGCAAATTGCCTTTTATATAAAAAAAAACTTACTACTCAGTTGATGAGGTTCGGATCCGGACGTACTGGATTACTTCAAGATTCCACCGGTAGTGTAATAGTGCAAGATGGTCAACAAGATGACAGCATTCAATTGCAATCGCTCAGCGAAGGTCAGTACGATACTTGATACTTGATAATCGGTTTCCTTTACGTAATGTAAACACATTTTAAATGCTTATAATAAACAATATCTGCAGGTGCTTTAGAAGAGAAACCGGGAATTCTCGAACACGTAATCATGGCAGTTTTTTCCGTCTTCCAACTAATCGTCAATTCGTCCTACTTGGCTACCAATATCATTATGATGGTAAATTAAACAAAACTCATTATTATGAATTAATAAAACGGAAAATCTACTCGATTCGATCGTTCTATTTCTTATTAATTTAAGGAATATTTAAAAACGCATAAATAAAATCAAGTAAAACATTCTCGAATTTAATTTAAAAATAACAATTTATTTGAATTAACAGACATGGAGTATCATGTATCACAGTTGGACAACGTTTGCGCTATTATTGTGGGCATTAATTTTGTGGATGGTACCGAATAAAAGGGCATCGATGATGAAGTGCTCGCCGTTCATCGTTTTTTACTCGACGATTTTGCTTCTCATTCAATATGTATATAGCATGAATTTAACCGAAGAAGAATTGCCGACGATAATCAACGGTATTAAAATGTCCGACATTGGATTTAAAAAAACGTCGGAATTAAGTTGTTGGCACCTCGTTGTGAAGGTATGAAACAACTTGATATTCAAAAATAAAATAAATATTTTAAAAATTTTATTAAGTAACTTATTTTACTTTTAACAACATTAAATAAAACAATAATCCAACGAGATATAAAGATAGCGTCGATCGACGTTAGATATAAAAAAACTTTTAATAAAATTTCTAGTGCCTATTCATGTCGATGTTCTGGATCACGATGAGACAATACACGGCCGAAAAAATGAGACAAAGAAGATCGTCGGCGTTGCGGGACATGGTTGCCCCGCTTCACGTATCGGTATCGACCGCGACGACTGCGATGAATAATCAACAAACCGAACCCGAAATAAAAAGCAAATTCATAAAGGACGTCGGTCTCATCGTTAAGAGGTTTTTGACTAAATTTTGGATAGCCATAGTCGCCGTGATGCTCTTCACCAGCGGTATCACCGGCGAACGTATGACCGTCTTCCGCATCGTTTACATGTCGCTCTTTCTCATGTTCATCATTACCTTCCAGGTGATGATTAAAGTTTTATTAAAATTTTATTCATAAATATTATTTCATTTATTGTCAACCTTAATGAGAATGTTTATTTTTTATTTATTTATAGATATCGTGGTCGGTATGGAGAAAAATGATGTATGGATTTTGGATAACCGTCATTGGATATTCTGTAGCAATGTTAATTCTGGTTTATACATACCAATTCCCAGATTTTCCCGAATATTGGGAAAAATATCTTCATCTTTCGAAAAATTTGTGAGTAATGTTTTTGAACCAATGAATTTTTAATTTGCAACAGCATTTAGTTTAGATAAATATCAAAGTTAACGTTGATAAGTCTTATTCGTAATTATTATAAGGAAAAAATACTAGCGTTTACAGCTTTTTTATTTACAGGCAAGAAGATATTGGCCTAATTACTTATGACACTAAAGACTTATTCGTAAAACTTCTCACACCGACATTTTTTGTCATCATTACAGTTTTACAAATTCACTATTTCCATGAAGATTTTCTCGAAGTGACAAATATAAATCGAATGTGAGTATTGAGATAATTTTTCAGATGTCACTTCGTAAATGTAATTTCCATGTTCCGTATTAATCTTATTTCAGTTCTGATATTGCGAGGAAAGATAGCCTTGATCATTCGCCAAGTACAATTGCGATCGTTTCTCCGAGCGAAATATTTGCTTCTGAACATGACCATGCACCACACACAAGAGTGTACACTTTAAAAGAACTCAAGCGTCAGTGTTACGTTATATTTATTTAATTCTAAATACACCTTCAAAATATTATTTTTATTTTACTTTTGTTTTATTTTTTTGCAGAGATGTCAAAGTTGGAAAGACTTGCGCTTATGCGAAAAATTAAGAATCACATTTACAACTTTTATAATCATGTATGGCTTTTCTTAGAAATACATATACAGAAAATTATATTTATTTCATTTGTGCTCTTGTGCATCGACGATGTACGTGTTTATAATATTCAAGTTTTACTGCAACAAGAAAATCTTCTCGATTGCTTTATAATCATCACTTTTTTTTAGGTATGCGCCATCAACTTTTTCTTCATACTGACTATAACTATTGCCATTAATTTCAGACGTAAAGCACAAATAATGATAATAAACGTAATGACTGCAGCCGTTGCTACTTTAATGGTCATTAAGATGCTTTATCAAATAGATTATATTAAACATACAAATTGGAGTCGGAATTGTACGGTGAGAAAACTTTTTTATGAGTTCAACTATAGTGTTATTTTAATATTATTTTAAATAGATATAATATAATAAAATTAATTTGATATTTTTTTAATTATTATAGGAATACGTCCCAGGAAATTTAACGCAAAATAACACGATTATAGTAAAAACTTACAATATGGCAGAGTGGATCGGTTTAATAAAAACTACCGATAAATTGACATTACCTAAATTGCTCGAAGGATATATTGGTATTATAGCAGTTACAACATTCCGTGCTATAATCTTAGTTCGTCAAAGTTTTTATCGTCAAGAAAATAACGAACCCTTAGAGACTCCAGTAGTTATGTTTCCTAAAATCAAACGTGCGAATGCGGATAAGGGTATTATACCTTGCATCAAGTTTCTTTTCAACTACGGTTTTTATAAATTTGGCCTTGAAATTTGTCTTATGGGAATAGTTGCGTTGATCGGAACTAGATTGGACTTTTGCTCTGTTTTATATAGCATATGGCTCATGATATTGTTTTCATTAAATCGAAAAACAACTTTGAGAGTTTGGCCATTTTTTAAATTTTTCGGCATCATTCTGTTGCCTTTGCAATATGCTTCGGTCGTCGCACCACCTCCGTGGTTATGCATTGGTAAATTTCTTATTATTTTACTGTATCTTTATTGATTTTTGCATAAATATATCATATCTACAGATTATCCTTGGAGAGCGTCGGAGATTTACAGGGGATTACAAGAATGGATGTTTTTACCAGATCCAGATTCTCGACCAAATCCAAAAAAATTAACGTGTAAGAAAGATTACTTTTATAAACATATAAATTTCGTTTGAAAATATTTTTATTTGAATAAATTGTTTTTTCCAGGCGATTTCATTTTACTATTAATGATAGTACGCCAAAGTTTAGTATTCCGAATCGAACAGCGTAGCGCGGCAAGTGGACAAGAGTTTGCTGCTGGTCATAATTATTCGGTCTTCAAGGACATGGAAAAGTCAAACTTTATCAATCCAGTGAAGGATTACGTGTCGCACATACACAACTGGTTAGACGTAATCAAACGCGGCAGTTTGATAGGTCTTATGTGGGCAACGTTAACCATCATGTTTTTGGCCGGTACGAAACGGACGAATTTATTCTCACTGGGATATTTGATTGGCGCGTTCGTGTTCTTGTGGCAAGGCAATGACTTTTATCTTCGACCAGTTAAAACTATCTTAAAATGGTGGAATATTATGATAGGATACAATATTTTTGTCATATTTTGTAAAACTATATTCCAAGGCATTGGTTGTGTATTTATAAAAAATGTAAATAATGAATTCTTCTTATTATTTTTATTTAATTTTTTTATTCAAATGAAATCAGAAAAATGCATTTAAAAATTAATATTATTTATTAATAATATTTTAGCTGGCAACTAACGCTTGTTGGTTAATTCAATTATTGGGTATAGCATGTCTCAACAAGTTTGAAGACACAAGCGAACAATTCAAAGTTAACTCCCCGTGCGAAGTAGATCGAAACGATATAGGAATGGTTTGGGACGGATTGTGTTTCGGTTTTCTTTTGCTTCAAAAACGACTTTTCCGAAGCTATTATTTCTTCCATATTATTGATGAGACAAAAGCCATGAGTATATTAGCATCTCGCGGTGCCGAATTATTGGAGGAACTTCATCAAAAGCGTATTTTAAAACAAGAAAATTATGAAAAAACAGTACTGCAGAAGATTAAATTTCAGATGGATAAAATTAAAGCTAATCAAAAAAAAATTCATGGACCAAATTACAAAGAACCTCGAACTCACAAAATCGGTATGTATAAATTTCATATATTCTAAAAAGGCGGCTTTCAAAATTCATCATATGTTATTAAAATAAAAAATTATTTAAATATAATATAATAATCAGTAGATGTCAGAGTAATTCAAAAATAATTAACATATAATAGTATTTATATTTTAAGTAATAGCTGATAAAACTGAATCATTTATAACAAATTTTCTTTAATAATGGGCCATCTTGTTAAAGTGAAAATGTTTTTCTAAGTAACCGTTCACTCATTCATTTTCATTACTGACAAATATAATTACTAATAAATTAATAAAATTAACGCATTTTATAACGAATTTTTTACTTAATTGCGCTATGATTAAAATATACACAGTAATAAAAGAAATATTTATAAGAAATAATCGAAAAAGTTTATATCAAAGAAAAATAAAGTTCTGTTAAAATAAAATCATATATTTTATATCATAAAAGTATCTAAAAGAAATTATTTTGAATTGTCGCACCTGCGAAAATCTACAACCGCAAAAAAAAAAAAAAAAAAAAAAAAAAAAAAAAAAAAAAAAAAAAAAACAAACGATCGATTAAAACTAAATAAATAAAAGAAAACAAAAAAAAAAATAAAAAGGCGAAGCACCGCTGGCGCGTACATCAAGCATGTCGTCTTGTATTTCCTCGACGCACACACCTCCGCAAGGCTATCAAACGCCCATCGACGAGGACGAAGACGAGCCACCGCCGCCCAGTCCCCGTACAGCCTCTCTGCTCCAGGCACCGTCGCCCAACTCGGCCATAATGACGGTGAGCCTCGATGGTTATCTCGAGCCCACCCGCATCTCCTTTGGCTCGCCACCGAGCAGCGAGCTAAACCCTCGCGGACCCTCGCCCGACGAGACTTTTCCCGTGTTCTCGCCCCCACCTTACGACAAACGCCGACCCACCGACGAAGACGAGGAAGAGGAAGAGGAAAACAAGGTTATCAGCCTGGATACGAGAACTCACAGAAGACAGTCGAGCTACGCGGACAGCTCATGGACTCACGCGATCCGGACACCCAGGAGGTCGATCATCTCGACGACTTCCCGCTCGCCCAGATCTCATCATACATGTAAAACTGCTCGTGATGTAGATGACGCTGTCGTCCTCGTGGTCGTCGTCGCTGTTATTAATGTTATTTATACGTACGAGTGCTGTACATATATATATATACATACATATATACATATTTTTTTTTTTTTTTCGACTGTAAATAAGCTTCGATTAGACAGGGTGTGTGCTTTGTATACAAGTCTGCCAACGAGAAGTATTCATTTTACGATTATAAAAATTTTTTATAAATAAGATTGAAGTTCGTATTTTTTAGGAAGCCTTTTCTTCAGAAGATATAATAAAATGTATGCCCTGTAACAAAAATGAAAAATTAATCGTCTTCACCTAGTGAAGAAGAATCAAATTGAAATTTTATCTTATTTAAATGAATTTTTCGAAATTTTTTTTTTTTTTTTTTTTTTCAATCATATGTATTTGCTTACAATGTAAATACACTTTAATGTCATACTAATAGAACTCGCTTGTGATACATATTTCGCTAAAATTTCAAATTATTTTTATAATATCCGTACTAACTAATTTTTCATTTCAGTTCTCTTCATCTATCCACTAAGATATTTTTTAATAAAATCTAACAAAGTCGTACCTGAATGCAAGGCTAATATACATTTCGTAAATAACTCTATTACTCTTTCAGGATACTTTTTAATTATAAAACTTTATTAATTAACGATAAATTTAAAATATAAATATATCATTATTATTATGTTATCTTATGTTTTCCTTTTGTTTTATTTTTTCGTCAGATACTTTGTATAAACCACTCGAGCGACCGATGTACCGTTATACAGCGCCAAAAAATCATGTCAAAAAATTTTTAATTTTGTAAATTATATTTTCCATAGTTGTGTTGTTCCTCGTGTAATTTTACAAATAAGATAAAATGTAAAAATTTTATGTTATTTATATGATTGTAGATTATCTTCTTGTATTAGTACATTATCGATATTTAATCGCACAAATTTTATCTTTTATCAATACATGTGAATTTGTCGTTGCTTATTTGTAGATGATTATTAAATATTGCAAAAGATTAATAAGAAAATTTTTTGTACAGCTGTAAGATCGGGAGACTATTACATGTTCGATAACATGGACGACGATGACCTTACCGATATGATTCCTGAGAAGGATATATCAGAAGAGGAAATTGAACGTCGCGAAGGCGAACAACGAACCCGTCGTATGACCGTCTCCGAGGTGAGTTTTGGTTGTGTTTGAAAAATATTTTCGATTGGTTTCGATAAAATAATTTATTATATTATTATTTTTCTTTGCATAAATAAATTCTGTATAAAAGTATCATCCGAGCTTTTTCAGAATTTTAACGTACGTTATATTGTGTTATTTCTTTTAACGATGAATTTTTAACATATAATCAGTTCTTTGACTTAAAATTATAAAAAATATGAGTTATCAATTAAATTTTTAAGAACAAAATTGTAAATGATTGATCTTTTACGTTTATATTGATATTTTGAATATTTAAAAAATGGGAGTGTTTATTATATTTGACTACAACTATTTATTGTAATAATTTGTAAATGTAATGCATGACAAAATTGCCAATAGCATATATCTAATAATCGAATTTGAAAAATAATTTGCGTTTGCTATTATGCTAGAAATTTGTGCAAAGTTGGTTTTTAACTTTACGAAGTAATTTAAATACAAGATTTATCAATATTTTTTATATCATTGATCATTGTGAAAATTTTCATTAGTTGAGTACAATTATTTTTTATTTTTCCAACATAATTATTCAACATACAAAATGTTCACATCACATTTACATCAAATTCCTTAGACAAATTATTGGAAAAACCTAAGTCGCGCGATAAAACACAGCATATTATAAAAATTTTACACTAAAACCTTACTAAAAAATAGAAAAAATAAATAAATAAAGTAGAGCTGTGCGCGAGGTTGTTTTTACGTAAAGTGAATGAAAAAGAAAAAGAGAGAGAGAGAGAGAGAGAGAGAGAGGGGTGAGAGAGAGAGAGAGAGAGGGAGAACAAAAAAAAAAAAAAAAAGAAAAAAAAAGAAAAAAAATGAAAGAAAGAAAGAATTGACGGGAATATGAGTGGTACAATTACAGCTGATGAACACGCTGATAAAAACAGACATTGAAATAGCGACGCACGTCGCTTTGTACGGAGGAACGCAAAAGGACGCCATGAAAATACGACGTAGGAGTGTGCCGCTGACTCGCAAGAAATCGTCCATGTCCTATCTGAGCGCTCGTTCCGATACCGACACTGCCGCGGCTACCGATGTGAGATTGGCCTCAAAAAAACAAAATCCTGCATGCCACTTATGCTCTTTCTCTGTTGCTCTTGTCTATGTATATATATATACGACAATAAAAATATGTCCTTTCCTGCCAATACTACCTCGTTATCACTACTCTTTCGTCTAAGCTCTTATTCTTCTTCTTCTTCTTCTTCTTCTTCTTCTTGTCTTATTATTGTTTCTTGCGTCTTTGATTTGTGTAACAGTTGTTTATAGGAGGATGGGACACCGCGATCTGGAAAATCTGCCTTTCCTATAACGCCATTATTTCATGTTTTTCTTTTTTAATCTTCTTAATTTTATCAATTATTGCTTTTAATGTGCGAACTTTACAAAGCTTTCGAAAATATGACGACCATTCACGGGTGCTTTACTTGTTTTTTCTTTAAATTTTTCATGAATATATTAAAAAATAATGACTTTATTGATCATGTCCCCCCGTGTATTGTCGTTCTTATTGAGCTTCTCATCTTAAATAATTTGTTTGAAAAGAGCTTGTAATAAGTAGAAAAGAATATTAAAATTTTATTTTTCGATCTAATTTTTTCAAATATTTTAAAATTTTTATAGTTTGTAATTATTTCGATATCTTCTAGTAGCAATTCTTTATAACACGAGTTAGTATTATTATTCCTTAATTATTAAATTTACTCTTATACATTTTTAATACATATTTTTCTGCATTCTTACACTATTTTTTTTTTTTTTTTTTTTTTTATTGCTCATTAATTTTCATGTACAAATTCATCCTCGCTCATTAACACGTTCACAATTAGAATGACGATAATATTTTCATCCGACGACGAATACGCCACGATGAGTTACATTGATTTTTCACGTTGTAGATCAGTTCATTGAGAAAAACGTGAACTAATTCATCAATAACTATAATATTATAATATTTAGATATTTTTGATATTTAATATCCATTCGTCAAGAAATGTAATATTTCCATGGATAAGGCTTCGCCAATAAAAAAAACAGCCAGCTTTTTTAAGGCGGATAATAAATGTTATTTGAATTGATTTTGATATTTAATGAAAAAATTTTTGTGTATAATTAATTTATAATGAAAAACTTTCCTACAAATATCAAAATTAATTGTGATACAAGTCCGTCTACTCTATATATATATATATATATATATATATATATATATATATATATATATATATATAACTTGAAATATAAAAAAATCAAATTTATTCGCAAGCTTTCTGCTAGTGTAAAAAACTACGTAACAATATAATGTAATAACGATCAATGGTAAATTGTGCACAGTAGTTTGTCATATCGTACATGAATAATTTCTATATATATATATATATTTATATTTCAATGATACGTATCTAGATTATAAATTTAATTATTTTCCGTACAGTTACCGGAACAGGTTACTTTAAGTTCCGACGACGAAGACGCAACCTTACGTGAAACTGTCGAGGAGTTGGAAAAAACGCCGGAAAAAACGAAAGATGGCAAAGATGGCGACAAGTCAAAAAAAGATGCGGATGAATCGAAGGTGTCATTTTTCACGTACTTTAGATTTCTTTTGGCATTCATCAACAGCACTTTGGTGTCGATGACTAGATATCTGAATCGATTCTCGAGCGACTATAGATATGTCAGGAAAGTACTGGCCAAGGAAAAAAAACTACTAAAGGTAAGCTTTGATTGAAAAAAAAAAGAAAATATCTATTAAAAGGCTTACGCTACTTTTTGATTTCAAAATTTATCAAATTTTAAAAGAAATCTATGAGCAAACTTATTATGTAAATTAAACAAATATTTTCTAAACTATAAAATCAAAAAATTTAATTAGCTTTAATAAACTTTGTAAATTTTGATTATTTACAGGCTAAATCAGATTTCCGAAAGGGTACGCGACTAGGCATAACGCAAATATGGCAACCATTGCCAATAGTTAAATCAAGGTACATAAAAGTACTGTAATTCATCCGAAGAAAAAAAAAATTGTTTGCCAAACTGTTTGATAATCATCTGTTGAATTGCTTTTAAAAATATAAGTAGTTGCTTAAGTAGAACAAAAAAGTAGAAATTATTATAGTGCATTATTTTCAAATTTAAAACGGCAACGTAAATTTATGATACTCGTAAGTTTTATACATTCAAGATTATGAGAAACTTTTTACCTTTTAAAATTTTTAACTCGATCTACACATATATCACGTGTGCGTTGAAATGTTTTTATTTTCCACTCTTTCATTTTTTCATTAAAATAGTATGCTTTCGCGTTACATATATACATATCATATATTGTATAATACTAGTTAGTAGTAGTGAAAACGCTTGCTTCAATAGATTGACCACAAACGGAAACGCAGATGAGATTATCGAGGATCCAGGCGAAGGACCAAGCAGCAGAGATGAGCAAAATAAAAACAGGTAAATATTTTAATCTAATAATCAATTTATATGCAGATATATTAAATTTAAATATTTCATTTTTTACTTCTCTTACGCGTCATAAATTTTAATTTAAATTTTCAATTTAAACAATTTAATGTTATTTAAATTAATCTAAAGCTTTTAATGATAACAAAAATTTTAAAATAAAGATAAATTATTCCCTTAAAAACAGACGTGTAACTGTTAATTTTTATTATATTGACGAGAAAAAGTTAAAAATTCATCTCATAAATTTTTTAGTTATTTTAGGACGACCAAAAATATACATATAAAATTTAAAAATTTATAATTTTTAAATAACATTCAAAACACTATTTTATATATATTTTATTGTATTTTTGAAATATTAGGATTTAATTTTTTCCCTTTTTTAATCTAAATACAACGTTAAGAAAGTAGAAAATTATGGTCATTGGATGGCATATTTCTGGCAAGAATACTGGTGTCAGTTAAATATTGCCGAGAGTTTCTTATTTAATTTATCTCGATAATGCATGAACGTATTTTCTGAAAGTTTAAATACTTATATTTTAGTGCACTTGATTTAACTTTATAAATTATATAACAAAATTATTATTTACGTATCGAACTTGACAAAAAATCTATCGAAATTTTTCCATAGTTTATTCTAACACTTTGACTTATATTTAATAAAATTTTTAATGCAACTTCTGAATAAACCGATAAAACTTTTCAAAGTATTTAAGCTCAATTACAAATTGAAAAAATTATAATCTTTAACAATTTCTTATTACAAAACAATAAAAAAAAAAAAAAAAAAAAAAAAAAAAAAAAGTGGATGTTCATTATTTTTGGATTATTTTTGGTCGTCCTAAAGAAAAGTCGTGTTATTTGTACTAGGAAGGAGAGTTCGCTGTCGGTGCCACATATACGAATTTCAGCGCCAAGTTTTGAGCGAGGATTAGACTTATCCTCCTCTAGGTATCGAACAATGAAATTGCTCGCAATTATCGCATTCAATGTTTTTAATTTCAGTCGCTCTCTGCTGAATTGTATATATATATATATAATATATATTTAAATATTTTAGTTACGCCAAATATACTTCATCCCAAGCATGTGATTTTCTTTCGAAACGTCATTATATTTTATACATAAACAATCGGTGACTGTAAAAAAACTAATTACGATTACTATTCGTTTATTCGAAATTTGCATGTTAACATTGAATACGTAAATTTATTTTAAAACAATTGTAACGTCGATAAATTTGCTACCAAAGTCACAAAGCATTCTTCGATAAAAAATTATTTAAATCATCTGCAAATTGTTTAAAAAGATATTAAAACAATCGGTTAGTTTTTTGCTATTTAAATCGATCGGAAATTGAATGTCGATGTATTATTGCTGTAAAAGAAGGCTACAGTTGACCAATGATATATTAAAAAAATTACAATTGTACATATATTTGTAAATAAAACGTTTTTAATGCAATGACTAAGAAAAATATGCTCGATTTCTCTATTTTATTTTTTTTTTCTTTTTTCTTTTTTAACAGTTCGTTATTTTGCCAACCTGCTTATCCTCGCGGTGGCGGCGGCGGCGGCACCGGCGGCGGAGACGACGACGACGACGAGAACGTAATGTCGGAAGTCGATCAACCTCCAATCGTACAATTGGCAGCGTCCATTTGGTTTGGCATATTGGCGCACTCGACTTTCGTTTGCTACTTCATGGTGTTTTTACATCAGATAAAAAATGCGTCGATTTTATCAACTCCAATACCCTTAATGGTCTTCCTTTGGGGATCTTTGACCATTCCACGACCGTCAAAGGCATTTTGGGTTACGCTTATTGCTTATATCGAGGTTCGTATCAACAATTGGCCTTAATATGGATAAGTAATTCGAATACAGTTTCTTTTTTAATTTTTTTTTTTTTTTTTTTTTTTGATATTATAGGTAGTAGTTATAATTAAATGTATTTGCCAACCTGCATTTCTGCCATGGAATAAAAAAGAATTGTCATCTTATCCATTTGAGATACCGAGAATAGTCGGTGTCGAGAGAAAGGCTAATTATGCGTTGTGGGATTTGCTACTTCTTTTAGTCGTATTTTTCCACAGGTAAGGAAGCTATAATTAAAAGTTTTGTCCAAATTCGCTCCCAATTTAATGTGGTTTTAATGTACTTTCACGATACGCAAAAAAGGTTAATGCTGAAGTCATTGGGTCAATGGACAACGCCCGATTTGACATCACGAAAAACTATTCCAACGGGTTTTACAGTTGCCACTGTAAAACATTCATTTGGTGACGATGGTGATAATAATGACGATGAAATAACGCACGAATTAGTACCAACTGCCACGACGTAAGAACATTTATTTTATATCCATAAAAATTTAATTACTCCGGCCGATGAGACAAAAAAATAATCAAAATTCAATCCGAATTTCCACAAAATTCGAATTGCAGAAGCAAAGCGACAAACAACGAAATCAAAACTCCAAAAGGAAGAACATTGAGCTTGCACTTGGATGCTGGCGACGTGGAAAGCATTACTCCACCATCTGGCGATAACGAAAGGTTAGTCGTAATTCAGGCATCGGAACGAAGTCTCATGGAAGATGATTTCCAAAGAGTAGTACGCTTACAGTAAGTTCTTTCAATTATTTATTAAAATGGTTAATGCGTTGATTATTTGTTGTTAATTTTTTAATTGATTAACTGTTTTCAATTTTGGTTTTAGAATTAACAAATATCTGGAGCCTATAAAAACATTCTTTGCAAATATTTTAGATCCGTCTGGTAAAGAAAAGACAAACGTTTACGCTTACATGTTTCTTTGCGATTTCTTTAATTTCATACTCCTTATTTTCGGATTCTCATCATTCAGCGTAAGTAAAAAGAAATATTTATATTATTTAAAAAATGATCTGCGGAGTATTAAAAAAATATTAAAAATTTCTACTCAGGCTCAACAAGGAGATGGTGGTATAGCAGCATATTTCGCTGAAAACAGAGTCCCGATCCCATTTTTACTTATGGTGTTGTTTCAATTTGCTCTAATTATCATTGACAGAGCTTTGTTTTTAAAAAAATTCGTCGTTGGAAAATTAATATTCCAATACGGTTTGGTCATTGGAATACACATTTGGATGTTCATTATAATACCAAGTGCTACGGAAAGGTAGAACGAAATATTATTGCTTTGTATTTATAATTTTATTTTGCATTCACCTATTCTTATGTTTACTATTTAAAATTTCTTTTTAGGCAATTTAATGAAAAAGTTATCCCTCAAATTTGGTATATGGTGAAATGCTTTTACCTACTTCTAGCGGCTTACCAACTGCGGCTTGGTTATCCTACGCGTATACTTGGCAACTTTTTATGTAAAAAGTTCACCATTGTCAATTACGCTCTCTTTAAAGGGTAAATGATTTTGCTGTAAAATTTTAAACGTTTTTAATTAGTGGTTGTTCTAATTATATAAATTTTCACCTAGATTCATGTTAGTTCCACTTCTTTTTGAAACGAGGGCAGTTATGGACTGGATTTGGACAGATACCTCTATGACGGTAATGGATTGGTTCAAAATGGAAGATATTTTTGCTAATATTTATCAAATTAAGGTAATTTTATAATTATTTAAAAATTGATGATTAATCTTAAATTTAAAAGAAGCTTTATAAGTAAACAATTATTACTTTTTAGTGCATGCGTGGATTGGAGGACGATTATCCTCAAAAACGAGGTGTAAAAAAACCTCAAATGAGTAAATTCTTAGTTGGGGGTGGAGCACTTTTTGTTATGATTGGCATGATATGGTTTCCTCTTTTAATTTTTGCCCTTGGTAGTAGTGTTGGCAATTCTAATCTACCCAGTGAGGTTTCTCTCAAAATTAGAATTGGCTCTTATGAACCAATCTACACAATTTCCGCGCAAAACAGCTCAATTTTACAATACAGCGAGCACAATTTTAACGATTTAAGAGAACTTTATGAAGTGAGACATCGCGACAGATCTGCCGTGACTTTTTTGGCAAACTACGAGAATACGGATGTTGCCGCAGTTAAACTAAGTACGGAATCTGGTAGATTATGGAGTATATCGCCACCGGATAAACAAAGGTTACTTGAAAAAAAATAAATAAATAAATAAATAAATGAATAAATAAATAATTTTATTTAAAATTGTTGCTAAATAAATAATTAACAATAATTTTAGATTAATAGATGAACTCATGTCAAGTAATACAGTAACCATACACATAGAGTGGACAGTGGTTAAAAGACCAGCTTCTAAAGATGAATCGGGTGTGACATCTAATTATCGGCAAGTATTATTGCCACCCGTTGTAAATGGCACTATAAATCCAGTACGAAAGGATTTGATAGATGCATTAATTGGAAGTAAAGGCATAGATCCATCTTTGGTTGATAATAATACAGTAGCACTCTTTAATGAAATTCCTAAAAGAAATAATAGTGTTTTATTGAAAAATATTTTGCCAACATTTCTCAAAGTCACTAGCAAGAGTATCACTGTTGTGCCGCAGTTAATGATGCCGTTAATTCAATCCAAAAGTAATAATCTTTTATAAGCATTCAAGCTTCATTATATTATGATGATGATAATTAAAATTTCTTTACAGAAAATGTTGATTTTGAGGATGATTATCTTTTCCGAGATGTGCTATTGGTTATTTCGAATAATTCAGTAAATCAACAATGGTTTGCTGTTCACGAAACTTGCAATGACTCTATTTACAATACTTCTTTAAACCAAATTCCATTAAATGACTGCTCATTCATTATGATGTTTTTATTCACTGATAAACTTTTTCCGGAAACTCTTAGTTTTATTAGTGGTTTAGGGTAAAAACTATCAATATTTATTTCTATACGTTTTTAAATGAAATATGAAATTATACAATTAATAAATCATAATTATTCTTTTAGAATATTCGGATTATACACTACTGCAGTTGTAGTCATCAGCAGAATGATGAGAGGGATGGTCATCGATATGGCACCAAAAATTATGTTTGAAGATCTACCATACGTTGATCGAATGCTCAGACTATGTTTAGATATTTATCTTGTTCGTGAAAGTGGAGATTTATGTCTAGAAGAAGATCTATTTGCTAAACTTGTTTTCCTCTATCGATCGCCAGAGACGTTAATAAGGTATGACTTAATGTCCATCCTATAATAAAAATTCAAGTACTTATCAGTTACTTAATTTAATAATTATTTTCATTTAGATGGACAAGACTTCCGGAACCTGGAGAAAGAACAGATGGAGAGGACAATGATGAGAACTACAATGAAATTGATGACACTGGTGAAGAAAGTCAATTACGAAGAAGATTACAAGACGAAAAACACGATTGATTAGATTCAATTTGCAATCTACAATAATGCAATGCAATCAAAACTTAAAATTTTTGAGCGCAAATATTTTTCAGATGCTTCTCTTTGTATTTTAACAAATCATAATGAGAATTATTTAGTCGGTTTTCAAGATTTATAATTACGCATTTATTTAAGGAATTTCTTTATAAGTAAGTACAGTGAACAAACTAATTCATGGTACACAAAATAATTCATGTTCCTATGGTGTACACATAAAAGTATCACATGTTGTAAAAGTTCAGAAAAATGCTTATTCATAAAAAGCAAAGTACAAGTATGACAAATATGACATATAGATATAATTTTCATATGTTCATAAAAAAAAAATTTCGTACGTCAATCCTGAATAACTCGTTTAAATATTAATTCAACATAATTCAACTTTTCTACAAATGTAGCAATTTTATACTCTCATAAAAGTCATTTATATGTGCATCATAATACATGCTTCATCTTTTAAGATATAATGCATTTTTTATTTTTTTATGATCTTGTAGTAGATGTATATGTCATTGTCATAATATTCATTAAAGTTATAATGTAACTGTCTTTATTTGAATGTAATGTTTATTTTATAAATCCATTGTAAATTTATGAAATAAATTGTATATATAAAATTTATAACTCAATTAAATGTAGTATAAATACTATTGAAATTGTCTTAATAAATATTATTCTTTATGTATAAAAATTTTTATTCATTTCTTAAGGCACTTATATAAACATTTTTAGTTGTAAGTGTAACTATAAATAACTTATAAAAAGTAAAAATCATAACATAGTAAAAAATAGATAAGTATTTGATTAAAAAATTAATTTAAACTTAACTTAGTACATGACAAAACATCTTGAGCTAACAGAATTATATAAATTTATTGCTGTAGTTCTTTTAATTTTAATTTTAATGAAATGTTTTCTTCTTTTATTAAAGACATTTCATCAATTTTTTTTTGTAAAACTTCATTTCGAGCTCTAAGTATAAAGTTATCTTCTCGCATTCTTTCATTTTCATTAATTAAAGATTTAATATTATCAGAATTTTTATGAAAATTTAATTCTTTAACTAAATCATCTGTTTGATGCATCAGATGTTTAATCAGATTCACTTGAGAATTCATATGCAAATCTTGTACTGCTCGCAGTATTTTTATGGTTTCTTGTTCTGTATATCTACTTACAAGCTCTTTAATGGCACTTAAAAGTATCACTGGATCAGTTTTCTCTAAAACATCATTCTTTTTTGAATTATGATCAGACGATCGTCGAGTGTAATCTTTTTTTAAATCAATTTGAGAGCCACTTTCTCTTGATGAAGAAGAGTCTGTCGATGGTCGAGTATTTTCTTTAAGCGATGATACATCTAAATATCTATTAGAGCTTTCAGAATTTGCAGAACGTCTTCGATCTTTTAAAGATTTATTATCTTGAAGTTTGGTTGATGTTTTTAAATTCTGTGATTTTTTTTTTAATTTATCTATTTTCATTTGATTATCAACTGGTTTTAAGTTATCATCTGCTTGATTTTTTTTATTAGATTTAGGAGTAGAACTTAGAGGCTTTGATTCTGTTGTAGAAGTTGTACTAAATGGATCATGATTTCCACTGCGAGAAATAATTTTAATTTTAGGTACAATAGAAGAAGAAATTATTTTTTCTTGTTTTGATTCTGTGTTGTTATAATTCTTTTTTGATTGAACATTTATGGGATTTGTTAATACTTTTCTTGTTGTTATATGTTTGTTACTAAGTTGAGAATTGTTTTGTTCATTTTTATCTTTCGGAATTAAATCTAGATCTTCCAAAAAAGAATCATTCATGTTTTTAGTAGTATATTGAAATTGCTGTAAGAAAAATGTTATTAATACATTTTTTTAAAAAAAAAAGTTATCTTTTAAAAATTAAAAATTTTCAGTAAAGCCAAAAAATAAGTAATATAAAATTATTTATGATAAAATGCTTATTTAATTATACCGTAAATTTTTTGCATAACAAATAAGAAACAAAATATATAATAGAATAATATTCATACCTATAATAAAAATCCCTGTGTTGCATATGTTTGTACCGGTTATGTTTACGAGTCTAATCGTCCGTTCTTTTGTCTCCACACCTATAAACACTCCTATTTATCTGACAAAGGTACAAATATCTTTTGATCTATTGATTATATAAACACAGGTTCTCTATGACAATAACTTCCTGTACACTGGCACAAATTAACAATAACAGTTTAACCGTAAGATAGTAAAATTAAATTTTTTGAGAATGCAACTATAGCGAGATCTGTTTTGATTTAAGCAGTGTTACCAATTTCAATTCAATTTTTTAAAACATTTGAATTACGTTATAAAAATTATATTTTTATAATATAAAGTAAACATTTACATTGTAAATTAAAAATTTTTCTATATAGTATAATAATTAAATTTATATTTATTATTCAAATTTTTTATTCGATTAAAAACATTATATCAATGATAAATTAAATTTAGATTAAAAATTAAATTTTTGTGAAAAATAGTAAATGAAAACTTTTTGTTTTGAAAATAATCTAAGACGGAAGTAGAGGGAATTTAAATTATTTCAAGTAAATCATTGGTAACCATATAAATTAAGAATCCTGGCTTTTAATAAATTTTAAACATGTTCTTTTGTAGCTTATTTCATGTTTATTTCCCACCCGTTCGATATAAGCCGCAAATCCGCTGTACGCTATACTTATATAGAATTGACTGAATTATTTAAGTTCAGCATTTGTCGTCGTGACTTGTCAGTTATAATTTTAAAGGAATTGAATCAAGTGAATAGACAAAACAAAAAACGCCCACTTCAGATATAATCTCATTTATTTTCCTGCTGTGAAATAGATCAAATTGTTACTATAAAAAACATGAAGCGATTATTTTTAATATTTATATTTATTGCATTTTGCAATTTTACGTCGGCTTTTATTAACGTTTATCCGAAATTAAAATCTTATCCTGTGCCTGTGAATGATGATATCGGCAATCCTCTTTTTTTAACGCCTTTGATTGAAGATGGAAAAATCGAAATTGCTAGAAAAATGGCAATGGTCCAGCATAAGGAAATGAACGATGTCGGAAGTTATGCCGGATATCTAACTGTCAATAAACAATACAATTCGAATATGTTTTTCTGGTTTTTCCCAGCTCAGGTAAATACTAATTTTTTTAAAGATTTACATGTGTATCAATATTTTCCTTTTAATATTTACATTTATTTAATAAATTAAAGTTTGTTGATAAGTTTTTCAATAATTTTTAATTATAAGTTATATGATTGAATGATAAATGCGCACTCTAAATATTTTCATATTTAAATTTCTTCTTTTATTATCTTAAAAGAATTATTTCAAAATATATTTACAATAAAATATTGTTTTGATTCAATATTTAGTAGTTATAATATTTATATAATTATTATTTATATATTAAAATATTACAAAATAATTTAGTTTTGTTATTGCAATTTATAGTTAGTTTCATTAAAATTTATGTTTTTAGATAAATTTGTTTTTTAATTTAATATAAGTATTGATAGTATTATCTTTGTGATGACTTTATTTAATTGTTGAGTCATAAATTTGAATCCAAATTTTATCAGTCTTGTAGTGATATTAATTAATGTCATTTGTTGCATACGTAGATAAATCCAAAAAGTGCTCCTGTGGTTCTGTGGCTACAAGGTGGTCCTGGAGCTACATCATTATTTGGTCTTTTTGTTGAAAACGGACCATTTAGTGTTACAAAAAATCAGACACTAAAAATGAGAAAATATTCTTGGAATATTAACCATAATTTAATTTACATTGATAATCCTGTTGGTACTGGATACAGTTTCACAGAAGATGATAAAGGATATGCTGTCAATGAAACTGATGTAGGACGTGATATTCATACCGCTTTAGTTCAATTCTTTGATCTCTTTCCAGAGTTACAGCCTAATGAATTTTATGTTACTGGAGAATCTTATGCTGGAAAATATGTTCCTGCTGTTTCGCATGCAATAAAAGATTTTAATATTAAAGCGAAAATTAAAATTAATTTACAAGGTCTTGCTATAGGAAATGGTTTGAGTGATCCTTATAATCAGCTTTATTATAGCGATTACTTATATCAGATTGGTCTTCTTGATTTTAATGGCAGAGAGCAGTTTAAGCAAATGGAAAATCAAGCAAGAGATTTTATTAAACAGGAAAAATATATGGAAGCATTTCAAATTTTTAATAGACTTATAAACGATGATTTAACCGAAGAACCATCATTATTTAAAAATCTTACTGGTTTCGATTTTTATTTTAACTATTTGCAAACAAAAGATTCAAACAGTTCTACTTGGTTTGCTGAATGGGTTCAAAAACCAGATGTTCGTAAAGCTATTCATGTTGGTAATTACACATTTAATACCGAAGCTCAGAAAGTTGAAAATCATCTTAAGGGTGATATTGCAAAGTCGGCTACATTCTTTGTTTCTGATTTGCTTCAACATTACAAAGTTTTAATTTACAATGGCCAATTGGATATTATTGTCGCATATCCATTGACAGAAAATTACCTTCTTAATTTAGATTGGCCTGGTGCTAAAGATTATAAAAAAGCAGTAAGAAAACAATGGTGGGTAGGAAAAGAGTTGGCTGGATACTCTAAAAGTGTAGGAAATTTAACAGAAGTACTTGTTAGAAATGCTGGTCATATGGTACCTGGAGATCAACCTATGTGGGCTTGGGATTTAATTACCCGTTTTACTCATCACAAATCTTTTTAACTATTTTTATAAAATATTATTTTCTACATATATTATAAAACTTACAACAAATATTAAGAGGCTGTATAAAATACTTCATAAGTAAACAATAACTCGTGATTATAGAATAAGATTTTTACACAATTTCACTGTTAATCTGCATTAAAAATTTTGTTAAAACTTCGTATTTTAAGATCAAATTTGATTATAGTCACAATTAATCAATTTAGTTATTTATTTTTTATTTTTAAAGACTCTCTACTTAAGGATTTTTGCTATAAACAATTTTATTAATGGTTACTCAAAAAAATTAGTCTACGAAATAAACATATTAATTAGTCTTATTTTAAGATTCTTATTCTTGTTCTAAATAATCTTATTATTTTATTAAATGCTTAATAAATAATTATATGAATATTTTATATTTTATACTTGTATTATTTTTAAATAAATATTATAAATAAATATTGAATACTGATTCAATGTTACAATTTTCTTAAATATGTATCAGAATATATAGAAAATTGTTAATAAAATAAACTTATTTTCTCAGATGTGTTTTTAATTAATTTATGGTTTATTTATTGATTATTTCTATCATATTGCATGTAAAGTATAAATAATAAAAAATATTGTTATGGTTTGATAAACTATAACAAAGATAAAAATGAGATTTTTTAAAAAACTTATTCTTTAAGATATAATATAAATACAAATGGACTTCTGCACATGAATTCAGATTTAAGATTAAGTAAAATGTATTTGAATTTATCCAAGAAATGATAAGTCTTGCGTAATTTTTTGCATTTTATTTACAAAACAAAGAGACTTTGGTTTACATATATAAATGTTGAAACAACAATTTTTTTCAAACTATAAGTCTCGGTTTTTGCGCAGCAAAGACATAGTGACGTTAATGATTAAAGATAAACATTTCCAATTGATTTTATTCTACATTAATATAAATTGTATAATAAAAGTAAATGGTTTTAATTTAATTCAATTTACATTTTATCGTTTTCGTCAAATTATGTTTATAGTGTTTTTTTTTTTTTTTTTTTTTTTTTTTTCATAATCAATATATTGCACGATGAAAATGGAAAAGGTATAATAATTTATTACAGTTAGTGATGTGAGATGCTCATTTTTTTTGAAAGTTAAATTTTAGTAAAGCGTAAATTTCAAAACTTTTAATTTAGAATGAACGCGAGTAAAAAAAATTATCACTTAACAATATAAAATGTATCAAATATACTTATTATTTTTTTTAATTTTTTGGCATAACAACAATTGAGATTGATTTTCAATTAATAGAAAAAAGAAAATTAAAATATCCTGTATTTAGGAAATTAAGAAAAACTCTTATTTATAATATTATGTTGACTTATTACGAAGGCAAAATTTGCATTTTACGGTTTACGAACTTTTTTCGTTAGAACTAATCTTTATCGATTTCGGTAAGTATATATATAATACCTATATAATAGATTAAAATATTTTGTTACCAGTAAATTTGTGTCGTGTTAAATTTTTAGATTGCAGGTTCAGTGTCGACATATTTAGTAATAATTCTACAATTTCAAGAATAGATAATAATTTTTATTTATTTCAATTAATCGAAAATTATAAAAGGTTCTGCTTGTAACGTTTATTTATAAAAACATTATTATACAAATGAGATTGTCGTCCTTGTTACAATTAATATTCATGTATAAATACATTGAAGTATTCGATAAAAAATGCGCATTCAATATTGTTTATAAAAATATTTATCAATTGCTTTAATAAAAAGTGTCACAATACAAAAGCGTTAACAGTATTAAAATATTGTCGATGAAATAAATAAATACATTACTATATATAAAATAATAACTTTCAGAATTGAATAAAAATATTTTTCTATCGAAGTTAAAAAGTTTTTGCAATCTCATCATTTTTTAAAACTAGATCACGTTCTTGCATGAGAGCAGCACAGTCTTAATTTAACTATATATATATATATCACGATTTCATGTTACTTTTGAACAAAGCTTGGACATTAAGAATTGCGCGGATTACGGCAATTTATCTAATTAATCTAAATAAGGTAGTATAAATTGATCAACGAGCGATTCATTTTTATGCCACTCGAAATGCGGAATTCCAGGGACCGTATGCATTATCAATTTTTTTTGCTTATCCAGGGTTTTTAGTCCGATCAAGTCGAGTTTGTAGTCATTTCTGTCGCGCAACTCGACGACCGTTTCGTTCATATCGTAGTAACCGAATTGACTACTTTGCCATGGTGTTATGACGCCATCGTCGGGACCACCGATGAGTACCATTTTATTTAATTTCGTTAGGCCAGCTTTGAACGTCGTTGTATTTGTTGTGATCTTCTCGTTATTTATGTATGGCAAAAATTTACTATATTTGTAATATAATTCCTATAAATTGAAAAGAATCAATGAAATTTTGCGTCAAATTATGCGAGAAAATAAAATTTATCTGTATTTACTTGATGATGAGGATCATTCCAATAATTTCCAACACTGGTGTGTTGTCCAATTTTCGAATAAAACAATTCATAGGCAGTTTCGCATATTAAATCCGGAAATATTAAATGTAAAAAATTAGCTGAAAATTTTAAAAGAATCTAATTAATTTGAAATTTTTATGCGTTAAAAATACAAACATATTCTAGATAAAATTTATCCATCGTAAAAAAAATAAATAATCTTACTTCCATATTGACCAGCTTGCGGAGAACTCAGCGATATAAAATTTTTAACGTTGTGCTCGGGAAAGCTCTGCAGTATAGCTCTAGCTAACAAACCACCTTGACTATATCCAAGCAAATTTATACCTTCTGGAAAAGCAGCTCCTATCGCCAAAATATCGTTTCCTATTTCTTCTACTTGCCTCCACATCGGCTCCAAACTACTCCATCCTGCGTATCTTTCGGTATTGAATACTTGCGTCTCCGGGTGCATCTTGAATAAAGAAATTTATTTTAAGACGTATTTTGAATTAAAATAAAAATTCCGTTAAAATATTTATTCCGTTACAATTTTTTATTAAAATATCTCGCATATTCGATCCTTTTCCTTATTTACGTATTTAAATCAACTAATTATTTAATAAGGAATTAACATTAAATTCTCAGTCGATTGTGAAATTTATGGCGCAACAAATTTTTTCATATCGTTCTTTTATTTTTAAATTAAAACAATCAAAACTAATTAATTTTATTTAACATTTATCAAGTTTATAATATTTTTATTTAAATTTTTAATACATATACATTTATAATCACTGCTTGTTTAAACATATACGACTGTTCGTTAGATTATTAGTTATTAAAAAACAAAAAAGTTGATTAACTTTAAATTAGTGGCAGATAAAGAAAGCAACAAACAAAAGATATACATATAACGAAGTTAATATTATTTTTACAAAAGGATGAATTTGTACTTACTTGTTTTATTCGATTCGAAATAATTTCCATACTATCGCTGCCCGTAAGGACGCCGTGTATGATTGCAACGGCTCGGTAAGATTCAGCACCATTTTTCGACAGTGTCAATATAACAACAATTAATGTAAAAAGTAAATAAAAATCAAAGCGTTTCTTCATCGCGAGATTGGCATGCGCCTCCTCCCTTCTTTTTACTATGCTTCTACTGCTGTAAAGTAGTTGTTGAGCTACAAATGTCTTGTGCCTAAAAGTGACCTGCGCCTGTTACCTGCGCCCGCTGGTGTGTTTATTGTTTGACTTTTGAAATCATATTTTTTAGCGACAAATGATTCGCCATTTTAAAGATACTAATTGTTGTATCGATTGTTGGCAATTTATCGTTCGTTGGTAAGATAGACGACGAATTTTATACAGTTGGTAATACATCGGTTTTGTGGTTTTCCGATTATAATTATTTTTATCGTTCAAAAATTTTTACTTTATAGTTTAATTAAAAATTATAATTAATTGAATAGCTCAGTGCAAAAGACTGAGTAAAGCTTTAAATCGATTTTTTTTTTTGTTGTCGAATAAAAAAATATTTATTTTATTAAAATTTATACATAAATTTTAAAATAAAAAAAAAAAGAAGCATTGAAAAATGTAACGAAAAATTAATTTAGAGAACTTTAACAACAACATTTTCTCCGATTCTTAAAAAAATAAAAAATGATAAAAAAAAAAAAAAAAAAAAAAAATAAAAAACGTACGCGTTCGCACGTACTTAACGTCGATATTATACGCTTTGCGGTGGAATGTCGCGTCGTCGCGGCTCATGTCCTACCCCTTAATCCTTGCTTCGTATACGCAAGACCGAGGGTTCGAGTTTATCCTGCAGAAGAAGGCACGTGGTATTTTCAGGGAACGCGCGACCATACATCACCGCTCACCGACTCCTGACAATTCGCAGCAGCCCTCGCCGCGGCGCATTGTTTCCTCAACTCCAGTCATCGTACCGCGATTATCGCGCTCTCCTCCTTCTCTATATACGTATGTATATATATGTATATACATCCCTATTTCGAAGGGAGAGACGATGGCTTCACGTGTATTGTAACCTCGTGTTTCTTCTCCTTGGCTTTAGCTCTAATCGCTCTCGAAATCCTTGCTTTTCTTCGTCACGATATTGTGTACGTGGATTATGAAGTTTCGGCGGATGCGATCGGCATGATTGTTCGAATGTTTCGTGTGCTATTATTTGTCGCGCCGTGGGCTCGTTTTGTATTACAGCCTCGCGTCCCATAAATTTCGCGCTCGGAAAATAAATGAATTTTCCGACCACGTTACTCGTACCTTTGTGCGTGCGTGCGTGTGACTTTTATGTACTTTTTCCTACGTATTTGAGCGAGCTTTTGGTATTTTATTTTTTAATTACATCGTCAATATAACGATTATGCTCCTTAAATTATCGCGCGGATATATATGTATAATTATATTCCAGAACGACTCGTCGACTTAAAAATTCATGGAAGCGACGGTACGCAATTTAGATATAAAAAAAAAAAAAAAAAAAAAAAAACCAATACACTCGAAATAAACTAAAATAATTGACAATTTTTGCTTTAATTTTGCGGTGATTTAAAGCGAAGAATATAATCGTTAATTTTTTTCACGAAGCAAACTACTTTGCGCAAGATTCGCAGGGACGCATTGTATTCGTCCCTCGCAGTGTTTTCGTCCTCTTGTACCTCCGAGGGCTTTTTTTTTTTTTTTTTTTTTGTTTTCCGTTTAATCAAGGATATTCGCGGTCGGCTGGCCGCTCGAACTCGGCATGCCGCCGCAGTATTTTACGTGTCCGAGGGATAACCGAAGCGCGAACATCCACCGAAAACACTTGCCGTTCTCTTTTTTCCTCTCTATATCTCGCTTTCTCTTTCTCTCTGTCTTTCTCGTCTCATTTCTTTAATGGTTCTTCGGCCGGGCTGTTTTCCACTTTAGCCACTCTTTTTCTTCTTCTTTCTTTCTTTCTTTCTTTTTTTTTTTTTTTTTGGAAAGTTTATACGCTTGATAAATTTTTGGTACTCGTGTGTAATAAAATATCAATCACTGTGTATGATAGTATTTTCATAAGTATTATATATTTTTTATCGTCAATAATGAATGTAAAACAAATTGTTAATTTATTTTAGTATTGAAAGAGTTGATCAAACAAATTATTTGTACGATAAAGATCGATAAATCTTTGCAAAAAATTAAAACGTTCATAATCTTTAAAATTAATTAATGTGTACATTATTATGATATTCGACTGAAAAATGATTTAAACTAATCGTTTACAAAAATTGACGAACATCGAGCAAACAATAATGTTTTCATCAAATATTAACAATTTTCGTATGAAAATTTCACGCTCGGCAATTAAAAAGCCCTAAATAATAATGTGTACGCCGTGATCCATCGGTCGGCTAAAATCGCATCCGAAAGATGAAAAATCGCTTACACCATAAAACATCATCACGAGGAAGAAGAAGAAGAGGAAGAAGAGGAGGAGGAGTAGGAGAAGGAGGTGGAGGCCGTGAGAAGGGAGGATAGACGTAAAGGAGGGAAGAAGCGAAGAGGTGAGAGGAAGCTGAGAGAGATTAGCGTTAATTACAGAGTCTCTCGGAGAGTCCGGGGTTAACTCGGTCGCGCGCGAGGTATTTGTCACTCGTTGTACGCGGCGCGCCGCTCTGAATATTAATAATCCGAGTTTTCCCTTTCTCTTACGCGGCGCGCTTCGGCTCGCGATGAATTGCGCGAGACGCGATGCTTCTCATTATCTCTACTGCTTGATTTTATCATTTTGACGCGTTCCTGTCTGTATAAGTATATACGCTTATAAAGCTCGAGCGTCGAGAGGGAAATTAATCGAGGATTTCGATTTACTCGCACGCTGTCGCTTTCCTCGGGTTTTCGTCATACGGCAGGCTTGTTTCTTTGTTTTTCCTCTAGCATCGATTATTTTCTCGTTTTTTTTTTTCTTTTTTTTTTTTTTTTCTCAAATAGATTGAAACCACAAGGGCCATTTATTTAATAAATTCAATTGTTTTTCTTCTTTGCAAAATATTTTTTCAAAGAATCTAAGTTATTGTCAATCATGCATAAAAAATTGTTATAAAAATACGTTCGAAATAAATGTTCTATGCGAAAACAAATCTCATAAATAAATAAAATTTCTTAAAAAGAATAAATAAGTAAATAGATATGTTAAAAAAAAGCTAATGTATAAAACTGCGAAAAAATAAAAAAGTCACGCGTGGAGCTGATACATACGTCTCTTTTACCAGAGTAAAAACGTCGACCAATATCTCAAAGCATAATTCGAAGCCGTAAAAGCGCATATAAAAGCACGTAGCCTATCCGCGTACGGATGATTCCACGAGTCGAGTAATCCCGCGCCACCGAGATACTAAAAATTTGGTATTCCTTATCCTTTCCGGTTAACCGAGGATACACACATACACACATGCGACATTTTTCTATAGCTCCTAGCTCCGTTTTCACTTTACCCATCCGCGCATGAGAAAAACGAGATAAGCGAAAAAGACGCGACGGCCAACGACGATGACGACGACGACGACGACGACGACGACGACTCGAATGGAAACTGGATCGCGTCTCTTTTCTCTCTTTCGCTTTCTCTCTCTGTCTCGTTGCTGCAGTCCTCGATATATCCCATATCCTATCGCAAGGTACACGTATGTATAGATAGACGAGACGCCGGCTTTCAGATATTCAAAGTCGCCGATAGTTTATTCATGGCCGCGGAACGGGTCCCCGGGTTATATGGAAAGATATTGGAAGTGCGCGCTCTCTTAGCGGACCGACCAATATCGCGGGGAACTGTCCCCCAGGGGGCGAACCCGAGGAGTAGGAGGAGGAACTTGCACGCGTCTGCTCGGTTCCGATATATAAGGGCGAAGAGAGAAAGAGAGAGAAAGAGAGAGAAAGAGAGAGAGAGAAAGATAGAGAGAGAGAGAGAAAGAGCTTTTTCTATCTCGAGTTCCCTCTTTATCCTGATCCACGTCGACCTCTTGGTTCGCTCGTTCGCTCGTGTTCTCGGAGGGAAGTGGAAAAAAGAGGCTGTGCGACTCGCTCGTCGCTACCTCCCCTTTCTTTCGCTTAGGGTGACAGTTCTATCTCGCTTTCGCGCGGCCCGACTCGCCAATAAAATTCAAATACACTCCGCTCTGCATACTAAATTATCACATCCTCCATTACCCACCCTCGAGAGAGTATTCCGCTCGCGGTGTACGTGTGCGGCTGCGGATAAAGAGACGTGTAACGACAAGAGTCGCACGAAGTCGAACGGGCGACGAGCGCCATTTTTCCGCCGAGGAACTTTCGATTCGGCTCGGGGTGAAGAAATGGACGAGAGGCGGAGGGATTTTTGTCCCGGAGTTTTTCCGAATTGGATTTGCAGTTTCCGAGCCGCTTGAAAATGTTCCGCGCGATAAAAGGGAATTTGAATTCGCTTGCTTTCCATGTCTATTGATAGTGAACTTTTTTATTCGATAAGCTTTTTTATTCGATAATGATTGACATTTCGTTCGATCGCATTTTATTTCTACATTACGAAAAATTTTATAAATTACTCGTTCACTTAAACAAGAACATTTTTGTATATTACTTTTTTTTTTTTTTTTTTTTTTTTTTTTTTAATAATCTCAAATTGGTTTGATTATTATGAAATAGCGTCTAACTAAAAACTTTTTGTGACACCAAAGCCATAATAGAGCCATACATAAATTTTTTACAAGATATATCCAAAAGCAACGTAAATAACGATAAGTCAAACAAATCCATCCATCGAACCATGGCCTTTCCACAATACATCCAACCCCTATCCTCGATCCCACAACCTCGATCAAACTATCTCAATAACGCACGTATCATTCCATCCCAAGACACGATCGATGGAAAAAAAAAAGAAGGTAAGCCAACAATTAACGCCATCGCCTTATTTGCATACAGCCATCTCCGATGCGGAAAAAGTATTTTGTTCGACGTGTACAACGCCGGCTGTATATACTCGTACGCATGTAACGCCCCAGATTTTGACATTACTCAACGGGGATCAAGCTGCCAGACTTTACCACACGACGTGGTATGGAGCCATTGTTCGAGATCTCCTTTTGTCGCTGCTTCCTTCCGCCTTTTTTCCTCGCATTTAGCGCAAGAGCCGACGAGGTTTATACCTCGTACAAGCAGTATCGAAGTAGCTCACGCCGTGGATGATTTTTCATGGAAATTTTTCAAGTTTTTCGACGATTTCGCGAAGTTTTCAAACGGAAAAAAAATGGAGTCGGACGACGCGATGGGATTTGCTACGCTTCAGAAAGAGACAGATTGTTTGTGTTGTTTTCGATTTGTTTTCGCTTTTTCGTTAATATAAATATAGACGGTTTAAGATTAATACGTCTATTGTACAAAGAGATATTTTGTCTCGTTGATATTTAATAATAATCGTACGATTTTATTTTATTTATTTAATGCTTATTGTGCAAAATACAAGACAGGACAAGAGAGAGAGAGAGAGTACGGTGTCGATGATAAACGAACTTTGCGCCTCGCGGTTATGATAAAGGAAAAACTATCCTATCACGAAAAATTATTCATCCGCATCGAGTCCCTCGCTTGCGATTACGCTGCAAAAAACGAGGCGCGCGCCTTAGACGTACACGAAACACGTGCTGGGCGCGCTAGAAAAATCAGTTTTCTAACGCGCAACCTATGCCTCGAGTACACAGAGCACATGTTTCAACGCGCGGATACGCCGCTTAAATTTTCTCAATGTATTGTATCGCGCTAAGGCAACAAAACTCGTGTATCGCGCTTGACTAATTGATTTTTTCCGCTCCAGAATCGCTTACACTTACACCCTAACCTATCGCTCGATTCTCCCCTCGTTGTATTATATTCTTTCCCCGTTGCATTATGAATGCGGCCGATTTTTCGCACTTGTTCGCTCGGCAGCTATACGTAGGCGCGCGCGATCTAACGTCTCCATCATCGAGTACAAAACGGTCCCGGTCAATTTCCCGGTCGAGCCTATATTGTCGACGACGCCCTTTTTATTTACGACTAATAAATTACCTTTAGACGTACGAATTCTATCGCTTATATATATATATATATATATATATATAGATCCATCTCGAGAGGTAGTGAAAGGGATGAATGATTTTTCACCAAAGCTCGAGGAAAATGCGTATACATCCATTGATGGCTATTGTCGAAGAAAAAAGAACAGCTGATATTTGGAGCCGAAGGGTGAAAAGGTGCGGATAATTAATGTGCGTTCGTTAAGCTTTTCCTGAGCGCAATTTCGCGAGGGAAAAGGAAAATTTCGAATGCGCTTTGAAGATTCGGGATATGGATACGTTACAAATGATCGTCGTTTTCATTTGGGTGAGGAAAGTTTGAGTGCTTGGATTTGTAAATCTCTAACCCTTGCACGGTGAATCGTTTTTTAATACGGTTATACATGCTTTTAATGACACTTAAATTCCACGGTAAATATAATTTCGATCTTTCAATTTTTTCAGCTATAAATATTTTTAAATAATGTTCATATAAGCACAAAACACAAAGCCCGATCGAGAAAAAAAAAAAGATCGCGGTTTATTGTAAAATCAACTGTAAGGCGATTATAATAAAAGCACAAAAGGTCAAACTCATAATCAAGAGAAAAATCTCAAGCTGAATCTTGCTCGATTGGGAGAGCGCACGCAACACACACCTCTGTAAAATCTATCATCCTTCTCTTTTTCTCCCTCTCTTTTTGTCGCACACTCGAAACGAAGCTCATAATCTTATCCCTGCGCGAATTACCCTAAATTGGCTAAGTGCGCTCGCATTGAACGCTCCGCATCACGCAGTGGCACATCTTCTCTCACTCGCTCTCTCTCTCTCTCTCTCTCTCTCTCTCTTTCTTTCTCTATCTTCATTCGTTTCGAGCGGACGTTCGAAATTAGCCGCGTAATCCGCGCCACGTGCGCCGATTCTCTATACACGGTGCCGTGCACGCGCCTTCAATGGAAAATATAGCCAGTACGCGGCTCGATTATTGTTCGGGTCCCCCTTCTTTTAACTTTTCGTATGTATAGCGGCCACTTGCAGCTCGGCGTTCGTTAGACATAGCTCGATAATTCTACGTTGAACCTACACACATACACACACACATATATACATATATATGTATATATACATTGATACACGCGTGCTGAGATTATCGGCATTGCTCGACTTGAAAGCGATGCTAATTCGACTACGCCTTCCGTTCCTTCGATCTTTGATAGCTCGCGTTTAACATTCAACTGGACACGCGCGCTAAGCTTTCCTTCTTTTATCCTTGTGATGGCGAATTTGTTACCAAGTTTTAGCATATATGGGTAAGAAAGAGGTTGCTTCTGGACACATGGGGTTACGTCTTTGGGGTTTAATCTTACAAGTGCAACGAATCGTTGATTTTTTCCGTTCGTGTCTTCTTCTTTTTTTTTTTTTTTATCGGAACATCGTTAATTTTCTTTGAATTTTAAGATTGGAGAAACATAAAAATTAGCTAAGCAAAATGAAAAAAAATTAATAAAAATATACGAAAAGGATTTGTCATTAAAACTATTTTAATATAATTAAAGCTAAATATTAATCTACACAACTACAAACGAAGAAGAATCATTTCAATATTCTCCTTTTTTTAATAAATTAAACTAAGTAAATTTAATGTATAAAACAGAACTCTACTAACTTTATCAGTAACGTTTACAATGATAATTTCATTAAATTCAATAAAGGCTCGCGTTCACCCTTGCTCGACTATTCAAACAAAAAGAAAGAAAAAAGAAGCAAAGATCCATTATTAAGTTCTTCAACATCCGAAAAAATCTCGTTGCGGAGAATTTTTTTGTCACGCAAGTGCGTCGTACGGCTTCCGACCTACATTGTGCACATCCCGAATTCGCAAAGTCACGTACATACAAAGAGAGAAAAAGAGAAAGAGAGAGAGAGAGAGAGAGAGAGAGAGAGAGAGAGAGAGAGAAAAGAAACTATACACAAGAGCATATATAAAGCGGAGAGGAGCGAAAAGAGAAAAAAGGCCATCGCGTTTTTCGCGCACATGTATGTATATATATATATAAGACGCTCAAACACACGGTATAGCCGGTGTACGACATATGGCGCTCGAAATTGCCAGCAGGCCGAGCAGTAACAATATTTACAGAAGGTTCCCAACCCTCCTTTCTGTTTTGTCAAGACTTCGCGTTGGTGTCACTTTACCCCCCGCGATCTGTCTCTCTCTCTCTCTCTCTCTCTCTCTCTCACTCTTGGTATACGCATTTACACACACACACACACATATACGCACACACGCAGCTCGACTCGTAATCCGGCGTAATGCTCTTTCGAGATCCGCGCGTGGGTTAATAAAAGCCCTCGTGCGATTTTAGCTGGACTTTAACGCGCTGCGGATAAAGTTCGAGATATTATTTGCATTTTTATTGCGGTCGCTCGCTTGAGTTTGCGCACTTTACAGCTTGATTATAATATCCCGTGGAATTAAATTGTTTTCGGTTTTGATAGAGTTGTCAAGAAGGGCGATTTTCTACTCTATCTTTGCCATTACGACTATTAAATATCAATCTAATCGTTTGATAAGAAAAAAAACAATGTTATTGACAAAAATTGATCGACGAAATATCAAATGTTGATATAAAATGATGAAAATTTTCGTTATGATTTAAAATTTTTCGTGTTATTTAAAGAACCTTTATGTTATTTTAATTTTCTCGATACTTCTTACGAATGTAAATATATAAATTTTGATCTAAACATTTAAATAAAAAATTACGATTGCATTAACGAATGAAAAATTACCAAAAAATCTACATTGTAACAATAGATAAAATCTACATCCGAATGTAATAAAAATCAGTACTGCACCGAAACCCGTCACTTTGCAACCCCAATCCTCTCGCTTAGCCGACTGCCGAAAAAGGGCTACTACATCGACAAAACGATTAGCAAACTATACACCGCACGGTTCTTTCCTTTCATCCCCATAGGAGAAGCGCGATGCGTCTCACCTTTTTGCGCGCGTACACACATGTATATACACATGTGCGTGTGCGTGCGCGCGCGCGCGCGCGCGAGTGTATTTGCGCTGGCGGGCAATCACGTCACGGGGGTGGTCTTAAGGTGGCCTCCCCCGCTATTCGTATAAAGCTACCTCGGATTAGCGAGATCATAATCAGCCGATCGTTCGTACCCCCGAGGCTAAGCGACAGTCTGGCTTGTTCCGTTGCGCTCCGTACGTACAAGGTGTCAAATGTCAACTCCCTCAGGGCGGCGAGGCCCTCCCCGTATACGCACGCATATAGTACGTATATACATAGCGTGTTAACGTTGCGCGTACGCGAGCGCGCGTGTGCCGAACGTCTTATCGGTAACTTTGCCGGGGCTGCAGGCGGCCGACGATTGCCAGTTTGTCGATATCGATTTCAGGATTACGCGCGTTTTTGGCAGAGTTTTGCGCCGACTCGGAAACGATGCAATGTTTGCCGATCGATTAAAGTTAAGCCTTCGTTTGTTGATCATATAAATACGAAAGATAATTATAAATTTAGTATGTCGCTTTGTATAATATAAAGCCATAAGTTGATGTATAGAACTCAGCCCTCATTAATTATTGTGTCAACAATACATTCATCAATCTAGACGAACAAGGATAACTTAACGAATCTATCTACGATCGTTTCTAATCCATATATAAATATAGATATAGGTATATGTACGCATGTATTTTTAAACCACAGGCCCAGTACAAAAATTATTATTAATTCCTCAGATTTATTTTAGGACATTGACTCAATTCAAGTCCACTTAAAAAAAAAAATTTCGTTTGTACACGGGCGCACACGCACAGCCGCGAGATAGAGCACGCTTCACCCGTTTCTTCGTCTTTTAATTCTTCTTCGTCAACGGCAACCCGCAGCAGCCAGTCTCTGTGACCGTAAAATAAGAGAGAAAAAAAAAAAAAAAAGAATAAATAAACGACAGCTAGCGTACGAGGGAAAAATGGAGTCTCGTCTTCTTTGACAAAAGGAGTCATGAATGAGAGAGAATCAATAAAGCGCGCGCGCGCACGTCTCTTCGAAAGAGAGATGAGGAAAGAGAAGAAGGAGATATGAGAAAGAGAAAGAGAAAGAGAGAGAGGGAGAGAGAGAGAGAGAGAAAGAGAGAGAGAGGGAAAGAGTGTGTAAGACGGTATCACGTCGGCGTCGTGGCAAGATTTGCGAGACGCGTGAATGAACGCGAGGTCGTGGGAACGTGGCTACACGCGGACTCTCCGCGAATGTCGCGTAGAGAGTGAGAGCGTATATGCTCGGGCTTGCTTCTAATTGCCGTAATTGCCAAGAGTGATTCACACATCATCTCACGCACAGATATATATATATATATACATATCTCTCTCTCTCTCTCTCTCGCTCTCTTTTGTTCTCGAATTCGTGCGTATCACGGAAGATTATTATTACACCGGGCGAACTACCGCTTCTCTCTGCGTCACTTTCTAATAGATAGTACTTTTGGTATTGCATCGTCTTTAGCATGTCTTTCATTTTTTCACAGAAATTTTTATTTAGAAAATATTTTCAAATTTTTAACCATTGATGGGCTCGTTGATATATATAGATATACATACGCATAAAATAAAAGCTCATTTCGTAATGCACGTTATTATACACTGTATAAGTATGTCGAATCTCTATTCCATCGCGTATAATAAGCTCTTTGAGATCAATTTAAGTATTAGATTTAATCGCAATAAGATTTCTTCAGCGAGGCTAGAGACGAACGAGTTACTGCGATACAATATGATAATTGTGATTGAGAAACTGTTGTCAAAACATGAATAACGTACAAGTGGTATACAATTTAATTTGTGCTTTGAATGGATATTGATTTATCTTGCGTCTTTGTACAGCAGCATTTTAATAACATAACACTTGAAAATATAATTTCTCATCAAAGTATAAATTTAAATACAAGCTAACGATGGAGGCACAATATGATTTTAAAATTTTCGTTAAACAATACCATCGTACAAATAAAAAAAAAAAAAAAAAAGAAAATCATCGTGCGCGCGTCTCTCGCATACCTTGAAAAACGAATAATCGAATTAAACGCGAACGAAGGCCAATGTTCATGTATATCCTCGTTGGGTTATTATTCTTTCTTGGTTGAGCGCTCGCGTAACGAGAATGCAACGGTGACGACGACGACGACGACGACGACGACGACGACTACGACGACGACAGCATCGTCGAGCAGCGCTGCCTTTTGCCGTAGAGAGACGCGCGCGGTTATACGGACTGCGCGGGATTTCGGAAACAATTGCCGACAATTCACGCCACTTTAGTCGGTGTACATATGTACGTATATGTGTGTATATGATATGTGTGTGTATGTGTGTGTGTATGTATGCGAGCTCGGACTCGAACGCGATTGACGTGAGAATTCGCTCGAGTAGCGCGCACAGCAGCACACACAACCGCATGAGGTCATCTTCATTAAATCGTGCAGCCTCTACTCCGCCTAATGACTGATCTAATTTCACTCTCTTCTCGCCGCGCGAGAAAGATATATACATATATATATATGTATACGCGATGCGCCTGCGACTATCTTTCTCCCTTCTTTCCTCTCTTTGTTTCTTCTCGCTGATATAGCCTCGCTCGACTACACCTCATTCCCGTATTCCGCGAGTTTATTATTTTTCTTCTTTCTCGTTTTATTTATTTCTTTCCCTCTTCTTTTCGCGATACTTGCCCTGGGAGAATTTATTTCATTTTTCTTGATCAAGAGGGAGAGAGAGAGAGAGAGAGAGAGAGAGAGAGAGAGTGGAATTGGTGAGAAACGTTGTTCGTATTGAAGTTTTGTATGATTCACGGTTGGAGGATTTGTGTTTTGCTACGTTGTAACCAGCGAGTAAACAGCGATCTTTTCTGTTTTTTTTTTTATTCTGTTTACAAGGGTACCATTGGGTAATTTTTTTTTCCCTTTTTATCGTTCTAACAAAAGTAAGTTTTCTAACAATAGAGCCTCGCAAGAAGTTGTACGATTTAATGTCATTTAGTTAGGCGGATTTATTCAAGTGCCGTATAAAAAATTAACCATTAGAAATTGAATAATTTTGATACGAGTGATTCAAGGATACGTAAGCCAGAAATTTCGCGTACTAAATTTTAAAAGACGACGTGTCTGCGCTCAGTTGTACTCTGTCAGTCATATTTACCAGATTTTCTTCTATAAAATATGAAACGAAATATTTCGTTAAAAAATCAAAAAAATTCAATCAAGCATTATCGATGTTATTTATTTATTAAAAATTTCATTTTTAAATAAAAATTTAATTAAATATATAATATATTAAATTTAATTTTTTTTTTTATACATTTCGAGTAGAAAATATGATTCCGAATAACGATATTAGGTATCCTTAGTATAAGCTTCTAATTCGAATAATTTTCGAAGGAAAAAAATCCTCGTTTACTACCCTAAATCATATATTTATACAGATTCTCAATTTAGCGCAATTAAACGTCCATTCTCAAGCGTCGGCGTAGCTTTAGCGGCGAAAGTACAGCTCGAGAGCGAGAAACAAAAAGAAAAGAGCGCAAAATAGATGGAAATGGAATAGCGCGCCGTAGATGGAAAGAGAAACAGCGAGAGGGAGAGAGAGAAAGGAAAGGAGAGGAGCGACGTTAACGGTAGCGATAGAGAAAGAGAGAAAGAAGCAAAAGAGAAAGAGAGAGAGAGAGAGAGAGAGAGAGAGAGAAAGAGGAAGTGCGGGAGCTCGGTAGAGTCGACTAAGGGGCCTTGATAAGCTATCGCGCATCCTGTGCATTTAGCATACATTTGAATAATGGGAGGTCGGTAATCCCTTAAACGGGGGCCGTAGCAGCCCTCATTCCGTAACTAGGTATCCTTTCATCTGCCTCTGTTCCGCCTCTGTTCTGCGCGCGCCCGCGCGCGAAAACCATCTCGCTCTTTCTCTTCCTCCCTTTCTCTTTCTCTCTCTCTCTCTCTCTTCCCGGAGAGAAAGCAAGAGCGCTCTTATAGGTATGTATATATCCCTCCCTCTCTTTTCGTCCGTGCCCCGTTTAAAGATATTTCGTTAAAATAACCCCGTCCTGGCTAGAAGCTCGCGTCGGTGCGCTCCTCTATAGCCGTGCTAGCCTCTTCCCTCCTCCCCCCCCCCCTCCGTTCCCGTTCTTCTCTTTCCTCTTATATGCCAGGAGCAGCACGACGCTTCGCTCTACGGCAAAAAGGGGGTGGAATTTGCAATGCAGAGGTTAAATGGCTACGCGCGCTTCTCTCTCTCTCTCTCTCTTTCTATCTTCTTCCTCTCGTTCGCGCGCTCTTCTCTGCTTCGTCTTCTTTTTCTTTCCCATCCGCTTCTTTTTCGCCGTATCTCGTTCTCTCTTATATTCTCGTCGTTCGCTCGCTTCTCCATTTTTTACTTCTTTTGTCTTTCTATATCGTACACTTCACTCTCTGGGATTCTCTTTTTATTCCATTTTAGTTTCTCGTTCCGTCTTATTCGGCTTCGCTTATACGATCGCGCACAATTGGCGCCGACGTGTGAAACTTGTAAGCGCAGCCTAGTCAACTTTTTTCGTACTATTTTCGTGCAACATTTAACCTGCAATGTTATCGGATGAAAAAAAAAAATTGAATTTTCGTTAAAAAATTAAAAAATTATTATTTATTATTGTTCAGTATTATTAAAAATTACTATACTCGAGGCTCTAATTCGAAAAATTTCATAAACCAATTGCGTAAATTTCAACTCTTTCCAAGCTCATTCGGGCTTTTATCCTTCTATATCAACTCTTTCTCTCTCTATCTTCTCGTTGGCACTTTATCTCTGTTTTTAATCCTCTTTTTCTCTCACTCTGATTCGCTCTCGTAGCCCTCGGTTTTGTGTATGCGGTAGTTCCAGCCAGTTTAGTCGAGAGATACTTTAGGAAAAAGCCGTAGAAAAGGAGAGAAATAGAGAGAAGAACGAGGAGAAAAAGAGCCGGTGCAGAGACTCAATTGGTTTTTTACTCGAGTATCTTTTCTCTCTCTCTTTTTCTCTCTCTTTTTCTCTCGTTCTTCGAAGCTGCCACGACCCTCTTCACGCATCCACCCCAAAGCTATCCCGCCCTCTTTTTTCGTCCTCTCGCACACATGTGAACGCGCGGCGCGCACACACTTATCGTATTCAGGAATAGAAATAGAAGGATAAGGAAAGGGAGAAAATGGCACTCGGGGATATAACGTTCCGCAAAACGTTCGAGAAAAGCCGTACGGAAGGAGAGTGAAAACGGCGAGGAGGAGGGAGGAAAAGGAGGACGGCCGTATTGCCGGAACATGGCCGGGCGAGATTAAACATTCATTTAAATGGCGGTCCCTTGACCTCTCTCTCTCTCTCTCTCTCTCTCTTTCACCGTTTGACCGGAGTGAAAGAGAGCACATCGAGCTCGTGAAAGAAACGGTTTGTTTTCTTCAACGGGAAAAAGGAGTCGAGACTCGCGTGGATTCGCGTTTTTTCGTACTGGGAATACAATCCTCGAGATAATACGTCTCGGTGAATTTTCGTTTGCTTTTGTTTATATGTCCCTGTCTCGCTCGAGGGAGAGAAAAAGGATTTTCAGGTGTCGCGTTTGCTTCAACGATCATCGTCGGCGTTTTTCAAAGCGACGTTTTTTGCTCAACGGATAGTGCAGCGATAAGTTCAAATTTATTTTTCGATAGTCAAGCGCCATAAATCTTTCAGTCTTTTCGTTTAAAATCATCGGTATTAATGATTTTCGTGTTTTTTTTTTTTTTTTTTTTTTTTTATAAAATAATTTTCCTTTATGTACGATGCCAAAAGATGCCGATCATTATAAACGTTTACATAGTATAAGCGATCGAGTACGAAGTAGCGCACACGACGCGTCTAATAAATCCATCGCAGGTACACGTAAGCGAACCGAGTACTTATATCAAAGCGCAGCAAAAGCCGTAGCGGAAGCGATATAGCTCTTTGGATTATCTAGTTTGCAAATTGCGGTGGAGGCGCTCGCGCGGTAGGAGATTAGCCTCGTGGTTTTCAATCCCATTTTCATCGCGCGCGCGCACACATACACATACTCGCGCACACGCGCGCCTTGTTCACCTTCGCACGCGAACGTTTTCCCCCGACGCGCATCTCTCTCTCTCTCTCTCTCTCTCTCTTTCTCCCTCTACGTGTACGAGTAGCCTCCTTTTGCGGCCGACGCTCAAGAGAGCGTGATATCATTGAAATTTCATCTGGCTTTCATTCTCCGTTCCCTATTCTTCCTCTCCTCTCCTCACTTTCTCTTCGTCTCTCTTTCTTTCGCTTCGTGGCAAAAGTTGCAAGCCCCCGTGGCTCGTTGCGTGTAATAAGGAAATAAATCAAAGGTCGTGAGTATCTCGGCTGATTTGAAATTCTTGAAGTACCGGAGTGTAGGTGTACTGGGAGTGGGAAACAGAGAGAGAGAGAGAGAGAGAGAGAGAGGAGTTGGAGGGTGGGGGAGGGGGAGGAGGAAAAGAATAAACGAAACGAGAAACTGTCGAGGATGGTAAATTTATCGGTCGAAATGAATATGTTGTCTTATCAAGTGGGCTTAATGGAATTTTCACTCGCGGTTTTCACGGCAAGATGCATTCGAAGTTAGTAAAGGATGGAAATAAGAGTCATGGTATGAAATAAGTGACGTATTGAATTTGAAAAATTTGAATAACATTATGCGAGAGTGGGTAGTTTTACCTTTCCCATTTTTTTTTTCTTTTTTGGACTGAAAATTCATCGCTGCCGTTGTTCGTTTTATTGCGCTGGGAATAGAGGTGACAGAAGGTGTAAGGATTACAGTTTTTTATTTCGTTTTGTTTTATTTTACGTTTACGAAATTTTTCTGCGTCTTTCCAATACCATATAATTATAATTATAAAGTTAGATAATTATTTATTATTTTAAAAATTTATGAAAGTTAATTTAATTGATAACGATATCTAGTTTTCAAAAATGCGTGTACGTATATATTCGTTAAATTTATCATCGGGTAGTAAGATAGCTAAAAATCTTACATAAAAAAATTTACTAGAATTCCGCTTCTTGTATGCCACTTCATCAAAATTTTATATCAGGAAAAAAAAAAAAAAAACACGCGTTGAATTAAATTTCTTATAGATCCAATAATTTTATCGAAACGATAGTCAAAGAAATTAAAAGTTAAAAAAATTGATTAAAACCTCAAGCATATCCTTAACGTCTATTTTCTTTACAAAAGCTCGACGATTATCGCGATAAAAAAAGCCCGTAAAGAGGCGCGCAGCTAAATCATCTTCCAAAACAATATCTAATACACCCTACTCGCATACAATCTCTCTCCTTTCCTCCTAATCTTAAAAATTTCATCTAAATGCCAGCGCTTTGTATATCGCGCGATATACCACCTTGATAGAGAAACGAAAAAAAAAAAAAAAAAGAATAAAGAGCAAAAAAAAATTGAAAAAAGAAAAAAAGTATAGGCGCAGCAACATTCCGAGGTAATCACCGTCTCCTCGACATTACCCTCTTGCGAAGAAGAGAGAGAGAGAGAGAGAGAGAGAGAGAGAACGAAATCATCCGAGAACGTATTGTACTCGAGGGAGGAAAAACGGATCATGCGAAAACCTTCCGCGCTTAGCGGAGAACCCGACGCTGTAAAAAGAAGAAGAGGGGCGCTTGGGATAGGAGAATGCGAGAGAGAATTGAATCGAATTGAAGCGAGTAATATACGTATATGTGTATGTATATAAATATCTATATATATCTATATATATATGTATATATATATATATATATATACACATGTGTATCCAAAGGTGCGCGCGTGTCGGCAGGCAGTTCGTCCAAGGATATATGTACCATTGGGGGGCCCTTCGCACACTTGCATGCGCCGTCGTTGTCGTCTTTTCGTGTCCGCTAGCTCGCACAACAACGTCAGGCTCTGCCTGAAAAGTCATGCTCGTCTCTTGGGAATTCCGCGAGAACGAGACGGAGCGAGAGCGAGAGAGTAAAAGTGAAAGAGAGTAAGGAGAGTCGCGGGGTGCGTCGGTCCCCCGAGGCGGAAACACGCCCACAAATGCTCAAAATCTGACCGGTCTCACGGACTCTAATTAGTCGGCGGCCCTAATTGACGAGCGCTCGTGTGATTTACATTTATAGATAAGCTCAACGTCGAGACGACGATGGATTCGAGAGCAAAAAAGACCTTGGAATTATCATTCCTTTCGATTTACTTTTATTTACACTTTTAACGATTTTTCGTTGATTTTTAAAAGTTGTTTTCATTTCCTACAGAAATGTATAAAATACATTGTACTGTTCGTCAAATTTTTTCGATATCATTCGTATTTTTATATTCGATATCAAAGATTTTTATTAAAAAATTAAGCGTCAAATAATTCGTAGGAAATATATTTGAAAAAAAAAGAAAAAAAAATAAATAAATAAATAAATTAATAAATAAATCTCATAAAAATAAACAAGTTTTTTGTGTATACATATAGGCATATAAGAAAGTTCGGTCGCAGATAATGGGAGAGACACAGACCACCGAGACACGAGTAGTATACAAACGAGTTCTCCGGCTCGGGAAATAATCAACAGCGTGTGTAGCCCCCGATAATTGAATCATCCCGATGCGCCGGTAACAAATGCACATCGCGATACTTCGCCGTGGCCACGGTTTAGCTTGTATATAAGCGCACGTACACATATCCGCGCTGGCGATATCAATCCTTTCGTACATACGACCGGACGTACGAGCGGACAACGTTACTACCTCTCGCATACCTGGCTTACTTACGATCTACATATACATACCGACGAATTTCTAGTCCCCGGTGTCTCGTTGCGCGCGGCTCGGTTAATAACCGGCGTGGTTTCGCCGCATTAGGAAAACAGGCCGTTTACGTGTACGCGCGAATTCACCTATACGTACACAGCCAGCTGACCGAACCGACGTTTCTCTCAGCGCCCGGGTTAATTGACCCGCAGCGTATACCCGCGTACTTTGCCTTTACCTTTCTCTCTCTCTCTCTCTCTCTCTCTCTCACTCGCTCTTTGGCTGACCAACAGCGGACTACACGCTGCTGAACCCCTTTTCGCGGATGGACGAGTGTTTTCGCTCCTTCCTTTGTTCGCGACCGCGATGAACGAACGATGGACGGCAGTCTGTAGTTGGTTGTAAATTTTTGGAAAATCTTTTCTTCGTCCTGTTTATTTTCGTTTTTTATATTATATCGGATTATATAATGTAGATTATTTACGCGAATTTATAATTATCATCTTTGTATATACATAAGACTTTGTAGTAACCATCGTTTGCTACATCATTTCGATATTTGTCATTATTATAAAACCAGTATTCTGAAAAAATAATGTTTTTATTTTTTCATGGATTATCGTCGTTGTCGCTTCTTTAAATGTTTCGCAGGTTTTATAATTGCCTTTAACGACTCTTTTCCTGTAAAGAGAAACGAATCACTGAGTCATACACAGCTTTTACGCAACGATGCTTAAAAAACAGCCCCAATTTCAGCTTTTGTTTGTTTAAATTACAACGTTTTCGTTAAAATAATTCAAACACATGTTGAAATATTTTTACTTATTTTAAAAATTCTCTTTATCAAAAACGTAATGGAATAATTATAATCAAAAAAGCTCAAACGTAAATATAATTCGATATCGAAATTTTTAATTTAATGATAAAATTAAAATCGATAAAAGAGAAAATGATTTCTTCTCAATTACAATGAACAAGAGAGAATGTGAAAAAGATGAGAGAGATAGAGAAAGAGAGAGAGAGAGAGAGAGAGAGAGAGAGAGAGAGTGAGAGCAACTGCTTTTAATACAAAGAAGGAAAAAAAATGAAAAAAAAAAAAAAAGAAAAAAACGAGTCGTTGAGTACGTTGGCACCGCTTACGGTTAGTTACAAGCGCGCGGTAACTAAAAATGCGAACGCGATACACGCGCGCGTATGTGTACACGAACGCATATCGTCATCGTCGTCGCATAATATTTCGCAGTGCAACTCGCGCGGGGATTCATTTACGAAACATCTGGACGGACGGGATGCGCGCATGCAGTTCCGTTTGTTCTCGCAATTCCGCGTCTAAATTAGTACAACTCCCAAGTTTTTACTTCGTCGTTAAGCGTTTCACATGTGTATCCCTTTTCGTTCTATCTCTCTCTCTCTCTCTCTCTCTCTTTTACCGCGTAATCTCAAGCAGAAGGCATGTGAATATTGCGCTCAACCACCACCGCAGCTAACGCACCAACTCGAATGTATACATCCTCGTTTGAGATTTTTCGTAAATTTCTACTCCAACAGCTTGTGTTAATTTAAATAAATAATATAATCCCGCGTAAGATGAGAAGTTAATCTCTGTAAAGCAAGAAATAATTTAAGATAACAAAGTCTGTGAAAATTTTTGTAAAAAATAAAGAAAATTAATAAAAAAATTTGGTTTAATTTTTATACGCTTTATTTTTTATCGCTAGACCATAAGCGTATTAATAAATTGATATATACTTACATATTAATCACGAGTAAAGCACTACCACGTCGTAGGGCATAAAATGACTCGTCAACTTTCGTATATACATATATAATGTATACACTCACGAGCCGGTAAATCAAATTAATGAATTACAAACATACATATATCATATTCGGCGCGCACGCATACATAATCAGCCTAATCAATTCCCTTCATTAAAATAATCGTCGATCTATCCACTCCCCTCCGACGTTAACCAACCACCTCGTAAAAAGCTAAAGAAAGGGAAAAAGAAGAGGTATAGTCGGTGAGGGAAGGTCTCTCGTCTACTTTTCAAAAGGCGTCAAAATTTATGTAAATGTGCGCAAGCAAATAATTGCAGGGGAAAATCCCCGAATTACCGGCGTGTAAAGAGCCGGGAGAGTCTTGGGCGGTTGTCGCGCGCGGAGCTTGTAATCAGAGCCTGTGCCCTTTGCGTTTTTCCTCGACTCCCTCTTTCTTTTCGCTCCATCTTAACGCTTTCTCATTGTCTTTCTCTCTCTCTCTCTCTCTCTCTCTCTCTCTCTCTTTCTCTCTCGCTCCGCGTCCAGATGCGGCGACTGCCGCGCGCACTTTTTAATTGCATATATTCGAGAGAGTAAACGAGAGAGAAAAATGCCTCGGGGATACATCCGGCGATAAAGCGACTTTTTATCTCTCTCTCTCTCTCTCTCTCTCTCTCTTTCTCGGGCCGTCAAAGTGGCAAAATTACCAGCCTTATTATTATCCTCGGTGGCTGCTTCTTTCGCCGTTTTTTCCTTCCTCCTTTATTTTTTTCACTCCTCATTCGCCCGCTCTCTTTACGGGCTTACCGGAGTCCTTAGAACGGCTCTCTTCTCTCCTTTCCACTTAACGTCTATAAAGAGAGACGCCGCGGGGGTGATTTTCACTCGTCGCACTCGAGAAATTCACCCTCTCCGCTATCTCTATACAACTGCTCTCTCTCTTTCTCTCTCACTCTCTCACTCTCACTCTCTTTCTCTGTTTCTCTTTCTTCTTTTACTTTCTTTTCTTCTTTGCGATAATGGTTAATCTTTTGCGTCGTAAAGCGGAAGATGCCGTTGTTTTTATTTCTCCTTCTATTAGACTTTTTCTCTGTTTCATTTTTTTGTTTTTACTTTTTTTTTTCCTTCATCGTGAGAAATGCTAAATTGATGGTGCTTGCACCATTGGTGGTCGTCTTATTTATTTATTTATTTCACCGATCAGAGATAACGACGGTCGAATAAACTCGTTTTGCATCGCGAATTAAAACTCGCCATGTACCAGTACTAAGTTAGTTGTTCTCGCATTTTAAGGAAAATCAAACGAATTTGTAAGAAGACGACAAGTTGCTTGAAAGATTCGAATGGCGTCTACGCGTTAATAAATAAATGACCGAACAACTGAAACAAACTTGCAAAATAAACAGAAAAAAAGAAAGGGAATAAAAAGTAAGAAAAGCGCAAGACTTTCTCCTCGGCATCGTCGTCGACGTCGTCGCCGTCGGCATTAATCGGCGTGTTTATACGTTCGTGGCCGCATTAAATCACACGCTCGACTCTGATGCAGTATACCAAAGCGGCAAGCTTTTGGTCGCCTATGTACACACACATATGCATAAAGTAGCATCGGTATATATACATACAGCAGTCAAGTGAACTTGTATACATACACACATACACACTTAGAATATTGTCTCCATTAGAGCTCAATGAGTCACGTTGGACACGCGCGTAAGTATATAACCAAACGGCGTTCGACTTTTATTATTATATATTGAAATACGGTCTTATAGAATCTCGCCGCGGGAGCGCTTAAACGTTTCCACGCTGTTTTAATTGACCGTAATCGAATATATAAAAGGGCACGCCGAATCCTACGGCGTCTACGTGCACACGTTTATAAATATACATATTTGCCATTGGGCTGTATTTCCTGGGAAAATTGTTTCGAAGCTGCCGTTTGTAAAAAATAAAATTGTAAGATAAAACGATTGACTCGATGCGGCATCTTCTTAATTAGAAATTTACACTTTTACTTTTTTTTATTTATTTTTTTTTTTTCTACGATTAAAAAATATTTTAATATATTATTAATAAAAATATATTTCGAAACGTTGCGATGGATGTAAAATTGGTGATAAATTTTTAATTCCTTTATTTTTAAATCGCATATTTATTAAATTATAAATATACCGAGGATAAGTACTCGAATAATTAAAAATTCTAGTTATATACAAGTCGGTGCGTTCGTCGCTTGGAAAAAAAATGAAAAGGAAAAGTAGAATCACCTTAGCCATGCGCGCACGTATCGAGTACACAAACGAGCGAGACTTGATTAGATAAATTAATTAGAATCGCGAGCGTTCGAATACGATATATATATATACACGTAGGCGTACGCGTAAAGCGCGTACGCTTAGAAGAAGACCAATACGTGGTAATGTTTCGTTAGGAATCCCCTCGGATTCCTTTCCGCGCGCGTTAACCGCGCCCCTGTTTGCCACTCACTACCCCTGATTAGCTGGACTTCCTGTCCACGAGACGAGAAACGCTTCTCTCTCTCTCTCTCTCTCTCTCTTTCTTTCTTTCACTATCTTTCTCTCTGACTCTCTCTCTCTCTCTCTCTCTCTTTTTCTATGTAACGTACATACATATATATATATATATATATATGCATTCGTATATTTATATACGTAGGTGGTTGCCGGTGCGGTATAGCAAAGCTACCCCGGGGGTTAATGATTCGGCTTGATTGCTCGGTAAATATGGGCGAGTCTCAGCGTTGAAGCTGTTTACGTCTGTATGCGCCTCGTGTACTTTTTCCCGCTTTCGCGCGCTCGACAAACCGGCCAAATGTATACGTATCGTCCTACGGTAGTTTTGTACTTTTTCACATGTTTCCAAGATTACGCCAGGTTTTTTTACAAATTTTTCATTTTCATATACTAGTTTTTTCACAGTAGTACGTGATATTGTTTGATTATGCATCGAAATATATATATATATATATATATATATATATATATATATATATATATATATATATATATATATCTATATAAATAGAAACGGATGACGCAAGCGTAAAAGCTCGCAACTGATGCCGTACCACAATACAATCTATGCGAGTACTCGTACGGAGTAGACATCGCGACAACGAAATCTAATCCAATAATAATTCGCATATGGAATCGTTTAGCTTCGAACCTATACACGAGCTCGCTCGGTCTCTTTCTCGCGACGACGAGGACGTCAGTGAAGACCGTCGTGATTGCGAGCGGTCGACTGTTTAAGCCGTCGTCGTCGTCTTTTTTCTCTTCAAGGAAGTTTCTCTCTCTCTCTCTCTCTCTCTCTCTCTCTCCTCCTCATCGACTAAGTTGACCGTTTGACCTCAGCGTGATTGGCCGATCGTACGCGCCGAGAGGGACGTTCTCGTACTCATTGATCCGCGATCAATCGAATTCATTCACGCTTTCTTCTTCGGCTACGATGTACTCGTACGTATGTGCGAACGTTTTTGTGAAGCGATTTGCTTTCGAGATTCTATTAGATTTACATGATTTTTTAGCATACACGATTGTTTCTTTTACAGTTTCATTAAACGATTAAAAAATAATTTTTTTTTTTTTTGCATTTCGACATCCTTAATTTAACTATTTCAGACAAGCAAGCATTTCGTAAGCATTAATATTGAACCAGTGGTTGTGCGCTTGATCCCACAAGGATAAATATCGAATCGAGAGAGAAAATATCGAGAGAGAGAGAGAGAGAGAGAGAAGATTCGCGCAAGCTTAGCCTTTAATGTATATATGCAAGCACGCGTCGAAATAAGAGGGCGAGGCTTTTAGTGGCTCAGGTGCAAACGTTGCTTTAGCTCGTTTACCAGCGTATACATGTACATTGTCTCACATATCTACATACATACAAGCGAAGAAAATGGCGTGGCTTGGCAGAAAATCTATAGCGTATGTCTATCTATGCTACCGTTGGAAAACCGAGATTGTCGGCAATATGTACGCGTACGAGTAAAAAGCACATGCATATTCACTTATCGGTCACATGTACAGGACGTTACTTTCTCACGTACGATCAACTTTTTACGTATCGGTGAAAATCCTCGAACGAAGAGATAATTTTATTCACAGTTGATCTAAGATTAAGATACGCAAGCTGTCTTTGAATATTTTACGTTTGTACGTATTTATGTGCGGATACGCGTCATTCGATAACGGAGGAATACTTTTGGAATCCAGAGATTTCGGCAATTTATTTAGTGCTGTATAAAAGGAATTAAACGAATAAATTTGACATACGGAAGTATTGAGCTATTTTTTTAAATTATTGCAACTTTACCATTGACGATCGATTTTTTATCGATTTTTTTTTTTTTTTTTTTTTTTATCTAAATCGCGAAATAATAAAACACGCGTCTTTTAATAAAAGTGTCTTTTCAGCGGGTAAATAAAGAGAGAGGAAAAAAAAAATAGAAAAAGAATACAAGAAAGCAAAATTGCAACAATCTATAAAGATTCACCGAAGAGCTTTTCGTGTCGTATATACACATATACACGCAGCGTGCACACGCACACGTACGTGTACGCGATCGAGGCTTGGACTCACGATCGAATTCCCGGAGGAGCGAGGAAAGGTTGACGGTTAATGCGCCCGGGGCGCTGGCTCCGACCGAACCAGAGAGTAGCTCTATCCACTCTCTCTCTCTCTCTCTCTCTCTCTCTCTCTTTCTCCTCTCGTGTAGTAGTAGCAGTCGGTATAGAACGACGAGTTGATAGGAGGAGGAGGAGGAGGAGAACACGCAGATCAAACGCAGTTTTGCACCAAACGACCGTAAGCGAACGCTCGCGAGCTTGCAACGTCGACTCATTTGAATTGATAATTTTGCCCGTCAGCATATCAAAGGCCACCGACGGCCACGATGCCACCTAAATACATGTAAACGCCTTTCCTTCCCTCTCTCTCTCTCTCTCTGACTTGCTCTTTCCCTTCAGGATATATACACGCTCGCGATCGTAGTCTTCCGGAATAGATCGTCCGCAGATTCGAATATACACGTACACGTACACACGCTTAGCTTTATATACGCGTGTGTGCACTTTTCGAGTTTTCTCTTTGCAAAGCTTATGCCACAGCTTCGGAATAAAACGTTTCACGGGGTTAAAGCCAGGGATGATGTCTTTCGCCTGACTAATGCGAGCAAGGATGAATGTGTAAGCTTTCGCGTAGCTTCGATGTCGCGTGCGTTTGCGTTATTGATTTTATATTTTTTCAGAAAATTTTTTTCAACATTGCGCAAGTAAATTTACTCTACGATTGTGTGTGTTTTTTTTCTTTTTTCTTTTTTTTTGGATTTAGATTCGATGAATAATTTTATTACCGTTAATAATCAATTATTACCGCTTGTACTTTTGATATATAAATTCGTACGCAAAATAATAATAATCGAGCGTTTATCCTCGAGTTAAAGAGCAAATCCACCATATGAGAGAGCCTTATAATCTAGTTGAAATTCAATGTACACAATAATAAGATTTTCCGTGCTGGTTTTACATGCGTGCCCTTGAATATACATATATGCTCACCCTTATTCGGTTAAAGATTCAAGGGTGGAACAGACTGATATTTATACTATGCAAATGTCTTCAAATCTAAACATCGATGAGCGGCCTTTGATCTTTTATTATCTCAAAATGATGTCATCTGCATAAAAATTTTCCGAAAGACTGAATTATAGCTTGCGGTTTCGCTATTACGATTTTTTATACTTTGTCGATCGTATTCTTTCATCTAGAGCCTTTAAATACATTATTATAATTTACAATGATATTATTGTGATAAAAATATATTCACAATTTTTATCAAACATTGCTTCAATTTATCCATGACAATCTATTTTTTTTCTTTTTTTCTTTTGTTTTGTTTTTTTTTTTTTTTTTTTTTTTTTTTTTGAATGCCAAACTTTTTTCGCATTCCCCGAATAAAAAACCTAAAAAAAGTGCAATAAACGATTCCTAATACCACCATTAATCGTTTTGGCCCCTTTTTCTAAGTATAAGCGTGTGCGCCCGTTGGTAGGTACGTACACATATGGACCCTCGGTTCAGAAAATTGATTTGAATGCGTCGTATAGCTCGGTCTACTTCAGAAGCGTCAATGAATGAATTAATGCGGGCATCTATGCGTCGGCTTCATTCTCTCTTTCTCTTTCTGTCTCTTTCGTGCGTAGGAAACAACCCTAAGCTCGTTTTTATATAAGTACTGCACGCATATAACGCACATACAAACGAACGATCATCGTTTAATTTCGGCATCGTCGACGTCGCCGACGGCGTTTTACCGTAAGAGCACAACTCGGCGCTTGGCGCCAAGTCAATCAGATGTGCCGCGGCCAACCGGATATGCCTCTATCGTCCGACCGAACGATCTAAGCCTACGCGTGTACGTGTATGTACGTCGGTACGCCTCGTGACGTAATCCCGAATTTATACTCCTCGATGTCGTTGTTGCCTCGCTCGTTGTGCGCGTGATCCATCTGAACACGAAAAAAATAAAAAAAAAAAAAGGAAGAAAAAAAAAAAAACGAAAAAAACAGCGACTTGAAATTGGACGAATGGAATTTCGCGCTTGTACGTCGATTTTACGGAGAAATATTGCTTTACGATGATTGTCTCTTTGATTTTTTTTTCTTTTTATTCAAGTTTTTAGTAATGGAGGCACTTCTTTCGAGGGGACTTTCGAACGAAACTGGATTTATATCAATTAAGCCCCGAATGGAGAAAAAATTAAAGGATACTTTAATTTTATTGTTTCCATTTAGTTTAATCAACGTTTTAAAGTTGAAGTTTTAATGGAAATTTAAAAAATTGTAACAATGTTAATACTCTGTGATACATAAAGCGATTTATAATAGATATTATGAGATTTATAGTAGATTTTTCATAATGTAAATAAAAGGAAATACATATTAAAAAAAATAATATAAAGTTTATCGATCTTTGAACAAAATTAATAATTTTAACGAGCGTATTAAAATATCCCCCATATAATTTTCACAGTCACATGAAACTTTACACCGATAAAGTTAAAATTAACGCGAGTAACTATTTAACGCAACCCACGAAAGTTGTAAAAATTATCAAAGTGTGTAATCACACCAGTGGCGTGTCTCTGTATACATAAGCCAGCGTCAGGGGTGCGCGCGTTTAAAAAAAGTTAAAAGGACCGGTCGAATATAAATAAGGAAGAAGAAAAAAAAAAAAATAGCAGCGACCCGCACGTTGCACCCAGTTATGTACACATTGTAACTATTAGCTATACTAGCGCCCTTAAAAAAAAAAAAAAAAAAAAACTAAAGAGAGAGAGAGAGCGAGGGTGAATCTGACAAACGAGCGCGAGTTTTACAGGAAATGGATGTTTGCTCGGTTAAATGTCCAGGAGAATTTGAAATAAACGGGATTGGGGATGAAAAGTGATTGGCGAGATTTTTTTTTTTTTTTTTTTTTTTTTTTTTTTTTTTTTTTTTTTTCGAAAGTGCGCTTAGTACTGCGGCGATTAAAATTTATCGTATACGCTTCTTAGAAAGTTTTCAATCCAGTATGTTGTATTATCGGTTTAAAATTCTAGATTACCAATGGCTTTGCGTTACTCGTCCGAATAAAATTTCTTATCGTTCATGTGTTCATAAATTCCACGAGATCTAACGAGGATTTCATGCAGTCTCTCACACATTTTTTTTTGTATTAACATTGCGCACATGTTTGTTTACAAAAAAAAATACATTGTCGCTTTTGATATGCGTAAAAAATAAATTGAATAAGGAAAAAATGAATGAAATCGATTTAGTTGCGACATCAAAAGTGCTCTTAAATTGTCATCGACTTAGTTTCAATAAGAAAAGTTCAAATTTCACGTTCGAGAAACGAAAAGTCAATACGCGTAACGGTCGCTAATTTCATCATTCGAAACGCTAAGAGCCGTGCAGCGAAAAGAGCATCGAGCGTTTACCTCTCATACTCCACCCTGTACTCGCATGTACCCGCACATATATACTATATATATATATATATATATATATATACACGGACAAAGTGCGAGAAAGCAACGCGCACATCTCCGCTAATAGTTCTCGCTCGCTCTTTCTCCACGCGCGATACACTACATGAGCGTCGAAACATAGGCAGAACAACGCCGGCAACAAAACGGGCTCGCCGGCCCTACGACTCTCGCACGAGCAGTTCATCACTGCCCCCTCCCCCTCCTACCTTCGAAGCTCGCGCGAAACTGCTAATGAATATCGGCCCTAAATATCAGTCCGCAGGGAAAGAGAGAGAAGGAAGTATCGGCTGTACACATATATACGAATACGCGAGACGAGAGGAGGGGACGACTCCATATGCCCGTGCACGCGGCATTACGGGGGATTACACGCGTATCCCGTTTTCGCAGCCCCCGACGCTCGATCCTCGACGCCCTTTGACCCCCTCTCCGTTAATGCCTCTCGTATCCACGTGCACGACTACGACGCTTCTCCGTTCGCTCGTGGACCTTGGTCACGCTCGTTTGTCTCGCGTTAATTCTACGACGATAAAACTCGCCACGCTTCATCGAGCCTCCATAAATACTCTATACGCGTACCTATCTCACCCCTTTGCGACCCACGTGACTTTTCTTCCTTCCTCGATTCGTGTACGATTGTGGCAATGACTTGTGTATGTATACGTAAACCGTGTCGCCTTTTTTTTTTTCTTCCCCGTGCGCTTCCAACTTTCGCGAAGAATGCGCTCGTTTGGATTTCCTTGGCGAGCCTTCGAATATGCAGGGTGCACGAGGCTATTGTACTGATGCATAAGACAATGCGAGCCTTTTTTTATATTCACCGAGGTCATCTAATATATGTGTATTTTAAACATTTTGAAACGATACGACTTGAAAACTAAACGCCATTTGATAATACCAATTGTAAAGTATATCAAATGTAAAAGAAAAATTTTTGTGAAATTTTAAAGCGAAATCGCTCATTTATTAAAAAATATAATCGTAATTCGTAAAGACGCGATCGTTGAATAATGAAAAAAATATAAAAACAGATAAAAAAAAAAAAAGAAAAAATTCACCGATGTAATTTCGTAGAATATCGACAGGAATCAATTGTATTTATACACGGCGAATCTCATAAAAATTTCACAAAGCCACTTTGTCGTAACATTATATAAAAGCGGGCTGTATGGAATAATCGGCCGGGCGTGAACGGGACCATTAATATTTCAAAACACACATCATCCAGCGCTAACGCTTCCGTGTAATACGGCACCGCGTGTCTCGTACACTTTTCCCTCTCTCTCTCTCTCTCTCTCTCTTACTCTCTCTTGGTTCTCTCTCAATCGATGCAAATAAAGCAGTAAATTCGAAATGTTAAAATGCACCCCAAAAAGAAATTCATTCTCTCTCTCTCTTTCTTTTTCTCTGTCTCTCTCTCTGTCTCTCTCTCTCTCTCTCTCTCTCTCCGCCTGTCCTATTTTCTCCGTCGTTGGAGTTACGATCACCATATGCCTCGGGAGTCGCTGCGGCGTTACGCTAGGGTTAGCCCGATCACTACTCGAACCTTAACATTTGAATTTAATCGTTTATTTATTTAACTTTTTTTATTTATTTTAGTTCAAATTCTTGTATATGCGTTGCAAAAAAAAAAAAAAAAAAAAAAAAAAAAATAGTAAAATATTAACATTTTATTCAATGATTTTTCTTTTTTAATCGAATAAATAATAAATATTTTTTGTAGATTTAAATATGTAGTTTTACAATGGGTATTAGCACGTACGGATTTATTTATCTTATCCAGCTTTTTTATAATCTTCGACAACAATTGACATTAGTAAATACTTATCTTGCAGTTAATTGATGCACGATTTCAAACGAGCCTTTTTACAAGATGAGCACAAATTGTCGCAAGTTTATTTTATTCGATTGCATCATAACTCACGCTCGAAACAAATTTTAACATTAATAATGTTGAAAATAATTATTTTACGAGTTTGACGATTGAAAAAAAAAATGTTCAAATGACGATAAACTATTTTAATTATTCATCGTTATTATAAAATTTAAAAAAATTATTTTATCACTGAAAGATAATCTCGTGTAATTTATGTAATCAATAATTTTGGAGATATTTATCAACAATCATAATCGTTAAAAATTTGTGACATCTCTTAAAAAGAATACTTGATAAATTATTGAATAATATAAAAGTAAATGAAATATTAAAATATATAACGGCCGATAAGGTTGAAAAAGTAATTGTAATCGTAAACTACATCAGCTTTATAATAATTGCAGAAAAAAAAAAAAAAAAAAAAAAAAAAAAATGAAAAAAGAAAGAAAAAAAACGGACCTTGAAGAAGGCCAACGACACGGCCGGCAGCGTTGCACCTCGTGCGTCCATAAGAAGCTAATCGATCTCGATGAAAGATCCGCTTGGTGACTCGGCCGCTGACGAGTCTTCGCTCGTAATTAGTAGCATCGATATATAGAAGAACGCCGTATAGATCATCGATCTTGTCGTGCGCGGATCAACGCGATCGTCGCCCTAGCCATGATTTTCAATTCCGATTAGATAAAACGCAAAAGCGACAACTCGGAAGTTCATCGACATTTGCACGCGCCGCGTTCTGCATAATATATACATGTGCTTTTATTTCGTTATTTTTCGCTTGGAGTGCTTGTTTATTACCGAAAAAAAAAAAAAAAAAAATAAATAAAAAAAAAACAATAAGTAACCTATGTAGACATATCGTTGAAGTTCACAGTAGATAAGAAAAAACAGATGTTTTCGTAGGATTTTTCTGCCTGACGCTATGCTTGACGATTCCGAGAAACAATTGTTGAGAAATTCGCTCGTGATTTTTTGAACTTTTGATCGTTTTAGTTATTTATAGCCATCGATTTATCGACGCTTTTAATTATGTATGACCGATAAAATTGTAAGTTATTAATGATTGAAGAGATATTAAAATAATAATATTACATTTTTATGAATTGAATTATTAAATTATCTCTTATTTTAAAATTAAGACACATATCGAGGAAAGATTTTAGTTGAAAAATTTCAATATAAAAAAATAGCTGATCGGTGTAAACGTTTAAAGTGCGAGATAATCTCGAGTAAAAATATACCAAAATCCCGCATGAAAGAAATTCCGTCCGAAAATAAATTTCAATCAAGCCTATCATCCCGTAACAATCGCAGACCGCCAATTTCTATAAATACACGAGAGCGCAACATTTCGCGCTTAACAACCTACAAAACCGATAAAAAGAAAAAAAAAAAAAAAAAAAAAAAAAACCTTTTCTTTCCCTCGCTTCTCTACACGAACATTTAAAAGAAGAAAAAAAGAAACAATCGAGATCGGAGCGATACGCCGTAAAAAATAGAAAAAGAAAGATACGAGGATAAATGAAACCCGCATGGCGGCAACTGTTGAACTCTCAGGGATTTTTGAGCGCATCTATAAAGTCGATTGCTAATTACGTTAAATACGTCGCTTTGCGGGGCGTAAAAGTAAACCGATACGAAGTGTAAGAGTATGTACATTTTATATATATATATATACATATATGTGTATATATCGACGACCCCGAGTCGAGTGCGCGATCGCGTAGTCCTCGTCATCACCCACATGTACACGCCTCCAATTGCCCAAAAGACAATCACTAGTCGAGTCGCTCCTTGATTGAGCGAATGACTCACGATAAGTCTACGTGGGTAAATAAACATATACACGCGCGCGGGCGTGTGCTTTCGTGTGTGTGTGTGTGTGTGTGTATGCGTGCGTGTTTATACGAACGTTTGGTCGTTTGCCGTCGTCGACGAAGTAGACAACTACAACAACTTCGTCGTAGTCGGCGGCGGCGGCGGCGGCATGAAAAGACGCAATAGAGAAAAGAGAGCCGCGCCGGCGGGTATTAGAGACGAGAGGAAATGAACGGAGAGCGTTTAACTCGATGTTTTGTCGCGTGCTGCAACGAGTCGCCCGTTTGAGTTTAGCTCGTGGCGCCGCTTTATTCCCTCACTTTCTCGTTCTATTGTAAACGTATATATAAGAGGGAAGTTTTCGATCTTCACCTGAGGCTCTCATTGATACCGATGGACCGAGCGGCGCCAAGTCGATCGTCGCCTCCTCGGTCTTTTCTTCGATTAACCGGCAGGGCTTTGTCGCGTTAACCGCGTGGCTCCGCCGGGGGTTCACCCTCGCGTGGCTTTTCGGCGTGTACGCGAGAACGATTTAATCCTCGGGTGTTAATTTAAAGGGAATCATAAAATAACGTGGTTAATATGTGTATATATATATATATATATATATATATATATATATATATATATATATATATATTATATGGAACTCGAAAAATTAACTTACCCACATGTTAAGGATGTTTATCGTCGAGACGCTCGGCGTTTTCATCGATCAAACCCATACGGTTTTATTACTCATTTAGTAAAGAAGATAATAAAAATTAATATTACAGAAGATGAACGAGAGATAACGATGCATAAGATCGATTTTTGTCGCCAAACAAGAACAAATATATAAACAAATTTTGAATAAGCGTTTTAAAAAAATAGTCGGTCCGATATTACGTCGTTCATGGAAATTTTTCGATACTCTGAAATTTTACTTTGTTTTTTAGCGCTCACTTACGCTTAAAAAAAAAAAAAAGATAGAAATTAAAATAAAAAAAAAAGAAAATGACGAATATACCTGTAAAATGAACGATATTTATTTACTTAAAATTATTTTACTTATAAATCAATAAGTTTTAATTAAACAGAATTAATATATTTTTAGAACGATCATTCGTTCACAATTATATTACAGCATGATAAAAAAAAAAATTTGCGCAACGTACATTATCAAAATCTTATCATTGTGACGGTATACAGGCGTGTTCTGCACTTTACGGGAACGAAATTTTTTTCTCGTCGCTCGTGATTTTTTGTTTTTTGTTTTTTTTTTTGTTTTTTTTTTTTTTTTTTTTTATTTGCGTACTTAAATTTCTCTCGCAGCGTTTATTATCGGACAATCGACTATTCGATTCGCGGAGCATCGACACCTTGATCCTCGATTATCGAGCTCGAGTACGCGACGCGCACGTAGAATTGTTTGCGATGCTCGATTAATGTAAGGAACCAGGCTATCAAAACAAATGGCAGTGGATCAAGGACCGAATATGCGTCATTGATCTTTGTATAATATATAATGATTTATACGAGACAAGCTATAATACGTTAATGTTTAAACGCGCATCTTGCCCATGCCGCGAGTTCATCAAATCATTGCAATTAAATGACGAACAAGTTAAATGGATTAATTTTCGTTGATGAGGAATTATCAAGAGAGAAATATTTGCTAAATTTAATTCGGCACTTTTATTAGCAAACTTAAATTAATTAATATACGTATATTTTCGTTTTGTTTTTAACAATTTTAAAATTTTAAATAAAGTTTAATAATTTTAAACAAATTAATCAAACAAATTAAAAATTAATTTTCAAAACAATGAATGAGATTAAAATTAAAATGTTTAATATCAAAAAGTTTGTTATTTTATATCGGGTATAATTGAAAATAATCGCCAAGACATTTTTTCTTAAAAAACAAATAATCTTCGAATATATCAGAAAAGCCATCTCTCGGAAATATTTACTATACGCTTCCAGCCTTCAAATGTGTTTTAGGATTACAACACGCATACATACACATGCACACACACACACATACATATATGTAAGTATAAATACAAATTGTCTATCTTTGTACAAGTACAGCGCGTATATACTCTGCGCGTCTTTCATATGTGCTTACGGATTAAGCTATCTTTCGGTCTGTAAATCACGTCTCTCGCAAACCTCGACAAATAAAGATGAAAACGATCGGATCACTTCGACGTTGTCGAAAAGGGCTGACCGTTTGCTTGTTTCTTTACGTTTCGCGTCTTTTTTCATCGCTGCGCTATCTTAGCGATTTTTTATATAAACATGCAAACGGACGTTTTTTTTCTGTTTCTTTTTTCGTGTACGCGTTTCGTAACATCGATCATAAAATCGACGTTTTTTATTTATTTATTTATTTTTTTTTTATTATTTAGCGAGATAAATTTAGATTTACTTTATACGAATACTTTTATTTTTGCGATATGTATAGAGCTAATTTAATTTTTGTCATTTAATCTATAAATTATAATTATAACATGAAATATTAAAAACGATATTTATTTTTTTATTTTTTTATTTTTTTTTTTTTATTTTTTTTATCAAAGATATGAAAAAATTGATCATTGTCTATTAAAAAACAGTTACGGATTAAGTAAAAACGAAACAACGAGATTTAAAAAAAAAAAAAAAAAAAGAAAGAAACACTCGTTATCGAGATTGTAATTAAAGCCTCGTTCCAATCGTCAAAAAAAAAAAAAAAAAAAAAAAAGTTTTAGATACGAAAACGAAAAGAAATTTTCCACGACGTTAATACTCAAGCTTTAATACGCGCATCCTGTCCGCGACGAGTTTTGAGCACATCTTGGCCGCGTTTAAATATCCTCGAGCGCGACGGTTATCAATAATAAAACACTTTTCGAAATTTCCCTATACACGCGAGCGTGCGCGCATAATAGTAATTTCGCATATCCAGAGAAGATAGAACGGATAACTGCCTCGAAAAACTCGGGGGAAAACGAGCGCGAGCCGAAGAATGAACGAATATGATTGATGCGGAGTCGAGTGACTCTGCATTGTCCTCGTCGACGGGGAAATAAAATTTTCGGCTCGATCCAACTGCGGGAAAAGATTAGCCCGTGTTTCGAGAGTGAATTTATACTCTCCGAGTAATGTCATTAGTTGAAATGTGTATTTCTTCGGTGTATAAGATATTGATTATGTTGTATCGTTGCGACGCATTTAATTTTATCATCGCAAAATTTTACGAATCTTGAAAAACAAAGTTTAAATAAAAAATTGTTGATGTATCAAATTTTTACTTTTTCTTGATTTTTACGTAAAAATAAAAGAAAAAATGATATTTCCACTTGTTATAATTTCCTGTAGCTAAACGCAGAATTTTGACGCGTCCGATATTTTCAGTGTCTATGAAAGCACGCTTTGATGAATTAGTTCGCGCGCCCGAGCGCAAGGACAAAGAGAGAAATGCAACCGTCGACTTTACACGGGCAAGTGCGCACTTATCAAAAGATTTACGGACAGCGTCGTAAGCGAGGAGGTGGAATTTAGCTTCGAGATTATTTGTTTGAACGATAAGTTGTCTCGTATGTTCTTATATGCGTTCTTTCAACTATTTTTCGTTACTTTTTTATTTACCTATTTGTTTTTTTTTTTTTTTTTTTTTTTTCTTTTTTCTACCACGCGTGTACACAATTTTAACATGTGTTAGAATGCTGTATTATTGTATTGCTCCCTTGAATAGCGATGTCGCGTGCCCTGCGTATACTATTGAGTTTAAACATTGTTTAAGTCATTGCAAAGTTAGAAAAAAGAAAGCAGCAAATTGATATTTCATTGTAAATTATCGGCAGTTATAAAGAAATATATTTTTTAAACGAGCGATTTAATTTGAAAATTACGATTATTATTTCTTTATTAATTTTTCATCGGATCAAAATAACTTGCCCATCATTAAAAAATCATGTCTTTTTATCGGCTGTAACAAAGTCTTTAATGCTTAACTCCGTATCGGTCTTTTATTATTCGGAAGCATTTTTTTTTTTTTTCTTCAAAACGATATACTTATTGCTGTACTTAACGGTTTAAGGTGTATTACCAATTTTTTTTTTTTTTTTTAAGGTATACGCGAATATATTGAGTTGTTATCGTTTTTAATGGTCAATCGTTGCTGCTGCCGAGTGATTCATCCTCGCACCATTCGTTTATGTTGTAAAACCGTATTCCGGAAAATCAAATTTATTTATGTTTTGTAAATAAAGAACAATGAAAAATAAAAAAAATCTTTTTTCATAAAAAATAAACTAAAATTTCTGGAAGGAATAAAATTTTATCGTGTATAAGCTGACGCTTATTTTAAATTTATAATTTAAATTATTCATTAAATTTTCAACGATCAATAATACAGAAATCTATACTTTTATAAATTTAGATTATGAATTTAATTTTCAAATTCGACTTTATCTTACGTATATCGAGGTGAAAACAACTATTTTTTTTTTTTTTTCTATCCTCAATACTAGACAACGATCCATCCCCACTCGCAAAAATATTCCGACGCGAGTGTCCGGTCTCTTTCCTCCGCATATACGCGCGCAAATATCAATCAGAGTTTACTCCAAGACAGAGAGCGAGAGAGAAAGGAAACTAGTCCGAATCTGGGCCCTCGAGTGGTTTCTCACGCGTACAGCATCTCTCTCTTTCTCTTTCTGTTCTCTCCTCGCAATATATACACGCATAAATATACGCGTGTAGATGTAAGTATAAAGTCGGTTAAACAACGGAGAGGCACTTGTGCACTCCACACACACGCGGTCGCGCTAGTTCAGTAATGCTGCGCGCGCACTCGCATATGTAAGCATCTCTTGCATCTCTCAACGCCCGCCAATTACACGCGCGATATCGGCGTGAAAAGAGCGAGTCTCTCTCTCTCTTTTTCTCTCATTCTCTCATCCTTACTAACTCAATGGCTACGGGCTTAAAAAGCCATCTCACCGAGAGAGAGCAAGATCAGTGCAGCTCATCGAGAATCCTTACGATGCGAGGCGGGGGTGTCCGCTTCTTCGTGTACGTATGTACGTGCACGAGACAACCGGAGAGAAGGACGACGCGCGCACCACGGGTAAGCTATACAGCCAAGAGGGGCGTTACCCAAAGGTAGGCGGAGCTTGTATCCACTCTACTTGCTCTTTCGCGCTCTCTTTCTCTCTCTCTCTCTCTCTCTCTTCGTCTCTCTTCGTCGCGGTCGCTCCTCGAAAATCCCGGCTTTGGAGTGCCGCGCGAGCGCGTCGTCTGCTCGTAGTAAGAGCCGTACGCAGCACTACCGTACTGGCCGTCGTCGCTGCCGTTTCTCCGCTCCCGCTGTACACGGACACGCGCGTGTGTGTGCGCGCGCGCTCGAGGGCACGTACATACGTACATAAATATATCCACGCGTCGTTGTTCCGTCGCGTATGTATACACGTCAAAAAAGCGAGGCCGCCAGTCGAGGCTACACCGTTGCTCTCTGCGCACGCACACACTCCTCGTCCCTTCGAGAGGACGTATACCGTCGCTCTGGACACGCTTTGCGCGGGCGCGCGCGCGCACACCTTGTGTGTATACCCGCCGATGTAGATTACATGGCCCACAGTGATTCTCGCTTACCACCTTCCCATCGCGATGACAGACGATCCGGCGAGGATCGCCTCGGTGTTACTTTGACTGTTTAACCCGCGAGTACTCTGTTGTCCGTTGGTAGCGGGGCGCTCCTTTCACCCGGTGATATACATCTCACCGAGAGAAAGATCGACTTAAATACAGACGAAAAAATAAAATTGGTAAAATAGTAGAAGAAGAGCCAAAGTGAGGATCGCGAAAGAATAAGACTGCAACAGTGTTGGATCGAGGAGGAGAGTTCGCGTTGCGTAAAAATGATGGAGGTGCAGCAGCAGCACTCGCCGGCGGGGGTGGGACCGCTCGACTTCTCCCGGCGAGGTGTAGCCGAGGCCTCGGCTTTCCGGGTCGTCAAGCCTAAGCAGTTACCGATCGTACATCAACAACAGCAGCAAACCCAACAGCAGCAGATCACCCAGGAGACGAACAACAACGAGAGCAACGTCCAGGAGAACACGAGATTGCCCGCGGAGAGCGAAGGTAAATTTTCTAACGCTCTGACGCCATTTTTAATTTTCATTTTTCTCTTTATCTATGCGGAGCTTAACGTTCCGTCGATTAGAAATATTTTACAGATGCGGTTTTGTTTTGATTTTTTTTTTAAGAATATATTTTGCTTTCGCGAGGTTGCATACTCGATCAATAAAACGGTGAAAGACGGTCAGATTTTTACAAATCAAAGTCTTTTACTCATTGTTGCGTACTATATTAATCATTGAAGCTTTTGTCAACTCTAAATTATTATTATCGATTCAACAAAACTATCAATTTTCAACATTATTAAATTCTATGAAAAATTGCAAATTTTTAGAATTTATTAAAATCTAAGTTTTGTAACGTTATTTTTTTTAAACGAGTCATACGACGGATTAAATGCTAACAGTAATTAAATTTTGATTTCTAACAATAGAATATGCAATTTTATACTTTCGAGTCCGATTAAGAATAAGATTAGTTCCTAAAGCTTTCTTTTGTCAGAGATAAAAATGATTAATGTGCTAATAATCGTTTCATTATTGAAAAAATTGCAAATTTTATCAGAAAAGTTGAGCCTAGTCTATTTTATATTGATATAATGGAAAAGGAATTTTATTTCTAGATTTTATTATCATCTACTAAATGAAAAATTTCATGCTATATCTATTTTATAATGATTGTTTACGCTGAATGTACATTAGTATGCGCCAACTAGGTAACGTTAATATGATATTAAAAATTTCATGTCACACTGTTAATATCGATACATTTAATAAAAAAGATTCGTTCCACAAAAAAAAAAAAGTGAAAAAAGAAATTTTATTATCACGAAATTTATTTTAGAATAGCTTTTATTTCATAATTTCACCGTTAATAATTATTAGCAAGTAAACGCTTTAGAAAATATACGCGCCATAAAAATAAAAGAAACCAACACTCAAAAAGTAAAATCGTTAATTCTCAACGCGTAATCCAGGATAAAACATCAAAACAACAATTCGCGGAATCGTCGAAAGCTCGTACCCGTGCACCAATCCTTAAAAGCTCCCGAAAAAAAAAGCAGAGAAATTCCGATACACCGATAACAAACGAGATCGCTCAGCCGAATTCCCAGGTGCATCGACTTTTCTCGTCTCGCTCGATTGCGCGGGCCGCGCCAACAGCCCCAAAAAAGGAATAGCAAATGACGAGAGCTGCATCGCCGGCATCACGCGATGCGTCCGTCCTGTGTCGGCCAAGGGCTCTTTTCCTCGATCATAAAGCTGACCGATCGTACGTCGCGTTCATACGTCGTTGAATAACCCAACGCGCCCCTTTTTTTTCTCTCTCTCTCTCTCTCTCTCTCTTTTTCGTTTCACTTTTGCATCCCGGGATTTCGGCTCGTCGCTCGCACGCATCCCCCTTGTCATCGGTCTGTCCATTATACCCGGCTATTATTACCCCTTGCAACCGGCGCGCCACCCCGTTACGTTGCAGTTGCACGCGCGCACCTGTATGTCCGCTCTCACTCTCTCTCTCTCTCTCTCTATATACATCTCGCTCGCTCTCGCGTAATTAATACCTTTAAACGCTCCCCGACTAACAGGAGTACGGATCGACTCTCGATGGATTGCCCGACGATTGTTGTTTTGATTCTACGCTCTACGCAAATCGCTGACTCGAGGTAATTATTGGGATTATCGATAATTTTCGAAAGGCGAGCCTCGGTTAATGTTTTCCCGTTATCCGTATATACCGATAGACTTTAGTTGAATTTTAAATGAAAAATTACGCTCCCGTTGGCTTTTAACTAATGACCGAAGCTCGCTAAATCAAACGTATAGCGCAACATTTTAGAGACAGCAACGCACAAAGGGTTAAAATATCGATTCCATTTTCATGTCGCAAGGAGAGAAGTATCGTAAAAGTTTTCAAGGATGCGCATCGTTAAAATTAATTTTTTTAAAAACTACGAGGTTTTCCGTGTAATTACCGCGTCTGCGTAAACGCTTTAACCTTTATAAAAAAAAAAAAAAAAAAAAACGCTTCAATGTCACAGGCCACGCGATAACTCGACCATCGTGAAGAATCTCATTTAGTATCGCGTATTTTTTGCCAATATCCAAAGGCGACACGTCGCGAGCATAGAACAAATAACGATGAAAACGAGAAAATATAAGAAATAAAAGAAAAAGATGCGCAAGACCGTAACAACAGAATTCTATAGGAAGGTCGTATCTTCGACGAGAGCGCGTATATTAAGCGCGACACATCCCGACGACGACGTGTAATACAGTAGGGACAACGCGGAGGAATATACATGTCTCGCGTGTCCGCTCCATACAATATATATATATATATATATATATATATATATATATATATATATATATATATACACACACACACGTATGCGTATATATAAATGCGCGGGTGCGCCTGGCTCGCGTGTTTACGCGTGCGTTACTCGTCGTTCAACAGGTGAGAGAGAAAGTGAGATAACGGATATGGCATTAGACAACTGTCTGTGTACTAATGCCCTCGACTAATCGGGCTAATAGGTTAACGCAATAATATTGTATATGACCACCCTCCGATGTGTCCGCGCGACGTTCGCTTTATACTTACCGAGCTATTTGGGGCTTATGTAACTCGTCGATGCGTGCGAGCACGTCACGTTCGATGCATTTTTCAACCGATTGACAATGTCTAGCTTTACCGCCGATGGGTTATCTTTTAAGCTTTAGCGCCGCTCGTTATTTATGCAAGGAACGATTTGTTTGATCTAGCGAATTTTTGAACATTAGAAAGATAAAGAGTTGATAGTTTATTGGTTGTCGAGAAGTTTTTTTTTTTTTTTTTATCGTTCTTTTTTTTTTCACGCATTATAGAGAAGATTTATCGCTTTGTGGAAAATATTCATTTGAATAAATGTCGTTTTTTATCGCATTGGAAATTAATTAATTTCTTTTATTTTTTTTTTTTTTTGTAATATTTTATTTATCAACTAGAAACAAAGCTTAGTTTTAAACTTGAGTATTGCTACATTTTCATTATCTTTTAATAACGCGAGAGCTTACGACGATTAAAAATAAGACGATTGAAAAAAATCCACCGAGTTTAAAGTTTATTGTCGTTACTTTTACCGGCCATATGACTAAACCGCTCGGATCGATCGATAAGGCTTGCATCTCTCTTTGCCCGAGCGATGATTTTTAAATGCCTGTATAGAAAATAAAAAATCTGGCTATCGTTCGCAAGGTTTGTAATAAAGTTGATAATGACTTGCTTGCGAAAGGAGTTACAGAGATTATGTGATTTGCAGGATAAGATCTGAGATTACAAAGATTATCGAGTGCGCGCTAAATCAGGACAGATATTCATTCTTAATGCGCGCCCGTCATTGTACACTCGCACAAATAAATCGCAATCGTTTACATTTTTCAAAAAGAAGCTCACGAGTTAAAAATCTTTGACTTCGAAGTGCCGATAATTAAAAGTTATTATTATTACCTATCGAGCGAATCTAATTTCGAATCAATCACGGATCGTTGCGCAACAACGATTTGCATTTAGGCTCGTTTTAATTTTTTAATTAAAATTAACCGAATTAAATGCATTTACGAAAAATATAAAAATTTATATAATTTCTATTTACCTCGAGCGCTCGATGGAAAAAGAGATACGAAGCGTTTTCGCGAACGCGATCGTAGAAAATCACGTTGGAGTACATAAGCCGTTTTTGAATTAACGATGCACGCATATATATGCACAAAATTAAAAAAAAAAAAAAAAAAAAAAAAAAAGTGCACTCCGACGTACAAAAGATATCCGCAGGGTCGAGCGAAGGATAAACCGTGGGCCGATCGTTTGATCGTTGCCGTCTAACGTCTAGCGTCTCGTACGCGCCGGCACAGTCGCGTGAAAATCGACGTTATCTTTTTCTCCTTACTTTATACTACAGGAAAACATGATTTATTTCTGATAATCCTGCGCGCGAGCAATGAGATAACTTTGCGGCGCGGCCTTCTAATCTTCCGCGCGCAGATTATTATCCAAGTGTGCGTATGTGTTCTCAAGTTTCTATTGCCGGGATTAAGGATTTTTCATTTTCTTGTGTATACAGCAGACCGAAGCGCGGCAAAGCTTTTTCTCGGATGACCCGGTGTGTTAACGAAACATTGAACGATGAAATTTTCATGTTTGCACGGGTAACTAACGATCTTTGATCTTTACTTACACATACGGTGGGAAATTTCGAATGAATCGTTAAAAAAGCCTCGCGATCCATGAAATTATTTTTATAGACAGTTTCATGGATACTTTTAACTTTAAAAGCGCGTAAATGATAGGAATCATGATAGATAAATAAATTTGAAAAAAAAAAAAAAAAAACTAAAAGAAGAAGGGAATTCGAATAAGTTATTGCCCAAGAGAGTCAAGACTGATAAATAGAGGCGTGGAAACTACTCCCTATACTTTCTAATGAAGACCACTTCGACGAGGGGTAGAACTGTTCTACGTACAAAGAATACGTAATTCATCAACACGGCTACGAGTAAAATCGCTGCACTGCCAGATTGACCCTTCGTACTTCTGCGTCTACCTTTTTTTTTTAATTAAAATCATAAAGGACAAAAAGCTCTTTATTGATAAAATAAATTTTTATCGTTTTCATTTTTTTTTTTTTTTTTTTTTTTTTTTTTTTTTTTTTTTTTTTACGTTGAAGAAAGTTTATTTATTTGAAATATACCTATATCAATTTTATATATTTTATTATTATTCTCTTAAAAAAAAAAAAAAGAAATAAATAAATTCGAAGCATCAATTTATTTTCAGGTTGCGACGTGCGGTTGATGTTTCCGCGATTGTGGGCGCCGTTCGCCAACGCAAATGAGGTCACGAATTTGCCGCCCTTTCCAAAATCAGATCCAGGTGAGGCTTCTCTACGGCTCTAGCATAAAACTCAAAAAAACTTTCCTCATCGATTTCTTCTTATTCCCCGCGGAGATAAAGAAACGAAAAAGAAAGAATAACTACGGCCAAAAGTTTCCAATCAAAGGAGAATTTACGGTTTCGATTGTTTTTGTTTTATCGCGGAATAATGGCCGCTTTCTCGAAGTTGAAAATAAATCCATCACTTTTATACATGGCTTTTAGATGATTTAAAAAAAAAAAAAAAAAAAAAAAAAAAAAAAAAAAAAAAAAAAAAAAAAAAAACTTAATTTTTTTATAAAGCTTCTTTTTAATCTTTTATACGAGATTTTGAAAAATATCTATGATGAAATAAAAAGCGTCAAAGTTAGTAACTTAAGCAATTAACATAATTATATCCAGTAACGGTGAAAAAGCGAGAGTTCTCATTTCGTTATTCATCGAGTTAATTAACAAAATACGAAAAATTTCGGGATTTCCCTGGGGGACGTGGATGAGGTAAAAGATGACGGGGGAGCTTTGCTTTCTAGTTCTTTTCCAAAAGCATACATACATGCATGCATAAACTCTCGGGCATGTTCTACGTACTCGCTCTCGCGTACATAGACGAATTGCGTAGGAGGGCGGGCACAAAGTCTCCGACCTTCTTGGCCTATCAATCCACTCGACTCTGTGTGCCATCAGCGTCGTTCGTACGGGGCTTTTTTATTTATCAATTGTCGACTCGAAGGAGAAAGAAAACGAAGCAGCGAGAGATGGAGACGTTTAGTTGCGCGGTGCGCGCTCGATTATTGGGGATAAACGGTGGGAGATGTTGCTCGATGTACGCCCCCGTTAATGCCGCTCTCGCACGCGCACCCCACCTTTTGTTGCTTACCCTTTCTCCCTCGTTACAATTAGAGGCGCAAAGAAGGCGGCCGGATTCGGTTAGGAGTGTATACACGGTCGGCTCCCTTTGTGCCAGCACTCGTTGTTTTGTGTGCAAGAGCGCCGGCGGTCCGGCTATCTTTAAATTACCGACCGCTTCTTCTTCTTCTTCTTCTTCTTCATCTCCTCATGTTAAAACACCCGATTCGCCGTGCATACGAAGCACCGTTCGGATAAAATGAGAGAGAGGGAGAGAGAGAGAGAGAGAGAGAGAGAGAGAGAGCTTTGGTTAATCCCTTTAGCTCTTTCGGAACGAGCAGCGGCTTCCTTATTATTCGTTGTGTCCATAAGAAGTTGCGCGCTTCGTTCATTCGATCGTTTCCACTCGGCACTAGAGAGATAACCGAGGAAGAGAAATCACCGACGGTTACTCGAGCCCTTGTACGTGTTCGATCGGTATCTAGCGCGAAGGAAATGTTTTCTTTTTCACCTCTGTATAGCAACTTACAAGCTTCCTTTTTTTTTTTCCTATTAAATAATATCAAATGTTTTGTAAATTTTCTTTTTTTCATGGACAAATAATTTTATAAACATTTCAAATACAATCAATGAAGTTGAAATATTTTTGAACGTTTCAAAAAATTGCATGTATCGTTAAACTGTAAATGATATTTTTTTTATAAACGGCTACAATGTATTTTAAAAAGCTTACAAAACGCTCGGCATTTTACGATCAATGAAAGTTTCATTCGTTATACATATTTCCGCGTACGTGTCGGTGGGATATTATATCGTCAGGAAAATAGATTCACCGATGCAGTTGGCGCCGATGGCGAAGAGCCACTCGATCAAATATTTATGACTTCGAGTTGAGAAGAGACGTACATCGCTCTCTCTCTCTCTCTCTCTCTTTTTTCTTAAGTAAAATTTAAAAGGTTTACTTAATGTCGTGAGTCGCTCAAACGATTGTGTTGCGCGATATATGTACACAAGTTCGCGGTATGCAGTTTACGTCCGCCTTCGATCGACTTATACTCGGTACACACGCGCAAACAACGGATTATCGGAAGAATGATGAATCGCCGGAGGACCGAGATAACGGGTAAATAAAATAATAAAACAGTTGAAAATTTTGCTCGGGCGCGACGTTTGATCTCGAGTTTATTAAATATTTACAAGATTTATTTGCAACCGTGCTTAAATCGCTATTTCCGTGTTATTTTGACGGACTGAAAAGATTTTCAATTTTAATTTAAACTTTTCGTTATTTATGCTATTCGCTTCGCTCTTATGATTAAAAATATTTCTATAAAACAACAACATATTCTTTTGGTAATTAATGCGTTTTAAAAATAAAAAAAAAATAAAAAATTGAAAAATGACAAAGAAATTTAAAAATATTTTTAATTTCATCGAACGGAAAAGTGAGAACAATCAAATGTTCCATCGAGCTGGCATTCAATAAGATCTACAGAAAATAGAATCTCAAGATAGATACAAGCCACTCGTGCGCGGGCGCGCGCGCGCGACATCCTCTAATCGAATCCATTTCGCCAGCGTAAACTCGATGCAATCAACTCGGCGAATCGTTCCAAGACGCACACACATACGGTTGTACATAGAAAAACAGACATACGTGGTCACATACACAATTGAAAGAGAAAAAAGTGAACCAACCAACCTAGTAAATAAAATCCTGTCTATATATCTGCACATACATGTACACGCGTTAGAGGATGGAGTTCCTCGAGCAGCCAATATCGCACGCGTGTGTATGTGTGTGTGTATGTGTGTGTGGCAAAAGAAACGGAAGGGTCCGCTCTCGGAAGCTAAAGTGTATAACGGCTTTAATAGCGGCAGATCACTACGCAGTAAACGACTGACGGACGACAGAAGATTAAAGTTGGCCCGTTAACTCGATCTAATTGTCCCCCTCAGGCCTGGCCTTCCTTTATTAATCCACTGAGCGCGCGCGCGCGCGCGAGCGCACTCACAATAGCGCTACGTCACGTTTCTATACTCCTATCCCACTTCTTCACTTTTTCTTACCCATTTTTTCTCTTCTCGTTCCTCTCTCCTTCTCTCTCTCTTTCTCTCTCTCTCTCCCTCTCTTTCCCTCTCTCTTTCGCATGCGTACGCGTGCACTCGTCGTCCCGTGTTTCGCGTTGCGACGGACTCTGAAATCTGAAGTTCCGTTGTGGATGTGCGACACAACGTGCAACGCTGGCGTCTTGAGATATGGGCTCATCTGCGTACCATATATTTACATACTTTTAAAATGTGCCCTTATGTGCGCTGGGGTACGTCGCATCGCCGTATTTTTCATCTCTTTATTCTCTTCTATATTTATATGAACGATGCTCGTTTATTTATACGTGCCGACTATTACGCGGATACAGTGTAAATAAAAAATCAGTGGATATTAGGTCAAAGAGTTCGGATTAATGGGATACGATGACAAGATGCAGGCAATCCCGTGTAGCTTTAAACGCGCTCGCGCTCTAGCTTACTTTTATAAGAAAATAACTCGAATGGAATTTTTTACCATCGCTTTCTTTAAATTATTAAAATTATTAAGTAATTTTATCGCGTATTGATATTAATGAAATTTAGTATTTGATATATATATATATATATATATACATATATGGGTATTTGCTCGTAGAAAATTTAATTCAAGGAAAATTGATAAAACAAGCAAAAGCAGAGTCTACGTAATAAAGTTGATTTCAATCTCCGAACAAAAGTCGGGCGTGACCGAATCCGAAGAAAAAGCTTAATTTCGAATTAATTCGATGCGTGTCGGTGAAATTATTATCAGTGTGCGTTGGCGCTCGATGAATTCCGAGCAATTAACCTAATGGGACTGAGAATTCATACAATTGTAAAGTTTATTTTGAAGTATAAAAATTACATCAAAGCACTGGGGATAGGTTTAATGAAAAATTCTTTATCGGCTTATTCGCTTTCCCGTGAATTAACGATGCGCGGGCTGATTAGTTGAATTATGTCAAAACTGACAGGTTGTCATTACGTACCTTATACGTCCACATACTATATAGTATATTTTGTAATTTAGTAACTATCTTTTTAATTAATCACGAGTTTTCAGATACGATCGTTTCGTTTAAAATAGAATATTAAATAATAATTGTTTAAAGTACTTTAATTATTTCGACAATTGCTACGTGTAATATAAACATCAACGAAAAAATTCGACTTTTAGATATATAAATATAAAATGAAGTAAAAACACACGAAGCACGAAAAACTCATTCGAGAGCCAAAATACACAAGTATATAAGAAGCACATCTCTTTGAGTTACGCAATTAATTTGATTTCTCGCATGTCGCGCAACTGGCCGTTTTTTTATTTTTTTTTTTTTTTTTTTGTCGCACATCCTTATACCACCGAGTTCTTATGTGCGCGCATCGAGCTTCGTAGGAACGCAGTAGTTGTCGTCGTCGTCGTCGTCGTCGTCGTCGTCGTCGACGGAGAATTTGCGTGCAGGCGGTTTTTACGCGAGCTCGGGCGCCCATCTGTCTCCTTATTCGCTATATTACTCTCTTCGTCTTTTAACTTCTCGTGCGCAGCTTCTTCGTCTCCCTTTCCCAGGCGCTTTTTTTTCCTTACTACGAACCCCTGCACCGAACGGCGAGCATGAGAGTGTAAAAGAGACGGAGAGCAAGTGTGCGCTTATGCTTTCTTTTCGAGTGTAATGCAAGCACTAAGCGTTCGGTGTGGCTATGCATTGTGGATGCTTTTTTTTCTCGGTGTCTCAAATCGTTTGATTTATAACTCGAGTATAATGTGCTAGTTACTTCTTTACCCTAGACTTTTTTGTTATTTTGAATAATATGCAAATATGAATCGTTTTGTTTCATTTTTTCTTTAAACAATTGGATATTAGTGTGGTAAACTTTTATTTTAAATGATTACAAATTCAAAAATATTCTACAAATTTCCGGCTTACAAAAAAATTATTAAATCGACGTCAAATAAAGCTTGGTATTATTTTTGTTTGATCAAGATATTTTTCGATACGATACATCTAGCATTATTAATATCGTATCATTAGAATTTATCGACGGAACTTCATTTCTATCTCGTTACTTAAAAGCCCTCGATCGTTAAAAATCAAATAAAAGTAACTCCTTTCATTCGTATAATACAAATAAAAGAGAAAATAAAAATTATCGTAACTTCAGCAGAGATTCTTTTCTCTTTTCTCTCCCCATATTCTGGCCACAGTCGGAAGGACAAGATGTAATCGCATTATGCACTCGTGCGCGCACGCAAAACCAAACGTCGTTGTAAAAAAAAAAAAAAAAAAAAAAAAGGAAAAAAAAAAAAAGATGCTACTCTCTATACATATTTAGAACCAGCCGGATCTTTTTATTTGATTGAAACGAGCGTACATACGAATGCCAAGAGATAGAGGGGTGACGGGGAGGAGTGGGTAAGATACGAGCAGTAGGGTCCAGGAATCGAGAAGTCGCGTGTGCTTTAAACGCGATTAGTCGGGCGTGTGCGCACAAAGCTAGCGCGCGCGAACGGCACGTGCCGCGGTGTCACGCGCACGGATTATAAATATAATATATACCGGTTATGCGCCCATCCCACGACGAGAGATACGCGTATTACGCGTGGATAACCGAGTAATAAGAGTGGAGGATGGAATGCGTTATTCGCATCGCGAATTATATTACGAATCGATCGCTAGCTCCAGTCCTCGTAAATCACGAGCGGCTTTCATAGAAATCTAAGCGCTCTCTTCGATGCGCATTGTACCGCGCTCGAATCGTACATTAAATTTTCTACGATCGATCATTGTTGAATTGAGAGAGAAAGACAGAGTGAGAGAGAGAGAGAGAGAGAGAGAGATGGAAAGGAATGGAAGGACAATTTTTGCACTTTAGGCGATTGCCGGGCTTCTGCTTTTATGAGTGCGTGCCTCGTATATTATCTTCTATTCCTTTTCTTTTTTCTTCTTGTGTTAAAATTTAATAGTTTTCGTGCTTTCCGCCTGCGTTTTCAATTCTTTTACATTTTAAGACCTTTAAAGGGATGTTAAAAATAAATTAACCATGTACAAGATCGTATACACGCACATTTATTTTTTAAAGCTAACAATTTACTTCTTTTTTTTTTTTTTAATTATTTTTTGTTAACTTACCAGTTATAAAAGCTACGAATGAGCGAAAAAAATCATCCGACTTACAAACGCAATCACTACGTAGCCAAAAAAAATCACACTTCTTCGTCTAAAATTAAAAGTTTTCGCTCTAACTGAGAACGAAAGTAAAGCGGGAACACGAAAATAATTGCAGGACCGCAAACATTCCTTTACCTTTTGTGTATGCGCAAATGCTTGTTTCCTAAAGAAAAATAAAATAAAAGAAATAAAATGTAAAGCAAAGCTCAAAACAAAATAAATAAAGAGAATAAAAAAAAAAAAAAAAAAAAAAAAAAACGAAATTTAAGAAAGTAATAAAAGGAGGAAAAAGTTAAAGAACGGAAGTAAAACTTGAACGAGATTAAACGAGAAGTGAAAATGTATTTGATCCAAGATAGGAGGCCCATTTCGCGAGATTGCCCTCTCCGCGATTCCACGTTTTCCTACGGGCGTTGCGATGCCTCGTTAGTGTTACACAGGCGCGCCTCGGAAAAAGACGTACGCTACGTGACTCAAATCTTATTTCCTCTCTCTCCCTCTCATTCTCTCTCTTTCTCTCTTTGCTACACTTGTCTCGTCCGAGGGTGAGAGAGAGAGAGAGAGAGAGAAAGAAAAAAAGACGCTTGGTTTCCTACATGGATGTCTATATATACGTGCACACGCGCAACCCCGCCGCATTGTAGTATTTTCCGCGCTTGAGATTCTGCGGAGCATCCGCTACTCTATTTTACTCCTCTCTCTCCTCGTTTCCTCTCATTTTTTTTTCGTCTTCCGCCCTGACCTTCTTCCCCCGATGCCTCTTTTACAAACTTGTCTTTTGGTTAACGATGAGATTGCCGCATTTGGTTGCGGATTAGAACAATTCACTCGAAAAATAATAAAACAGCTCTATTTAAAATTACGATTTACTTTCGCCAGAACGATTATCATTCGGCGTGGGTCGGCTGGTCGGTTCGCCCTTGTCGAGGAGTCCACGAAGGTCGCCCTCGCATTCGCCCTGTCCGGACTCCCCGCGCACCGATCACCAGGACACCGAAGTCGACGTCGACGCCGAAGACGAGGAGGTCGACGTCGACGTTGAGGAAGTCGGCGACGAGGACGATCACGAGGGCACCGGTTCCAGTCCTCCGAGATCCGCGTCGCCGCCTTCGCCGCCCGCGGTCACCCGAAGCACCCCGATTTCCAATCCACCGAGAAGGTACGTACGATTCGTCATCGATTATTTCATCGACAACGAAAGCGATTCTAACCTAAAAATCTCTTTAAAACGCTCAGATCGGGCGATTCGTTCAGCGTAAGCGCGTTGTTGAGGCCGGATCCTCCGTCGGCGCACTCGCAGAGCGGCGGCAACCCGGTGAACACACACCAGGCGACGTCGATCCTGTACCCGCCGCTTCATCTCCAAAGCGGCGTCGTTCTCCCTCCCCATCCCCAGCATCCGCTCGGTTATCTGCATCCGCAACTCCTTCCGCATCACCTTTTACCACCGCACTTGCATCCGCTGCTGCGCGGAGTTCATCCGGCCGCGACGGCGCATCCCGGACTTCACACGGCCCACGGACCCCACGGTATTCATCATCCTCATCCGTTAGGTGATGTTTACAGCTGCGTCAAATGCGACAAAATGTTCAGTACTCCACATGGCCTCGAGGTAAGCTCGATAATTTCTCCGTAAAATCTGTTCGTGCTCGTATAGTAACAAACGAACAAAAAATAATACGTTATAAAAGTAATACGTTATAATCGAGGCCGATATCTTTAATTTTTTCCACCAGGTTCACGCGCGAAGGTCGCACAACGGAAAAAGGCCGTTTGCCTGCGAGCTCTGCAACAAAACCTTCGGTCACGAGATAAGCCTTACGCAACACAAGGCCGTCCATTCCGCGGAGAAGGTGTTCGAGTGCAAGCAGTGCGGCAAGGCGTTCAAACGATCGAGCACGCTGAGTACTCACCTCCTCATACACTCCGACACTCGGCCTTATCCCTGTCAATTTTGCGGCAAACGATTTCATCAGAAGAGCGACATGAAGAAACACACCTACATTCACACAGGTGAGAATTTTTATTTTTAATTTATTCAGCTTGAAAGTTAGTCATTAAGTTAAATAAATAAGATCAAACAATGTTTTTTTTTTTTTTTTTCTTCTTCTTCTTCTTCTTCTATAATTTAATATCATCGAAATTGAGCGAATAAACCGTACCCGAAAAATCTCTCCACTAAAATTAATACGAGGACATTCGAGACGTCGAGGAAATAACGTGAGAACCCGACAGTCAAACCTTCCTAGCAATGCTAGCAATTATTTCTTCGCGTCCAGCTCATAAACAGATAGATACACCGACGTGTATACACTCTTTCAGAGTCATCGCGATAAAACTCGAAGGGCATGTGCACAGCTCGCGTGTATCAATTATGACAGGAGGGCAAGTTGGATCCATTAATAATCCAGTCCGGTAACGTCTGGACCAGGTCGTCCAGTTGTACTGCCCTGAATAAGTTAATCCCGGGCACGCGTACACGCTTCTATACTTACATACTTGGAAGAAGACACGAGAGCGTTTATATAAAAACGCACATACACACCCATATATGTACACACACGAGCATTTATATATATATACATAGGATGTATAGAGACCCTCGCACACTTGCTCCTGTAATAATCGTAATGCCTTTTTCGAGGCAGGGGTGTCTTTCTCTTTTCGGCCCCTCTGTACTCGTAAATGCGCGTATATCTTTGCTCGGACGATTACCACATTGAGAGAGAAAGAGAGAGAGAGAGAGAGAGAGAGAGAGAGAAAGAAAGAGCCTTTGCCCCAATAGGTAGCGCGGCCGTGATCCTAAAATAGATTTTCACTGCCGACAAATTGTCTGTGGGAATCAACTGCGCCTCGCAATACGGGATCAAGTGCGCGCCGATTAACGACACTCTTATAGAGGAAAAAAGAATTGCGCCCACCGATATGTACTTTTCTGCGGATCGGCTTTGTTCGGATTGTTTGCTTTTTGGATGATGTGAAACGAAGATACTTGTGGGGTTGGCAGAGCAGATTTTTTTTTTTTTTTTTTTAAACCTGGATGATGTAGTGTAGTAGTATAGGATTATATACGATATGGGAATGTTATCAGATTTTCGAGTTATTGATAGATTAATCGTGCGTATACATCATTTTTAACGTAATTGTTTACTTAAAAAATATATAAAATAAAATTCATAGACTTTAATTATATAAAGTATTCGTTCGATCGAATAAAAAATTTTCCATTCATCTCAAAAAGACATTTTGGTTAAAGTAACCTTTCTCTCACCCCTTGCGCAATAATTACAACATCGGAGTATTCGAAAAGAAGAAGGAATCTCTTTTTTTAATGAAGAATTCTAAGAAAAGAAAAAGTCCCGGAGAAAGAGCAGAGGGTAAGCGACATTTGACACTCGAGTTGTCGCGTAACGCGCGGCGCTTGATGGAACGGGATGGCGGCTCGAAGGATGGATTTCAGCGCGAGCAAAGAACAGATAAAAAAGAAAGCAAGAGAGAGAGAGAGAGATGCGAAGAAGAGCGGCGTAGGTGGAGCTCGAAGAGAGTCGAAGAAAAAATGGGGGAGCGAGATAGAGAGGAGCCGAGAGTTGAGAGAAAGAAGGAGCGATGGAGAGAGGGTTTCGTTGTCATGGTAACCCTCGCGATGTCTTATCAAATTATCACCTTGTCCTTTGCTCTTCCCCGTCTCGACTTCTCTTATATACTTTGGCCTCTCTCTCTCTCTCTCTCTCAGCCAGCCTCTTCCCTTCCGTGCAATGTATAGATATACATATATGCACGAGCCGCGGATACGACGTCTTGTTCTCTTTCCGCGTGTATATAACGAAAGATACAGAGCACCGATGGTCACTCGCTAACTCGCGTATGTGTATTCGCATGGACGTGTATATAAAGAGGGTCGCTACGGAACATTTAATTCATTATTCAGGTCGATGAAAAATTCAGTGGCACCGGTGTGTGTACATTGCCGTAGCGCGTGTAATACGCGCGGGGTCCGAGGGAATTTCCCTTTTCCCGGGAAAGAACGATTGTCGCTTTCTCGCGATGTATGCATGTCTCTCTCTCTCTCTCTCTCTCTCTCTATCACTGTCTTTTCCTTCTATTTTCACCTCTTTAATTACGCGAACGCGTTTTGACTTTTTTTCTTTTTTCTTCTTTTATTCGAATGTGTAAGGGGGAGGAGAAGATTGTCGAAAAATAAAGGAATGAAATTAGTAGAGGTGTATACAAAAATATGGATTATGTACGTGTGTGTGTGTATGTGTGTGCGAACAGAGAAAATTAAAAAAGAGTCTTTTTATAGTTGGCTGCAGGTCGCTCGGCCCCGTTGGGATGCAAAAAGGAAAAAAGAAAAAAAGTGATTGCTGCTTACACGCCGAACAGAATTTTTTTCCGTTTGAATATATATTTCGGGGAATAGAATTTTTTTTATAAGTTTGCGAGATCTGATGAAAAAATATTTTTTATTTTATTATCGAACGTACTAATATAAAATTTTTAATTTTTAATATACTTGCATTGCATAACAAAAATGATAATGATGATGATAAAAATAAATATTTCTCGAGCAATATTCGGTCATGAATAAATTATGTTGAACCATCGTAAAAATTTTTTTTTATTTTTATACCTATGATTAATGCATAGACGAAATTTTAAACTTTTATTTTTCAATTTCGTAAATAGGCATAACGAAAGAAAAAAGAAAAAAGTTCACTTTTTATTAAAATTTTAAAAACCATTTTTTTTAAAATATAATATTTTTAAAGCATTTTATGAATATTTTTCATCTGCGTTGTTTGATAAGAAAATGAATCTACATTAAATGATAAAACACGGCTGCTAATATATTATTTTAATTTCGTCATTGACGCTGAAATAATTTTAACAGATTTGCAAGTCGAATATTCAATCGTTACAATCTTTGTGCACGATTTCCCTGACAAAACCATAAAATTAACGTAACCCAATTGAGTAAAACAAAGGCTGCGCAAAATGCTAGAGAGAATGCGAGAGAGAGAGAGAGAGAAAGAGAGAGAGAGAGAGAGAGAGAGAAACTAAAAAAAAAGAAAAGATAAAAGTCAATCCAAGCAAGGCGTGCGCGGCAACAAAACAAAGCAAAAGAGAAAGAGAGAAAAGAATGGGCCATGTGCAATAAGGGTGCGGCGCCACTGCCATCGGATTCCCGGGGGACCGTGGCGTGGCGTAACGTAAAATCATTATTAGGTAGGTGGGTACTGCCACTGGCTCACTCCACACACACGCGCATACAGAAGGAGAGAGAAAGAGAGAGAGAGAGAGAGAGAGAGAGAGAAAGCGGTCTGGAGAGCGAGAATAAGAGCTGTGCAAATATTGCTCGTGCATTGCGCGCGATGTGCGCGACCGTGAGATGCGTGTGCGCGAAAGAGATAGCAAGAGATACGGCGGGAGATATAGAGTTTTTTGAGAGTAAGAGAACAACGGGAAAGGAGTAGGGGGAGGAGGGGTGGGGGGGCAGGGGGAATTCGACTGTGCACTTGGCCCGAGCGAAAACGAGTCAAGTGCGCGCACACGTATGGTCGCAACCTGCCGCGTGCGAGTACAAGTGCGTATACTCGGATACGACATGGAGTTGCTAGGGTGCTCTCTGAAAAAACAAAACGCGGGAACGTATATACTCGCGCGCGAGTGAAAAATATTTCTTGTACGTTAAGGATACGCGCACGTATATAATCTCGTGCGAAATCTTTCGCCCTTTCTCTCACGATTAGATTTTGATTAGGGGTCGTACACTCGGATGGATAGATTATTCTGTCGAGGTTTACGTTCTCTCGTCGGTATGACTGTCAAAGGACGAGGAGCTTTTTGTTATTTTTATCTTTAATTGCTTTTCTTCTTTTTTTTTTTTTGCGATCTCTCTTTTGTTTGAGAAATAATTTTTTTTTCTCCTGGATATATTAGACAAATGGAAAAAGTTTCAAAAATTGATTTATACATTCTAGCTATTTTTCCTTAATTTTATCAGTAATAATTAATATAAAACATATTAAAAATATCAACGATTGAAATCAATAACAATAAATGTATGCCAATAAATTAAAAATTTAAAAATAATTCATTAGATGCCCAATTAATCGTTTATTGCTTTAATCAAATGAACAATAATTCATCAAATCGTGTAGTTAGCATGAATTTTGCAAACTTTTTCAATAAAAAAATCCATAATAAACTTTGTGAACAGTCGATAGCAACAACGACGAGGCTGTAATTTCTCGTTCGATATAAAAGTCGAAGCTTTTGCGCTTGTGCATTGCAGCTCTCTCTCTCTCTCTCTCTCTCTCTCTCTCTCTCTCTCATGTATGTTCATCGAATGGCGCGGGGCTTTCTCTCCTCGCCTCCTCCCCCCTTTGTTTTCACAATAAACACTGCAACCTGTCCAGTCGCAGCGACGGCAAAGTTCGCCGATATGTGTGTAGGTGTACACTTGCGCGGTCGGCCGACCTTTTCACCCGTGACAGTTTTCCAACGGAGCTCCTGTTGTTATTCTAATACCGTTAAACTTCCGAAAATCCAATGTGCCGATATTTTTTTTCTCACTGAAATGACATTTTCTCCCACTTTTCTGCCATCGAATTACTTTTTCAATTCAATATATTTGTTTTTGCTTCAAATTGTTTCGTTTAATTTTTCTCATATTAAAATATAAATTATCGACCGGATTAAATTAATTTAAAAAAGAGAAAGAATCAATCTACAGGTATAAGTATATCTTTATCTTAAACGAAGTTATTTAATATACTGCGAGTGACGTATTATAATAATAATACACTCGTATAAATCGAGTGGGACAATCTTGCGGGGTGCGCCCGATTATTGCGTTATACGCGCGGGCTTATATATACACGCGTTATGTGCGCGCATCTGCGGCAACATCGGTGTTGTATATGTATATATGTATATACGGCAACTCGAAAGCTATTAGAGGTTTCCGACTGACTTGACGCCCCAAGCGAGAGCTGCTCTCTCTCTCTCTCTCTCTCTCTTTCACTGTGCGCATATCCCTCGCGTAGAGTAGACTGCTTAAACTTTTCGTCGACAGCCGACACTTGTTGTACACCGCCGATGCCTTGTAATCCTCCGGACTACTGTTATACCTATCTGCAGCGGTGTTTATCGTGCCCGTATAGTGTGTGCGTTGAGTTTAATCGACTTGTGACGTTATTGTGACGATTTTTGTTCGATTAATGTATTTCGTTGAAATTTTTTTATAAAATAAAGCTTATCGATATCAAAATGTTCGATGAAATCTTCATGGTAAAAGTATCAATAAAAAATTGAATTAACAATCGAATGATAAACGTTCACAAAAAAGGTTCTGATAAATGCCGTTATCGTAAAATAAATCACATCTATTAGAAATTCGAGAAAAATAACGTACGTAAAAATGCAAGAAGAAACTCGACTAATTTTTAACCGAAAGAAAGAATTTCAAGAAGCGAAGCTCACCGGCTACCTCGAGAACAAAAGAGCAAAATAAAATAAAAAAAAAAAAAAAAAAATAAAAGGAGACGAAAATCGAATTACTAGATTTTCGTCTCTAGCAAAGAAGAAGCTAGCGGCAAGTTCCAATACCCCATCGAGTTCACCTCGGGAAAGCTGATTCCTTAATGTGACTCTCTCTCTCTCTCTCTCTCCATCTCTCTCTCTCTTTCTCTCTCTTTCTGCGAGTAGCATGTGCAAGAGAGGCGAAGGAAACGCGATACCGAGCGACGAGCTAAGTCGGTTAGCTCCTTAGTGCTGCTAGGAGCGCCTCCCGGTTTCATCGTCCCGGGAATGCGGGATAGTAATCCTCTTCGCGCGCGAGTACACGGTTTCGCTGCAGCTATATATACACATATATATATATATCGATGAATGGCTATTAAATTATTATGGGCCTCGATTGCATTAAGAATCGCGTCGTAAATCCGATCTTTCTCTTCTCTCTCTTTCTCTCTCTCTCTCTCTCTCTTCTCGCGATGTACAAAGACATGTAGCGAGCGCACCCTCGCTTCTCCGTTTTTATTATTCTTAATTGATAACGATCATGTGATATGTGCCGACGGTCAACGTTGCCGGATTACGCGTGGGAGTAATCGTACCGAAACGATACCGCGGCCAACATTTTCATTCTTTCGTTGACTGCACTCGAAAGAATTCTTTGTCGCGATGATTTATGTATACGTTGTTGAGTTAAATTTCTTCGTCGAGATCATTAATGGCTATTTGATAAAGTTGACGAATGATTCTCGATGATCTTTTGGTGCATTCTTTTTCAACATTGTAATATTTATCTTTTTATGCATATTTTGTTGGAATTTTTATCGTAAAGCTGCTTTAAAACATTATTCGTTGCAAAAATTATCGGTACACGTGAATTTTTTTATTCATCCATCGGTTACGGCGAATAGCGTTCTACTTTAATAAAATTATATTTGAAAATAATTGAAGATATATCGAATAAAATAATAGAGTAACGCGAGAGTTGTAAGTACACGTTTAAACTCATCTTCGATATCTTAAAACATACGAATTTTTAAAATCCATCACATACGATTCGTAGCAAGAAAATTTATAGCGATATCAAACGTCATGACCGTATTAAGCGACGACTCAGACACATATCGAAACGTACACACGCACGTAACAATTCACATCTCGATTACAAACCGGGAGGCGATAAGTCAAGCCTCGTTATGCGTAACCTCGTCGTAGTTCGCGCTCTTGATCGATAACGCATCCTTGGAAATTCGATCGCGCGCAACTCTTACGGCGTTACCTCGTCGTCGAAAATACATCGTTCCCGCGCTATTTGCATCTTTAATGCCGATATACATACGTATAACTCTTGGCGCGACGAGAAACCGCTCTCTTCTCGGATGTACCGAGCCGAGCGTTAATTCTCTCGCGATATCTTATACGCGCTCGTCTTTTCGCGTTGACGCAAAGCGACGTTGAGAGATTGCATTGCGATTGTCTTTAATTGTACGGCGTTACTGGCGTTCAAGTTTCTAATCCACGACGACGGTCGGGAGGCGAAGAATTTTAGAGTAGTTTGATAATCAACGAAATTAGTGAAGCAAAATTGAATGCACCGTATCAAAATCATAGAAAAAAAAAAAGACTAGCTTGCCACCTGAACGCTTTTTTTTTCTCTCAAATTATCACACTCGTTCATTCCAGATTTCACGCGTTTCGCACGCGAGTACATACAACGAAAGGATTCGCTCCCTTTCTAAAACAAAAAAAAAAAAAAAAAATCAAGCGGCATACCGACAACGATACATCGTATGAAAAAGAACGAAAGTAAAAAAAAAAGGGCTCGCGGCAGCAACGTCCGATACAAGCTGCAGGTGCAATATCATCTGCAAGCTCGTTTGTCGAGGATACATCATCGCCGTTTGTGTGTGTCGGGAACACGCGCGCGGTCTCGGAGGAGCAGATTCAACGGCTTCAACAACAACGCGCGGTGTATTTACTATTTCTGCTACGCGCGTGTTGCATTTCGTTTCCTTTCTCTCTCTCTCTCTCTCTCTCTCTCTCACACTTGTGCTCGTACGTTATCTGTGAGTGTATAGTTCAAATGCTGCTCTGGGATACCGTGTACGTGTGTACACGTGTATGCATAACTACACGCCAGTATATACGTGAAGGAAGAGAGAGAGAGAGAGAGAGAGAGAGAGAGAGAGAGAGAGAGAGAGAGAGAGAGAGAGAGGTAGATAGAACGAAAACGCAGTCCTGGGAATTTTGCGGTGCGATGCATTTGGACGGAGTGGAGAGAGCGGGTGGACGAGCTACGTACCCGAGGCAGAATTGTGTTTTGCCGGATAACTGATACACGTTACAACGATCGGGCCGCGTCGGGCGAATAGGTGAAACCATCGATTTGTCTTGATTGCAGAACTTTCGGTGTAATTCGTGTAGCGTGTACCTATCTCGCTTTGCGTTTAAAGAATTTTCTAATTCGCGTTGATTGTTAAACTCGCTATTATGAATAATTATGTGCTCGTTGATCGAAACGTTATATTTCTCCTCTAATTTTGTCGACACCTATAATTATTTTATTCGAATGTGTATCATTTCCTTCGAGTATCGTTAAATTTTTTATTTTCCTTTTCAACGATGTATGATCTCTAATATATGAATTCGAGGCGAAAGAAATATAAATGCGTGTTTACGTCGAGAGAGTTAACGCGATCCATTAACATCCACCGATTCATTCATCCCACAGGACAAGTTACAAATTTTGAGTGACCCACACCGATACGCATCATCGAGGTTTATAAGCAAAGACGATGATGACGTTTTTCGCTCTTTCTCTCTCTCGCGCTCTTATTCTTGATATATTATTCAAGCGGAGGAAGGTGATTTTTTTTGGCTACACCTCGGCCTCGAGCTTCGATATCTCCCTCGAATCCCAAGGAGACAGAGAGAATCGTCGTGGAATCCCTCGCTCGGCAAGAAAGAGAAGACGAGAAGAGCCAGAGTCTGATTGATATCGGTCGGTAATCCAGGCACGGAGGAAGCCCCTCTCGCTCCTGGAAAATCCATGCTGTCCTCGGTGTGAAATATGAGATGTGCTGTCGGCCTGCTTATTCTTCGTCTTCTTCCTCCTCGCTCTCTCCCACCAACGTGTGCTCGCGATGCCATACACACCTACCTTCGCATAATCCGCTCTCTCTCTCTCTCTCTTTCTCTCTTTCTCTCTCTCTTTCTCCTCTCACGGGGATTTGGATTGGAGGAAGAGAACGAGAGAAAAAGAACGAGAGAGAAGGAGATACGTGTGCGTGGCCCCTCGAGAAAGAGAGAATGCGCGGTCGATGGAGAGACGAGAGGAAATCAATGCTCGGAGCTCCCGTACGAGTCTTCTCCACCTCCTCCTTCTCCTCCTCCTCCTCCTCCTCCTACTACTACTACTTCTACTACTACTAGCGCTGCAACCTTTTTCCTCCACCTTCTCCCTTCTACCGCGACGTCTTTTACCTCCTACCACCGCTATCTCATCCTGTCTAGTCTCGAGCCGCTCTGGATTCTCCTTCTCCTGCTATTCCGAGCGCGAATCTCCACCTTCTTTCTCTCTTATACGCCGATGCTTGTGAGTTGCGCTTTCGCATCTTCGTGTACTCGTGCTCGTGACGATTTTTAGTTACTCGATTGCTTTGCGATTGGATTAGACGCTTTATTTTGCGCGTACACGTTAAATTTTAACGGAACTGAAGATTTTCTATCCTTTTTCAAAAATAATAATAAAAACTGAAATCTAAATATCTCTTCTCTTGGGGCGATAAAAGTAATCCCTTTTTGGGTCAGTTTATGGAACGATTCGATATTTTCTTCGTTCCGGGCTCAATGCTTACACTTGTAATCCTCGATTAGTTACGTCGTTATCGTAAGAGAAACAATACGGGAATCGATTTACTTCGGTGTTTACGTTGAGGCGAGGGAGATCGACCGATGTACATTACAAATTAATCTTGCAGGAGAAAGGGAGTACTAAAATTAAGTGAAACATCTGTCTTTTCGCCGTGTCGATGAAAATGTTGAATTTTTATACGCGTTAATACCGTGGGTAAATAATAATAGATACTCGGAAATATTACTATTTTTATTATTTTGCAATTGTTGCTGAAATTATTTACGTAATTTTCGCCTTTTCTTTTTTTTTTTTTTTTTTTGAAAAATATTTAAATACCAAGGAGAATTTGTGTTTGTTTGAAAAAAAAAAAAAAAAAATTTTTACCAATAAGTTGATCGTTAATAAGCGCGTCATGTGTTTAAAAACTTGACTATTTTAAATAAAAATAATTTTTGAAAAAATCGAAGCCGACGTAAATATTAAACAGGCAACGAAACATATATACAACAACGCCGTTAATTCTCGAATTCGCAGCCGAGGAAATATACATCTCGAAACTCTCGCCGCGGGACTATCCATTCCTTAACACTTCGTCATAATTAAGCCGCCGCTTATTCGCCATAAATTCTCGATGAATATGCTAATCTCCGGCTTCTTCCCCGGCCGGCCAGATACGTCAAAGGGAAGGAAAAGGATACGACGAGACGAGTCGACGCGAGCCCGGGCATCGTCCGGGACAAATAACGATTCTCCCCGTCTCCGAGCCGAATGAGAGCCTCTGCGGAACTTAAGACGCCATTACAAGCCCGAGTCCTCGCTCTCTGTACATCGACGTCGACGCCCCTAAGAACCATATTAAACTCCGGCAAATCTTTAGGGTCCTTTCGCCTATCCTCATCTCGCGTTCTCTATCTCTTTACAACTCGCGCCCGAGTATTTTTCTCCTTCCGGATGTCGTTGAGAAGCGAGAACAGGAAGGAAGAAGCCGAGAGACGGTAGTTTGATCACTTTTCTTCGAGGGTGAGACTCGGTTAGTTTGGGAGGGAAAAAAAAAAAAATGTTCGAGGAAATGGATGGATGGACGAACGGGCGCCTTTTACTACTTTTGACGCGACGGGATTTTTTTTTTCCTGTTTTTTGCGTTCTTTTTTTTACTTAAGTAAGGCCTTAAAGAGTTTTCATAAATTTTTTTTTATTGAGGCCGATATTGAAAAATATTTTTATGGAATTCTCGCGTTTTTTTTTTTTTTTTTTTTTTGATAACTTTCTTCTTTTAAATAAAAAATTTGTAATATTTTTAAAATTAAAATATGCTAATTTTCATGTGCTTAATCCTTAATAATTTATAAATTATTCGCTATTTATTTTTTGATAAAATTTACTAAAAATACCGCGTTACTTTTATCTAAAAAACGCTTGCATTTTAAAATGTAATACTCTTATCTTAATGTAGCATTAAAAAAATTACGCAAAAGCATAACCATTACCAAGGAATGAAAGTTTTTTATTTAAATTTAAACAACCAACTATCCAAATCCAACAGCGAATTCTTCTTCCTCTTTTGAAAATAAAAGTAACAAAATAAAAGAGAAAAATCCCTCGCGAAGCCCAAGCAAGAAAAAGCAGCGTCTGCACTACCCTCGTACTTCTATCTACGCGTATACACTTACTTTTTTTCCTTGTCTTCCTCTCTTTCTTTTTCTCTCTCGTTTCTAGGAGCGCATGTGCAGCTAGAGTCTGACACATCGCCGGAGGTAAAAGAAAGGAAGCTCTTTCTTTCTCTTTCTCTCTCACTCTCTCATAAGTAGAATAGCGCGTAAACGTGCAGCCCGACAACGTGAACGGACTGCGCGTGAAGATAAAGACGAAGAGTAAGAATGAGAGAGTGAGAGAGAGAGAGAGAGAGAGAGAGAGAAAGGGCGGAAAAGCTCTGCCGAGAGGCTAGCGGACGCTTCTTGATTTTTACGAGCCCGTAAATTCCCGAGAGCGGCCTTTCCCTCCTCTCTCTCTTTTGCTCTCTCTCTCTGACTCTTTCTCCTATTCTCTTCCTTCAAGAATTCCTGAGCTTTCCGCTCTACGTTCTCACTGCTCTCTCTTTCACGTTTCTCCACCCTATACTACGAAGGACGACCGCTCATTCGGAATTTCATCGCAGCAACGCGCGATTCCTCCGAATAGATTTCCCGAGAGCGACTGACGGAGAAAACGGTCCGAGGTAACCTTTTTTTTTCGGTGTATACTGATTTTTTTTATTCTCTCTTTCTTTTTTTCTTTTTCGTGCCGGCTCGACTGTTAGTACGATTTTTACTCCCATGGTTATATTTTTGAGAAGAAAATCTTGAAACGAAAATCTGTGTTATTTTAACCGGAATATTTATTATTTAATTTAAACTTTGATAAAAAGAATAATTCATTTTTTCATATTGACTCGATATTTGTTCGATACGGTATTGAATACATTTTAAAAAATTGACATTTAAAAAAAAAACTGATTTAAAATTTTCATCTTTATCTCTTGGTTAAAAATTTTATTGAAAACATTTTTTTAACGTAATCTCGCGTTAACCAACTCTTCTCAATCAAGTTTAAAGAGCAACGGATCTCATTCTTTATCGATACACGCGTGCCCGGAGATATCCATTTTTTGGTGGACATATCGAGGTAGACAACGAATATATTATCCACGTATATAAAAACTGTGAGTCCATTAAAAACTAGCGGCAGTAGTGGTAGCCTCTCTTCGTCTCGTTTTTATTAGGTACTATAAGCGCGGCCGACTTTCTCGCGATAAGAGAGAGGGCGCTTCGCTTGACTCTTTCTCTCTCTCTCTCTCTCTCTCTCTCTCTCACTCTCTTTGTCTTTTTCTCTTCAGCTCTCTGTCTCGTTCGAGTAAGGCCGTCGCTATGGTAACGAGGGGCTGGAGCCGCCCCCCGTCGCCAATCAGAGCACAGCGCCTCGCTCTCTTCTCCCCCTCTCTCTTTCTCGATGTTATATAGTCGGGAAAGTTAGATAAAGATAGAGAAATATAGAGGAAGAGAGAGAAAGCGAAAGCTATAGAGGTAAAAGTGGCGGCGGCAGCGGGGGGATGGCTGAGATTCTCGCTCAGGAGGAAATCTTGACCGGGCGTGCCCCGAATCCTGGATACCACCTTCCGTTCTTGAAAGAGCCAGAGCAAGAGAGAAAGTAAGAAGGAAAGAGAAAGAGATACGCGTCGTTAGAATTAACCCCTGCACCTTGTGCGCGCGGCGTGTGTGCAGTCGCAACGCCTGGGGGTTATCTCTTAGGAGTTACCGATCGATTTCAACGATTTATATATGGCAGAGTCAGGGAGAAAGAGAGAACGAGATGATGATGGCGGCACGGCGCTCGAGTAGGAAGATTGTAGTTAAGGAGCTGGAGGGTGAGAAAAGTTTCCGGGATGTATATATATATATGTATATATATATATATATATATATATATATATATATATATATATATATCCCAACGATGATAATCGAACAACGAGAGTCGGACATTTTTGGGGGATTAACGTAACTGGATATTTTTCTCGGTGAAAAATCGTTCAATATCGAGCTGCATTTTATATTAGATGTTGAATATATGCATTGCAAGTATTCATTTACCATCGTTATTTTTAAAATCACAACTAATTTTACATGCATTTTTTGACGATATAACATTTGTTTATTTATTTACCCACGCTTTTATTATTTAATATTTATGTATCGATATGGATTTATATATATATATATATATATATATATATATATATATATATATATATATATATATATATATATATATATATGTATATTTTTTTTTTTTTTAAAGTTGCAGACTTTTTAAAACGTGTTTTGATTTTTATACTTTATTATCATTTAATTATTATCGCACTTATTTTTTCATCTAATAATGCACAAATATCGAATAATTAATATTAAGTTTTTTAAATCAAATGAACGTAAACGATGCAACGATCAAACTAACCAAAGACGTTTATTCAATGCTGATCGCAGGTGAAAAGCCGCACAAGTGTCAAGTATGCGGGAAGGCCTTCTCCCAGAGCAGCAACCTGATAACGCACTCGCGGAAGCACACGGGATTCAAGCCGTTCGCCTGCGAGCTCTGCGGCCGGGCGTTCCAGCGGAAGGTCGACCTGCGCCGACACCGGGAAACCCAGCACGCCGAGCTAGGCTCGGGAACCTCAGCAGCGAACGCCCACCATCGCTCCCCCATCAACCCGATGACGAGCAATGGGTTAACTGCCGCCGCCGTCGCCGCTGCCGCTGCCGCTGCGAACTCGACGATCATGCAGTAGAGCTAGAATACTGCTACTCTAGGGTCTTCTTTTTCTTTCTCCCGAGTGAACGAGCTTTTCCTCGGGTTGGGTTTTGGCGATTGGATAAGCATGAACGCAATGTCGAAAGAAAGTATACGCCGTCACCTCGTTCGAATGGCTCAGCTTTTTAACATATTATTGTTCGATTTGCTTCGATGCGGCTTTAAACTTTGCGAATATCTTTTGATTGCAGGGATTTTCAAATCAAGAGTTTCGTTTTAAACGAAACGACGTATGACGAATGTATATTTTAACGAGGAGACGGCGAGCACTTTTTATCAAAAAATTTATAAATAACGGCTGAACAATTTGATGCGTAAAATTTTTGATAAACTCGCAAAGATGTTACGCGTTTAATTTTTCCTGTCATGCGCTATCCGACTTTACGTTTTGCACGCAAATAAGAAAAGTGTCTACCCGAGGCTATATATATATATATATATATATATATATAAAAAAAGAAAAAAAAAAGGATTAGAATTGTACAGAATCCTTAAAAGACTCTTAAATAATGTAAGAAAAGTAGCTTAATTAAACTTGTCAATTCACGCGCAAAATACATCACCTTGATTTAAATTATAAAATTGTATAGTATGTTAATCAACGAAAACGCATCGAAGACGGCAAACGGTTACGTTACCTTTGTACGTCTCGTTAAAATAAGCGTGAAAACAAACGTAAGGGTCAAATTATATCGAAGCTTTTCTTTTAGTGCAATTGACTCCGTCGAGGAGAAACCTTTAACGTTTATCGACGGATCGGACGGTCTTTCGTTTTTAATGAAGCGTGCAAGTACTCGAATGCGTCAAAAAAAAAAAAAAAACAAAAAAAAAAAAAAAAAAAAAAACAAAAAAAAAAAGAATTAAAAATAAAAAAACTAAAAAACCAAGTAAACATTTTTTCATCGTTCGTTGTTATTTAGTACTTAAGAGAAAATGTAGAGAATTAGAGAGAATGAGAGAGAGAGAGAGAGAGAGAGAAAGCGGAATGATATATATAAATAATAAATGTATGTATTTATTTTGCACGTGCGAAGCTTACCTAAGGAGAAATAAGAAAAAAAAAAAAAAAGAAGACGAGCGTCGTGGAAAAAAAATGGACTGTCTGTAAAAGGAAAATTTACAATTAGCGTATAATATAACTTCGATAAATCAACGCTTGCTCTCTGAGAACAAGGTATTCGAAATGTGACCAAAAGAATTTGTAAATATTACATGTAGTCTGTATTATTATGACGATAGGTCGGATAAGCCTATACATATATACATATTAAAAGAAGAATCGATTATATACATAAATAAAAAATGAAAATTCTATAAATAGACCGAGCGCGAAGAGAAAATTAAAGCGAGGAACGAACGAAGATTGAAGATCGGATTTATTCAAAGGCTAAATTATATCGATATATTAATTATGAATATTATACGATTGATAAAAGCTTCGTTCGAAACCTTTGTGAGAACGGAGTTGAAAAAATTTTATCTACTTCTCGCTATCCAAATTTTTATTGTTGTAACTTTTACTATCATGTAATTATTGTAATTAGACCTCGCTATTGATATATTACTGTCATTATTATTATTATTATTATTATTATTACCATTTATTATTATTATTATTATTATAATTATGATTATTATTATTATTATTATTATTATTATTATTATTATTATTATTATTATTATTATTATTATTATAAATAAATGCTGTTACCATTTGTAAATTTTTTTATTTTTTTAAATGTTTTATTTTCTTTTATCTCCTTTGTTTTCCTAATTTTTTTTATTTCTTATGGCGTATGATTTTGCAGAGCGTAATTTAACGTAATTCACTTTAATAAATCTTTATACGAAATGCGTTAATTCGATGAAATAAATAAATAAATTTACGTTATACATATGTATATGTATATATCTGTTTAAATAGTATATATACGAGTTATAAGTTTACACGCAGATCTATAGAATATTGTTCCGAACACTTCACTTCATCGAGCATCACTTAATTTTTGTTAAAGATTAAACGTTTCATTAGAATTCAGAATCAACAAATAAATTGTATAGAATAATTGAAAATAAATTAATACGTCAAATTAAATTTTCAGAGTAATTGATTATTCTTTTCTTTTTTTAACCGCTAACATCGAAGTCCTTAAACGTCGAAAGATAATTTCAAACGAATGAAAAAACAAAGAAGAAAAAATAATAATAAACAACAGCCGGAGCAAAACGATTCAACGGGCGTAGAATTGGAAAAAAAAAAAAAAAAAAAAAATAGCTCAATGAAAATCGCAAAGAGCTCGGAGCTCGGCAAGGCCAGCAGTAGCATAAGCGATAGTATCATCATCGAGGATAGTACAGTAGTCGAGCTCGACGGTGTTCCACTTCTGGGCAATAACAAAAATTGGCACTGCGGCAATTAAGCAAACTGTCCCGCTCTCAAAGGTCCAATATGTTTGCCCTCCTCCATCTCTCTCTCTCTCTCTCTCTCTCTCTCTTTCTTTCTTGCTTTTTCCTGTCCCCTTATTCACTTTCGTTACGGCGCCTCGCCCGACGGGGGTCGCCCTTTGCTTAATGTCTTTCCCCTTAAATTCATCGTCGATTTTTCGGGCCTTTGCCCTTAATTTATTGTTTACTGTAAATATAAAGCGTGGAGCCGGTGACTTGAGGATCGGAGAGTGGAATTGGCTCGTTTCGGATTATTAATTAGATTCCGTTTCGCCTTTGATTATTTATTTCGAGGTGTGCGCCCGATTATTGATTCTTTCAAGTGGGAGTTCTGATTATCAAAACGATTATGGTTTTTTTATCGGTGTAACATCGAGATTGATAATCATTCAATTTTTTCTTTTTATTTACTTTCAAAATTTTTTTTTCTTTTTTATATGGTCCTTGATAAAAGTTTTTTCGAATCGTAATTTAATATTAAAAAGTATAATAACATCGTTCATTATTAGCGCCTTCGTTATACTGCTGTTCATTATACTAATACACGTGTAAAATATATTTTTATTTTTATTCTCATTTAACATAAAGTACCTGAATAAAATAAAAGTAATGAAAATTATTAATAAATGAAGTTGAGATATGTAAGCAGAGTATAATTATGTTTTTATTACGATAGTTATAATAATTCATATTTACGACGGTAAAAGCCACGCCCTTAATAAACAAAATTGAATTTCATATATTAATCAACGAGCAATATAAATAATAACTAATATCCTAAAATATCAAAAACTTGTTACTTCGTTATTATTTTGTCTACGGTACACTCGTCTGATCGATCTTAACTTATTCTACTGGTTTTATTATTTAAAATTTTTAATCTCTCGCATCAATTTTTTTGTTTTTCTTTTCAATAAGAATAACGTCACAAATTGCAATCGTCAACTTTAATTTCATATTTCGCATCGATTATAATTTAAAATTTTTTACAATCCCTATCAAAAAAATGTGAAAAATCCAGCTTTCGAGTTCAGAACTGTAAGAGACTTATTTTTTTTAATAAAAAAAAAAAAAAAAAAAAAAAAAAAAATAAAAAAAAATATGAAAAGAAATCTCGTATCTTTGTACAGGGAAAACGCATAGGCAGAAGTAGAAACTGGATAGATAAGTGTACAAGTAAAAGCAGAGTTCATTCCGTTAGAAAGCTCACTAAATATAAGAAAGAAGCCGTAAGATCGTATCCTTCAGGAATCCTTGCCCCGGCTCGCATAGCTGCACTGACTCCGTATACACCGGTGACGTAGCCCAGCGGCAGATTGGACAGTTATTGCATTCTGGGCAAGATTAATTGACGCGGGGGTGCGCGCGCGCGCGCGCGCCTCTTGTATACTCCCAGCAACGTTAAACTGCTGCTCGTTTGGGGGATGCTGGAGAGAGAGAGAGAGAGAGAGAGAGAGTCGCGCCTGCGCGCTGATTAACAGATTGTTGAAAGAGAGAGAAAGAGAGAGAGAGAGATAGAGAGAGAGAGAGAGAGGAGGAAGAGGGGTTGGAACGCCAGAATTCAGCGCGACGTAATGGCTCGACTCGCTAATAGAGAGAGAAGAGCTGCGTGCCGGTATCGCTTATATTAAATAGCGAGGTTGGGATGCGAGTCGATTCTATGATTCACGACTGCTATGATTCTCGGAGAGAGATTATGGCTTTTTTCCTTTTTTTTTTTACTTATTCTCCTTCTTCTTCTTCGACTTTCGTACTTTTTATAAGGGCGACAAAGGATAAGTCTTTTTGTGGGTATTGAAGAAATAGGGGATCGGATGGTTGAAGGGGTTCTTCTTTGAGGTTTATTGTAATCTGTCGAGTCGCATTCAAATGTCGCGTTAAGTTTTATTGGAAACTATGAGGTATGATTTGTAAATTTTCATTATAAGATTTTCATTCAAATTGAAATTATTTTTTTTTTTATGTTTATTGGCTTTTTTTATTAACATGATATACATGAAAAATTAACAGTTGTTTAGTAATTCAACATTACAAAAAATCGTACATCATTTTTTTAAAACTTAATTAAAATAGTCATTCATTTCAATATATTATTTTTTACGTAAAGGCGATATCTCACACAATCGTCGACAATGCGTAAACAATAAATTAATTAATCTAGTCCATCAACTCATTTCATCGCTTCTATCTTTGAAAAAAAAAAAAAAAAAAAAAAAAACCCGAAAAGCCAAGCCCCAGCGTACAAACAGAGTAGGCATCATAACAACTTCGTAGAGGTACGGTTCGAAGGTGGGAGAAAAAAAATAATAGCGAATAATTGCGTCAGCTCGCGTCAGCGTATAAAGACTTGGAGACAACTCGATGCGTGTGCGCGCATCTTTAGAGAAGTAACACCGCTCCGGTTTTATACGTATATGTAAAACCCGGCCGAATACACCTTATGACTATCAAGGTATTCACGGCCCCTCCGAGGCCAGCCCTCTTTCAAATATATGGTCTCTCCTACTTGACTCTTCTCTCTCTCTCTCTATCTCTTTCTCTCTCTCCTTCTCTCGCTCTATTTCGAGAGAGAGAGAGAGAGAGAGAGAGAGAGAAAAGCCGAACTAAAAGCAGTGTTGCTGCGGGGTAAGTTACCGTTGGTATTTTACGCGGTTTCGTGCGATCTCGCATTTAATGCCGAATTCTTTAGGAATTTAATTTGATTTTTTTATTCTCTGCCTATTTTTTTTTTTTGGCTAAACATTTTCGATACGTCGGGCATGCGCGATGAATATATAAATGATTAAAATGAATTAAAAAATTGCCGCATAAATTTAGCGATTGAATTTCGTAAAAATCAAATGGAACACAAATGAAATTGTTAAAATTTGCGAATAAAAGCAAAAAAGAAAAAAAAAACAGTTTGCGTCATAAGCGAGAAGTGAAAGAAAATCATCGTCGTGCGCGATTCGTAGCACGACGCGATGTGCGCATATATAGGTCCACGGGAAAACCATCGCGCTATAAAAGCCGAGCGTCAACCAACCATATTCAGCTCTTGCCAGTAGTTCGAAGTAGTCCGTCTCTTCGAGATGCATATACGTACAACGCAAAAGAGAGTAAAACTCTTTCTCTCTCTCTCTCTCTCTCTCTCTCTCTCTCTCTCTCTTTCTCTACGTGGAATATGCGAGGGGCGCACTACTCCTTTTCCGTATTATTTACAATCCTCCAAGCCGCGGCCGTTCGAGCTAAGCTTTTCTCTCCCCACTTCTCTTTCCTGTGCCCCTGTCGCTTGGTTTTAGCTTCAGCGAGTAAAGCGCGCACCGGCGATACATATTTAAATATGTGCGCTCTCGTTCGTCCCCAGCGCTGCTCTATGCGTGCACTATCTCCTTCTTGCTGAAATTCCGAGAGCGGTATATGTACACGATGAGGTTTTTTTCTTTTCCATTCGAGGAGCTTTTTTCAAAAGTTTCGAGCTTATGTTCTTTAAAAATTTATCCCCGGGGTATAATAACAATCGTTCGAAAAACATGAAATTGATTAAAATTTAAATTTTCATAAAATATGATGATATGATATTTTGATTCGATCACAACGTGTCATTTAAAATTAGTATAAGCCGTTCAATGGAAACGTCAAGTTCGCGAAATGCGAAAAATAATAAAAAATAATAATCGATCGCGCGTACGAGCGTGAATTTATTTTTCCGTGACATGTAAAGAAATGATGGGTAGCTGTAACTTAAAAAAAAAAAAAAAAAAAAAAAAAAATGTGTTATTTGCACAATGCAGCCATATCAATATTGCCTTCAGTTAGCGCGAGTATGATCTAATAACGTAATTTTGCCGTAACAAAACAAACGAACCGATGATCTGCGTGAAAAAATACACGCAGTTCCGAAAATAAAACTACAACAACAAAACTCAAAAAAAAGCGCGAGCCGATAGAGAGAGAGAGAGAGAGAGTGAGAGCGAAAACAGGGGGAGGAGGAGAGAAGCGTGAAAAAGCTCTTGACAGTCAAAGCGGATGAAATCTCACTTTGTGAAAGCGCGCGTTAGCTCTCTCTCTCTCTCTCTCTCTCTCTCTTTCTCTCTTTCTCTCTCGCGTAATCGCCAAAGTCCCCGGATCACGCACACGAAAAATGTCATTTTTCCAATTACAACGGGACGGCTTCCGTTGCTTTTTTTTTCTTTCTTTTTTATCATGGATGGGATACGTTATACCGACGTTCCGCGAGCATCCGGTGTGTGTGTATGTATGTGTGTGTGCGGTTAATGGAATTTTAGATGAGGTGGATTACCCGTCAGCTGTCCTTAACAATTCGATGAAAGGACCGACGAGCGTACGGCAGGTATACTCTTCGCGTGTCGTAGCTGCTAGAGCGAGAGACGTCCTTGACTTTACGTTCTCGCATATACGCGTTTGACGGAAGGCGGCGCGCCTAAACCTCAAGAATTTAAATACTGACAAGGTGACAATTTTTTGTCGAACCCGACGAAGTTTTTTCTTCGTTTCTCATGGCTTTTTCAAAATTGTTAAATAATTTGAATACTTGTAAGATACTGAATAACTGCGATATTTTTTAATTTTAATTAACCTCGTTGATTAGAATAGAAAAATAAATAATGTAAAATTCATTTGTAATATCAAACGTGTAAATGTAATAAGAGAGTTAGTTCGTACATATAAGCGAATTTATAGGAAAAAGAAATTCGACGGAAGGCATTCGATAAAACTTTTAAAAGTGATAAAAAATGAATATTGAATAAAACTAATTTTATCTAATTTTAAACTCTTCCTCGCTCCCGTTCATTTGAGCTGAGCCGACAAAAGCCAAGCTAATTTTTAACTCATACCAACAAAGCGGAATAAATTTTCATATTTTTTTTTTTCATCGTTTTCGAGCGGACCCATATATACGTATACACATATAAAAATGCCAAATGTTACCCACACGTAGCGGATAGCGCTAAATTTTTCCGTGGAATAAGCGAGCGCTCACTCTATCTCGTTTTACGTACATACGCGCGTTATGCGCGTCGAAATAATTTTTACGAGCTTGAGTCAATTAAGTCGGCAACAGAGCCTGCGGAAATAAATTTTTCGCAGCTTTAGCCATTTTTTTTTTTCTTTTTTATTCGTTCCCTTTTTTTTTTTTTTTTTTTTACGCTCGTTTGTTTGTTCGGAGTTAGAGGCGCGTGTAAATTTTTCATGAGCTCGGCCAGCTGTACATATGTATACGCACACACGTATATGTAAATTTTCAGGACGCGAAATGTAAATTTTCAATTGCGCGAGAAATGAAATGCGAGCTGTTGGATAAAATTTTTATTTTTAATTTTAATTACATTTTTATCCTTTTCTCGCCACCGTGGCTCTTCTTTTTTTTTTTTTTTTTTTTCCCATGGCGGCGCGTTTTTCGGTAGCAATGATGAAAAAAAATGAAACCGAACCGCGGAATATTAAATGGGATATTTTTCAAGCGGAAAAGAAAGAGAAGGAGGAGGAGGAGGAGGAGGAGGAGGCAGGACCTTAAAACGGAAGGTCTTTTAAAAAAGGGCGATTTGTCAAGACGGGTCCTCTAATAAGACAGCGGGCGTCAAGTAGCTTTAACAAATAGCTGCTAAGACAACGAATAAAACAAATGGCATTCTTAGGCGCAAAAGGCTTGCGGCACGTGCCAATGCAATTGCTCAAGACTTGGACTTGGCTTGCTGCTTCCCATTCTCCCTCCTCCCCCTCCCCCCTTCTTAGTCTTTTTCTCTCTTTTCGAACCCTCAGACAATCGACGTAATGTACTTTTAAAGGAAAAAAATGAACTTTTGCGCTGGAAACACCCCCGGAATAAGAAATTATTTTCATTTTTTTATTTTATTTTCTTTTTTTTTTTTTAACTTTTTATATTACTTAAACGTTCGCATACGATAAATTTTAAAGAATTTTTATTAGCTTAACTAAAATTTTAATAAAACGATCATTTTCTTTCGAAATAAAAATGTCTTGAGAAAATTTTTTTAGATTTTAGCTTTGGGAATAAAATAAAATTTATTTTTATTCCTCAACGACCTTTATATCAAAATAATTTACGAATAACAGATTCTCGTGTCTACATTTCTCAAAAACATCCCCAAAAACATGGCGTAAACACAGCGTCATCAAAATATATCGTCCTATATCCGTATACCCGTTACTGATGAAAATTACGGGAGACATATCCGGCGGTCAAACGTTGAATGGTGCGATATCGCATGAGGCGATGACGAGGTCCCCAAGAGGCTCGATTCATTATCGCGTCGCGTAAATAAATTATCGGCCGAAATCGACACGACATCGGCTCGGAGAAAGTGATTATTCGTCGCGACGCGTCCGTGTTGTTTCCTCTTCTCAAATTTCTCCTCCTTCTCCTCCTCCTTCTCCTCCTCGTTCAGTGCTCGTTCTCTCCCGTTTCTCGAAATCGACCCCAAAGGAACGAAAGACTTCTCTCTCGTATATCTCCTTTAGCTGCATCATTGATGACCGCGAAAGCACATCGAGTCCTTTTCGATCTTTTGCTTTTCCCTTCTTTCTCTCCTTCCTTCTTCTCTTCTTATTTTTTTACGTCTTTTTTCTCTTGGGCAGCTCTCCTCTTCGTAGGTAGATCGTTTCGAAAGCTTGTGCACCGGGAATCGGTTCATTAAGGATTGATAAACAATTTGAGAAAAGTCGTTTGTGAGCGAGACGTCGATAGTTTGTAAATACGTAGGGCTTTTTTTCCTAGATTTGTTTAATACGAATGTAGGCTCATCTAAACTAACTTACGCTAGTAAAACTTAAATTAATACGAATAATAATTTGTTCAAAATTAAATTTTTACTCATAAAAGAATTAAAATTTAAAAATATACGTTTTCGCTGGTTAAAAATTTTTCTTTCTAAAGATTTAAAAAAAAGTACTACTGCGTCTTTTAAATTATCTCAAAAACAAGAAAAAAATATATCGTAGAAAAAGTCACAAACAAGAAAATTAAACCCCAAAACGACAAATCGAAAAGAAAGCGAAAAACTCGTAACATCGCCCATCAAATTTCCACATAGTCAGGAAGAAGAGATAGGGCGAGAGAGAAAGAGAGAGAAAGAGAGAGATGGGACTATCGGAGGGCATAACTAACTTTTATTTTCCGTATTTCTCGTACCGCTCAGCGATAGTCGATCGGATGTCGGTTGGGCGAATACTTTATGCGCGACTTGGTCTTGCCACTTGGGAGAGACAGTTTAAGTATTCCGCGTGCCATCGAGGAGCGCGTCGAACGCACGCTATAAACGACCGTATGCGCGTGAGAAAGGTATGGTCGTCCGCGGGGTAATCGCATGAGGATGCGACACCGTTCCATCAACTTTTGATCGGCCGTTTTTATCCTTCTTTCGAGAAAACTAAGAGATAGAGAGCGAGAGAAGTAGGGAGTAAGGTTCACAGGCTGATCGTATTCAAACGGAACTTAACTCGATAGAAGTTGCGCGCGACGATATAATTTCCTGTTTCTTCTTTTCCTTCTTTCTTCGTTCTTTGACCTGCCGGTACTACCCGACTTAACGCTGACTTTAACTACTTGAACTAAGAAAAGCGAAGCTATGGGATATTTTATCTTACGCAGTGTAGGCGTCACGTCGATTCTACTGAATGCTAAATTAGATTGAGCTCTGCGTAGCTAGACTTTTTAAAAGGAATTGTTTTTTTCAAAAAGTTTAAAACTTTGTACAACTTTCTTTTTTAGCATTTTTGCTGCCTTATTAAAATAATTATAACGTGCTAATTCTTTTAAATTTTAATAGTGAATTTCTAACATGTTAATAATACATTAATATATGAATAATATATAAGTCCTGGATAAATATAATATAATATAAATAAAAAAAAAAAACATTTTTATGCTATTTAAACAATAATTAATTATTATATTATAAAAATCAATGAAGGTTTTTTAATAATTTTTGCCCAAAAGAAGAACAGTTTTATACTTTCTTTTTGGCAAACATTTTTTCTCTTCTATTTTTTAGAATAAATAAATTTTTATAGTAAGCGCAATATTTAATCGATAATTTTAATATCTAAAATTCTTTATTCTTCAAGAATATAGTAGAATATCTTTTCAACGAAGATTGGTAACATTGCGAATGATAATTATTATAAAATAATATTGTGATAATATTATTATAATAATTTTTTATGTATATTGTTAACAGTACTGTAAATATTGTAAAATAGTATATTATAAAATTTTTTCATAATAATAAATTACACAAGATAAAGTATCGTTGGTCGAAATATAGAATTCGTGTAACCAATATAACCAATTGACAGTAAGGTAGGGAAGGTGTTTGTTCATTTATTTTCCGTATAGTGGCGCCACTGTCGAAAATCATCCGTACGGACATTTTCAAGAATTCAGTTACTGTATTCCAGTATTGTCCTCAGCAATTGCGCTTAGTGATTAGTTTTTTTGAAATATCGTGAGTTTTTAAAGATTTTTTAAAGTGAAGATTACATCTACGTTAAAACAAAAATGAAAGTGAAATATTGCAATTTTGAGATGGATTTTCTTTGGACGTCGATCATTAATATATCAAAAAAATTTCACAGATATAAGTGTCGATATGTCGGAATATTAGAATACCAGATATAGAATTCCATTATTCTTATAAATGTTAATTTTACAATAATTTTGTCAGAATTTTATTTTGCAACTGCTTAATGCAACATAAAAAGTGCAGGTAATTTTTTAATTTTGTTTTACCGTTATTTTTAACATTTTCATAGAATTTTCTTCAAATACGTGAATTAGTGTAAAATTCATAACGAACTTTTTTAAATTATGTTCTTATTCTTAGAATTTTCTTACGACGCAATAAAAATTATTTGCATAAATTTGGTTATATTTCTAAACATTTTTATATTATGAACTTTAATTTAACACTTAATTTTATATAATCAATCAAATATTAATTTAATTATTTCATATTTTTAAATAATCAGCTAAATGAATTTGTGCACCATCCATGTACAATCCATTATGAAAATTTACGCATCCGTTAAAACTGACCATTTTTATTTTCCAGTAACAGATACACAAAACTAATAGAATAATTGGAAAAATAAAATTAATGGACTTCATGAAAAAAAAAAAAAATGAAAAATCTGATTATGCTATTATGAAATTAAAAAAAAAAAAAAAAAAAATTATATTAAAATTTAAAGTTATTTATAAATGATAGTATGAGTCTCATTTTGAATAAAAGGTGGAAAAGTTTTATGAAAAATAAAAAACACCTAAAATGTATCATCTTTATTGATATGCATAAGGTAATATATTTAAATATTATATTGTAATTTTCGAGCAAGTAGTTATCTATTATATTTACTACATTAAATTTAATTTCCAGGAATATTGAAATGATATTTAAAAATGCTCTAAATACATGTTTTAAAAAAAGCAATATATATTCTTTAAATGGAACATTTAAAATAAATAATTTGTAAGCGAACACTATATCTGTGTAAGAAAATGAAGTGTTATAAAATTGGTAAGTTTAATTTGACATAATTTGTAGATGTTGATTGTCTTTCCTGTAACAATACTTTTTTATTCATTTTATTTGATATATATTATATTAATGAATTAAAATTTGTTGTTGTTGGTAAATTTTCGAAATTAAAATTGCATAAGTTTCATAATAGAAAATTTTATTAAAACAAAAATCAAATTCAATCTAGGTATACAAATTTTAATAACACATTTATTACATTATATTAACATTATGATTAGAGTTCAAATAATACATACTTTTTATATGGGTGATGGTAATTACTTAAAATTAAATAGATTATTATTTAAATGTATAGGAGAAATAATTTTGACTAAAAATGCTGATCTCATATTTATTAAACTTATTTTCGATTACAGCAAAGCAAGTATTACAAATGAAAAATATTAATTATATAATACTTGTTACTCTTTTATTTTGTAAATTTATTCCAGATTTCGTAATAAATCATACATATGCAGTCCATTGTCATGTATGAACTTATTTAAACATTTACTTGTTTAAAAATTTTTATATAAAATTTTAAATAAAATTTGTACAATTAATCATGGGAGCTTTTCTGTAGCAACCTTAAAAAGAAATCTTAACATTATGGTCGCATTTTGATACAGTAGTCAAGAGTTTCTTACAGTAAAAATACAGCATTGGCAATTAATTTTTTTTCGATTTTTTTTTTTTTTATTTTTACTCAATCGATTATTTTATTTTAGAATACGTCCTGTATATCTTAATATTTAATTATGTATCTTTCATTATACTTTTGAATTTTAAATGAGCTCATATAATTATTAGTTGACTAATTAATCAATAAAATATCACCTTATAATTTTTTAAATCGTCAATCGAATAAAAAACAACAATATCTAATTTTAAGAATGTTTATAAAACTTTCATGCGATTCAACATTGGATAAATCATCGATTAAGCATTTTTTCTTTGTCTATACTAATAATTTTTTCGATCATGTCCCAATAATAGTTTTTTTACACATGATTAACAACAATAGGGCATTTTTATTTGTAATTGAGAGCATTCATCTAAGCTATGTACCTAAAATTTGAAACTATTAGAGTTTTTCATTATTTAGTATATTATGTGATCAGTATTCCTGTAAATTTTTTTTACTTACAGGTACAATTTAATATTAAAGTAATTGTAATAAATCATGATTGCTTTTATAACATTAAACTTAAAATATTCTACTTTATTACATTCATTACATATAGAAAGAATTTTCCAGTGAAAAAATTATCGATGAAATTTTTCATGGCATTTATTATCACTTTTATTAATTTATTTTGATGAGTTCAATGAATTACATTGTTTATTTTTTTTTTTTTTTTTTTTTAATAAAGTTGGGAATATACTATATTCTGTAAAAACAGTACATTCATTTGCTATGATGTGTTTTAAATATTGTTATCTTACATTATTTATTATTACATAGGGACATTCTAAATAATTTCTTTAAATTCATACAGTTGATTATCATTTTTTATTTAACGATAACTTAAACAATAAATTTTATCACTAATTTTCCATCCGATTTCACGAGAAAATTCCATCAGTGTAATAAATTCTGTGATTTTTGGCAAACTAATTAATACAGCAGAAAAGCATAATGTAATAAGTAATCAAAGTTTATAACTTAGAGAAGAGCGCGGCTCCTTACATCATAATACTACTTCGTCGAAGACGAATTTTCCACCTTGTTAAACTATATAAGCAGTTTCATCTCATCTTTCACATCATCGCTTTTATATTGTAGAAATATTATCAACACCTACTTGATAACGGTTTTTGAAGTGCCAAAGTTCACAGTCTCTTAGATTATGTACACACGATAACACTTTGAATTTTGGCAAGTACATAATTATGTATACGTAGGTATTAAGTAAATACTTCCATTGTTTGATCAAGGTATGGTTATAATGTAGCTTTTTGGCACTTAAGCTTCACTCATACATGTTTTTTAAATCGTTTATTCACTTTGTTTGTTTTTTTTTTTTTTTTTTTCCATTTCCTTTATGTTCAAAAAAACGTCCTGCAAGATCTTTATGTATATATATATATATATATATATATATATATATATATATATATATATATATATATATATATATATATATATATATATATATATATATATATTATATATTTATATATTTATAACAAATGAAGGTCGATTTTGAAACTTCTTTTTATGGTATTTATTATATTATTTTGTAATCTTACATCGACATCTAAATCGATTGAATAAAAAGCACGAGAATAACTCAGGCCTGTATGTTCGTTTATTGTTTATTTTATTTTATTAAATTATTAAATTACGAGCTACAACATGTAAATGTTCCTTATAGGTAATTATTCATATGAAATATAGCAGGAGCACATACAAAATCGTTTTGCGCAATTACGTTACAATCGCCGATGATTCTTGATTTTATTTATGAGTAATGTTTAAAGTATATTTTCTGGGACATTCGGTCTTAACGTTCAATTACTTAACAATCATTTTATAACCAGAAGCATTATTCTATTCATACGAATGATTATCTTGCATTGTTAAAGTTTTTTTTATAATTTTCATAAAAATTTTACTATAATCAGAAGATAAAAATTTAAAAATATACTGATTTAATTAAAAAAAGATAAAAAATTAAACGAAGTTTAATTTATGCGTACGTTAAGACCGAATTAAAATAAAATTATTCTCAATTGAATAACGTTAATAATACATGAAGAAAGTGTGAGAAAAAAGTACATTTAATCTCGTAGCGTTGATCGATAAAATACGTTTTGTAATACTGATACGCTTGTAGTTAATCGCATTTTTTAAAACACAGCTCAGAGATAAATGTATTATATCGATGGAAAATTTATGATAATCCTTTTAAATACTGGCCGAATTTAATTAATTTTGCATTAGTGTGTGCACAATTACACAAATGTAAGAAAATCAAAGAAAAATACTCGCGTCTTTGATTATAATTGCGATAACGAAAGTTATAGTTTTACGATACTTCTTAAATGTTATCGATGCGTGACAAGATAATATTTTTATGAGTCTTAATACAAAAGAAAACGTCGGAAGTAAATATGAACCAATGTATACATTTTAACATGAATAATGTACTTATTTTCTATCTTGCACTTTCCTTTTAATTCACTTAAGTTACTTTATTATAAACTAATTAGTGGGTATACCGCAGTAGAAATCAAAGTAATAATAATAATAATAATAACAATCATTTATTCGATTTCTCTGACATTGACAATAATGGAAAGCAGGCTTGCAAGGCAACTTTTGAATTTTTATTAATAAATCTTTTACATCAAGGATTAACATATATTAAAGTACAAATTCATTTTAGGCAATACCTCTTTAAATAGAAAAATTATTGTTAAATTCAACGAAAAATAATCAAACCATTAAAATGTTAAGCCGATTTTCATTAAAAAATAGTTTCTTTGTATCTGTCCTATTTTGTTCTGACTTTTCTTTTTTCCATGAATTTCACAAAATCCAGTTTTAACAAGAGTTTTATTTAATATTTTATTCACTAGTGATCCGCTTTAATCGGCTCAATTAAAATCCAATCAATATTTTTTTTTTTTTTTTACATTAAAAATACTCCCAACGAACTCGTTTCAATTTTTATTTATTTATTTATTTTTTCTATTTAATAATTTGGTTTTCATTATGTAACAGCCATTTTCTAAATCAACGACATTTGCAGTAGATTGGAGAAATCAATCGACTTTCATAAAGAAGAAGAAAAAAGCCGAAAGTTATCTGTGTTAAAATCGGATTCTTCATTATCTTGTTATCAGAAATATCAATCTTTCTGTTCGCGTAGCTGCACGTGACTCATCTTCGCTTAAATCAGTTGCTACTGGATGGAGCAGGCCAGTGGATGCGTCAGCGCGTGGTCCAACAATATGGGCGTACCCGCTGCCAATTCCGTTCTCGCCTCTCCGCAGTCATCTTCGTAGTCGAAGTAGTTACTCTGCGGACATGAAAAAAAAAAACAAAAAAAGAGCGCGTTACTATTTTTAGTATCATGTTTACGCAATGGTTGCTCTGATCACCGATAATCGATATTCGAATGACCCATTGGTTTTCGATTTTTTTTCGCTTTGCGGATGCTCCGACTCTCGATTTATCCCTCAACGAAAATACGAGTCATTCGAGGAAACTTCGTTGGTGGGAATAATGGAGTTATTCGAAAATCGATTTTCCCAGTGTCGATAAAAAGATTTTCGGTAAAACTGTAACGAGTTTTCAAATAAATGAAAATTGGTTTTCAGTTACCGGATAAAAATCTATCGAAAGTGTCGGTTATAATTACGCGAAGAAAATTTAATAGTTCAATGAAAGTTTAGACTCGGCATCATTATCTTTGAACTCATAATAACTCTATTTTTATGAAAAGAGAACTTGATAAATAGTTTGACACAGCATATCGTTTAAATTTCATTTTAAAACAAACAAGCTGAAAATGAAATTTACATAGTTTAGAATTAGAATTAGAACTTTTCAATAAATGTATCTTAATTTTTTAATGACTATAAATACTCCGGCATATTAAGTTTGATGATTTAACTTGGATTAAATATTTAACCATCTAAATTTTCACAATTAGAGAAGACTGGTTTTAGACCAGAATTGGCTTTCGGATCAATGTTGCGTATTTAAAATTTAGATTTAATTATAGAGATTAAAAAGTCTAGATAATCTTATTAAAAATAGAATATCTTAAATTTCGACTAAGCTTAATCCCCCTGCGTCTGGAGATGAGATATCTCGTCCAAACTAGACCGGTCAAAAATGCCGGAGGAGGAGATAGCTCATACAAAAATTTAAGCAATTAAGGCAATTAACATTTTTCAAATCTAATCCATCAGTTCGGATTCACTGGATATTCAAAACCATTAATAGTGATCATAATATTGTGATCATAACATTTCAAAATTTTTTTCAGCTTTTAAAAAAATAAATGCACTTTTAGATCGTTCAAGTCAAGGGTATTATTTAGCAGAGGGATTAAATATGTGTTCTGATTACTAAAATAAAAACACGAATGAATTGCACCAACCTTATAACTATTTAATAAGTTTATTTCCGTGACAAACGAACAAATGATAATAATATCTAATTAAATATGTATTAAACATATAAATTGTAATATGATTTAATTTTAATGCATCTATTTGAGCTATTCAAATAATTATAGTAATTGAAATTAAGTTAAAAGTTTTATATGAATATTTATACACTTTAAATTAGTTAAACGACCAATAATTTCAAATTAATCAGCTTAATTAAATAATGAACATTGTCTCGTTCGTACTGTAACAAGCAATATATATATATATATATATATATATATATATATATAAACTTTGTGTATAATTTTTGAAATCAGAAGAATAAAATGTGTTAATTAGTTGAGCAATCAGAATTAATATATCAAGTTTCAAATAAATTATGCAATGACGCACAAGTTCTATTTTCTTATGGAAAATTTAAAAAAAAAAAATTGCAAAAATTTATATTTCTGTAGAGAACTTGATTTTTATATAATATTCATAATTTATTCGTTTTATTTATAACAGTATTCTGAAGTTACATTGAATTTTTTAAATTGAGTATTAATTTCATAACTGCATTCTTTTAAAATTTTTATAGAAAAACTCGTTGAATCGTGTAGATTGCTTATAGTTGCTTCGAAAGTATCTCAATATAATTGTATCTTAATTTCTTTTAGAAAAACGAAGTGTTTCAAGGATCTTTGAAAGTCTTGATATAATCGAGAATTTTATCAAATAATAGCATTATCTTTGCTATTCTTTATCTAAAATTTATTCATTAGATAATTATTTAGTTGTATTAGATAGTTTCTATAAATACTGCAAAATTTTATGTATATTAAATAATTTTATTTTCTTATAATTTTTTTTTTTTTTTTTTTGTTTTTTTTTGTTTTTGTAAAACTAAAATTTTATTTTACAGATGATCGTCCAAACGAAATGCTGTTTTTGTCATTTTTAACGCACATATCAACAGCATTGGTGAGTGAAATTTATTTAAAAAATTTTATTTCCATATAATTTTTTATTAATACATCATTGCTTTTAATATCATCATGTTTGTCAAATATTTTTTCCACAAACCAACAAATTATATATAATGTTGTGCTAAAACAGAGCAACCACAAATTACTTTAACAACTTGTTTTTAACGTACATGTACCGGACGTCAAGAACATCCTCAAACCTTACGAACCAACCGACTTGCTAGAATCCCTTTGCCAACAAACGCACAACCCTTGATGAAGCTACCAGACCTTTCGCTCCCGATCGATCGAACAAGGCACCCGATAGTCTTGTAGACTCATACAACGACGCACACGTGTCTCCCATTACAAATTAACACTCCTCTCACCTATGTAATCCTCGTCGCTAATTACACAGTAACGCCTCTCTCTATCTCTCGCAAATTTCTCACCTGGCAGTCGATGCATCGGCAGCTGTCACTGAGGGTACACGTCAGTCCGAGGATCTCCACGGCTTCCTTGTAGAGCTCGGTGCTGGACTTGCGCTGACGCGCCGGTGGCGAGGTAGGCGCGCTGACCGTTCCCGAGCTCCGGCCGGCCCGCCTCCCGGAGCCACGTTTCGTCCGTATCGACGTCGACGAGGACGAGGAGATCGGCTCTCGCGTCAACGAGGATGTCGAGGTCGAGCCGGCGCGCTGCTGATGCCGATCTTCTCGCGTGCTACTTCGCACCAGCGCTCGGCCAGCCGGCGACGCGAACAGCTGCAGCATGTCCATGTCCTGGGAAGTGTCGAGAGAAGTTTATGAGCGATTAACGCAGTTATTACACCTTGTACAATTAATTGTCTCAACGGTCGAGGTGAAAAAAAAAAAAAAAAAAAAGAAAAAAAGTTGTATTGATAAAAATATAAAACAAAATCATGTAAATGTTATTTTTAATATTTATTCTGTCATTATTTTATTCATCTACATGTATACTCGTTATATATGTTTTTATACGTATATATTTTTATAATGATATTTTTAATACCGATGAAAAATATAAATATAAAATGATACTGATATCATGTGAATTGTAAAAATTTTCAAAAATATATTTAGTTAGGATAAACTCACTATTATCATACGTACGTGTATGTATGTACTAATTTCCGCGGCTATCTACGCAAGGTGCATTGTATGAATTTTAAACAAAATTTTACACTATGCTTTTGATATACTGCTCACTGAATCTGATAATTTCTTGTCGACCTAATTTAATTAACATGATTTTGCTTTTATTTTAATAATATACGTCCCATTTTTAAATAATTTATCTTCGTTCAATTAATTCATTTGGCATTTTAATAATCTTTTTATAAAGAATAACCTTATAATGTCAATAAGTAATTGAATGATATACGTCGTGAAACTTTTCATTTTGTTTTTTTTTTTTTTTTGTTTTTTTTTTTTTTTTTATTTTTTATTTTTTTTTTTTTATTTATTTTTTTTTTTATCGTTTCATATTGGAAAAAGAAGTGAATTATTTAATTTGTTGCTGGTATTCTATTACTTTTTCTATACGCGTTATATAACAAACTTGATTTAACGCTAAAAACATAAGATTGCGTTATCGACTTTAATTTAATTGCAATTTATACGTAAAGTAAAGTTGACCATAGTTCTTGACCGAATCACAAAAAAAAAAAAATAAATAATAAATAAATAAATAATAAAAAATGGAAAACTTCAACGATATAATCGATCGGTTAAGGACAAACTTCCATAACGAATAACAATGAAACCAAAAGAATGAGTGGAAAAAAAAGCACTTTGTGCTAGTATCGCCACGATCGGGAAAGGCTCTCGCTTTGCCGTTAAAGCGAAAATGTTATTGAAGATTTTTTTTTTTTTTTTTTCTTAGTTTCTCTCGAACCTCCACCATTCCTCTCTTCTTACCACCGCACGTCCTCTCTCTTTTCCTCTTTCTTTAGAGTTTGTTACGAGCGAAACTAAAACCTTTTATCTTCCTTCAAAGACTCGGAAAAGAAATAGGATCGAATTATAAGGGGAAATTTTTATTTTACAATCGCACCTACAGTCTCAAGTGCATCGTTCCTCGATGCTTTTTATATTTAAGGTAAATTTTTCTTTTTATTTTACCGTTCTTCTATTCACCCCCTTCTCCTTCCCTTCCGCTCGTCGTTTTTTTTTCTTTCTTTTCTTCCGCAGTTGCTGATTTCCGTATCTCATTCTCGCTCGCACTTATGGAAAACTCGTTACTATAAAAGACGTTATTCTTTTAACGAGAAAAGTCAGTAGATATCGCGTGAGCGGGAAAGAGAGACGTAATATCCAAGACGCTATATTTTATATTTTTTTTCCGCTCTCTTTCTCGTAATCTTAGTGTATTCACGTAGCTGTACAGGAATGTACTTGTACATTCTAAAAATCTTGACTTATATTTTCAATCAACGTAAATGAATAAAACTTATTCGTCGTTGATTATATGTTTCATTTCATTTAAATAATAATTATATGCGATGTCTATAAAATTTAAATTGATATACAAAAATATCAATTACACAATTTTATTTTCGAATTACTTTTTATATTATATATATATTATTGAAAATGTAAACTTTTATAAATATTTTCTGTTTGTATTTTAAATTTTCCATTTTTCAATTTAAATTTATTCAATCCAAAAAAAATATTTGACTTTTTAAAAAGATTAAATTTAAATAAAAATACGAACCGGTAGAGATTTAAAAATTTTTAAATTTCATTAAAAAATCTTTTTTCTAAACTTTATTTCAAACTTGTTATTGACTAGAAAAAAAAAAAAAAAAAAAAAAAGGAAGAAGTCGCTTAAACTTCAAAAATGAAATTAAAAAATTTTATAAGAGTACTTAAGAAAAATAATTTAAAAAAAAAGAAAAATAAAAATATCTCTCTTGAGCATTTACATACGTGTGACTATCGCGTTTCATTGCTAGCACGAAAAAAAAATGTTTACGCAAGAACACAATCCATTTTTGCTGTGTACACATATACCTACGTACTTTTTCTCCTCTCTTTCGTATTTTTTCTACACCTTTTTTTTTTTTTTTTTTTTTTTTTTTTTTTTTTTTTTTTTTTTTTTTTTTTTTTTATCTAGCCCCGTCGTTAACTTTCCTCCTGCACGTCCATTGAAGCGCTTGGGCGCCTTTGGCGTATTTTCTTCGCTTCCTATGTGTATAATACCTACACGTACACGACTGTGTACGGCATACATATGAGTATACATGGATATGTGTGTATATGTGTATGTCGGCAGCCCGCGGGGCGCGCGAATTATTTCTAACGAAGGCGCAACGACAACACAGAGTACAGTAGTGCTCAAAAGTTCAAAGCACTCGCGTCCACCCACATCCCTGTGTTAACGAAATATCAACGTGTGCATTTTTTTTTTTTTTTTATTTTTTATTTATTTATTTATTTATTTATTTTTTTTAATCGACTGCGTTCGAGTAACACTATTTGCGTTTGTTTGATAAAAAAACGAGTCAATTTTTCATGTAAAGGAAATTGTTTTTTTATCGTCCATTACGACTTGAATGATAAAAATAATTTTTTTATTACAGCTTTGAAGTTTAATTGATAATGTTGCAAAAACATTTTGATTCGTTGCTTTATCATTTAATACAAATATCGCGTACTTCAAAGTTAAAGAGGCGCGCTCGTGGAAACGTCGAGGATTTTCCACAAACGTTAAAACGTAGAGTTTAATGTGACAAAATAACGTGGATTATATGTTTGCTTAAGTATAAGTAGGTGCATGTCGAGTACGTCACGAACGACTCAACGAACCCGGTAAAAATTTGCACCTGAAACGCGCGCGTCGAATTATTTGCATAATTAAATAAATTTATTAAAAATATACAAACGAATTTCTCGCGAAAATTACGTTAATTTCGTTAAAGCTTTATCAGACGATGATATTAATTATGCAAATAAACAAATACGCTGAAAACTTTTGCCGTGAACTGTATGATAAACACGGCGTACGTACGTACCTATGTACGTACACGAGCCGCACTCGCACACGAAAGACAAGGCCCTAGAGTTTAGTGCCTCTGGGCCTGACGTGTACGTAAACGAGGGTGTTGTATACGAAAGAGAGAGAGAGAGAAAGAGAGAGCGCTTTGTCGCGAATTTCCGTATAGTTACCCTTAAAGGCCGCGCGTATACGACAACCCAAGATGTGCGCGCGGGCGGGCGCTTTTCCTCTGTTTTCCTCTACCGTCGAAGAGAAAGAGCCAAGTGTGTGCCCAAGGAGGATTTGAAAGGCGCGCTCGCATGTGCAGACACGTTGCCGACGACGTCAAAAGGAATCGGTGAAGAAGCATTTTTTCCCTTCAACCGGTATATATGTATGCATATTTATACACGTATACGCGTATGTATGAGTGTACTTGCAATGTGTCGTATATACACGTATGTATGAGTACACTTGTAATGTGTCACGAAACTGGTGCACTCGACCGGTGCTTCAAGAAGAAAAAAAGGGAGAGAAAGAGAAAAGAAATCGCGTACACCTGGTAGTAGTATACTTCCGGCGCTTTTCAGCCGATGTTTTGTTACTGATGTGCGAGAGGAAAATGCACCCAAATAGATATTACTACTGTTTCCCTCTAACTCTTTATTTCTGCTTCTCACTTTCTCTTTTTTCTCACTTTTATTTTAGAGATTTGAAATGAAGAAGCAATTCCGTGATTTTTTCTTTCCGAGATGCTGCTCGGAAGAATGAAACGCGTAAAAAGGGGGAAAAAGAAAAAGAGCGAGAGAAAAAGAAAAATATAAAGAAAGCTTGTGAAGTGTTATTACGTTTAAGCAACTTTAAATTGTTTGCTGTCGCATTATACGTAGCTTGTCGAGGAAGTTTTTTGCGTCGCTCGAGTGTTTTCAATTCAATCGGATACCATTGTAGCATTGTTGATATACAGAGGACCTTTTATTGATTCGTTGATTTTTCTGTAACGAGTGGATTTTTACCTTTCCTCGATATACATGAAAAATATATATTTTTATTTGTTCGATTTTTTAGTTTATTGTCTATGTATTTTCATTCGAATAATTGGAAAATTGCAGAAACATCGAAAGTATCCTCTTTTGAAATAATATTTGCTCAATTTTTTATAGCGCGTGTTATTTTATAGATTTTATAAGTTTGAAATTTTTAGTAAATTATTTACGAACATTTCGTTATACAATATAAGTTCAAGAGATTCTTTGAATTTTTATTAATTTTCGAATCATCTTATTTTTTAATTTATTTTACTACGACAAATTTGAAATGCATTGGATATATCCCTTTTTTTCAAGTAAAGTACACCGTTGTATAATAGATTATACAAACACCGACCGTGACTTAATTTAATTTTCAATTTCATATCGAATTCATTCCCTCTTTCAGGACACATACAAAATCTTTCATCTTTAAAATAAAGTACTACCAATTTCACCGTAAATTAATAAAGAAAAAAAAAAAAAAAAACGTAAAGTAATAAAAAAGAAATCAATTTTCGTTAATAACCTTTCTTTTAGCGAAATGAAATTTCGCAGGTTTCGTGACTCATCTTTAATTTGATTGACCGTTCGACGAAAAGGTATCATCACACTTACATTCGTTTCTGTTTACGTATAGATATATATATATATATATATGGCCTTGCAACGTGTAACACAAAAAGCCGCCGCTAGTTGATGAAAGATATTTTTCAAGCGATCATCAATCATAAATATTGGTATTCGAAGCCGAAAAACTTTTCTCCGCATATATATATTTATCGATTATATGAGCTTACATGCCGTAATCATCATTCCTTTTAGAAGGGCTAAAAACGCGAAGACGAAACGTCAGAGAGCAACGCTTGTTATTTTTGGCCGTTTCTTCTCGGACTCTTTTATCCATTTTCCATCAGGCCGTTAGTCGTAGAAAGCGTAGCGAGAGGAGGCGCGACACGACACCAACAAGGTATGCGAGTCACATTTCGCAAAATAAGATTTTCCGAGTTCTCTCGTTTACTTGGCTCTCTCTCTCTCTCTCTCTCTCTCTCTCTCTTTCTTTCTCTCTCTTTCTCTCTCTTGCTCTGTTCTCTCTTTCTTGCCGTGTATACGTGGGTAATTCTAGAAATAGGATACAGCTCGATACTCATGATTTCGGAAAAACTTTTCAAAGGGTCGAGCCGCCATTGTTAACGTAAAACGTGATTCTTTTCACGAGGATATATATATTTTTTTCTTCTTTTCTTTGTAGGTGCGATCGAAGAAAAATTCGAGGGTTAGGTAATCCGTCATTTATATTTTAATAATTTAGAGATTGACATCGCTTTGTAATAAATATGTTTATAACCGGGGGTACGTGAATATATCTTTAAAATTAACGCGTAGTTTTACGCGTAAAAGTAATTAAAAAAGTAAGTATCCATCGTAGAAATTTAAAAAAGGTAAGGTCGTGAAATGGACTAGAAAATTGCGCAAAATTTAAAGTAACTTCCTAACTATCTAACGTTATTACGCTTGATTGCTCTTTCAACAAAAATTTTCCGCGATGTTTTTTCTTCTTATGTAACAAAATTTTTTTTATAAAACTCGATTTTGTAAACTTTATAATTCACTTTAAAAATTGTTAAAAAAAAAAAAAAATAATAATAATAATAATAATAATAATAATAATAATTGAATATTTTTTCAAGCCGGCAGCAGTTTTTAATAAAATAAACGCTCCTCGACTTCTTTTTTTGGATATAGTCAGTACGTAAAGATTTTGAAATACCTGATCTCGTTGAGAGGATAAGGACGAGTAGGGCCAGAGGGTTTGTCGAATGGCCTTTTTTTATACTCTTATCGCGTTCAAAGTTTGTGTACGAAGCAAAAACGGTGTATAAAGAAACATATTTTTCTCTTACGTACTTCTTCTCTCTTTTATACGATATTTTTCTGAATATAAACTTGGAGAGTTTCAGTAGAAAATGCGCATAAATAGTAAAAAAGAAAAGAATTAAAAAGAGCCACCAGCAGTAGTTTATTATACGCGTATATTTAAAGTTTATATTAGGAAAGCGAAGAATATAAGAAAGTCGATGGAAACTATATATCCAATTAAAAGCAAAACTTTCTTAAATCTTATATTGCACATTATTTTCATCTCGAATGGTCAGACTGCATTCGGGATTAGGGGCAAATTTAACGTCTGCGTATATAAATCCTTGTTCGTTATCGGTGCAGGCTATTGTCGAGGAGCGAAACTCAAATTGAAAAGAGAGGCGCGGAGCGCTCTAGCACGCGCCCAGTTTCACGCGCGAATTACTCTTTTGGGGATTCGAGCGTCGGTTACCGCGAAAAGGAAAGGGAAGAAAGACCCTTGAGGTCTCGTAAATTTCGAAGGCTACGTCGGACGACCCTTATTAAGTTAACGGTTCCCGGTTAACGGTAAACAATGCTCCATTCAACATCGTTAAAAGTTGGAATTTACGCGATGTCGAACGCGTTTAGTATCGACGACGAGGAATTATCCTTATCGCGGGAATACTTTATCATCGCGTATTAGTTTTTTATGCTTTTTTATTTTAATTCGTTAACATTATTTTTGTGCCTACGTTGACGTGTTCATCGAGTTTCGAATGTTATGAAGTGAAAACACGAAGAGAGAGAGAGAGAGAGACAGAGAGAGACTCGGCAGTTTTTATCGCTGAATATTTTTTTCTTTATCGAGGATTAAGAGCAAAAAACTTGCTCAAACATATACATTGAATTATTTAAATGGTGATTTAAAACTTTTCCGGATTGAAACTGAACGACTTATGATTATATAATTTTCAATGAAAAATTTTTCACATTAACTGGAAAATTAAATATTTATGAGATTATTTAAACTGGATTAGTAAAAAATTATCGAATGAATGAATAGCTTTGGCTCATTTTAACTGTTTGATATTGCCGTTATATTGAATTAACTTTTTGCTCAAATTGAATTTGTACAGTTGATTGAACACAAAGTTATACTTATATATATGAAATGAATAATACATTTAACGATAAAAAAGAATAACAGTTTTTATGATTAGGAACGAATATTTTCGCATATGATTCATATTCAGATAAATTCACTTCTTGTTTTTATTAGTCACTATTTCATTTGCCGTTAATTATTTGTTCTACAGTTATTTTTTAATAATATAAGATGAACAGTATGTATTATTTTGCCTTGTTACAGCGCATTCAAAGCAAATACATACATACTTTTTGTAGATAACAGTAGGAAGCCTTATGTTTGTTCGATAAAGGAAAAGATACGTACTTTGAAAATCTTGCAGATGCATATTCGAGAATTTAGTATTTTATAAAAAATCTACGTACAATAATAAGTACCTATAATAGATGTTAAAAATTTTTAAATATGAAAATAGCAAATTAATGATGACAATACACACTTTCGCGTTCATCAGCCATGAAAAAGAAATGAAAATAAAAGTGCAATGCGCTAACAAATTCGGTATCCCAATAAAAAACCTTTACATCTCAATGCACGTATCCATAAAAAAAAAAAGAAAAAAAACAAATAAAGCAAAACAAGTATTCGCCATCGCCGATATCAAAACCATCCGCGTCAATAATATTCGAGCATAAAAGCAACGAATTTTTTCAAGCGAGATGCGCGTAAGTACTGATTTCGATTATAGTGCTCGCGAGAAAAGTTATACTCGCACGCGATATTGACGTTATAAATCTCCTTTGATCCAATAACCGAGTGTACGTCGACGAGTGCCGTCTCTTTTCTTTTTTCTCATCGTTCTTCTTTTTTTTTTTGTTTTTGCGTCGCGTATACTTTGTAAACGAAATTTGTGTTTCATTTTATATACTATCTTGTTTGGGTATATATGTATGCATACGTATCTTTTTCCACGCCTGAGTTAAGGTCATAATGCGTATTGTTTGCTTTCGGCTGTAACGAAATTTAAAACAGAAAGAGAGAGAGAGAGAAGAAACAGCGCGACCATGTATAACGATTTTTTATTTTTGCTAGCAATATATATATATACACAGTACACGGGCCAACATGCGCATTGGTTAGTAGCATCAGCATAGAGTGTAGCGATTGGAAAGCAATTAATTGGCGACGAAACGCGCAGCGACATAACGGTATATGTCCGCGACCAATAAACGCAACGACGTGACACGCGCGCGCCCCGATACCTCTGTATACGTTTACGCGATCGCGCGGGCGTACAGTTCGCCGCGCTTACAAGGGGGCTTGTACTTTTCATTATCCATCTGCACTAATTACCGTAATTAAATGTACACGCGTTTCGCACTTGACGCGCGCGCGCGCTCGCGCCCGGATATTCACAGAAGCCTGATTATAACAGCTGCGCTCGCGCTCGCGCGCTTACCTTTCGAGCGCTAACGAAATAAAGCCCCAGTCATCGTCGTCGCTCTTCGTTATTTAATCGCTGGTTACCTTTTTTATTTCATCGCGTTTTGTTTTATTTATTTATTTTTTTTTTTTATTTTTTCTCTTTGTCGAAGAAAAAAAAATGTGAATCTGTACGGAGATGAAATAATAAATGTATACACGAGTATCGTTTGCTTTTTTCATTATTCGCTATTGAAGCGACAATTTTATTATTCATTTGCGATTTTTTTTTTTAAGAAGTACACTTTTTTTGTTATAAAGTTTATTCATAGTACCGATTAACTTTTCATGATAAAATTATTTATTTTATTTTATCATCGATGAAAATTAATTTGTAAATGTTTATATTTGTTTTAATAGTAGAAAAACGTTTGTTATCATTATTATTATTATTTTTTTTTTAATAAAATAATTTGTCATAATTTATTTTTATTTATAACTTACCAATAATTGTAAATTATTAATAAATTTCCTGTACTTTCAGTTAAAAAATTGAAATATCCGATTATTATGTGAAATATGCCATTAGTTCCAATTAAATTTTAATTAATTGCAGTGAAACCAATCGTCCCTACATTGTATAATATAAACTATATTTGTTGATGATTATTATATATAAAATCAAAGTTATATTAATTTATAGGAATGACGAAATTTTAATATTACAAATTGAATAATATTTAATAATCGTTTTTAATAAGATACATTATTTATGGCAGTATATTAAAAGCTGCATAATCCATTTTATTTTTAACGTTAATAATTTCATTAATATTGAAATTTATTATTTCAGTATTTTCCAGGCGTTCAATTAAACGTGCAAAAATATATGAATCAATGGGTGAATTATGTGCCGTTTAACGATAACGATTGCGAATCAGTGAACGTAATTTGAGATTATTATATCGCGCGCTTAAAAAAAAAAAAAAAAAAAAAAAATAGTTAATTTAATAGAAAAAAAAAAAAAAAAAAAAAAAAAAAAATAGAATAAAAGTAAAAGTGAAAAAGTCGCGTAATGTGTAAACATTCAAAGAACCGTTCTCGCGCACAATAAATATATGGAAAGCAGGTCTACGTCATTCGCAATAAGTCTCTTTCGCGTAGCTGAAGCAGTACAATGGCACTAATTCAGGCGCTTAAGCAAACGCACGACACACAGACGTACATACACGTGTCCGTTGGGGGCAGCCGAAGCGCGGAGCTCCCGACAAATTCGATGACATTTGCATAGTCTATGTCCTCGAGCCCTATATAGCTTCACGACGCATATCGCCTAACGCGACTCTCTCTTACTCACGCGTATATACATATACGTGTAGTATACGTATACGCCCATGCACAGGCGCAACGCGGAGAGTCATCGCGGACACAGCTGACGTTGCGTAGCGTATGAAGCGCGCGCTGATTGGCGGCAAACGAACCGCTCAGCAGGCCACCGCTAATTGAGCGCCCATCGTTCGCTTTACGCAAATCCCGAATTTCTCTGCTTTCTCGCTGTTTCTCTTTTTTTTTGCCTCTTTCTCTTCTTCCTTGTTCTCAATTTTACCTTCTCTCAATATACGGTTAATATTTTTTGGTTCATTTTTTTTTTTTTTTTTTTTTTTTTTTTTTTTTTTTTTTTTTTTTTTTTTTTTTTTTTTTTTTTTTTTTTGCGCATGTGCACCGTCGAACCGCACCGCATGGCGCGCACGATAGGGAATTCAAAATCGCGAGCGCCGACTGCACCGAGGTGAATTTCATTAATCGAGAGATGCACGCACGCACGCGTATATTTTCCACCTCTTATTCTCTTTTTCTTTTTCGGTGTGCCCCGAAAAATGGATCGCATAAAAAAGCAACGTGAAAATTCACTGGCTAAACGAACGCAGATGAATAATGTGTGCGCACTGGCTTTGTTTGCAAATTTTCTGGGGGAATATTGAAAGTTTACTGGATCGTCGACGGGCGTGGATTTTTTTTTTTTTTTTTTTTTTAACTGGTTTGACGATAACGATTTTCCATCGATTATTGATGCACACGACGACTTATGAATTGTTAATTAAAATGTTTCTCTCTCTCTTTCTCTTTCTATAAAGTTATCGATTGATGCTGATTTTCTTTTAAAGTTTGTGTATATGAATTGTTTAATCATTTGTAAATTTCAATTATTCATATTTTAAAATTAAATTCCGCTTAATTAAAGATAATATATGCATTAGTGATAGCTGAATGAATTAATGTTTACGATGATCTGTGTAGTTTCAATGTTTGAAACGTGGATATAATCTACTTACACATATAATTAAATTATTATCAGTAATGCTAAAGTTATTGCTTGTTATCTTATTTTGTATGATGCAAGTATCGGCTCCGTGAAATCAGACAATTACATGTAATTAATTTTATGACATTTTGCTCTAGCAAGACCTAATTAGTCGTTGAAATTATTGATTATTGAAATATTAATAAAATTAAATTTATTGTTCAATTAACTAAACGATAAAAAAAATTATCGATGATTTATCGTTAGTGATAGCTAAATACTTACACGTCAGTGTAGCTTTATAAAAGTATGCTGTATCGAAATGTTACATCGACTTCGAAGTGCGAGAGAAACATTGAGAGCGAGTTTTTTTTCAGTAGCGCGAAAAAATTTTTTTCCCGTCTCGTTTACAGAAGGATAAAATTTTCTTTATTGCAAATTGAAATCAGAGTTTTTCTTTGCTTTCGCTACAACGCGCGAATACTAATAATGGAGAATCCGCGCATGGGCAACCCGATGATGGGAAGTTTAATTAAGTTTCACAAGGCATTCAACAATGTGAAATTGACTTTGACTTTAATTAATCGTTCTTGAATGTTTCGTTGGAATTTTACCTTCTCTTATTTATTGTTAAAATTATCGCTTTCCCGTATAGCCGTTTATCGCCGTTCGAAATTGGTGTTCAAACTTTGAGTATTAATAATTTTCGTTACGTTTAAGCGTATACCGTTGCTGTGAATTAAGCTATTGTACACAACGCACGTAATGCGTAGGACGTTGTCAAAATTTATTGGAAATACGTACTGGCAGAGATTCCGGCGTATGGTCCAATACGTATATGCTGTTGGTGTATCCGTAAAGCATCGTGTCGAGTTCTGAAAAAAAAAAAAAAAAAGAAGCCAGAAAATTAATTACAATTAAAATTCGTTTTTTTTTTTTATTTTCATTATGGAATAAATAAAATCGTACTTTCTTTGTCGCTTCAAAAGTGAAACATTATAAACTTTAATTTTTTAATTAGAACAGCTGAAAGCGTTTTCATTATTTTTTTTTTTTTTTTATTCCTTCGACGATGAAAAAATTTTAATAAAAATTATCGTATCATTTAAATTAGAATCAAACTAAAATAAAAATATTAAAATATTTTTAAAATTTTAAATGAAACCTGCATATTTCATGAAAACTAATGAGCAAACGAAGTGATGAATTTTCTAGAAAAAAGAAAAGTAATCATTTGTTACTTTATTCCGATTTGTTTAAATTACAGCAGAGAAGTTATTGATAAAAATGTAGATTAAGCAGAAAATACAGCGTCAAAACGTTCGTTTTCACCGTGTCTGCATATCGGCGTTGAAGCTTGCGACATTATCGGCTATTTTTTGCCGACACATGAGGTAAAAATACGTTTGTTAAAAAAAAAAAAAAAAAAAAAAAAAAAAGTAGCAAACGCCAACAAAAGCCTTTAATCTCCTGCAATAATTTCAAACGCCCCGTCATTTATAAAGTACGATTTATATGCTCGACATACTCGCTCGCACATGTGCAGAAAGTGCCCGTAGGTGCAGCTTTTTAAAAGAAAGAAAGAAAAGGAAAAATGAAAATGGAAAATGGGAAGAAAACAACGAGTTAAGCATGTCCGATGCACCGCAGCACACACCATATATGTGCATGTACTCGTACATATATACGCTCGCAATCTTGATTGACGTATAAACGCTGATGGTATCTCTTTTAACAAGATAGCGAGCGAGTTAGGCAACTTTATCGTCGGTGGCGATTTTAAAAAAAATCCCATTTGCGACGCGCTGACAAGAAACGAGCTCTCGCTGCCTTTCGAACGTTTGAAAATATCGTGCGGTCAGAGGCCTGGCGATGACGACGATGGCGCGCGCGTGCACGAGCTTTCTCGATGGAAAATTAAATTCTCGCAAAATAAAAAAGGCAAAAGGTGATGGAGAAAGAGGAGGAAAAATGTTCGTGGTTATAAAGAGCGAGTTTGCTTTTTTTTTTTCTTCATTTTTTTTTTTTTTTTTTTTTCACGAGGGGTTGGAGCGTAAAAGGGAGAGAGGAAAAAAGCGGCGAGTTCAAAGGGAAAAGCGCGTGGTCTTAACGCCGGAACTTTTTCTAGCGAAGACGTCGCTGCTGCTTCGTTAAAAGAAATAAAAGTATCGCGTCGCTTTAATATATATATATATGTGTGTGTGTGTGTAAGGAAATAAGAGTGAAAGTCACGGAAACTTTAACTTTGTCAAAGTACTTGACATAGAAATCGACAGCTTTTTAACTTTTATTTGTTTCCAAGTAAAAACGTCATTTATATCGTCATTTTCGAGCAAATCATTGATGTTCGACACGTACTTTAATGCCGTTAATTTTTTTGTTTTTGCCTTTAAAATTGTCAGTATCCTTGACGATATTTAATTAAAAATATTATCTATAATATCTTTATCAAATATATTTAAAGGTGGAAAAATGTTAAAATTTTATTTATTATATTTTTTTATTTGATTGACGAGGCAAATTTTTCCGTTGATTGAGTTAACTTATTTAAACTGTTTCAATTACTTTAAATGTAAAAGAATAAAAAATTGTTATTTAACAGTTATTGCTGTTATATAAAAAAAGTTTTATGACGATTTCTATGTCTCGAGAAAAATAAAAGGTAAACATAAAACTAAGAAACTCGGCAAAAGATAAAAAGAGCCAAAGACACTTTGCCATCAATTTTCGAATCGTCCTTTTTCACTTCCAAGAATTATGTGTTTAAAAATCATTCGTCACCAATGTATCTCGGCAATAAAAGCGATAAAAGATAAAAAAATAAAAATTTTCAATCTTCGACTCCCACACATACGTTACCGAATGCGCGCGCAAAATTCTTTCTAGTCGAATGGCCTTAAATCGTCGAAAAAGGATTTTCCGAGGATCGAGCGCAACTCCATCGGCCTCCGAGTTGCGCGCATAACAATGAGTTTTGCTATTAAAATGTTGAATATAAATTTTTTAATGGGATTTATGATAATTTTTATCATTTTATATTCTAGTTTATAATTTGCAATTTCGAATAATTTATTCTCAAATATGTTTAATTTATTTTCGAAAATGAAGCGATATGAATATTTCTACCAAGGTTTAAAAAGAAAAATAAAAAATTTTTAATTAATATTTTAATGCTAATTGCCTCTAAAGAGAATATATTTTAATTTTAAAAATATATTTAAATATCATATATAAAAAGTATTTTTTTTTACAAATTAAAATTTTTATTTTTAATTTTAATAATTTTAAAATCTTCTGCATATTAATAATTTCATCGCGAGGCAATGCGTTTTATTAATATATTATATATATATATATATATATATATATATATATATATATACACACATAATTTTTATATTTTCTGAAGCACGTAAGCATAAAATTAAATTAAAATAAGCAATTGTTTAAATAGATTTAAAATTGATTTACCTGTAATACAATTTTTTTTTTTAAATCACTGTAACGTGCCGTTAGTTTATTGTTAAAAAAAGGAAAAATAATATATTTTTGTTTGCAATAACGCATCATTCAAAAAAAGAAAAAAAAAAAGGAGTACAAAGGCGTTTGTAAGCGATGCTATAAAGAAAGTTAATCTATAGTTGAGATCGAAATTCTCCTAAAATTTCGATATCCCATACCTCGCCATTCTCCCCACCCCCACAATCCCAAGAGAGAAAGCGTTAAAAAAGGATTTGTCGGGCGATCGGTTCGGCTTACGTCCAAGTTGCCGCGCACGGTAAGCCAACTCTCGCACGCAGCTCGCGTAGAACATAGTTGCGAGCACGCCGTTACGAAAAAGGGTCATTTCCATGCGACCGGGGATGTTACCGGTCCTCGTTCTACCTATCGACCATATCCCATCCGGTCGGCGAATGGGCCATCGTGACCGAGTCGTGTCGCGGAGCAATTTTGGATCGCCGCAAAGAGAACACGAGAGAGAGAGAGAAAGAGACAGAACTGTACGTGTGTACGGGAAAGGACGATTTGGGATTCATCGGTGCGAGTGCGTTACGCCGTTATTTCCGTACGTACTCGGGGGTTTCAATTTCGACGATTCCAACGAGAGTAAGAATGCCGCGTAACGAGAATTTATACGCGTTGGTTCAAGAGAGATAGAGAGAGAGAGATAGACAGAGACAGAGAGCGAGGAGGAAGGGAGGGTGAACTACAGTCTCTCCGTGGCAGTTTCGACGGATTATTTCCGATTTTGGGGGCAGGACTGCTGGGAATTTTAGGTACCCAAGCTGTGATACCACCAACGCTCGAGAGGAAGCATAAAAGTCGTTTGTCGTATTCGATGAATGTTTAATGAACCGTGAGCTCTCTCTCTCTCTCTCTCTCTCTCTCTCTCTCTCTCTCTCCCTCTCCTATTTTTCGGGAATAAGCACGAAACGAGAATTTATATAATTGATCGTTAGCTGTTTGTAGAATTGTTTGCCTTTCATTGAATTGGACAGTTTCTGATTGACGGCTGTATCATTTGAGCTTTTCTGTGACGACGTTTTGTTTTTTACTTCTTTTTTTTTTCTTATCATATCACTATTATTTTTCAAGGTAAAGACAAATGAATTGCGACAAATGAAACTTTTTTCAATTTTTTTTTTTTACATTATACGATTATGAGTCAAACATTAAACGATAATTTTATATCTACGTTTTTATATGGATACTTTCTGTAAGGAATTTATTATTTAAATGGTAAAATTTATTGATATAATAAAAAATAGTGCACATTAGATTTGACGGGGAAATTAAAAAAACTGTTATTGATCGTTGTACTTTTGTAATTAACTAATAAAAGTTAATTGAAAGCATTGCAGTGCGATTTAATATAATAATGTTAAACGTGAGCGCCGAGCGATAATATGCATGTTTTCCTCGTTGTTAAGTAAAAATAATGAAAGAAATCAACGCACAAATGAACAGAAATAATGATAAAAATTGTGCTTTATATAAAAACGAGGAGCGATTCTTGCGAGGAAAGTGCCATCCGATAATTGCGTGTAATTTTTATGTCGATTGCCGATTCCGAGTATTCTCAGCTCAGCTCTAGCACTCGTGTCGCGTATACACACGCGCTAGAGGCGCTCGTTTTTCCAGCGATCAACTAAAAGTATTTGCGGGGGTTGAACTTTTATATTTACGCGAGAGTTTTTACACGCGCATTTTTACATTAGTAGAAGCATTTGAGCGCATGCATATTGTTTTACGGATACAGGGATGAAGAGAGAGCGAGAGAGGGGGGGGGGGAGAGCGGGTCAGGTTTCCGGTCAGCTTGTTCTATCGGCGAGAGTTTAGCCAAGCGGAAATAACGAACGAATTTATCCCAGTGACTCGGGCTGCTCTCTGTACACGTTACTGCTGCTAATGTCTGTATCTGCGTTCCGATGTAATGCTGTATCCATTGCTCCGTAAGCACTTGCAAATAACGTAACGGCCTTTTTATATCTCGATTGTTCGCCCTCCGCGTTTACGTACGCACTTAGCGATGTTTAACAAAGCTTCCCTCTTCCTCTCACCCCCGCCTGTCTTTCTCTCTCTTTTTCCCTCCCTCTTTCTCTCTATCTGAGCCTCTTTTTCGAACAGGACGCCAGGCGTCGGATGGCTTTGTCAAAATTTTTGTTTCGTTAATTCGGATCTCGACGTTTATTTTTTTTTTTTCCAAATGTGGTCTTTTTTTTTTTTTTTTTTTTTAAAGATATATTTCAATGTTGATTTTTAGCTTTTGAATCATTTTTATTAGCAAGATTTTATGTGTTTCGAAAAAATGTTTTTTTTTTTTTTTTTTTTTTTTCCTTAAAGTAAACGAGAATGTTATTTTGTATCATTCCTTCCTAATGATTAAAATAAATGTGCAATGGATACAAAGTAAAATTAGATAAAATTACATTAAAAATTTTAAAATAAGCGTGACTAAAATAAAGGCAATCAAGTGAAATTAAACGAAACTAATTAACATTTGCTCTATGTACTGTACAACCACTTGACAAATATCCATTGCAAGTGAAAATTCACGTCAATTTCCACGTAATTTCCATTTTTATTAAGAACACGTTACTTTATTATTATTTTGATTGTTAAAGTCGATGGAAACTTTATTTTTAATTAAAATATATAAATGGTTAGTTTAAAACTCATTAATTTTAATTGTCGTGTCATATTGGCTAACCGTTAAAATACGTTAATATTAAAAAAAAAGCATAAACTTAATACGCGACATTTCAATTATTAATTTTTTTAAATTTATCATTAAAATATGCATGTAACATTTGCTTCAAAATATTTTATAAAAAAGCAGAATAATTAACTTCGATCCTAAAATATTTACAGTTACTTTCATTTCAATTTATTCATTTTATCAAATGTTTTTGAATTATTTGACGTTATTTCAAAAGCATATATACCGCTGCTGTAACATTAAAATCCCGTAAATAAGTTTATTAACTCCCTCGCGCAAATTCAAATTTTCAGCGAACATATTCACTTGACCGGAGCCATTAAGATATATATGGTATATATATATATATATGTGTATAGATAAAGGCGCGCATGCGACCGTTTCTGGAAGCAAAAGATCCACTTTGCTGGAACCGCCCTAACGAGATTGTGAAATCGCCAGGTAGTCGTAGCAACTCGATCTTCCTCTCATCCTCGTCGTCCTCATCCACTAAGGAGAATTCGGATTCGCAATCCGAATTAGAGGGAAGCCTCTCGGACTCGAGCTTCTGGCTCGAGCTTGTTTCTCTCTTCGCTCCCTTTGCTCGAATGCAACTCCTCGTCGTCGTCGTCGTCGTCGTCGTGGATGGCCTGTTTGCCATTTGATTGCATGGAAATTGCTTCGAGGAGCTTTCCCTTTATAAACTCACACACGTGTGTATGTGCGCGCGCGCGCCCGCGCATACTCTAACACATACTGGTTACGTAGCGGCGCGGCGAGTAGCGTTTAATCGTCGGAGCGCGGGGCTTCGTTGCAGTTTAACTCTCGCATCTTTATCGCTCGCAAACGGCTGCGAGCGCGAACTTGTAAATCAATTTGCGGCCAGTCCGCCCCACGTCATTCGCAGTCGCGTTTAATCACTTGGATTCGCTCCGCTTGCGCGTCTTCGACTTTTGAACTCGCTATTTATCATACGTGGGAATCGCTCTAATACAACTGTAGCTCGACGAGATGGATACTGTTTGCTTATGCTAGTATAGATAACGTTCTTGGGCGAAGGGACGAAGGGTGGAGAATTCTGTCGGAGGGTTAACGAGGCTTTGGTTCCCCCCCCTCTCTCTCTCTCTCTCTATCTGTTTGTTTGTTAGTGGACTTTGAGGAGAAGTTGAGACTAGAGATTGCTACTACCTAACTGTCAAGTCGTTTAATGTTTTCGTTGAATATTCATAGATTGATCAGCAATCAATGTTTTCCTTTTACTTATTACCGCGCGTTGTTCAAACAGAGATAAAAGCTTCATCGAATCGTAATTTTCATTATAGATGTTAAAATTTAATAACCCATGCGATCATTTTAAAGTTACATTTGCACGTTTTTTCGTGTTTTATTTGTTTTTGAGGAAAATTTTATAAATTTAAATTATTAGAAAACATATGCAAAAACTTAGATCAGTATTGTAAAAATATTTTTTATAACAATTTTTTCAAAATGCAAATTAACGAGAAACTAATAAATCTGGTTGAAAAAGAGCAGAGTCATAACATCTTATCAGGAAAAGCAGTTGAAGCATTAAGAGACCAACCAGCAAGGACTTGACCTATATCCACTTTACCGATGCTCTCGGAGTCGTTATGTTCAATCGTACTAAAAAAAAAAAGATCGTATTGACTTTATGTTTTTGTATAAACCTTGATTTACGGATTATCAATATCATATTCATTTCAAGTATTTTAGAAAAAATTATATTCTAGTTGAGTAGAACAAAAATATGTTTTTATTTTTTATCGATAAAACGTTATTTTTATAAACGAATCGTCATTGGTTTTTAGTCGCAATAATAAATTTCATTGGAATTTCTCTAATAGGTTAAAAGATTTGTTCGACACTTAAAATTTTCGATAATATTAAATAAAGAAGCATTTTATGCGCGCGCACGTGCACGGGTAATAAATTCTGCCAAACAAATTAATTCGCTCCGCAATCTTGATCTAGTCTCACCTAAATTTCCGCGGTAAAATCGATTCCCGGAATTTTCTAAAACAACGAGAACAACAATGGTAACAACGCTTATACTAAGTCCATCGATAAGGTGAAACTCAGCCAGACAAAAATCCAAACAACGATCGCCATAAAGTTGCTACCGAAATCCCATAACAGCTGGAGAGCATGCAAAGGCAAACTCTCTTTCTCTCTCTCTCTCTCTCTCTCTTTCTCTCTCTCTCCTTATATTCAAATCCCAAAGCGAGGCAAGCAGAAATCTCATCATAAGCTGCGATCTACACATGTAGCAACAGCAGCGTACTCTATATATCGCGCGTATGCACGAGGGATATAACAACTGAGAGAGAGAGAGAGAGAGAGAGAGACAGACAGAGAGAGAGGAGAAGAGGGGGGAGAGAGAGATAGAGCGAAGAGCGGGGACAATGCAGGTCACTGGACAATTTACTGTTGATCGTGTTTGCTCTCTTATCTGTGTGTATGTGTGCATGAACTACAACGAGCAAATGCACGTACGTACACACGAGCACTCGTGGACTCTCTCATTACATACCGAGTATGCGAGGGTCGTCGTCGTTGCTGCCGCCGTCGCCGCCGCGTTATGTAATGGTTATATTTCTCCTTCGTGTGGCTGACTCTGTGCACCACGACCAGAGATGCATGGCAATTAGAGCCATCGATGCCGGCACACCGTCGATATCTTTCGTCCAACGTTCCGCTCTCTCTCTCTCTCTCTCTCTCTCTCTCCGTCTCTCTCTTTCCCTCTCTATTTCTATCACTCGTGTTTTCATAACCCTTTTTACTGCCCATCGTATCGGGTTTCCCACCTTTCACTCGTACGCCAGGTGCTCTAAGGTGCGCGACGGCTTCGAAGCTAAAAATCGATGATAAAAATTTAGATTTAATCTATCGGATGCGCTAAATTTCGTCAGCTGATTATCGATGCGAATATTATCATATTTACGATGTGTTATTATTAACACCTCATACATAATTCTTGTGCCATTAATTTTTTTTGTGTTTTTTTTTTTTTTTCATACAAAAGTTAATATTGGCTACGAATTTTAAAAAGAAAATTTATGCACGGATAATTAATTCAATGAAATGTCCTTGTTACGTGTTGTCACGCGGGAGCTTGCGCATAATTGCAAAAAGAAAAAGAAAGAAGTATCGGTATACTTATAATTTAATTTGCTGCTAAAAAACTCATTACGCTTTGAAAACTCAATTTTACAAGATTTTTCTATAATATTTTATACTAAGTAAATTATGCGATTTATTTTTCCGTGATAATGTCATTATTTACTAAGATAATTTGTCCGATAAAATGAATTCGTCGTCAATAATGAAACTTATTAATTTTCCTTGTTGATTTTCATTTAATTTATTTGATTTGAAAAGTTTAAAATACCAAAGAGCTAATTATCTCGTATCGTTTAAAGCTTATTAATATGAATTCATTTTTTATGTGACAATGTAAGGGGTAAAACTAAATTTACTGATCTACTTACGGATATATTTGATCCGTCCGAAAAAGAAACAGCCACTAAAAATATTTAACGTAAACAAATTCTACCATCTTAAAAAAATTCCTCGCCTATTCCGTCCATTAAGCAGTCTAACCTCGAAGAAGTTCCATCAATTTCGGGTCCGATTACTTGACGTGAAACGGCCGCTTATACATCACTGGAGATCGGGTTCGCTCTCTCTCTCTCTCTCTCTCTCACTCTCGCTCGCTCGCTCTTTCCCCTCGATGCTCGAAACGGGAACACGCGGGTTCACATTTGCGCGGTCCACCCACTCACACAAACGCACACATAAACTACATATCGCCGGCCACTTCGGAAACTGTAAATAATTCATCGAGCAAGCCAAGCGCGATGCATATATATATATGTCTATGGAAACGCATACTCGTACACCAGCGCGTGCGCGAGTGTATACACAGCGGGCGGAGAGTAAGCGAGTGGCCATCGCAATGGAAACGTTCATTTCTGATTAGTGTGGATCGGTTTCCGCACAGCGGTTCCTTTTCAGTCCTCTCTCCTCGCCGGCTTTGAAAATTTTGCTCAATGGATCCTTTTCACTTTGCGGGCTCGAGCGAGCGCCGCGACTCTTAGCTTTGCTACCCTTCGTACCATCGGATAAAGCTGTTGCACCTCGATACCGAACGGTCTCCGTCGCTCCCTTACGTATAGGCTCTCTTGGCCTTTTTTCACTTATTTTTTGTCGTGCAGCTACGCGTATCCTTTGACGTGGGCAGGTAGCGTTGTAAGAATATATTGCTTTTACCTTATCGAGGAAATTTTTAAGAAATTTCTTATATTTACGAGTGACGGTCGATTTCCATTGCTCTTCCTTCAATTTTTAAATCGCCTTATTTCGGTGAAATTTTTAAAAGGTCAAAGTTAGAGGGTAAAATTTTTGGAATTCTTTTTCTAAAGCCGAAATAACTTTTTCAGTGGTATTACTTTAGCGACATAAGTTTATTATCAATTTCAAAAGCTTTTGAAAATGTTATTTAATATATTATTTGACAATTATTATCTACAAACTTATTTCGAAACTTCTTTATAATTCGCCTTTATTAAATGTTTTACCGATACAATTAATTGATATTTTTAAAAGAACAAATAAGGTTGAGAAAAACTAATTGAAATACGTTAGGTAACGGAGTATACGGCTTACACATATTATATGTCTTACCGAACTCGTCGGGTATCTACTTACACGTATCTACGTTTGTTTCAATTACTAGTCATACAAACTTTCACTCTGGAATTTTCATGACATTATTATTTTGTGGTAATGTTTGTTGAAAACTAATATTTAACTGGTTATTATTATTTTTTTTTTTTTCAATTACAAATAGACAAGATAATACTTTAATATTGTAATGGCTTTATATTCTTTTTTATTATTTTTTTTAATATCTTGAAATATCTAAATAAATTCGAACGTACGATGAATATTTATTTATTGAAAAATCCAATAAAATTTAAATAAAAGAGTGTACACGGTTCAATAAGTTTTAAATGTGAAAACGTCCGTTTAGTCCCGTAAATTAATGTATTACGTATAGTATACAACGCATGAATTCAATAGAGAACAATTCGCGGCATACAAAACGTACTTGATGCAAAATATGTCACATGTTAGAACAATAGTTTTACACATTATTGCAAAAAGTGATTATTAGTTATTCAAAGAATGCACAGAAACGTTTTAAAATCCAAAGCTTCGAGATTAACGCGATAAATTTTTTAAAAGAATTTCGCGACTCATTATTCATTTCAATTAACGTTCTAAAAATATATGTATGAAAATTTTATAGAGGTAAAAAATAAAATTTATATAAATTTAAGATAAAAGTTAAATTATCTTCGTACGTTGAATAGAAAACATTTTTATTTTTTTATATTTATTATTTAAATAATAAATTTTTAAGAAAGATGAATAATTTCGGAAGATTTGTTGGTTCGAGATTTAAAAAACTAGAAAAAAACAAGCACGATTATACGTCTGGTTTATTAAAATTTAATTGTGAAAAGTAAGTAGGAAGGTACGCCCTTTGTTCTTTTATCGCAGCTCCGCTTGTTTCTCTTTTTAGTAAATAATGAACTTTTCAAGTAACATTATTTAAAGCTGAGACAGCTTAAAAAAGTCGGATATATATCTATAAGGGCTTCGTCGTTGACTATCTCTTTCTCTCTCTCTCTCTCTATCTCTCTTTCTCTCCCTCCCTCCCACTCTTATCTACTCTAGTATAGCTTTCTTTTGTCCTTCGTTTCTTCTAAAGTTCTTAATCTCGTGGAATTTAAGTATTTTGGAGAATTTATTCGTCGCTAACATATCGGGAAATCAACCTAGTAGAAGCCAAAACTTTGCCACTTGTTCGATAGGAAAAAACCAAAAAGGAATACGCGCGCGTCGGCTACGGGCATTAGTTACGCCGCATTAGTCTTCACTGGAGGAAACAAAACACGGTGTAGTAACGGTTGGAGCAGCAACGGACCCCTCGGGTAATCTATAAATGTCGCGTTCCAAATTCCCGGCTATTAGGGTTACAACCCGTGTTACCCTTTTTTCCATTCTCTTTTCCTCCTGCTCCTCTCTTTCCTCTCTCACTCTATGAAATTCAAATGAAATAGGAAAATTCAACTTGTTCCTTTTTCTTTTTTTTTAATAGCCGTTTATTACAAATTCCGCTAAGCAATCGTATTTATATATTAAGCCCATTTTTTTTTTTTTTTTTTTTTTTTTTTGAAAGTTTGACTACCAAAAACATTAAATGTAAAATATATATTTTTTTTAAGCATAACTTTTTATAAAAAATAAAAATTGAGTTTAGATAAGTATAATAAAGCTTGAGTAATGGAATGTACAATTAAATGACAGTATAATTCGATATCGATATTAATACAGTGCAATTATGCAATCACTTATGAATATCGTTAATGCGGTTTAGATCAATCTCCGTGAAAAATAATAAATCTGATATAAACGATTAAATCAACGACATATCACAAACGAAACTTACCAAATAAAAGTAGAAATAAAAGGTTAAGAAAAGAAAAAAACATGGTTGGAAATACAAGCGATGACGTCATTTTGATCGCGCCATAAATAAACTATTATGTTAATTGAGTAATTTAATAAATTTTTCTACAAATCGATCGGTTTTTTTTTTTAATCTCTTTCTCGTATCCGCTACATCGCTGTGTAGCCTCGTATGTAGCAACTATAAACGTTAATTAACGTTCGTAAGTTATACAGGACGATAAAATATCATCGGCAGAATAGTCCGCGCATGTGAACCACGAAAGACTTAACCGGGCTTCTCTCTTGTCTCTTGCATGAAAGCCGGCATCAAGACATTAAGAATTCGCAATCGATTAATAACCGCACATAAATTACCATACACGCTTAAATGCATTCGATAATTGCTCCGTGAGATGTGAGAGAGTGAAAGGTAGACGGTCGAATAATAGTCTTAAGGCGCACAAATGACGCTTACCTCCTCTTTCTTCTGCTCTTTAATCGTCCACACAAAAAAAATTTCCCCTTTTTTTCTCGTACGACGACAGGACGAAGTTTAGTGGAGAAAGAAAAAGAGAGAGAGAGAGAGAGAGAGAGAGAGAGAGAGAGAGAGAATGCGCGGAGGAAACGATGGAAGAGAGGATGAAAAAAAAAGGAAATCGAGTTGGTAATCGCTCGGATATAACGAACAGCCGTATTGCAAACACCTCTTGTTGCATTAAATCTACGAGCGCTTACTTTTCTTTATTCGCGATTTATGTGCTTTTTATACGCTTTTATTAAACTTTGCCGCGTCCGTCGTGGCGGGAAGGTACAAATTTTGTCCTTCTTTTTTAACATACTTGCCAACAATGTACGAAATTAAAATTTTGCGTGCGCATAAATCTTACCTAATAAATTCAAAATAAATTATAGTAGCATATACATAATCAAATCCATTTCCGGGCCTCTCAGGCTGAAATAAAGTATTTATATAAAACAAAATATTTTACAGCGAAATCAAATTAGGTATTTATTGTTAAGTTTAAAAATCTTTCTTTCTGTTCTTCCCTTTAAAGCGCGCGGGGTCGGTATTATAATAATAATAATGAAAAAAAAATTTCGAAAAGCCTTTACCGCTCGTTTTATATACCGTCACTTAATAATTTTTATCCGTTTCAATGGACACACAGAAGCGAAGAGCTATAATAGCATATATATATATATATATATATATATATATATATATATTAATCTATCGCGCAAAAATAAACGAAGTTAAGTTCATCCATCCGAAATATCATTATAATGCGTACGCATACATCCGCGTGCATTTATGACCGCGCCTCTACAGCTTGCAATCAATTCCTACTCTCTCCCTCTCTCTCTTCTTTCTCCGTTCGTGAAACGCAATGTTAATTCATCGGTCGCTCTGTACGTATTTAGCGATATCAATACATTTATATATATACGTACATAGGTGGATATATAAACGATGACTCGATTGAATTCGTTCGATTACACAATCGATGAGCGCATGTCTCTCCGATGATCGGTATCCCACGACTAGATGGTAAATTTGGGGTTGGTATAGATTGTGTAATTGGCACATCCATTAGTCGATCAGGGATAATTTGTGCAACGCGAACTCTTTGTGTCCCGAACTAATTGTTGTCGTTATTTAAAGAATTAACTTTAAAATGAGGAATTATTGCGGATTGTTAAGTACCGAGTTTGTTATTTATTTTTCCTCCCAGTATTCACATGGGTAATTTATTGATCGATGAGAGAATTTGGAATTTGCGATCTTATTGGGTTTTTTATACTTTTGTATACTTTAAAGTTTCATAAAGACAAATTTTCATCGTCAATGTTATTTTGTGTGCGAGAAAATATTATTTTGCTACTTGCTATTTGTAAATATATACGATCTGAATCTGACGAGAGATAGAAAGAGATTTTGAAAATGAAAGAGGGAAGGAGAGAGACAGAGAGAGAGAGAGAGAGAAAGGGACAGACAAATAGAAGAGAAAAACGTCTTGGTCTCTCTGATGCATTGTTTGTTTGGACGAAGGCGCTTCATTCCGAGTCTGGATTTTCGTGCGGTGTCGCAAATCTATGTATACGGGTTGTACAGGGTTTTCATTTTTCGCTGCCCACCGCCGACGACTTGGATTTATGCTCACGCTCGGTGAAAATACTAATGCCCCGCTCTTTTGTTACGTGATACGTACGAACAGGGTTTTTTCAGAAGGGACACATCGGCATTGGGAAGTTGATTTTTTTTTTTTTTGCAAGATATAAAGGGAGCCGTTTAGATAAAAATTCAAGCAGAATTTATAGACTTTTATACCGGCATTTTTCTCATTTTTGCGAATTAAATTCCAGCGAGACACGGATAAAGCAATGGTTAAGCTTTATGATGAATTTTTTTTTTTTTTTTTTTTTTTTTTTTATTTCAGAGTTATTTTATTAAACTAATGAATGGAAAGAAAAAAAAAACGTTACACTTAATTATATTTATAATTACAAAAGGTTTTTATAATGAGGTATGCATAGATGTTTTGTAAGGCTCTACTAATATACAATTTCTTATACTAATATACAATAATATAATGTATTTCGTGAAAAAATGATATCTATTTATGTGCACGTAAATAACCTATACTTTAAAATTTATAAAAAATTATCTAATCACAAATATATTTAGATTTACTTTTTTTTTTTGATACATTTCATAACATTAGTTATATTCATGATTTGAATTTGATATATAATCGTGTAACATTTTATAGTCAATTTTTATCATCTACGTAAACCTTGTCACCAATAATAACGAAACTTTAAAATATACAATTCGCGTAAAAGAAAATTGATCACCAACAATTCCTCAACCTTAATATTATTACAAAATAACCATAAATAAAGTAACTCACTGTTTATGCTTACGGGACGCGCGTTAATGTTAAATTTATAAAATACGTTTATCAAAAAAGTAATAATGCACTTTTGCAACGTAATACATCTTTTATTCGATAACTTTGAAAGTGCGCAAACTCCCACTTACGCGATAAAACGCATAAAAAAAAATTAATATTGTCAGGCTCAATTTACATTTATATCTAACACAAACGTCGAAAAAAAAAGTAGTTTACCCGTCGGAAAAAATGTTTCTTATTCATAATGCAAATGGTATACCGTGTGCTTACGAGTGCTCTCACATATGCGTCTATTAAACTTTCGCACGCTAACGTAACGGACTTCTGCATATACGAGTACATATATCTACATGTGTGCATGTGGATAATCTACACCGCGACGATTGAGTCAATCGAGACTAACAGCAAAAAGTAAAGAGAAAAATAAAATGCAGAGGCTTTTTCAAAGAGTCTGCGAAAGAGTGAAAGTGGGAGAGATTGGAAGGGAGGCAGGAAAGGAGGGAGATAGATAGTGCTTGGTAAAACGTTTCGTACAACGAAACATCGATAAGACGCAACGATAGCGCGTATTTAAAGCGCTTCTGCGTGCGCGTATACGCGACGTAAACATAAGCGAGCATGGCATTCCCGAGAAGCGGCGCGCATCAAAACACGTGCTTACGTGTATAGAGACCAATGCGGCTTGGATATACGTACGCGCGCTTCAATCGTCTGCTTATAGCGATGGACAAGCGCGCGCCCGCGCGCACACAGCTTGCTTCTCCGCGTATCGAGAACAGTGAGCCGCGCAGGGCGCTGTGTGTTAAGTTGGTAATAGGACTGATAATAATGAAGTGGGGCTCACGCACATTGAAAAGTCCAAGCGTTTCACAGTGTCTTTTGCCTTCGTTGGCCGCGCGGTCGATTTTTGCTCCGTACCTCTTCCTCCTCCTTCTACTACTCGGCGCCTCATCCCAAAACTACACGCGCGCACCAAAGAGAGAGAGAGAGAGAGTGAGAGAGAGAGAGAGAGAGAGTGAGAGAGAGAGAGAGAGGGAGAAAGAGAGCAACGCACAGAGAGACAGCGTAGAACAAGAGCGAGCCGCAAGCGCAGTTTGATAAATCATGTCGAAGAAAACCGACGCGAGCTTCATCGCCTACAGAATTCTCGGGCTCGAGAACGTCAAGGAGGCGACGAATCTCCAGATCGAGTCCTCCTTTCAAGAATGCTTGACCATCGGCTTTGGTATCGCGGACATACCCGGAGGCACGGACTACGAGGGTTTCTCCGTCCTCCTCGAGAACATAATCGCCGACGGGTTCAGCATCGGCGCCTTCGACACTAAGTCCGGCGAGCTCGTCGGCGTTTGCTTCAACAAGCTGCACGTGAGTGTCTTCTCTCCGTCGGCTATTTTTACGACTGTAAACAACGATTTTGACATCACGTAGACGCGCCGCGCTCGTCGCAGTTGTCGTTTTAAGCTTTAGGTTTACCGTCCCTGCCGTATGCTCGTGCCACTGCTTGCTGCCGGAGGCGTCTCGCCAAATCGCCTCCGCTCGCGCGTGTATTTTCGTTGCTTTCGCCCGGTCGAGCTTCCAAGCCGTTGGTTCGCGCGCTTTCGACGACTCGATGCTTCGGGGAAAATTGCCGTTAAATTTATAAAGCGAGAGCTGCTCGCGTGATTTGCGTTAATCGTCTCGAAATAACGACGGACTTACATTGTCGTTTTTATGGCTTTTATTGCATTTTTTTTTTGTCGCGTAAAAGCATTTGCCCGTTGAAAGTTGAGAATTTATAAAACTTCCAAACGGATAAGAATTTATCAGAATTTTTCTAGTTCTTATCGACAGATAGATTACAGATACAAACATTTTTTTCCTGTTAAAATCTCTCACAAACTTTGCAAGATTTTAATAACACGCAGTAATAATGAAAATAATACCGTTTATTTTTAGTTTTATTCGTAATCGCTTATTAAAAATTTTCGATTATGTCGACGTTACAAAATTCTCTGTTTTGACGCTGCGCGTATATTATTGATACTTGGATGTAAAGATAATTATCTTTCGTATTATCGTATTACGACTTAAAATCATAATTTTCAAGTTTTACTTGTAATATTCCGTTTAAACGGATTAAATTGATAATTAGTTATCTTTGCTTAAATAATTTATAAAACATTATTGTGCGAGATAAAAATTTATAGGCTGATAAACTGTCATATATCTTCTAATTTTACTGTCTAATTTTCGTATTAAATTTTACTATTTTATTAATAAAATTATAAATATAAATTGAATACTAATTAAAGTTAAATTTGATAAATTCATTGAAATATAACATTTTTAAAACAATAAAATAGTATTGTTTCACACCAATATTAAACAAATTTATCAAAATTATTAAAATTTTAATTAATTAATCCGAAATCATGTAAACCCAAAATATTATTTATACGACATAATTTAATTATTATCTCTAATTAAAGTTTGACGAAATAATTAGTCAATAAATTTAAAATTTATTGAAGTGTAATAATTTAATTGTCATTAAGGATGCACAGAAGAGAAATGATATAAAAAAACTTAATAGCTGCTTAATTTCGAAATTAGAATAAATAAAATATAAATAATAGTATTCCGGATAAAAATTATGGCATTAAATACAAGACAATTTTTCTAAGGAATCTTTTACAAGTATTTGTAAGAATTCTTTTTTGCAAGTGTGTTTTTGTTACACTTTTCGGATCTGTATGCTGAAAAATTCCTATTAATTTTAACTTTTTATTAATGTCACTTCTTGCTGTGGTATATATTATTAGTATAATGTTAATGTATGCATTAAAGTATAGTAAGATCGATATAAAAATAAAATAAAATTTATATTAATTATAAAATTTTTTTGCGGTAAACAAAAAAAAAAAAAAAAAAAAACAAAAAAACAAAAAAAATTAATGCCGATAATTTTAACAATTTTTTATGAAACTGCGACAAACCGTAGAGTTATACAAATAATTTCTGGCAAAATTTTCTTTTGCTATTATTAAGTAAACCATGAAAATATTTCGATAGATAAATAAATTTTTAGAAATAAAATTACTTATTAAATATTTATAATAAAAAGTTTGAAATTATTAAATTAATTAATTATAAATCGGTGTATAATTAAAAATGAACTAGTGCCAAAAAAACTTGGTTTATCCTTAAAGATAATATTAATTACAGTCAAGTGTAAAATGTAAATGAAACTAAAAAATATTGAAATTTTGACAAATTAATTACACGTCCGCGTAGGAGCAATCCAACTAAATCTTGGCAATGAATCTTTCAACGTATTATAAAATTATAATGTGAACATGTTTGGAAATTCAAATTTATAACAACATAACTTACAAAATTTCTTTAAATTTCTATCGTGCAAAATTAGAAAACCGTTTCGTAAATATAAATAATTGTAAATATAAACCTTTTGTCAACGGTGAAATTCAGAAACAAAAAATGAAAGTTAAAATTGTTAAACTTATCATTCGTAAGATGAATATTGAAATTTAACAAATACTTCCGTCGTCTAAGCCGATTAATTTATTTCTACAACTCGCTATTAAGTTTTTTAATCGATGTAAATTTTAATAAAACGTTACAGTCAAAGTCTGAAAGAGAAAATTCTGCACCTTTGGAGGAGAATGTAGAGGAGAATATGAAACATCCGGCTACTCTTGACCTTATGAGGTTTATTTTCAAGGTAAATATTTATTGTTCGAGGTCACTCAAAATAAAGCACCGCTAATTTTTTCATATTGACCTCATTACTAAGACAATTTAACGATTGGCTTTTTTTTCACAAAGTACTTTGTTGATCAGAGTGATAGGAAACCGGTGCCGTTAAAAAAAAACCTATGTAAAAGTGTTGTACGTACGCGGGTCTTGAGTAATTTGATACATACAAATAGATTATACATAAAAAATGTATGAGTAAGTCGAACATATTTTTTTTTTACATTGAATGCTTTTTCAAAGTTATTAGTTATATAATTTTCTTTTTTTTTTTTTTTTTTTTTTTATGCTTATAAAATTTTTTAATTCATAATTAGACAATAGTGAAAGGTGACTAATATCTTTTTTGCATATCAATCGTCAATCGATATTAATTATTGATTTGAGATAAATATTGTTCCATAAATATTTCTTTTTTTTTTTTTTTTTATAAAAATAAACAGATAAATTTTAAAATATCATTATTAGACTTTTTATTACATACATATTTTTATGCATAATTTTCTCTTTCTCTCTCTCTCTCTTTTTTTTTTTTTTTTCAAGTATAATAGGTGCACGCCACGTATTTTGCTAATAAAAACATTCGTGCTAAAAGAAATGCAATCGATTTAAATTTAAATTAATTGAATTCTTTTGTTTTTTCATTTAACTGGCATTAGTCATTGTAAAAAAAAATATAATATCGTTTATATTCAATTCACATAAATAAAATTCATATTCAACGTTTTTGCATATATTTTTGCAAAACTTCTAATAAACTATAGTTGAATTGCGAGTGTTTTGAAACGAGTTATTGTAATGTTTTTTCATATAAAGTTAATGTTTTAATATTAATTGAAATTATGTGCGGTTATTTGAAGTCTAAAAAATCCCATTCCAATGCACTTATAATTATAGGCATTCGTGTATATTGAATTTATAGTTTTTTCCACTTTATTCGATTGATATTAAATTGTTGTCAATTATGTTGGATGAATTATTGCCGTTTATACTTGAATCTAAAAAAGAAAAAAAAGTTTTTACAAAAAATAAAAAAAAAAGAAAAAAACAAAAAAGCTTCTCAAAACCAAAAGATTGACTCATAGCCTACATTTCAATGGTACAATATAACGTAGATTAAATCTACAAACGACATTCTCGAGTTCGTTTTACGCGGCAAAGTACGTTTGCTTCCAAGTACAGCCCGCGCAAATATATACCGATCTTGGGAAAACGGAAACGTACGCGCGGAGTCTTTGACTTTAATTTAAATTGGATGAATTGTACATGCATTGAATCGCGCTGTGCGCAAGGATAATAGGATAAGATATTATTCCTTGACTAGCTCGAGGATTTAGGATAGCAGGTCAGTATCGGCAATTTATCGCCAGATACGTATTATGCGTATGTGGAAAAGACAAGCGTGTTTTGAAAATTTATTACAATTTCCTTTTGTTGTCGGGAACGGAGAGAGCGAGTAAATTACAATCATCGAGCAATTTTAAAATTCGCTCGCTCGCGGAATCGCGAAAAGTTAATCTCGCATAATATATGATTAATCGGTGTGAGTTTGTACGTGCGGCTCTATATCCGCATCCTTGACACTTTTCCACGCGGGATTTGCTGCTGATTGCTTATTGATGTAGTCACTTGTTTTCTCTCTCTCTCTCTCTCTCTCTCTCTCTCTCTCTCTCTCTCTCTCTTCTTACCGTATCTCTTCGACAGGTCCGTATAACAATGCCATACAAGCGATAGAACGTAGGTATAACTTTTGATCGAATTGATAGGAGAAAATTTTTGTCTCGAGAATTGCTTGAAATTTATTCGCTGATAATAGTGTCGTTAGTTTATACAATTCACGACTTTCAAAGAATAAGATTTGTTAACGCTAAACGAACCCGATCGGTCAAATGATTGTTTAAATGCGAAACAGAAAGTTACTGATTAAATGAAAATTATTTTCTGATTTATTGCTATTACTAAATCGATTGTTATAATAAGAGTTATAATCAATTGAAAAAAAAAAAATTCAATGTATTTTTGAAAATCGGACATTTAACAGCCATTTCATTTTTATAAATAGATATTCAGTTTCATTAATTAAATTCAAATTCCTTTTTAAATACTTGAGTATTTTAGTTATTGAGTATTACGTAGCTACGTTTTAAAAAATTTTCGTAATATGAAAAATATTTAATAAAAAGCAATTTTGCATGCTACAAATTATATTATTTTCTGCTGATTTGAATAGAAATTAGTTTTTAGAATGTATAGTTACGGAACAATTTTAAAGTAATTTCATTTTTGCATTTTTTATGTGGAGTAATTGACTGAACTATTTCAAAATTCTTGTAGTTCTGGAAAAACACCAGATTGCAAAACATGAAACACTTCTTATTCAAAATTTCATGTATTTATTAGCTAATGCGATTTTTGTAAAAATAAAATAAAATCTGATAAAAGTTTGCTAGATAAATGAGTAAATTTGACGACGCACGTGCGTTAGTAAGTAGAAACGTGCAGAGTCCTGTAAGACGTTATATAAATCTACAAGCTATGGTTTTTAAATCAATATTAGAGGAATTTACATAGATATATATATATATATATATATATATATATATATATATATATATTTTTTTTTAAATCATTCAATTTTTTATTAAGAAAAGTTTGTTTTGAGTTGATCTAAAAAAAGCAGGAAAAGAAAAGAAAATTAAAAAAAAAAAAAAAGAAAACAAAAAATTCCAATCGTCGAATCGACAAGTTCAAAGCATATCGCGATAATCAAAGTGATTCAATCAATCGATTAACTATGCCTAATGCGCAAGGTTCGAAGGCGCTGTGTCAGTGTGCAATTAAACGTTAAGAACGCGACGGCAAAAGGCCAATGCGCGCACTTGTGCCTCTACTACCGCACGGGCGAGAATACAATAAAACGAAGGAACGCGAACTGCGGAGCTATAGTACATCAAGTCGAATCAAGGTTTAGAAAGGTCACGCGCTCCCGGTTAAATCGCGCCTTGGCTAAGGATTGGTCATAGTTATCAACGCATTTATCGAGGATCGTTGCTTACACGCGTGTTCTATCTCCGCAGCGATTTGCACCGGCGGCGCTTCTTTTCTTTCACCTGTCTGCGACTTTTAATGTCCGTTGTATACGTAGGATTTACTTTCTGCTATATTTTCATCATTTTCTTTTTTGTTTTATTTTGTCCTTTGTCCTGTCCAGAATAAGTCAAAAGCGCAACGTGCGTGTGTGGATTATTCTGTCGTTGAAATCTAACACGCGCTTGTAAGAGAAAAATTAATGGAAAATTTTTTTTTTTTTTTTTTTTTTTCCATACATATATACCTGTTGGATACTCGTCTTTTGAGTAAATGTATGGAAAAAATTTTTTTTTTTAATTAATTATAAATTAGCGCACATTTGTAAGGTTATATTTTAATTCGATAAAGATTTACATTCTTGTTTCAATCCTAAACTTTAATTATAAAAGTTTTCCTTGATTAGAGTTGTTTAATTGTATGAGTCATATTATTTAATTACTAGAATTAAATAATAGCACACGTAAGACTTATTTATTAGATGTGATTACTGTTACTTCATGAACTCGTTGTTCCGTTATTAAATGTATTTAAAATAAGGCAATAAATCATAAATGATTGGCATCTTTTACATATAAAAATAAACACGAGCTATTTTTTATTTTTAAATTTTAAGATATATATACACGATAGTGAATATACTATAATTTGTTAGACTATAAAAATAAATTGAATTAGAAAAAAAAAAATGATAAAAAATTTACACAATTCTTCATAGCAATAGTTACGTAACATCGATAAATGTAATAAGATCTTACAAAAGACTTATAAAATTTATAAAATCAATTTTTAATATTTATAAACACTTGTAGCTCTTTTGAAAAAAATATAATCCTTGTTTAAAGTTTTGCAATGATTTTACTAATTTACGAGATAAAATTGAATTATCTAGAAATCTATAGTCAATCAAAATAATTTATTAAATGTCAAATTTTTTTGAAATTGAATTAACCTTGATTATAAAATAGCTGTTTCTTTCTATACCAGTGTATCTTATAAACTTGTCAATATCTGATAACAAATTATTAATAATTATAAATAAACTACATCAATATTAATCAAGTATGTAAACACTGAGAATTATTTTGTATTTATGACTTACTATAATATAACTATGTGATTAATGGTGTATAATTTTTTTTTTTTTTTTTTTTTTTTTTTTTTTTTTTTACTTAGATTCTTCATAAAAATTATAATACAACGATGCTTTAATATTATTTTGTTTTAACGTTCGTCATAGAAATGGTAGCTTACGTACAACATTTTTATATAGAAAAAAAACTGATCATTTTTATTATTTATTTATTTTTTTTCACATCGTATTAAAATACATAACATGTAGCACAAACGTTTAATTTATTCACACTTCGATATTTAAATGTATATCATAAATAACTAATATTTTACAAATTAACATGGATGGTTATATAAAAAAATTGCCGTACTAAAATAAAAGAAAAAAAAATATGGTAGAATACAAATGGGAGTCATCAAATGTCCGCACTTTGTAAATAAAAAAAAAAATCTCGCGCATACGTAATCTTTGCATGGAAAACAATTCACATTTCATATTCATGGGAATAAAAAAAAAATACGTTAGAAAATTGAATTTCATCCTCGTTTCCCGCTCCCCAAAACGCAACTCCAACTCTATCACTAAACAAAAGCAAACCCGCCAGATCGAGGCTAGCGTCGACCTCTACGAGTACTACGACGTGTCGCACGCGCTAGAAGTGTTCTACATCGGGGTGGACTCGCGCTACCGGCGCTACGGTATCGCGCGCAACCTGATGCGCACGAGCTTAGAAATGGCGAGGAAGATAGCCCGCGAACGGCTGGTGCCCGAGCCGAAGATCGCCTACGCCGTGTTCACCTCCAACTACAGCCAGGCACTCGCCGAGCAATTCGAGTTCGAGTGGCTCTACACCGTCCGTTACGACGAGTACGAGTGCTACGACGGGAAAACGATGGCCGAGCGCATCGGACCCGTACATCAGTCTTCCAAGCTCGGAGCTGTAAGACTTTGAGAAACAAAGGCTCGTTGTCGTCGGAGAAGCTGCTTTTGACGAACGCTTCGTACAGCTCCGCTCTCGAGGGGGAAAGTTCATCGTCTCGTTTACTCTCGCTCGCTGATTGATAGAATTTGTCGAATAGCCGAACGAGCTAAAATAATATAATCAAAAAGCTCCCGACTTTTTATTATTCTTTTTAGCGATAGAATTTTTTTTAAACTAGCTATTGCGCTTAAAATTTTCAGATGTAAATTTTTATTGGTCCCAAGGTCAAACAACATTTTGATGATTATCGATTGGTCGGAGTCGGTAATACGGGGACAATTGATTAAATTTTCACGACGATTCGTTTATTTGTAAATTTACGCACAACTCCGTAGATTAATTTTTCAATTTCGAAAGATTAAAGTCGTAATATCTATATATATACATTCAACGACTTGTTCTCGTGTAACTTTAATAATTTTCTTAATATTCGATAATTTACGAGTGCCGGTATATTTTTATACGAAAATATTATATAACGGTGATTAAATCAGCATTCAAATTATTATTTTAATTCAAAATTCATAAAATTTTTTTGAATCGTTAATTGCAAAAGAATATAAAAAATTTTTTAAGTTCGATTTCTCGATGTAATTTTTTTTAAATACGCGTTTTTCGCATCCATGTCCTATCCTACGATTCTCTTTCTTCTTTTATTTTTTTTTTGGGCATTCCGATGTACAAATAGGTTAGCTTCGAGAGGAGTGAGCTCAGCGAAAATTGGGTCTCAATTGCATACCGCGTTTCTGCCCAGCTCGTTCGAGAAAGAGAAAGAATGAGGTTCGTAACGAAAAAAAGTCATTACGCGTTCTTTGCGCGTAAAAAAAAAAAAAAAGAAAAAAAGGGTGAAATTTTTCTTGTCGTTTGTAAAAAAATTTATATTTTATACTTTTTAAATTATTGCTTTATTTTTTAAATTTAAAATTTTATTTTTTTCGCAGCTTAATTTTACGATTTAAACTTATCGCTTTTCGTATTTTTTTCTCTCCCCGGTGATACTTTAACGATTCTTTTAACCGTGAAAATTAATTCGCGCTATTATGATTTTTCTTTTTTACGTCGTTTTTTTTTTTTTTTATTTCATTATCGCTTTTCTCTCGTAGCGCGCAAACGTTATAGCTAAACGGAAAAATTTATGTTCCGAACGTGAATCAATAATTATATAGACAAACACGATAATCCGTATACAATCAAAAAGCAATTTTAACAGATATCGTGGCGTTCAACTAAGATATCGAGAATCGTTAACTTATGTATTATAAGAATCGTAATGCATGTTTTATACTTGAACTAAATGTGCTTATGATAAATATAATTTTATTGTAATTATTGTATTCCAAATACTCGTTTTGTGTTCATACGTAAAACCAGTTTGATAATTTGCAAGAATAAACGATTAATCCTGTAGTATATTTTTACTTCTAAACGCGATTTTCTTTCTTTCTATTTTTTTTTTTTTTTCGGAAAAGTGAAGGAAAAAGAAAAAATATTTTTTGAATGTGCGCAATAAAATAAGTGTAAACTAGATTTTTATAATCGCATGTATGCAAAATGGGGTAATAATCGTTCAGTCAATATTCTGTTATCACTATTTGCTACCGTTGCTTGCGCTCTCTCATTACAAAGTATAAAAAAAGAGTAATAAATTTTCTTAAACCGGTCTACGAAGTAATCTCATATTTTTCTATAATAAAGTGAACGACAAATTCATTGACGTATGGTCATTGTAAATGCGCGCTGCGTATACCGGTTAAGAAAAACGTTTTGTATGATATATTTTTTTTTTTTCCTTTCACTTAAGGAAGCGTTTAAGAAGGCGTTAACTCATTAATTTTACTGAATCAAATTATTTTTCTAGCAATTTTTTTTTCCATTTCTTTTTTTTTTTTTTTTTTAATAAAATCTTATTTAGTTTTAATGTAAATTTAGAAGATAAGCATTTTTTTATCGATTGATAAATATTTTTTACTTACGAATGTTTATGTATAAATAGACTTAGATTATTATATTTTGTAAAATATTATATAATTATTATCATGTACAAACATTAAATTAATTATATTGTGGTAATAAATTGTATGTATTTTGGTGTATTAAATTGTTATTTCAAAACGATTTTCACCTATAAAAAATTATTTATCCAAGTTATTGATATTAATATCGTAACATGCTATATTGTGTTACGAATCATAAATTTCATTATTAATTAAATTTTAATTTGATCTATTTTTTTATGGATGATTGATAATATTTATCTATGATTTATCTATGATTAATAATATTTCATCTATGATTGATAATATTTATAATTTGAAGCTCGCACATTACAAAGATGCTTCGAACGTCAACAGGAACTGGAATATATCAAAGAAAATTTTATTGAAATTACTAATGGTCATTATAACATAAAATTTACATGCATGCATGCGCGTATTGTCTATCATTACCGCGATAGTGAACAAAAAATTGAGCTAATCTAAAGATATCTTTAGCGTTATTTCATACTAACTGTTTGAATTAAAATTTAATTAGCGTTGCATTTTAATGATCTTCAGACCAACCTTCGATCCGTTAGAAATCTATGATTTCATAATACACAATGTTATAATACATTCGCATGGATTCTAATGACTATTATCATTTCGCTATTATAATTTTAAAAATGTTACTGAGTCATTTTTGTAATACTTGTTTCCATTTAAATCGCACGTCCAGCAAATCTTGTCAATTTATTTTAATCTTTTTATTTTAATTTAATTACCGATGAAAAATTCGAGTCCCATTTTATTACATTTTTTAGATATAAAGTTTATACCGCGAGATTAGAAATTAAAACTTAATAAAATGCCCATTTAGTTGTAATAATCGTGAATGAAAAAAATGATAATTTTAACGCGCGTTTAACGCAAACGCTTTTGTATAACGAAAGCGAAAACCGATTAAAAAAAAATTTTTTTTTTCTCGTTTTTTATGCATTTTAAATAAAATTTTTTATTACTGTAACACATTCCTTTAAGATAATTAGTCTCATTTATCTTTTAATTTTAATTACACATTGCACAATTTCGCAAAACGATAACATACTTACCAAATTCGAAAATTATAGGCGTATACTTTATTTTTTACTACTCAAATTCACTTCATTGAAACGCGCAACGCAACCGTTCGTTCTTTGATTCCCAATACAAAGTCTAGGAAAAAAGACGGTGCGATCGATTTTCGAAAAATCTAAAAAGCTTACACCGTATGTATGAAAAAAAAAAAAAAAAAAAAAAAAAAAAAAAAAAAAAAAAAAAAAAAGCGCGCACGTACTATATCGCGTGCGGAAATAAAAGAGAAGACCAGAAAGGGGATATAAAACTAAAATCGCAGCGTCAGAAGGTGAGGAAGAGAGAGAAACCATTATTTATCGGGTAGCTAAAGGTGAGCAAAAAAGAAAAAAAAAAAGAAAGAAAAAAAGAAGAAAAAAAAACGTAAAAGAGGAAAAATTCAGTGAAAAAAGATGACTTTAGTCGTCACTCATAAAACGGGCTATCGTTGAAGTGTGTGGTGTGTGTATGTGTGTGTGAGAGAGAAAGAGAGAGAGAGAGATAGAGAGAGAGAGAGAGAGAGAGAGAGAGAGAGAGAGAGAGAGAGAGAGAGAGAGAAAGGTAGCGTAGCGAGCTGTCACTACGTTAAGAAGACAAAGGGGACTCTGTTGCTCCGTTACTTATAGGCCTCGATGCAACGCTGCTCGGATAATGGCACACTCTCCCGTTGCCGTTGAATGAATGGTCGAATCGAGAGCGAGGGTGGATAAGCTTTGTTGCGCTCTTTTTTCGTTCTCTCTTTTTCTCTTTCACTTTATCGCTCTCTCGCTCTCTCCCTTGTATGTATGTGCTACAGACGTCGGGCGATACGCGTCAGAGCTTTATTCTTCTTTCTCGATCTCGCTCTTGTCTTTAATGTCTCTTTCGCTCTGTTTGTTCGCTGATTATTTTAATCATTATTAATAATCGTATTTATTTACGAGATTTACCTCGCCTATTTTTCTCACTTATTTTCATCGTCTGGATCATTTACGAGGTGTCGACGTCGTTAAACCGTTGGAGCATTAAGTTTAATTTTTATTGCTATGTTATATTTTAATAACATACGGCCAATATATTATTATCTTCTGTACTGGTTATTCCATGTATTATTACAAGTATAGTTTCTCGTTACGTTTGTCTTTGAAAATAATCTACGTGTTTATTATTTCATTATTTTACAAATTATCAATGTTATCTACATAGTGCATAAAGCTCATTAAATACCGATATGCTATATGTATATGTATACATATTTTTAGTTATTGAAATGTCGCTAGTTTAAATATTTTAATAAATTTGTTTGACATATTGTCTTAAACCTGAAACTAAAGCAATAATTTCGTAATTAATCGATTACAAAATTGTTTTTAAAGTTGGAACTTAAATAGTTATGATAAACTTTTAAAATGATATGATATCGTTTTATTCGTTTTATTTTTAAACACATTTAAAAAAAAAAAAATCATCAACTAACGAAACATTTTTACATAAGTTGAAAATTAATCGATAATAAACGTAAAGAAGCAGAAAATTTCGTTTGTCCCGCCTTGAATCGCAAAAAAATTATCGCTACTTTTTGTCTTCTTTTTTGTTTTCTTTTAGGTTCACTATCATTTTCCCCATAGCAAAATCGATGCGGCGTTTTGACGATACGTTTGCCTTTGGTCCCCTTTTATTTGTGTCTCATATTTTTAACTATTCACTGTAATTTCGCCGCAATTTTAAATAAATAATGGCAATGATTTCTTTACGATGTAATTTGATGTATTATATATACAGATATAATGTAGACTGAAGAGGCGCATTATTTACTCAGAGCGCCAAGTGGCGAAAGCCCTTTAAACGCTGACCACGAGAGAGAGAGAGAGAGAGAGAGAGAGAGAGAGAGAGAGAGCGATCATATCACGCGTACAGCTATAGATATTAGAGATGACGTCAGCGCAAAATTCCGTGTGACCGGGTTAGATAATACTAGCGGTGAAGAGTCGCTGTGGCGCGCCGGCAATGATATTCAATTTCTCTGCCCCCGGCGAAATTCACGCGTCACAAAAACATGCGGGCTTCTCTCTTCCTTCTCTAATCTATCCTCCCGACCGAACGAAAAAAATGAAAGAAATAATTCCGCGACTGCTGTCAATTTCTTTCTTTATCCACGCGCGTTCCACGGTCCACTGTATTAGCATGTATACGAGGGATTTTTCCTATCATTTTATTTTACTTCAGAACGGAGGATACGTATATTTATTTGCATGATAAAGAGATATTCGATTCTATACGGGACTATTTTTCTTTCTCGTTTTCCCTTTTTTGTTGCGATGGACGTGCAGTCTTTGAAAAAATTTAGCCTTTTCACTCTACACGATTTATTTAACGTTTGTAATCGCCTGGCTGGAATCACATTATACAGTTATTGTTTACTCTTTTGCAATTATTTTTCATTATTTATATACCGTTTTTAAATCGTCCGCGTGAAAATTATATCAAATAGAGTTCGAATTTACAAGTTTACTACATTAGACATCAAGTTATCGTTATTAAAATAATGATAATAAAAAATGATAAATAAGATTATGTTTAGATTGGTTAAGATTTATTATTCATGCCCATAATTCGCATTAAAATAACAAAAAAACTATAGTGTTGCAATACAATATTCATCTTTATATTTAAGTTATGCAGATGTTCATTCAGTTCTTTATTAGTTTTTGGTCGAGCCAATAACCGTCCCATTTATCTCACCACTTTAATTTCCGGCTACCGAAATTTATTCAGATTAAAAGTGTAAAGTAAATTGTTAAATTTTAAAAGCAAAATACAGCTTAAAATTAAAGCCAATTAAAATTTAATCTATTGTCTGTTATTTTAAAAATATGTATATTTATTTATCTTGTAGTAAAAACAGATGTACAACGTAAGATAAAGATAAATATTCGCATAAAGATTTACATGATTTTAATGAAGGCAACATGAAATAAGCAATAATTTGTAACAAAACGAATTTTAGAGTGTGAATTTTACATCAAAATTAGATTGATTAGGTTTGCACAATAACAAAGGCAAATATTGTTTTGTTTGATACTGCAAAAATTAATAGGTGTTTGAGTTTTGATTCCTATGAGTACATTTTATTTCTTTTTTCATCTAATTATAGATAAATTTATGTTTAATTTAAGGAAATTAATTCGATGAAAGATTAAGTCTATTTTAGTTTATTTTATAACATGTAAATAATTTTAATTACACGGTTAAAAAATTTTATCTAAATGATAAAACATCGCTTCGGAAAATTTCATTATCATAAAAATCGAATCGTTTAATAAAAATAAATCAATATGATTTTTTATCCAAATTAAATTTATTGATGTTTTATAATGTGTAAGATAAATTATTTTGATAATTAAAAATTTTTATTTTTATTATCTTGTAAGATTAAATAATAAGATTATGCGAAGTCGCTTGATAATTATGCGAAGTTTATTCTAAAATAAAGTATTTTATAATTTTATAATTCAATTTTTCAATTAACTCGATATCGTGAAAACAATTTTGCATAAATAATTAGTGCTGATAATTTACTTAAAATTATTATAATAATCAAGGGCATTGATTTTTCAACGAATAATTTATCGCTCCCATTATCTTACCACTTTACGCAAACGGAAGGCGCAAAAAAAGAATAAATGCACAAACTACTTTTAAATTATGAGTTACATACGAATATAGACTACAGAGAAAAAGACATTTTTTTTCTTTGCTTCTTTTATCCAGTCTGAAATTCAGAGGTAGAGAGGCTTAAGAAGGGAAATAGTAGGCGGCGGCAGTAGCAAAGTCTCTTTCTCTCTCATTTACCCTCGTAAGAGAGAATTTAATTACTCGTTGCCACGACGGCTCGCGTCTAAGACGAAAACACCAAGCCCAAGCCCTGGAAAAGACGTACAGAAGTGGAAGATAAAGCCGTGCGCTCTCGCAGCGCCTCATTTAATTACCGAGAGTAAAAATGCATCATTCCCGAAAGCTTATACACGTGGCATCCGATCCACCGTTGCTCGATACTCGCACGCAATTTCTCCAGCCTCGATTGTCCCTTGGCTGGCTTTTAATATCGCGCGCTTGTGAATGTCGAGAGGTAAGCTTCGCTCGCGTGCGTGCGTCGCTTCGCTAGGGGAAGAGAAGGAAAAAGTATGTGTACGTTTATACGCGAGAGTTTACGCTTTTCTATCCGCCGTCCCATAAATACATTCTCAGTGCGCTTGCACCAGTTAACGGGACGTTAACTCGAACGGCAGTTGCGTGCTCGTTTAGAAAAAAGAGAGGGGGAAGGAAGGACAAGGATAAGCGAAGAGAAAAATACGATGCAGCCACGAGACTGAGGCTCTTCCAGAAGAAGGCTAAACGTTTGACTTTTGCGATTCGTCGTTCGTTCTCTCTCTCTCGTTTTTCTTTTTTTTCTTTCGCTTCGTTCTTTTTCTCTTTTGCTGGTTCTCCGCTCGTTTTATTTCCTAGGCGGCCTTGTTCTTGAGTTAAGACAAGTCATAGATCAAGGGGGATGGATTTTTCGGGGAAGGCAGAGAGGATCGGGTGTCTATTAATCTTAAGATGAATGGTAATACGTTTTCCGTTATTCCGTAATTTTTTTTTTTTTTTTTTTCTAAGTTTCAGACGGATTTCGAATGAAGTACTGCACTGACTTTTTCTTTATACGTTTAAATAATGCGGCGATAAAGCTTTATAAAAGTGTATAAATATGAAATAACTTAAAAAAAAAAAACTGTTACGTAACAAAGGAATTTTTTTTATTTTGTAAATATAGCATTTTAATATTGATAAAAAGTGTAAGAATTTTCGCTCAAATTTTTTTTCTTCTAATCCGACATGGTCGATATCGTTTTTGAAAAATCTGTCCTATCGGATCAAAAAGCTTCAGTCCCTTTCATAAAAAATTAATTATGTTTGAACTTTTTCGATAAACAACTTTTACAACTTTTTTCTTTTATTGTTTTCTTCTTTTTCGAGTTCGAAAAAGTCGTTGGTTTACATTTTACGCAACTCTCAAAGAAAAATGCCAAGGGATACGACTACTTTCCGACCGACGGACATAAATGTCTTTTCTTAACGGTTTCAATCCAAAGGAAAATAAAAAAAAAATATAGATTTTCAGGAAACGTTCAATTTCTTTCTTTGTAAAGTGAAACCGGTGGAATAAAGTTTGAGAAATACGACGGTTCGTATACATATTTTTCTTTAACATATTTACTACTTGCTCGTTTAAAGTTATTTATTTTCACAAAGAATTATCAACAAAGAATTTAGTACATATTTAATTCATGAAAAATTCAATAGGTTTCATAGTGTTATTAATATTTGCTGTTTTTGTTACGTTAACATTACCAAAAATGAAAGCTTCAAAAGCTCGCGTGTCTGCTATTCCTTTGAGAGAATGATTTCAAGTAAACTTTATTTCTGAGCTCCTGTGACCTTTCCTTCTATTTACCGAACCTTTATCGCACCTTTTTTTTTTTTTTTTTTTTTTTTTTTTTCAATATTTCCACAAGATTAGAAAAGTAAATTTTTGTTTTCGAAATTTGTCTTATACAAGAATATTACCTCTATTCATCAAACTATTTCTAAGTTATTCATATGCATTTCTTTAATTAACAATGAAAATAATTATTAAATGATTTAATGTAAATAAATAGAACAATTGATTAAAATGAAAATCCTTTAATTTTAAAAGAAACATTTTAAAATCTACATACGCAATCATTCAATTAACAAACTTGTAATTTTCTTGCCAATATTGAAAGAATTATTCATTGAAATATTTTAAATTATAATTTTAGTATGGTAATCAGTATTAGTCGTGGCACTTGCAAAGTTTGCTATTATTTTTTCTAATTAATTATGAAAGAACACGATAAAATCTGATTTAATAACAATTGATACAGTTCATTAATGAAAATGCATAAATTTACATGATAAACTTAAACGGCTATCGTGTCTCAACTTAAAAAATTATTTTGCATCGATTTTATTACTGTTACTTTACGTATCAGAATTTAAATTAAATTTTTACGAACCGAACGATCAAATTTTAAAACTCTTATTAAACTATTATTAAATAAAAGAAATAAAAATACGTACAATAATTTACGTATGTTATAATGAGTCATCTGATAAACGACAGTTATTAATTGCAGCAGTTATCAATTCACGTACAGTTTTATCCGAGATTAATCTTTAGGGTGTGTTTATAGTTGAGAATTTCGAAGCTCAGAAATTTTAGATGATATTTAGCATATTTTAGTTAAATAGCAATTATTGCGGAGAGCAAGATCCATTAGAATGAATTAAGATACGCGAGTTTCGTTATTTGGTAGAGAAAAATAGCTGCTAGTCTCATTAAAAGTCGTGTTCCAGAGGATTGATATTCTTACAGTAAGTTTAATATAGATATGGCACTTTATGAGGTAAATTTTTGAACTTTTACTTAATCTCTGAAAATTTCTTCATCAGTGCGGGCGCATTTTATATTTAAACTTAAAATTTTCCGCGCTCATTTCCAAGGAGATATTAACCAAAATGCAAGCGATGCTCGTGTACCATCCGTACATATATATATATATATATATTTTTTTTTTTTTAAAGTATCCTCCTTACTTATTACACTTTAAAGTGCGTAAAAATATTTCGCGCCTTCTTAATTAATTTTTTTATTAAGTCACGTTGAGTCTTATAATTATTTATCGATGAAAATAGATATGACGTATTTAAAAACGTAATATATAACGTTCTTGGAAGGTAATTCGATCGATTCGCGAGAAATGTAGATTGCGCCAACCGGAATGATGAATTTCCTTGAAACTGGGCCAAGTAACTAATTTCAGTGTAAGAAAATAAAAGTTTGCGTTATTCATTTTACAAAATTTTGGCAGCTCTTAATTTGCCGTTAATTAAAGCATGCCCATACCGACTGATTATAATTTTCAAAAAAAAAAAAAAAACTTTCCGGTAGCATTATCTTTTTCTCTCCTTATCAAGAGAGTAATAGTCAGATTTATAAAAAAAAAAAAACAAAAAAGTGTACTTCCCATTATCCAAGCCCTTAAAAAAGAGAAACTCTCACTGTAAACTCTTAAAGTAAGAGAGAAAGAAGCGACAAGTTTTACGACAAAGATTACGGCATCCTCTCTCTAGCGTCCGCGTCGTTAAAAGCAGCTCGGAGCCGGCCAAAACTGCAACGTACCATGATGCTTAATAATAAACGGGAAAACGTGACGTATGTACGCGAATAAATCGTGCTATATACAACGGGTGTGTTTGTGCGTGCGCATCTATGCTCGCCGCACAAATATGTATGTACATGCATATATACATACATGTGTGTATACATACCGGAAGGTGTACAGGGTGTCCTTGCCGCCTCCACGAGATCCTCGCGGCTGCCTGGCGGTGCTTCTAGCATGGCTGCGCTGCTCGTCGATGTTTTAACGCACAGCAGGCTCAGCGCTGCAACACAACAGTCAAGGACGGTTACTTTACATTATACAAACGCTTTGTGTTGGTAGGCGGTGAAGGCGAGCCTTTGTAGGTGTGTCTTACATTTTTTTTTTTTTTTTTTTTCTTCCATTATTATTTTCATATTTCTGTGTTAACTTTTTTTTTTGGAAAACTGTTAGCTTATCGAATGAGAATATAGAATAGGTTTTTATAATGCACAATTATAGGTGTTGGTTAGAATGTCTCGTTTTTATTTTGATATAAATTATATCTTGTTTAGCTTCTAATTATTGTTATTTTGTATCTTTGATAATGATTGTACATCTATCACCAGTTTACGTACGTTAATAGTTACTGAAGGTGTGACGAGAGAGTACTAAAGAAACTTTATGTGCCTTAATAATACTGCCATGTGTCAAAATCGTGAAAGATTGTTCTCGTCGTATAATATCATGGATAACAATGACGTATTTTTGTAAATAACCTTGTATTTGTGACGCTATATGATCGTACTTATATTTATTTATTAATCGACATTCACAAATTGTAATACGAGTAAATGAATATTTCTACACGTAATGACATTTTAAACAAGCTTTTTTATAAATATAATTATAAATCACAGCAGATAACGGATGTAAAAAAGTAGAAAAAAAAATTCCGCCGATGGTTTGCATTATTCATTCATCTAACAGGCATTGAATCATTCTCATGATAATTTTAAAATTGATTAAAAAATGAAAAATAAACTTTTTTTACGATAAGTACTTCATTAAATATTTTGATTTTTATAAAATTGATATATTTAAATTATAGACACACTCTTCTCATTAAATCTGCGCATATATTATTGCACCGTTGACTTTACGTAATTGCAATATTAGAGAAAAAGACGCGTAAGTGAAAGCACGAAGAAGCAAGCGAAGCAAATTTAAATGCAGGTGTAAAATATTGCATGCAGCATATGAATAATGCCTCGCTTCGACTATATATTCCATTTTTTTTTTATTACAGCGAAAATACGGAAAAGTCATTGAAGTCTCATAACAAATGAAAAGATAAAAATCATCGAATAATCTGCCGTTAAAATGTACAACGATCAACGCTGAAATTAACATAGACATATATTAAACTCCCCACTCTCTCTCTTTCTCTCTCTCTCTCTCTCTCTCTATCTCTCTCTTTCTCTACCGTTCCCAATAACATATGAATAAACGCTCATATGTAGAAAAAAAACAGGAGGGAAAAAGAAAAAAATAATAGCTAGGTAAAAGGTGGGAAACGCTCGACTCGGTGGTATATTACAATTCTCTCTAATGGTAGCGCGCGCGCCTGCGATTACAATGCAGCCTTGATAAATCGAGCGGTCCGCTCGAGAATATAAGCGCGAGAAGATTTATTCGCCTATTGTCGGTACACCGTACCAGCTAACAACGAGCGCGCGCGACGTAGATAGCGCGCGGAGTCGATAGCGCGCCGATGAAGGGCATTAAAAAAAAAAAAAAAAAAAAATGAAATAAAAATAAAAGCAATGCAACGAGACGTATAGAATAAAAAAATATAATCGGCGGTAGTTGCGATCGACGAGTTTTATTGCTGTATCTCTCGATATAATCTCGAGCGTTTGGTTTCTAGATTTCTTTAATTAGATCTATACATGCGTCGCTCGAGTCAAAAACTAAGCTATTTTGAAAACGAGTTTAATGTTTTATATAATATATATATTTATATATTTTTTTTTTTTACAAAAATTCAATATTCAATTTTCAATTTTAAAGGCAATTTTGATTTTTAATCTCCGCTTGAAACACTTTTAAATTTTTAATAAATTATTGAGGCTAATAGAATTTGTTGTTGGGTTAACAACCTTTTGAAAAATTTAATCGAACAGAAAAGTGAAAGGAAAAGTTACATAAATATAAAATTAAAAAAAAAAACGTTTTGATAATTCATCGTTTTGCATCAAAGATTTTCAACGCGTTAAAAAAATTCTTAGCACGTATCTTTTGAAAAACTTTTAATAAGCTATTGCACGTAAAAATATTCTTGATATTTTTGCGTATAAAGTAAAACTTTAAAGCTTTCAAAGGGTAGAAAGAAAATGTGTTTTCCGACAATTTTTTACCGGCATCACATATGTTACCTCAAAGTTTATAGTTGGTTTTTAAAATACGAGACACATTACTTAGAAGTATTAAAAACACTTGCTTCTCGAGAAAAAAAAAGGGGAGGGAAAAAATTTACGCCGGTCATTTCAAAAAGATATGACCGGCGCGTTGAAACTTTTTTTTTTTATTTTTCTATACGATTTTAAACAGTAACTTCCGACAATTTTAATACGTCGTCGTCGTACGTTACATTGTTTATTTAAAAAATTATTGCAAAGCAATCTCATACCAACGCAAAGTCGTCATGGGACAAAAGATAAAATTAAATATTTTGCATTATATCGGTGTAAATTTATATTTTTCGATATGCACTTCAAACGCTTGACTTGAGAATTATAGGATTTCAGTGGCGCGCGCGCGGTTGACGTACAATGCCCTCGTGCACATATACACACCCATATATATATCTATATAAAATCGAACACAGATACCGAACGCTAACATCCAAGTAAAATGGGCTTCGCTCGGCTCCTGCTATTCAATTTCGTTCTCGATCGAAGCGCGCGAAATAATGATGAAAGGGTGGCTGTTGCCTACATGTACCTTTGCATATATAGATGTGAATGAAGAGCATGTTTAGCATTTTTTAAACGCGCGCTTGTACCATCTCTTTTCGTCTATGGCTTTTTCGACGGCAGACGTATACATATTTATCGGATATAAAGAGAAAAAGGTCGCTGACATTCACGCGGTTTGAGCGCTACTCGAACCATTTTTTACCTTTGATACGGCTTTATTCGCTTTGAAAGAACGCAAGAGTCCTTTTTTTTTTTTTTTTTTTTTTTAACTCTTTCGATTCGATACTTCAACGTTTAATTCATTTTATGCCAAAGTGACGATAAACTTTTTCACAGTTTCTATGCATAATTTGATCGGCGTATGTGTAATATTTACATTTTGGAAGGAAAAAATTTTGTTTTTATTGTCGAAAGGTAAACCGCTTTTTTATTATAATGCAACGATTAAAATAGATTTTACGACATTGATACGTCGGAAAATGCAAGCATACAATATATAAGTTAAAGAGGCAGATCAAATTCTTAAAGCTTTGACGTGTTGAACTTCCTTAGTTATTGTTGCAAGCGCTTTCGCACTAAGGTCTCCAACTTGACTTAATTGACCATCCGCGCTCTTTCTCGCTCCTACTGCTGCTGTTACTTTTCTTGCCGCATCTTCTCGTGGATCCTATGCGTTTAGATAACAGCGAATTCGCGCATAACTATTCACGCTTTACTCGTTATCCCGTTGCTATGGATCCTGTGCGTCCTAGCTAATAGAAGTATGGGTGCTTGAGTGTGTGCATCTCGATTCGTGCTTCGCTTTTGCACCCTGCTATACGCGTAGAAAAATACGCGTGTCTGTTAACTACCGCTGACCGCAGTTCCAAGAGTAAAAACTACATGTGCCCCTTTTCTTTTTCTTTAGATGTGTGCGTCGTTATCTATAGCTGTGTGTAATAAACGCGTGCCGCTTGGCTTTTATTACGCAGTTTACTTCGTTTTTATACCGCGTTGTTTATTTGTTTTTGACATTGTTTTTATAATATAAATGTTATGATTAATAATTTAAATAGTGAACGGTAGACCATTCATTACAATATCAAGTTTTCGCAATTAATACGATTAAAATAAAAATATGGGATATCGAAAAAATTCAAAAAAAAAAAAAAAAAAAACAAAGTTTTAGATTGTAAACTCGTTTTCGTGCATAAAAATCTCATTATCCAGCTTCTTTGTAAATGTATCTAATAGTTATTCATGTAAATACATTTATTTAGAGAGAATAAATAATTTTCTACACCGATAGAAGAATTTACTTTATTTAAGTAAACTTATTTCGTAAAATGAATGTCATGCTTCAAGAATTTCTTGAAGCATGACATTCGTCATGACTTCTTCTTTTGAGATATTATTTCTTCGGTTGATAACTATTTTCACTTCATTGAAAAGCATATTATCTTTAATAAATAAATTTCAATTTTTGAACAATACAAAACTTTCTTTAATTAAAATTTGTTTCGTTTTCTCTTAAGAAAATTATATTTTTGGTTCAAGCAACAGTTTCTACTATTCCGTATGAACGATGATAGCCTCGTACATAATTATATAAGCAAATGGAAATCATTTCAAAATGTTAATCTTTAAACAAACTTCAGAACTTTGTATACTTAATGATCGAAATCCAATGTTAATAATCGACACTAAAAACTTAAAAAAAGACCCCGAAAATAAAGTACGCCACCTCATTCATTTTATGAACTAAATATTTGTTACAAATGCATTTGAAGAAAAAAAGAAATAAAAATTAGGCGCGAGTGAACGGGGTAGAGGAGGGAGGGATCAAAAGTAAAGGGAATCTTTAGGAACGACACAGTCTGGAACACGGCGTCGGAATGAACTTATCCGTGCGCGCTGTACGCGCATCCCGCGCGTTTTAATTAAATTTTCACAAGCGCCGGCGTTGCCTTGTGCAACGGCATCGCGCGTAATAATGCACGCGCGCTTACTCCGCGCCGTGTAAGTTTGCATTTACGAGAAATGCGAGGAACCGTATGTTCTGTTAAAAGTTTCCTCGCTCTCTCGACGGCTTTTCTATTTTTCAATTCGTGGAAGCGTCGACTTTAACGTTCCCTGCTAAGCGTATGCTTTCTTTTTTGTCGTCTGTACTTTTATTTTTTTTTGTTTCGTTCCTTTGAGAAAATTAGAAAGAGAGAGAGAGAGAGAAAGAGGGAAAAAGGGCGGGAAAGAGGAAGAGATAGAGAAATAACTTGTGCGTTGTATGGATAACGGGAGAAAAAAACGAGACGGCATTGTAGGTCAATGGGTTGCGTGATGCGCACGTTGGGATGTATAGCGGATATTTTTCCGATCCTCGCCAGAGACAGGTGCTGAATAATTTTTATCGACAAGGGTAGAAATGTTGCATGGAGGAATTTTCGTTCCTTTCTCGACCGAGCAAAAACGGCTTTTCCGAAAATTTGAATAATCAATTTTTAAATTTGCGAAAAAGAAAAGACAATTTTCGATATGGAAAAACGGTTGATTGCTGGTTCTGTTTTACACCGGGAACTTTAATGAATAATTTTCATTTTTATAAAAACAAATAAATATTCGATCGAAAGGATTATGATTTATGTAAAAGCTTCACCGACGCTGCGAATTTCGTTGAAAGCCTACCGCCATTTCTTAATGCGACTGCATAAAAAAAAAAATAAAAAAAAAAAAAGATTGTGACGTATCCCATCAAGGATATGTACGTGTCATGATTATTATTTTTAACGCATCGGTTTCATCGATCGCACGCGCGTCTTCATCTTCACCGGCTTTTCTTATTTTCTTTTTTTTTTTTTTTACGTTGTCCTCTCGTACTCGTCTCGCGTCTCTTGACGGATTCACCGTAGACTTTATCGCGTTACAATAGCGCAGCAATATCTTCGAGACTAGGATTCAGCTCAGGAATGTCAGTTTTACGAATCGTTAAACATGCCTCGGGCAGGACTGAAAGACGAGTCTCGCGCGGGTTGCTGAAACTGACGCGTGCTTTTATTCGCTCGGTGATTCTTGTTAAAGCTGACATTAAAAGTAAGGGAAGAAAGAAAGGATAAAGAAAGAAAGATGGAATGGAAAGTAGCAAATCCTTCTTGACTTATCATTATGTACACAACGGTATGATATAAAAATATGAACTGCTACGTTTTCCTGCAATACGGCTGATAATACTTCGGATAATTGCGATATTGAAATTTAAACAATCTATTTTCATTTGTTTGAAAAAAAAACCTGACGTTTCAAAATTGTTACACACGTAAAATATTCTTTTCAGTATTTCACAAGCTTCGAAAAAGCGATGCATCGTAATTATTCCAACAATTGCAAATTAAATTGTCATGAACAATTATATTGAAAAATAAATTTTCCAATATTGCAAAAAGTCAAAGAAAACTTGACGCAATATATATCGAGAGAATAAAATTGATTTCGCTGCAAGGGAAAAGTGCGTTCTTTGAAAAATGTAATGTTTCGAAATACAATTGGACGTTGATCGGTTGGAGAGTCGTCTCTCTCTCTCGTCTTCCCTCTCTTTTTCTCATTGAAAACGACAAAAGTCGTGTATCTTTGTGTTGCTGGTGGAGGGTGAAAAACTAGAGAGAAAGAGAAAGAGAGAGAAAGGGAGTAAAGCTATATTGGATTCCGGTTTTCGTTGAATCGGAAAACTTTTTTAAAGTCCCTTTTCTTCGGGTTTGCTTTTTAGCCGGCGTTTGATCTCGATCGGGTTTGTACTGCCTTTGTACCGCAATTCTCGATTCACCCTTTTATATGCGGTGACAGATTACTTGGTCGCCTGAAGAGAAGAAGACTATCGCGTCGATAAAAGAAAAAAAAGAATTAATTTGTGATCGTGTTGAAAATACCCTTTAAATTTAAGGCAATTAAAAGTTATTACGTTTTTTCCAGATATTCAATTGAACGCCTTTTAATTTATTTTTAAAAATTTGTAAAATGTCTTCACTTTGAGCTTGAAATTTTAAATCGGGATTTAACGAATTCTGTTTTATTTAATTTTATAAATATTAAATTATTTGATTACAAGTTCTTATGGCGTGTTAAAAAAGATTGAATTACATCATTTTATAAAAAGTTTTTTATACTTTACGTTTTACAAAATGACCCAGCGTTAATTACTGTAATTTTATTTACCGTTTACTTTTCATTTTTAACGGATTTTTTTCTTAAAAAAAAAAAAAAAAAAAAAAATTATTTAAAAATATAATGAAAGATATTAAATAAAATTTTATTTTGATATAATTAAAAATTTTTTTTTTTTTTAAACAATTCTTCATTTCAATTTTAAGTGTACAAATAAACATCGGTTAAAACAGTAGATTTACATAAGCTGAGTCGAAATTTTGACGCTCGACCGATATAAAACCCGTGAAAAGGCAAAATGACTAGACTACAGGACGCCGAGTGAAAAGAAAGGGAAGAAAAAAACGTTACACAACTCAAAATGAAAGATACTTCTTTGAAGTTATATAGAGTGTGAAGAAACAGCTTGGTGTCTGTATATACCGAGAAACTGTAAAAAAACCCTTTCAAATCCTGAAATGTTTCACGTTTTAAATGATCCCCTTTTTACCAAATTTAAAATCTACCTCAACCACAAGTAAAAGTTAAAATTTTATTCTATGCTCTTTATCTTGAATGTTTTAAAATCAATTTCGTAACTTTTTAAATATTGCTACGTCAAATAATTTTTATTTTTATTAATATTATTTATTTGATTCCGGAATTAAAGAATAAAAACATTCTATTTAAATTTGTGTTTTATATCCCCCCAAATTGTGGGGATATAACTAGTAAAAAGTAAAATTACGTAAAACGACATTAAAAAATTTTTTTTTTTTTAATTATTGTGTATGAAAATTGTTTGTATTGTATTTAACCTTCTTTTATTTTCATCGATAAATAAATTTCCGGTCTCTCAATGACTTTTTCATCATTTTATCGACATACATTTGTAATTAGTTAATTTTTAAAAATAACAAAGCAAATGTTCTCAAAGGAATCGCGAATGCGAAAATTGATACGGCAAACCGAAACAAACTTACGGCGCATCGCTTATAATTAGGCAATTTAGCGAATGATTCAGCGGCAGAGCGGCATTGTAACACATACAATATGTATATATCGATGATGCGTCCCATATGAAATAGCGCACCGCACATAAGCGAATGCACGACGCGAAACGCGAACCATGCATTCCATCAGGATTACCGAAGGGTAGACGTCCCGCCGTTTGATACCTCCCAGAGCACATATCTATATACGTAATCTCTGCGGCACGGTTCTCCTCCTCCGCTTTGGCAAATAATGAGCGTCGCGCCTTCTGTCTTATATCCTTCATTCGGAATTATTTATCGCTTGAGTAATTTGTGAAAAAAAAAATAGCTATTTCCTCTCTTGAAGAATTTTGATTACGTTGATACATAGACTAAACGCCCAGTATACGAACGTAATATCCATCGTTTATTAATCTATTGTTTAAATCTAATCTGGTTAAAGAATTCCTTTATTCAATTTTTACGGTAAATCGAATTTAAAAAAGTTTACGGTGCAAGTATGAGTGCATCACGTGAAATATTTCAATGAAAAATATTATTCTTTATTTTTTTTCGATGCTTTTCTTTTTACTACCGCTCGAAATTATATATTTTATACGAAATTATCAATTGATCATTTTGGCTGATCGATATCGATAGATGTTACATCGATAGGTATACATCAGCTCTTGTTACACATCTAGCGTAAAATAATATATCGAAAATTGTTATACGAAATTCAAGAAATGCAACACGCCGAGCTTTTCGACATCGCTGACATTCCATTTAATAATTCCATCAATTTTTAATCAGTAAAACGAGCGCAGCTACGCGAATTTTTCCGAATAAAAATCGATCACGCGAGTGGCTATATTTTTTCACTCGATGTATACGCATATCGAAGAGAGAGAGAGACAGACAGACAGACAGAGAAGAGCAAATACCTGCGACTACTGCTAGATACCTCGGGGAATCCCCGCGCTCTTTGCCATGCCAAAGCTCTCTTCTACTTATAAGCGTACTCGGTTCTATACACCCGCGGGATTCGGTGTGAATCCTTCGGGAGGCTGTTGAAAGAAGAAGCTCCTTGTGCTCTATCTCTATAAGTGAATAAAGAAGAAAAAAAAAAAAAAAAAAAAACAGGAAAGAGGAAACGATGCCTCATGCCGTTGCTACACGACATCTTTTCTCAATTTGCATCGGTAACGAGGGAAGATGCGCGCGCAGCGCTAAATTTATCACGATAGAATATTTATATGCATTAGAAGAGGAACGCGATCGTTCTTCACGCGTAGTTTGCTCCATTAAAGCATAATGGGAGATGAAAAAAAGAAGCAAAACGGCGAAGGATTTTGTATGGACTTTATTGTTTTCGAGTTTCAAGGGTTGGATTTATTTCAACCATGAAATTCGTTTTTTTTTTTTTTTTTTTTTTTAAATTATAAATTTTTTTACGTCAAACTGCTGAAAGTTTTATATGTTGAACAACAAATGATAAGACGTTTATTTACGCACGAACGAATATTTTATTTTTGATACATTAAAAATGTTAGTATATATATTATTAATATATATTTTAATGGGAATCATTAGTATAATGTTAAAATCATAAATCTGTAACATTAGTGCCGCCTAATTGAATGGTTACAAGGAGTAAACTTTGGTTAACTTCAAATATTTGATTTGGTCAAAGTTTTCAGTGTTAGTCTAAGATTAGCGGATTTAGGAGGGATTTTCTTGTTATTCGTGTTTGTTCGCTTACAATTATGGATTAAAATTATTACAATACTTAAAGATTGAAAGTTTAAATTTAAAAAATTGTTAAATACAAAGTAAAGACTTCTAAAGGTAACTTTTTTTATTTAAAATATTGATTCTTACACTATAACTAACCTCAAATAGGTAATTAGCAGCTACCTCTATAACTTGTAATAATTAGATTGAAATTTTTCTGCAATTAATTTCCTTTAATTATGTAAAATTTTGATTATATTTTTTCCGTATTTTTTATAATTAAAATAATTGCAATAAAATTTAATTTTAAATGTATCTAAATTATGTATTGCAATTTAAGCATTAATGTTGTTAGACTAAGTTATAAAATAAGACAAAACAATTAATTGAAATGTTTAATTCAATGTATTCCTTGGTCAGTTGATCTTAAAAAAGACTCAATCGTTCACAAAGTTAAATAATATAGCTACACGTTCGTTCGCATCATGAACACTTCAAGATGGATACCAGACTCTCGAGAATTTTTTACTCTTTCTCTGCCACGTAAATATCTCCACACATAGACCTATTCAATTTATTTTTCTTCTCTCGGTAGCCAGCTCCGCGCAAAGCCATCCTTTTCCGCCGGTGTCCGGCAAAACCAAGGGAAAAGTCTTGCGGCGGCGGTGGCAGAAAACAAACGGCAGCTCGGTATCCCGATAAATAAATTCCAGAATTCGGCCGCTTGAATTTCGGGCCACGTATGCATGCATACACGCGGACACGAGCCTTTGCCGTTACAACGCGGCGAGAACAACGTCGGACCCCGAGAAGAAGAAGTAGCACAGACGCGTCGTGGGCAGTGCGCCGGGGCGCAGCTATCGCTTTCCTCCTCACCGCTAGGAATTTCGAGGTTCAAAGTTTCGGACTGGCCGGGCCGCAGGATTCCGTGTACTACTACTGCTACTACAACCTCGTTGCTATAGAGCGAGGAGCAAGAGAGAGGGAAAGAGGCGAAGATGTCAGAGGATAATATGTCAGGTGACGTTGGTCCGCCCGACGCTTTTTAGACCCTCCCCACGAGGCACTTAAGATTAGGCCGGACTACCCCCCGGTGGTGTGTCTGGGGGGGGGGGGGGCTTACTACTCCACCAGGGAACGGCCGACTTTTATTACCTGGCTGCGGCTGCGAGAGGAAAGAAACGGCAGACGGCCAAGAGATCTCGCTTTAAGGAGGAAGGAGCTTTGACGTTTTACGTGCCGAGCTTCAGATTGTACCGAGAGTATTAAGATTGTTACTTTTAGCGGATTAGGACTTTTTTTTCCCCTCTTTGCTTTTTTGTGCTTTTTTCGCTGATTCGTTTTTCTTCCCTTCTACTTCTTTCGTTTTTTACTGCGATTTTATCGTTTAAGATGTACAATGTTGAATATCTCGCTTTATTTATTTATTTTTTTTTTTTTTTTTTTTTTTTTCTAGTTTAAAAAAACAAGTTCTTTAATATATTCCATCTTTATCATATCCGAGTGTTGAGTCAAAGTTTTATGTTTAAAACGCAGTACTAAAGCAGGCATATGATTATTAAACCTAAACGTATGGAAGGTAAAAAAAGAGACTACTGATATCTATATATATTTTTATTTTTACTACAAAGAAGTTAAGCTACAACTTACCCCGCTTTACGTCTCGCCACGTGTTCGTGATTTCGACGAATCTGCTCGCGGGCCCGTTTTTGTCGTGCTACCGCGATTTATTCGTTCACATGATTTTTCATATCCTCCGGTAGTTTTCTACTTTTTCAGCCTGAAAAAAAAAAAACAAATAAAAAAATTTTTATTTTGTTTTTCAGGAAGTTTTGGGTAAATTTAAAACAACTTTTACGTTTAATAAAATCTAAAAAAAAAAAAAAAAAAAAAAAAAAAATTTAAAGGGAACGATTTTTTTCCTCTATTCTTTAGGAATAACGAGATATATTTATCGTCATATATCAGATGCCATGTGTTAATACCATGGATATTTAATTATACGTAGATAGATTTAGAATGATTTTAATTAAGTCTTGATAAATTGAACGCATATTTGTTCAAAATAATTTTAAAAATATATTACTTTAAGGATATCTCTTCTTGCTTTTATTTATAAATAAAAAATCTTTCTGCATCTTATTCTACACTATATTATTTCAAAAATTTTTCCCAAGGGCCAAATATTTCACATGCCCTTATATCCCCCCATATATTAAAGACGCTTTTTCTAGCTTGAATAATAGACTGCGGAGAAACGATTATTAATGAATTGAATCATTTATAACAGCAGTGTACCCAAAATTAATACCTGCCATTAGTAACAGAAAAAATATTACATAAAAATTCGTTATACCAAATTCATCAAACATTCATCGACTTATTTCACAGAAACTCATAAACATTGAAACTATACAAAGCATAAACACGTCAATTCCAGATAACGAAATAAAAACAAATACGAAGCCTCGAAAGGCGACGTTAAGGTCATGTACACCTCGCGCACGACGCAAACGAATAAAGTGAAAATTCGCACTTTAAGGGCCCACATAAAAGTACGAATATATTCGCGCGGGTGAAGAAATACAAGCTAGCTCGCGTTATAACCGCTCATGTATTCAAATCGCAAGGAGGACACCGACGGTACATGTTAATGCGATACGGCAGTTGGCTCGCGACGTTTACCCACGTTGCTCGTATGTGCGAGCTCTGTGGATACGCGTGTATCGGTCCTGTGTGTGCACTCCTACGTGCGCTTACCGTCGCGCGCACATGTCGACTGCAGGTCAATCCGAGGATTGTTTTGTGTCCGTGTGGATTACTCCTTGATTTTGTGGACGGTATGGATTTTCGATCGGTTATTTTTGAATAATTTTGATTTTTCGTAAATAATGTTACTATTTGCTATTTTGCTTTTATCATATTATCTTATGATCATTTTAAAATTATTTATTTATATTGCTTTTGTTTAAAATTATATAAGCATACTAAAAAATTTTTATATTTTTCAGTGACAATCAATTTTACAATAAGTGCTTCAATGGAATTTACGTAGCTTCACTTCTAAAAGGGTAAGTCGCTTTATGTTATTAAATAGGGCAAAGCGGTCATGGCAGATAATACGGACATGGTGCTGTACTTTACATATAGAAAGAGCCGTAAATTCCCCCATTATACAGATAGTTTGTTTATGTTTTCACAATGTAACTTTTAGCGTTTATACAATGTTATAAGCTATATTATTAATACAATTTGTTAAAAATAATTTTGGAAGCTTCTTTTAAGATTTAATCCAGGCAGAAAAATGATCCTATTTTTAACTAAATTATCAAATTTTTAAAAAAATTCATTATTACATCAATTGTTATGATTAAATGACTTAAAAACTTGTTAATTTACAATTTCTGAATTTATTCCTAAGAAACAAGCAAAGGTAGGAAAGTCCCAAAAAAGTTTTATTGTTTAGTTTGTTTTAAGGAATACAAAAAAGCCTCCGACCGAGACTGCAGAAATTTGGCTAGTAAATGATAATTGCACAAAAAGTTTTAAAGTTATTTTTATGAAAATTATAATAATTAAAAATGATTATTGTAAATTTTTTGTATATGACCGCTTTGCTCGGCTATTTTTTGAGGCCTCAAAGGCTCAATAATTTTTTTTATTATTATAATATTGTTATATACGTTGAAAAGGGATGTATCGATGCGGTTCATGCGATTATGTTCATGTTATTACATATTGATATAAAACGAATGCAAATCATCAATGCTTGATTTGACGAACGTTTTGATAATTTAATTTCTGGTCGAGAGACTTGTGTATGCTTTACTTATACATGCATGCATTTAAAATTTATATGCAGAGTCGATATCATGAATCGAGCTAACGCAGACTTCCTAAGCTTCAAGAATTTACTATTTAATTTTTATAGGCATTGTTTATTCCAATTGCACTATCAACAATAATAGGATAAAAATATATTCGGTAGGGAATTCAGAATATTAAAGTTTTTATTTTATACATTTTTTCTCTTTTTAAAAAATAGAGTTTGTTAAACTTTAATTACTTTTGAAAGATAGTTTTGTAAAATTTTACAAATTTTTACAAAAAGCAAAATACAAGTATTGTCGAGGGCTTTATTACGGTATAAAAATAACGACATGAGTAATGCATAATAATTTATAGAAAAAAGCTTCCGTTATTACGATATATTTATCATCTCTAACATCCCAGATATGCAATGAATTTTTAAAAATTTTTGACATTTTTATCACCGAGGCGTACTTTAATCTTCGGTTAATTTTAACAATTTAATTCTTTTCTCCGTTCCTCCCCCCCCCCCCTGTAAAATTAAATCCCATTCAATTCGTACTTTTGCCCGAAATTTTAGTCGACGGCTATCGTCCCAAAAATGCATCATCCGCGGGCATGCGTAAATAAAAATTGCCTATTCAGCAAAGTTGGCGCTGTGATGGCTGATTTATACATTTCAATCGCGGACTTTGCACGGCATAAAGAAAAGTATGAGAGGAAGGAAGAATAGCGCTGAAATTATAGATTCATCACAAAGGCTCCTCTTTCTCTTCCACTCAGCTCGGCTCTCGAAAATGAAATTGGCCGTAAATTTCACGAGTTCTTTATCTCTTAATGCAATTCCCTTTTCCTCCCTTTCGCCGACCGAGGGTGAGTGTATAGGTACATATACACATACATATATATATATTTGTGAGTTAGGTGCCCGAGAGCTTCAGCTGCCCGCCCACACAATAGATAAGGAATGCTTTCTCATTTTTTAAAGCCGCCCTACGCTTCTTCTTCTTTTCTCTGTTCGAAACTACGGTCTCTTTTTCATTCCGTCCTGCTTCCATGCTTTTCGTTTCCTATTTTTCAAGCAACCGTAGAATAACCGTAGTAATCGTAGTCGATTTAAAATTCGATATGTTAAACGTCAATAAAGCGAAATATTCCTATCAGTCGGTACGATTGGCTATTTGAAATTCTTAATATTAAAAGACATTTATTCGAATGAAAATCTTTCCTTTTATATCTTCTTGTTGCATATTTAAAAAATATTTGCTATACGAAATTTATTTATTTATTTATATGTATGCAACATTTTATCGTTCAATCGATAAAAATGAAATAAAGCACACCGCTAATGTTCCAATTGAATTCTTCAATCAATCAATAATATTGAATCATTTAATTAATATCATTTTTTAAATCAATTTCGATTGTATAAACTTTTTATTTTATACAGAAAACATATGTAATATATAGTAAAAATGCATATTATTGATATCGCAGTTTTTATAAAAAAAAATACTTTGTAAAAGTCATTCATGAAAGATATAAAAATATTTTTAAATTTAAATATTTTCGAATAATTCAAATAATTAAAGGACAATCCTTGAAAGGTACAAATACTCGAAATTTTTACTTTTACTTCACTTTAAGTATTTTTTATATTTTTATCGTTTTTCTAATTATAATTGGATATTCAAATAATTATTTGAAAGTTTAATACTTAAAAAAACATGTTCAAGATTATATTTAATATGAATAGCTACGTTAAAAGTATAAAATTAAAATATTTGAAAGAATATCAGCATCTGTTATAATTACAACTATTTTTTTTAATATTATTTAATATTTTCTTTGTGAAATAATTATCAAATTTTTTTAATGAAAAAATGAGAAAATGTATTTTTTTATTCGTTCAGCATTTCTCAAAAGCTACAATAATGACTTATGCTTTTTAATTAAGGTCTGAAAAAATAAATGAAGTCAAAATGCGTGAAAATTCAGTTCAAATGCTAAATAAGTAAATAAACGCACTTTACTCCGGGATTAAAAGCGCAGGACGGCACTTAAAGAAAGAGCGAGGAGAAGGAAAAAAGAGAGAGAGAGAAACCGACCAAAGCATTTAACCGCATTTTAGATAAAGCCCCGATGTTAAAATTTGAGCATACATTAAATTGCTTTCGTATAGTTCACCGCGAGAATATCCTTGGCCATTAAACGCCCTTTACTTTCAGAGCCGCTACGATAATAAAACGATCTTCGAAAATTTCTTTCCGAATCCATGGTGGTTAGGAATAGTGGCTGTAACGAGTACGGCGACGCGTCGTCTAATGCTTCGGTTACTAATGAAAGTTTATGCACCGTGAGCGAAAAGGAAAAAAAATAACGTATTTACGAAGGAAATGCTATAGTATCTTCATAACAAGCAAACTTCGATAGGCTTATTATACGCGAATAAAGTAAGGCTAAGTAAGTAGATATTGCAAAATAACGTGGGGCTCTATGCTGTGGAAAAACTTGTTTATTTATTGTTTTGTTTTTCTCTTTCTTCCGCGTCTCAAGAAAAGTTTTGTTAAAGCAGCGGTATTTCGAACTGAAGGTGGAGTGCAAGCTTGCGGTGTGGATTTTTTGAATAATCAAAGAGTCAAGTCTTTCCTTGAATTTAATTTGTATTATTTTTGAATAAAATATCGGAGCTTTCTCGTTGGTATTTTGAGTTTACTCACAATCTATACTTTCGTTACATTAAGAAATTTATTTAATGCTTTAAAACAAAATTACTGGTATTTTACAATGATTTTTTATCCAAATACTTTCAACATCAATGTATATTTATATGAATACTTTTTTATTTTAACTAAATTTTTTCTCTGGATATTCCTGGTATACCTAAATCGAAACTATTCTCGCAGAAGGAAGTTTTCTATTTAAAATTAAAATTTAACCGATTCAAAAAATGTCTATTTCCTAGTAAAGTTCGAATTTTTGATTATTTGTTTTAAATTAATTCTAAATTATACACGTATTATCATTATTTTTCTTTTCTATCGAATAAAAAAGAAAGAAATTTAATCTCCACATTAAAAAAAAGTCGAACAAATCTCAGTGTGAGTAACGAAACAATTTAAATAACAATACAATAAAAATATATATTTAGGTTTCCGGTAACCGGTAAAGATAAAAAAAAGGTGGAATAACTAGTTCCGAGGACGATGTGCATTTCGTCGGGTGGGAAGTTGCCGAGGAGTTTGCCATCCGGGAATGCCGAGAGAAAAGGAGCTTTCGCCTAATCTTTTGTGTAGCCGAGGCGCGTCTCGAATGCAAAGTGTGCCTCAGATGCATTTCGCGGCCCGCCTCGTCTTTCTCTCTCTCTCTCTCTCGCTCTCTCGCTCTCTCTCTGTACTTGTTATGTATATCTTTGCATACAGATATAGATATATGTGTACGTATATATGTATATAGTCGGCAAGCTGTGTAACGTCAAAGTGAATTTATTAAAGCAGAAGGAAGCGGTTTTAATGTGAATCGGGTCTCTTCTCCTTACGCGCGCTCGTTTCTATGGAGAAAGAGGAGCTGTTGGCGGATTGAATAAAAGAGGATACTTAGCATTATGTTTGAATTAAGGATGTTCCTTTAGTTCCTCCTCTCCCTACGTCCCTTCTTTTTTCCTTTTTGTTTTTTTTTTATTTATTTCGTTGCCTAGTGGGAAGTTTAGCGAGAGTTCGCCGGTTATTTCCGCAGATAGGCAGGAGATTTATAAAGTTTTTAGTTCAGTTTTGTTTTTAGCTTTCTTTGGAATTCGAGGAAAGAAGTTTAGCAGGCATGGCTGAAGACAAGTTTTAAATGTTTAGTTCCTCGCATGCTGAATTATTCCTGCATGTCAAAACTTTACTTCAACTAGTTTGATAATTTATCCTCCACTTTGCTTAAGCTTACTTTGAATGATGGAAACAATTTTTCAAAAGATATTTCGAAACAAATTAATTAATAACCCTGATTATTAAAGTATTATAAATATCTTTGTTATGGATATGTTTTGTTTCAATGAATAATTTTCGTTTTATATTTTATCAAAAAAACATTTTATCGGAAACTAGTATGGCATCTATTTATAAGTCTACAATGTTTTGTATGTTAGAAATTCTTCGTTATAAATTTTTCAAGTAAATAATTAACGTGCTTTAAGTTGCGCATTGTATTAATGTTAACCTTAATAAGGAAATATTTTAAAATTGTTTATGATGACAAAAAAAAAAAAAAAAATTAAAAATTAAAAATCATTTGAAAATGTTATCTTTTATTATCAGCAAATGGAAAAATTTTAAAGTGGATATGAAAAAATATTTTGTAATTTAATATAAACTTCATTCGTATACAATAACTATAGTAAACTACAATTTATTTTACAATATGATTCTTATAATGAAATTCTGTAAAATAGTTTTATGGTTATTTGAAAATATTTTCTTATTTATTTATATTGATACAACTCGATGTTGAATAAATTTTTCATTTAAAAAAATAATCCTCAATAATCCATGAAATTCATGTTTTAGTTGATAATTATTAGTTTAATTTAAAATAGGTTTTAGATAATTAAATAAAAAATAGTAATACTACTACTAATAATAAACGTCATTAAAATAGGACGTTGAGTAGGATCATTAAAGCAAAAGTTTTTCTTTGCACAAACTCGACTCATCGGCGTTCTAATGCAAATAGCATTTTGACGTAATGAAAAGCAGTCGCGAATGTTAAAAAAAAGAAGAAAAATAAATACATAAATAAATAAAAAATGTTTAACCGCGGTTTGACTGAAAAATTCTCAGTTTGTAAAAGAAAAAAATGCACCAATACTCGCGAGCATTATCTCTCTCTCTCTCTCTCTCTCCCCCCCCCCCTCTTTTTCTGTAACAGCACATCATGAGCACTCTATAAATACACGCTGATGATTTATTCGCGTCGCGATGCATGCACCAAGAGCTTACGCGTACCAGAGTTTGCGTCGTCGTCATCGTCGACGTTGAACGTTTAACGCTTATGTCACCGATCCCCAGGAGTAGTTTTTCTCCCTTTTACTCTCCTCGTCATTGGTAATTATATGGATAGTTGTACATATATATATATATATATATATATATATATATATATATATATATATATATATATATATATATATAGGCACGTGCTTGTATACGGTATCTCTTATCAGTCCCTCATGGATTTGTATCGCTTATGCAATAGAGCCAATGAATGCGGTCGCTTACTGCGTCGCGATCTCCTCCGCTCTTCTCTCGTTTTCTCTCGCTCTCCTCCGTTTTGGTCTGTGTATGCGAACCTTGTGAAACTAGGCGTGCGAACGCTCGCTTATAATCGAAAGAGATGAGTATGCACTTGACGTCGACCCCGTTTTTGTTTTGCTTGTCTTCGTGCAACTTTTAATATATTTTGTACAAATTCAATGCTTATTTTACTTTTTTACACTTTTTTTTTTTTCATCATTTCTCGGTAGGAAAAATTTACATTTTTAATATCGTCAAAATGAAATCAGCTGAATTAAATTTTGATCGATTTCAAAATGATTTTATCAGTTGATAAAGAAAAAAATGAAAATTTATTGGCGATTCATTTACAAAGTGATTGCGTGATATTTTAGGGTAGATATTCGCGAGAATACGAGATGGCGGAACAAATAATTAAACATTTAAACGCATTTCATATATTGAAATAATTTAAAATCTTTACAAACGCATTTCACGTTGTATTTTGCTCGCATATTTATATTATAGTAAAAGCTTTTTCGATATCGAGGTTCATTCAACTTTTATAAAATGATTTAAAATTTATAACAAGAAAAACAATTTTTTTTTTTATTTCATTTTCATAAAATATTCCCGGTTAGAAAACAATTTAAAAGTTTTGAATTTTATCAATTTTTATAAAATTGATTAAAATTTTATTAATGCAATAAAATTATTTTTAAGTTGTAGAAACACTTGTATTAAGCATAAATTACGTATAATCAAGTTAAATTATTAAATTTTCGTTTTATCCACTAATAATTAATTCGAGTGCTTAAATTATAAGCAAAGTTATTAATGGTTTAAGATAAATAACAAAGTAGAATTTAATATTTCACATCAATTTAATGTTAATAATGCTCCACATAATAGCTTTTTGCATTGATATACACACCCAAATTCATTGTATGATGCATCAAAGCCGGATAAATGCATATTTTGCATTTTGAATAGACCAAGTGATATTCAATTATCTGAGTACATTTTGCTCATGAAACTATGGTCACTTCTGAGTAAATCTATTTAAATTCTAATGCATGTATTCCAAATGTAAAAGCATAATCTAAAGCCCGATTACGTCATCGAAATAGGAAGTAAATGATTAAATAATCGATAGATACATACCGATTTTACAATTGAAATGTCGCTATGTAACAACCAAATCCAATGCGATTTGATAATTATTCCAATTAAAAATTTTATTTCGATCATAATGTTATTAAATATTCCCTTTTTTTTTTTTTTTTTAAATTATTAAAAATATTAATCTCATATATTTGCATAAATTATATATTGACGAACGGCAAATGTTGATCAGTCGCATGATTTATGAAAGTAATAAAGATAAATAGCCGAATTGCTATTAATTAAAAATGTATCCTTGTTCGAACAACATTTCTCGAAATCCTGTACATGCACTTTCGTAATAAATACCACTGTTCTTCCAGTAACTAGGCAACGAAATTCCTTTGAATAAACTGTAGAAGAAAAGTATTTCTTCGCGTCCTTAATTCCAACAGATTCCGATGTCTAAGCCGTCATCCTTCTCAAATGTTAAAGGTAAAGCTCAAAAGCGTTTGTAGATAAACCTTATAGTTTCTCAAGAAATCAAAAAGCTTTAGGTCGTATATCTCGGAATCGGATACTTGCCAAAGAGAAAGAGGGAAGGGAAAATTTGGCAAGCTTCGCGTTTCTAGAAATGATCAAGGCCTACGTTACCAAAGCTCGCATTCTCTTTCGCGCATAGCTCGCAGGTATTTTACGGTGGTTATGGCGTATAAAGCTTTATACCTCGTCGCTTTTGACGGTGGCCCCGAGACGTTTGTAAAGCCGTAAGTAGTCCCTAAAAAAAAAAAAACTACGACTGACATATTCCTGACGTAAATGAAAGTATAAGGGGGAGAAAGAAGGTTTTTTATGTTTGAAGGAAACGTTTATCTTCGTCTTCGACGTCCTTTCCTTGAGCAGATTTATGAAAATCGCTTTGAGTGCACTCCATTGTAAGGATAACTTTTAAGCGAGAGAGGAAAGAAATTTTAATATAGAATACTCGAAAATAATATTTTTTTCAACAGAATTAAACGAAATAGATCGTTTGTTGTTTTGAAATAAAATATTTCAGCGAACATCTTTACGTATCAATGTTTTTCATCGAAGTTTTTAATTAACTGCTTTTCAATTAATTACAGCGATAAAAATATTTACTCAATGGTAAGAGACAAGGGCGGGGGGGGGGGAGAGAAGAATAACAATGCAAATAAATTTAAAAGAAACTTTTCCAACGCTGCATAATTGTAAAAACGAATGAAAATCAAATTAAAAATATAACAGGAAGAGATTCATTAATAGAAAAGAATTTCGTTGTTACGTTTTTAAAAGCAAAATTATGTGAAAGCTATACTCGTATACTAGTTTATTTAAATGTTTAATATCCCTCCGCATTCTCTCTTAATGAAATTAGCGGACAATTGCATGAAAAACCATTTACTTTGCATAAATGATAAAACTCCAAGGTAAAACACAATCCGGCTTATTATACCGCTCTCTAATTTCGGCTTTAATTTTATTAATGATAAGTAAAAATACCGAAACAAAAACGTTTGTCCTTTCATTTATATCCTCCTGATTCTACGTTTCAATTCAAAGAGGCGCTATGGCATTATCGTCAACAAAACTTATACACGAAGAAAATCCCTTTCGACGACCCTCCGCACGTCAATTGGATCATTTAATTTTTCCGCATTGTGAAAGCTTCGCCGTCGCTAAAAGCTCCATTTCGAGACCTTAAGTGCAAAGATAATTGCAGAGAAAGCATCGCGCAGAATCTGGCTGCAGCGAGTCGTGCAATTTCGGTTGAGAAGTAGAATATCTACCTCGCGCGAACCGTAATAATATTTACAGTAACAGCGGCAATAGTAATACCAGAAGTCTTGATAAAAAAAACCTGTGCTTTTAATTAGCTTTTAATCCCTAATGTAGTACGCGAATCCCTTTTCAACGGTGCGCTTTCTTTTTTTTTTTTTTTTTTCTCGAGCGCTCTCGGGGATATTTTCAACGACCTTTTACCTTTCTTTTATCTCTTCGAATTAAATCTCATGAATTTTAACTCCATACGGGGAATATACCCTTCCTTCCTTTTTTCTTTAGTTTCTTTTAACTTGGTTAAGGAGACCATCGAGCTTTGATACCGATGAAATTTCAAGATATGTTTCGCGCGATGTTGAAATATCGCTCTGGCCTTTCAAACGTTATCATCAATAGCTTTTTTAACGCCTTCGTTTTTTTCCATAAATTTGCCCTTTATTTTTGAAAATATAAGGATATTTTTTATCGATTTTTTATTTCGTTTTGTATATAACGGTTTTGGAAAATAAGCAGAGTTCGCTGAGCCCTGGAAGATCGGGTGTGGAGACTGAACGACGAGACATTTTTTTATTTTTCGAGAAATTAAACGAAGCGTGAACGAAGATGATGATAAAAGGCGTTTTCGTGATATACGACGCGGTGGTCGTTTATTCTTCGTTTAATTTCCTGAGGGCAAACAATTTTTTTACCATTTTTTATGATTAATTTAAAAAGCGAGGAGCATTCTTTGATCAGGATTTATTAATTTATTATTTTATTAAAAATTCAAGTTTTTCATTATTTTTCTGTTTGTAATACCGAAAGTATGACAGTTTTTTAAATAATACTCGTTTAACTTTTTAGTATAAACAATTGAAAGTGAAACATGTTTGAATCTAATTCAATGCAGTATTAGTTCGCTGATAACTTTTGAATAAAACAATTAGTATTCGGAAAAATATTAGCATGTATTGCCTGATTTTTAACAGCGTATTTTAATTGAATCAATATTAATATAATTACGAACAAAAAAAGTTATTTCATGCCATAAGTTAAGCCAAGATTTGACGAAATAAATCGCCCAAACATAAAATTTCCCTTGACGCGAAGGCGCGAAAGTAATAGTTCCTGGTGTCCTTCCAATAAAGCCTAAGGTAAATGAGCGGCGTCTTATGTCTTCCAAACCCAAGGTGCTTCGATCATTCCCTCGACTCTCGTCCTTCCTCGTATCCATTAGAGCGAAACTTCTCTGAGGGGAGGGAGGAAATATCTGCGTTAGAAATAAAGCTTTGACATTTTTCGAGCGACGTAGCTCAACCCCTCGCGCACCATTAAGTCGACATCTGTCGTCCTTCGAGTGTGGCGAGAGCTTAAGAAACGCGAGTATCAAGTGTCTGTTTACCGTCGTCGTGATGTACGCGCGAGAGAGAGAGAGAGAGAGAGAGAGAGAGAGAGAGAGAGAGAGAGAGAGAGACGAAAAGCGAGAATGAAAGAGCGAGGAAGAAAGTGAAACGCTGCAGTAGCGACCTGCAATTTTATATTTTCTCGCGTGCATTGAATCGCCTTTTTCTTCTTTTTTTTTCCGACGAAGGAAATGGAAAAGCAGACGAGTATTTTTTTTTTTTTTTTTTCTTTTGGATTTGTTTTTCAGTGTCTGTTTGGGAGAACGTAAATTCTGCTAGACCGAGAGTGACGTATTGGAATTGTTGGAACATTTTAGCTGCTTTTAAAATTTGTTTTTAGATATATAGTAACGATTATAGCATGAAATTAATTTAATAGGATAGTATATTTCTGTAATAAATATTTAATTAAATTCACGTTTTCTTATATCTATAATTATAAAATTATTGATTAAAATATTCAAAATTAAAAATTTTTTCATTCTATTTTAAGGTTACTTTTTTTGCCACCAAATATAATATTTTATTCAAAGGTATATAGCTAATAAACGAGGATTTTGCTTGAAAAACACCGTGACATACGTACACAGAATTTTAATTAATATCTCTATTCCAGTCAAAGGTTTTGTATAGAAAATGTAAAAAAAAAACGGAAAGTAACAAAAGTATCACTCTGAGCGGAAGTTTGAAAAGTTGAACAGTTCGATGAATTCCAATATTGAAACGAGTTCATTCGTCTAGAGTTCGTAGATACTTTCTACCAAGGAAAAAGCTATCAGAGTCTTACAGAACTCACACTTTTTCTAGATAACAATAGCCAAATTGTAGCCGTTACGAAATTCGGTTGCACTTATTTGTACAAATGTATGTATGTATATACATTCTACCGGGCATGGAAATGTAAATCGATCGTCACTCGAGAATTGTTTGTGCCTTACGCTTTTTCGAACAAAAATAAAAAAATTAAAAGAGAGAAAGAAGGATGGAGCAGTAAAAGTTGCACTTCATGATAAGCGCATCAAAGGTGCAGAAGCGCTTTACCGACAACAGAAACTTCGCCCATATTCACCCTGCGCTCAAATGGCTTAAATCATCTTTTTTTTTCCATTTTCAACGTGAAATTTGAAACAGTCGTTTTTTCCAACGCTATCTGTGAAATTCTAAGGATTATAAAAATGAAAGGAAATTTTTATTTTTCTAGCAATTTATTTCAATTTTTCAGCAATTCAGCTTTCTCTTCTATTTAAAAAAAAATGAAAAAAATTGTTTCCGTATAAAAGTTTTTTTTTAAACGAATTAAAGTAAATCTTGATGTGCATTTAAATTTTCAATAGCTTTTCAAAATCCAACTTTTTGTGATAAGAAATTAAATTGGATTAAAACTAAAGCTTTTATCGTGCAAACGTATGTAAATAAAATTAAAAAAAAACTCGAATAAAATTGGATTTTAAACCGTTCGAAAACTGCCAGTCTTTAAGAAAAAGTTTCAGTAGATAAAGGTGATGAGCGGTCAGACTTTCTAATCTCAATCTTTTTTACATCTTTCTCGTTTAACCTAGATAACTTTTCTTTCTTCTTGTACGTAAACCATCATACACTCACATAAACAAGTTTTAAAAAAGAAATAGAAGAACTTTTATTTTTGGAGAAAGTTCATTCGTATAATATTATAATATAAGACGCATAAATTAAAAGCATATCGTTAAAAATTTTTATGTGAACTTCGTTAAAACTTCTTTTCTAAAATTATTTCAGCAAGCTATCAAGATTTATAATTACATTCATTTACTTTAATTTATTTGAAATATGACTCCAAAAAATATAAAAATAAAAAAAACATCTTAATCATAAAAAACCGATTACACTCAATTTATTTCCCGCAAACCAACCGATCACCAGTTAACAGTTTGTTAAAACATTGAGTCTGCTTTTCGCGATGTGGCTCCTCTTCTACGCCAAAACTTTTTTCATCTCAGTCGGCCGTACGATAAATTTCACCACTTGGTTCTCTCTCTGGCTCTCTCTCTCTCTCTCTCCCACTCTCTCTCTCGCTTTCTCTTTCTCGCGCTTTTTTTCTCTTTCTCTCTCTCACTCTCTCTCTTTCTCTCGTTACCTCGGCAGGGCGGAGAAAAGTGACCTCATACGAAAAAGTTTATGGTCTGAAAAATAAAATCTAAGTGAATGGTAAAAAGGGAGCCGGTAAAGAAAGAGAGAAAAGACGAAAGTCTGAAACAAATAGATTAAAAGGAAAAAAAAAAGATTGCGTGTGAGAGAAAGAGGGAAGAAGAGAAAAGAGAGAATGTACGAAGTATGGATAATGAAAGAGGGTACAGAAAAAATGAAAAATATGAGTAGAAAAAGCCAAAGAACATTTCCATTATTCTCTATCTCTTTCAAGGGTTCATTTCCCTTTTCTCATTACCACAGCATAGCAAGAACATATACATATATATTTTTGCCAATATATATTCACAAGCGCGCAATTTCTCAAAGAATAGGAAGTATGTATATGCATACTTTTATAATGTATACACAGTAGGTCAAATATAACTTACTACCGTAAGATTTTTTTTTGAGTGATCTTTCATATTCTATGAAAATACGAAAGAATAATAGAAACATAAAAGTACCTTAAATTTTTCAACTTGCGAATCTGTTTTTCTCTCTTATTCTTTTTTTTTTTTTTTACTATGATAAAATCGGATACGCTTTTTTAAATATTTATTTAAGAATTTGTTTAGCTTTTATAAGTTTAACATTTTCTTTATTTATTCCAAAAAAAGATATAAAGAAAAGGAGAAAACGTTTGCTAAATCTCAAATTGAGCTATAAGTCGCTGAATATTTTTTGTCAAACCCATTATATCGGAATTAAATGCACCATTGACCGTGGTCGATACAAAAAACCTTCCCAGCAATATGCAAGTTTTCTCACGACAAAATACTTCATATATACCGATAGTGTATACAGAAAAGAAAAACAGATCGTGGAAGTGAGAAGTAGAAAAGTCAACGAGCGAGCTGACACTCTCGGGAAAAACCCAGAAAGAATCTAGTCCTGGTTCCTTGGGGGATCGAACGACGACGAGGAGAAAAAAGAGGGACATAAACGGAAAGCCACCAACGAAATAAGGTCGTCGCCAAAACTTTATCACGCGTATAAGGAGACGACAGAAAAGACGCGCTTTTACGCGCAACTCACGCGTAGGTAAACTTTTTTCGACGAAGTAACGCCATTCGCCATAGCATTGAATAAACGTTCCGCACTCTTTCGACTTTTTTTTTTTACACGTTTAAGCATGGGAAAAATATCACGACATTGTGGACGACTAGGTTAGGCATTGTTCAACTTGGTGTGATATCTTTTCACTGTAGCTGCATTTGCGTCCCAAAGGATGCTTTTCTTAAGATGAATAATTAGACGTTGAAAATGTTCGACGAAATTTAAGGTGTGGATTAAATTTATTCAAATTCTTTCTTTAAATAAATTGTACGACGATTGGGACGGAGCTTTGCGTTTTGGCGATGACCAAAGTTTATCACTCATAAAGGAATATATATATTCATTTTTAAAATAAAAATATAATTAATTATTGGAAACAAAAATATTGATGCAAATAAATTAACTTTTAAATTCAGAGAACGATTTGATCGCGTTAAATTTTCGTTAGCATTTTAATTTTAATTTACCTTAGAACAATGTCAACAAACACGTGATTTACATGATTCCTTACTTAATAAAGTAAAATTTCAAAGGGAATATTTACCCTATAAGTGTATGTGTATGTGTGAGTGTATGCTTTCTACTATATTTAAAGTTGGTCTCACTCCGAGAGCTAAGGTAAACGGCATAATCTTCACTTTGAAATGAAAATTTATTTTACGGCTCTTACACAGTGAATATTCACTGCAAAATTAAGTTATACAATGTTCACTTTAACAGAGAAAGAGAGAAAATTTATTCGAGAAGTTTCAGTAAGAGGGGATAGGGAGAGAAAAAGAGAGAGAGAGAGAGAAAGAGAGAAAGAAAGAGACATTAAAATTGATAATAAAGACCTTTTTATTCAGCCGCTACACACACCTTGCAAAATTGATCCAACAACTCTTTAATAATATTGAGAGTGTAATACAGCGCTTGAGCAATATTGAATTCTTTTGGGGATTTATAAAAAGTTTATTAAAATTTTAAACACATCAATAACTAACTTAGTGCATTGCGCAATTTTATTCCAAAAGCCGTTCTCCACTTATATTTTAAGCGCGGCGCTCGTTTAAACTTTTGATGGCTAATAAGGCTCAGTTCTCATCAGCGTAAAAAATTTTTACAGAGAAAATTTTTTTAGATTCCGGCTTTTCCCTTTTTTTTTTTTTTTTCTCTTCTTCCTTTCCTTTCCTTTTATTATATGCCATAGGAATGGTAAGCAAAACTGACCTTTAAATTTAACGGCGTTGCAGTGATGTAATTCTTAAATTTTTCTCACAATCCGCCAAGCCATAACGCAACTAAGAAAATATTTTGAGATCGTGTACGTTAAAATTTAATAATAATTTTTTTTAATTCAACAAATTGCTCGAAAAAATAACATTTCCGGAATTTTACAGGCAAAAGCATAAAAAGTATTGCTCTAAAATTCTTAGTGTAGTCCCAATTTTTGTTTGTCCCACAAATCTTCATGTACATGAAAAGGAAAAAAAGATATAAAAAAAAGCTCGTGGATGGCGCAAAAGTAAAATGACCTTTTTTATCAACGCAAAACAGCGAAACATTTTACTTCGCCTTTCATTTTTTTTTTCTCTTCTTTTAAGTTAGCTAGAACGCCGGATACGCAACTCGCCTTTACAACCGCGTACTTTTTATTTTATAAAATTTTTTATTTTTTTATTTTTACGCTACTCGCGAGTCCTTAAATTATTCCCGAGTGACCACGTAATAATACAACGAGACGTATGTACATACGTAAATGTACGCTCGTAAAAAAGTAATAAAATAAAGGGTGCGCGCGTGAAAGAATAAGAGAGGGATAGGCAAAGGCAGCAGAAGGAAGATAAAGAATAGTAGAAGGATGGCTTTTCCTGTATTCCGCTCAACGGGCAAAGCACACACGTGTAGAGACGTCGACGACGAAGCGGCTCTTTTATTAGGAATTCCATCGACATTTCCGCCACGACGACATAATTCGCGTGTGCGCCGCGCGCGACCTATATACATATTTATGTATACTTACACACGTACATCTTTATATAGCTATGCGCGAGTGCGCGCGCGCGCCACCTTATTTGCGTGTACGTGATGTCGGGCTAGTTTCCATGCTTCCTTCGGAAAAGCAGCCAAACACACAAATATTCAGACACGCGCGCGCACACACATCCTTACACGAACGGGAACGTAATATATTTGGCGCTCCGTAACTCCGTAGATAACTGATTTGTAGTTGAACGTCGAGGTTTTCGGGCATAAATCTCCCTATTCCATCTCTCTCTCTCGCTCGCTCGCTCGTTCACCCTCTCGAACTATACGTTTCCTCCAAAGCAGGACGGCGTTACATCCCTTTATCTCCCCTTGTGCTTATTCTCCGTTTGTCTTAGACTCTTGTTCTTATTCTCGGTTTTCGCCACGTCGTCGTTCCTTCGTTATCTTCACCTCGTGGTCCAGTTTACGATGTAACTTTGCTTATTGCGTCAACTTTTACACACACGTCCAAATCGACGCACATTTACGCGTACATTAATATATAGATAAGAATGGCAACGCTCCTTCTTTTATGATTTATGCTTACGCATGTCACGTTCTGTGTAGTTGCGCATTATACTGCTGTTGTGGTAGCCCCTCGAAGCTTGGCCAACCTCGTTTCCTCGTTGTAATGTAAGCTGACGTTCGCGGATATACGCGCTTACGTTTATCAACGTATTCCCGTATATTAATCCACCTCCGGATATGTACAGAATGCCTCCTCCTGCTTAAATATCATTGCCGACCAAATATTTTCGTATTAAATTTCAAACAATCGCTATCGTAGATTTTACGATACGCAAACGAAATGAATCTTGTTCGAAGGATTTATGTAATCTTTATAAATTGATTCTGGTCATTGTAATTTATTGTTGTAGCATCTAAGATCGTTTCTTAAGTGTAATTAAACGATTAATGATACTTTCATATGATATACATATATAATTAAGAATGCGTACAATCACGCTCTCAAACACAATAATATATTCACGCACACGCAAGTCTGGTAGACATACGGTGGCTTTGATTTATTGTTATGTATAAGGAAACGCTATATTACATCGCGTTTGTATACAAACACGCGAGTTACGCGCCAATGTATACATAAACGCTTACATTCAAACATTATGAAACTTTATTGCGTACATATTTTTAACATATATTCAACGTGAGAATAAATTGAAGTTCATTTTTCTCATTTGATAAATAAATACAAGAAGATGTGTGAAAAAGATTTCAATTCAAGATTTAGAAGAAATTGTTTATTTTTTCATCGTTCATTATTTATTAAAGAATTTATAATTCTTTTTTTTTTCAGGAAAAAAGCTTAACTATTTGAAAAATCTACATTTTTCAGTCTTCAATTTTTTATACAATGCAAAATTATATTCGAGTGGAATATTGTTGATAATTCACATTAAATGTTAAAAGCGAGCACATCAATTTATTAAAAATATGACTGACTATCTTATCCTTTGTGTAAACCAACGCGCGCATACGTATACATAGTAAGTAGTGCAAACAACCAAACGTAAACATAACATACAATACGTATGAGAGTAAGAGGTCGGGAAAAAATATCCTCGCTGCACGTGCTATATATAAGCGGGACAGTTCCGCGCGTGAAACAACGTATACACACACATACAACCGCCTACACACACACACACACACACACACAAGCGCGCTTATAAGCTCAAAGTGAGCGTGACGCAAGCGAGCGGTTATACGGGCCGAGAAAAATAAAAGCCCGGGAATGTTAAAACGAGGAGAGAAAAGCCTGCTACAACGACTATACTATACGCGCCGTATGCGAAATGGACCAGAGGAAAAAGAGGAGAACAAGGAGGAGAAGGAGGAGGAGGAGGAGGAGGAGTAGGTCGAGGAATCTCGCTTCGAGGCTTGCGATATTATTTTCGCTTTTACGAGGACTACAGAACCGCCGCCGCGAAAATCTTATTAAAGGAAAATACAGCCGTATAATAGCCCGTCTTTTCGTCTCCACCCTGGATTTCTCTTCTTTCTCATATTATACGTCTAGGAGCAATTCTCTCCGCGTAACTATAATGCGCGATTGGAATTTTTCACTTTATCCAGGCATGCGAACTCTGCTCTGGAGGACAAACGGCGCGAGAGCGGTACTCGTCCTCGATATAAAAGTTATAATCGATATAGATTACAAGAATTCTTGGCGCTGTGAACGGGATTCGCAATGCTTATTTATCGAGTGATTTGTAACTGCGAAAAATCGAATCGACGTTTTTTTTTTTTTTTTTTTATCGTAGAAATAAAAATAAAAACAGAAGCGGATTATAGAGTTTTGATTAATATCTTTAAAATTTAATTGATTGTAGCCTAACTAATATTTTTTATAAATTATTCGTCATAAGTCAGTATAAAATAAACGTAATTTGTTGATTTTAACCAACGAATATACATGTATCTATAAAGTTATTAATGTGCACGCATATTGCATTCTCGTTGGCCAATGTGCTTTAATGAATATTTTACCAAGTGAACTCGACCTCGTTAAATTAAATATATTATTTGGATAAAGTAAATAAATTATTATTATTATTGTTGTCGTCATTATTATAATACTTATGAACATAATCGTCAGTTATAATAACCCGACGTTTCGTGCGTTGCGCATTAATAAATTTTCGCGCCCATGTTATATCGCCCACGCTCGAAAACAAATTCAATTGAAAATCCGCAATTAAAAGTTAATCTTCTATAAAACGAACGACCCGCACACACGGTATCCGAGAAATCCCGTCGCTCCGATATCACTCGAGCGCGTAAAATTCATTCTCCGTGCCAAAAGTAAAAACAAAAAGGAAGTAAAAAAGGCAACGCATCCAATACGGTGCGCTTTTCCAGTTATCGTCGATAATATCGTTCGTTTGTATTACTAAATATGTATATGTATGTACGCATATAATTAGTTAAATGTTTTCCAAACGATGATAGCGCAGCTCGAGCGCGAATAAAGTTTTAAGTAAAGTTTACCAGCTTCTACAGTTTCCGAAGAAAAGTGTACGCGTTACTCTCCTATCTTCATTTCCACTCTCTCTCTTTTTCTCTCGTTTGCATCGAAAGTTAAGCCGATATTGACGTTCCTCTTTTGCTCTCTTCCCTCCCTGCAGTTTCGATTCTTTTCAAAGGGGGTTAAGGAAGGTTTACGACGACGTACCAGCATCGGTTTGTTCGTAAAAGGTTCGCAAAAACTAGACAAACGCGCACAATTTGTCAGGAGATGCTCTGCTACTTGTTTTTTTTTTTTTTTTCTGTTCAGTGGATAAAATGGAGTAAAATAAAAAAAAAAAAAAAAGAAAAAGGTAAAGCTATAAAATCAGTCGATGTGTTTTCACATTAGGGTTAATAGTCCGCATGTGCGTGTACTTGCGCACGTATAGGAATGACTCGAACACATGGTATTAAATTGGAATGGCCGTAAATTTAATGGGTACTTTTTGATCCGTGATAAATGTATCTATATATATTTATTTATTTATTTTACGTTAAAAAAAGGAAGGAAATTTGATTGAAACCGTAACTGAATAATGTTCTTATGACTATAAATTTTAATTTTTAATAATTAATATTTATTAAATTTATTTGCTTTATTAAGTGTAAAAAATGGATTTTTATTTTAAATTGCATTATTTAAAATACGTGATTTATTTATAAAATTAAAACTTTTATTTATTTTCTTACTACTTATTTATAGAAAGTTTACGTACTTCACAGAAGTGGAAAAATAAATAAATAAATAGAAACCTCTTCCGTATTTTTATTACTTAGAAAATCACCAATGATCAATAAAAAAGATTTTATTTACCAATCGAAATTCGTGATTGATCGGTAGAAATTTAAATTACTCACTTCTCGATTGAAATAACTTCAAATTCCAGACCTTGAAACACATGAAGTTGAAAAAAAAAAAAAAAAAAAAAACAAGTGTTTGAAGGCTGCTAATCCCAAAAAAAAAGTATTTGAACTTCCGCTTTGTTGATTTAAGCAGCAAATGAAATAAATAAAAAAAAATAAATAAGTAAAAAATAACCATAACTTAAAAGTCTATCAAAGGCGGGCGTTGTATTATCATCGAGTGAAGTGATTTCTCTGCGATAAAAGGAGCTAAAAAAGACTAATCTTATCGAAAAGGTCTTGCGATGACCTTCGCATACTTTCAGGTGAATGCCAGAGTTTATTCAAAAGTCGGTGCAGGAAGTGAAACCTCAATTACTTATATTGTAATATTAATTATACATGGCGTTGTCGATTGATGCTGTCGGCTGGTGATGTGGCCTTCACCACGTCGTTTTTAGAAAGAAAATAGGGTCATCTATTAACTGAGACGAACTCTTAATTAGATTAGTCAATGGCGACTTGCGTTTTTTGTAGGTTTACATCTTGAGGAACTAGATAAAGATTACTGTTTCTTTAATTAGATTTGTCTCGTTCATCGTAAGACTCATTCAATTTCCTTTAAAGGATTAACTCATTAAGGCCTATGCGAAACCCAGGCTATGAAGGATAAAAATAACCACGTCAAAGTGGACATGGCTGAAAAGTAAAATACCCGTATTTTTTGTTTTTTAATTTAATTTTTTATTGCAAACTAATTATGTCATTTGATTCTACAAAAAAAAAAAATCATGAAAAAATTGTTTGTAACAACTTTTTGTCCGAGTAATTCATATTGTAATAAATCGTTACAAAACAATTTAGTATCACCGGAACCGTTTCCGACCCATGCTTACGCTATTGCAAATAACAAAAAACGAACATTATATATACATATATGCGCAAATTTCTTGTTTAGTAGCTTAATCAAAGTTCAATGATTTAGAAAACGTAGTAAAATGCAAGTTGGAATGAGACACTCATCGACTCATAAAATGTATCGTACTAAAAATTTTTTCAAGTTTGAATATGATAAAGCGGAAACTTTAAAATTATTTCCTTAAAATTTTTAAAATTAAGTTAATTTCGAGTATTTTTAAATATTAATTTTGTTTTATGAAGTTTAAAAATTTTCTACTAGTGCTCATTTATCATTTCCAAACAAATAAAAACACACCGGTGTGCATCGTGAACTTCATTTAAGCGTGTTGAAGTTTATCTTAAATTAAAATTAATTTAATTACAACGATTGCCTCAACTCCAATTTGCGGTGAAAATTTTCCAATAATTATCCAAGCGTTTCCTTATCAATGCAAACTCGCTACAAATTTAATCTTAAAAGTACGCTTCACAATTTACTCGGCAGTGAGATGTACAAGATTCCGCATACAGTAAAACGGCACAGACTGATATCTTCTCTATGCAGTAGCTATTCACCTATGTATATACACACACACACACATATATATATATATATATATATATATATATATATATATGTATATAGATATTCAACCGAATGGAGTCAATTGTTCGTCGCATACATGTATAGCAAACCAAGCGCGAAGCTAGCCAAGCGGCAGCTCAACGTGACTATAGAAATCCGGTGGCGGCGCCTCTTCGTCTGTCTTCTCTTTCTCCTCACCTCGACTCGAGATGTATGTGCACCGCTATCCCTATAACTGTCTTTCTTATCCTCTCCTCGCAGTTTGATGTATTCCGCTAGTCACGCCGGCATCGGTTGCGCTAACTTTGCTCAGGCATTCTCAAGTTGTAAACTTCTTTATCGTGGAGAATTTTTGCCACTTCTCGTGCCGTCGGAAAAACCTACTGTCGATTATGAGATGAGACGGGGCGAAAAAATTACCGATTAAAAACTTGCAGCCGTTGATTCGATTTACCAAAGAGCCGTACCTACGTTCGCTCTATCGAGTAAAGCTCCGGGACAAACAGCTGCCTCGCTAATAACGGAGAGAGTTGGAAGAGCTTTTTTGTGATTATGAAATTTTGTCCAAGCGCATCATTCTACTTGAATATATTGATCGAATGTTGTTAAAATATTACGAGATGAGGATTTTAAATGTTGCGAGTAAATTTGATTGCTCATAATTTATTTGTTAAAAAAGTTATCAAATATTTAATAATTTCGAGTGTTATAATGAAAAAATTATATGTACCATCATCTTGTTATTTTATTTAAAGATATTGAAAAAGTAGGAAAAAATTCCGGAATTTTGTTAAATCATGCATTCTAAGGGTAAATCAAGTTTTTTTTTGCAAATTGAAAAGTTTAAATATTCTGTTAAAAACAAGTTGTAAAGTACATTTAAGTTGTAGAGGTATTTGTATTTTTAAGTGAAATGCGAACAAATTTTTTTTTTTTTTTTTATAGACAAACGCACAATGAAAATTGAATACGATATCGAAATCAATTCCGCTACTTTTTTTCATTGGCATACTGCAAATATTAAAAAAAAAAAAAAAAAAAGTAAATATTTTGTTATTTTTACATTTTCTATACGGAGTTATTATTTCGCAAGGGAATGAACATGCTATAGGTGATAAAATTAAATGAAATTTATTTAATATTTATAAAGTTTATGTGAAACGTAACGCGAGGAAAAATTGTATCTTACGCATCATCTGACGTAAAACATATTGCCAAAAAGTAATAATTTGTAACGTCAAGTAAAACTATAATTCAAAGTGTAAAGTATCCATTTACGAGCTTTTAGTACTAGGCGGTAAAAATACGATATAACGTAATTATCAACCTGGAGGTGGAAAAATCCTCATCATCGTCCGCAAATAAACCGTCGTAAATTCTCTCCGCTAAATCTTCGCGTAATCGCGTTCGCTAAACTTTACGCTAATAGTAATAATTAATAGCCGTTATTACTCCGCAAAAAAAAAAAAATAAAAAAAAAAAAAAAGCAATCAGTATATATCATATAATTTGCTAAAGCGGTCCTTGCGCGACAAAGTTGATCGAGCGTTAGTCAAACCGTTTTCTCCGACGCTGGGCAAGCTCTGGCAGCCTGAACTATTAGCAAAATTGCCGACCGCAAACTTTCTGCCGGCTTAAACTTGAGCCACTGACGCTTCTTGTAACCATATGTGCGCCCGCAAATTGGTCGGCGTTCCCCTCTACAAAACAAAGTATGCGTGTGCCTGTACGTATGTGTGTGTGTGTGTGTGTGCGTCTGTGTGAGTCTGTGTGTACCAACGCATACAGCGCGCACCGTGTCATTATGAAGTCTAGTCTATCGGCCGGCGACACAGGGTTCTGGAAAATTACCGAGAGGAATGCGCTCCTTGTGAAAATGACTTTCAATTGTTTTGACAAATTACAGAGTCTCAGAGTACGACGATTTTCGCGCAAACTCAACGATACAATAATGTTTGCACGGGAGATTGATTAAGGTATACGTAAGGTCGTCATGGTTATGCAAGGTTTATATGTTGCAAAGTTATTCCATATACGAGGATTTTGACGTTTCAATATGTTTCTGGACTCCTGAATACGCTTTGGTTTCGTACTACATCGTCGCCAATTTTGGATTTGGCATTGTCGAGCTTTTGCTTCATTGTACTTGACATATGGAAACAATGACGTTGCGAAACCTGGGAAATATTCGTACGATTGCTTAACCCCCATTCGAGACTGATTAACAACACTGTGCGGTAATGCAATTTCTACTCAAAAAGATTGCGGTAATAATAGTACGCTTCGACTTTATGATTTTTAATTGTCTTATTGATGAAATATTGTTTTTTTCTTGCTTTTTATTGTCAAAAAAATTCATTAAAATCTTATTCTCTGAAGAAATCACTTTTAAATGACAATCCTTGTTTAAACAATAATCATCCTTTGAAATATTTCTAATTATTTCGATTGTACGATGAAACATCGATATTGCATTTGTTAAAAAAATCTTTTGATTACCTACAATCTTCTACATTTTGTAATTTTCACTTCCTTTTATCTCTATGAATATGAAAGCAAGAGGATTTGCGATAGCTAATAGTGAGAATTAAAGAAATTCTGATGAAAATAGTTAAAAAAAAGTTTCGAGAAAAATTTCATTGTGAAATTAAGTAAGGCTCTTTAATTATCTAAAATTTGAAAGCTTCTACTTTATCAGTCTACTCCCAAAATTTTATTTTTTGTTGATTTCATATAGATGGATGTTATAACTCGAAATTATGTAGATTTGAATCTGAATTGAAAAGTAATCTGATTTTTTTCGATTATATTCCGTATAAATCTTTAATATAAGGCCTTTGTGATCGTTTCAAGTTCTTCTTTAATACATGAAAAATATTCAATGAATTTAAATTTAGAACCAGATCTCAATAATTACAGATATATATCTTATTAAATTATTACAAAATGAAACATGAAAAATGTAGAAATCTAAAGCGTGGATCGAAATTTAAAATGACAAAAAAATATTCGGATAATAGTGTATCATAAAGTTTTGATAACAAACCTACGGTCAAACTCAGAGTCTGTAACAATTAACCTTGATAAAAAAGCTCTTAACTATACAAGGGGAACTAACTAACCTCCTTATTGACACTTTCTTTTTCCAAGCTTCTATAATGCCAATTGTCGAACCAATAAGGCGCGCAGGAAAGACTCCCGACGACGACGGCGAAAACTCACTCCTTGGAACTATATTTTCCGCGGGATAAAGTAGCACTCAAGGAGAATCGGATTAAAGAAAAATGAGTTTCGCAGTGGCGGTGACGCGCGCGTTATTTGAAATAAAGAAAAAGTAAAAAATAAAGAAAAGAGGGACAGCCAAGTCGATGTATGTGTGTGTATGTATATATATAGATGCGAAAAGCCACCTCAAAGTCTCGCTTTCTCCCATTCCACTGGAGAGAAATAAATGTCGCAAAAAGGGATTCGAAAGAAAAAAAAAAAGATTGTAAAATGCAGAAAAGGGCGTCCCGCTAAAATGCCTTCATTTTTCTTGGCGTCGCGATTTCTTTTAGAAAAAAATCTTTGGCAACGACTTTTTCTCTCGCGCTTATGTGTTGCGAGATCGCGCTTTTTTATATTCATTTTTTCTTCATTATTAATTTTTTTTTATCAAGTATAAAAACGTTGGTACTTCACTAAAGTTGTCTCGTGAAAATAAAGAATGTAGGGTTACAAATGTTACATGGGATTTTTTCGAAGAAATATAAATCTTTAAAGTTTTTCTTTTTATCTTGTTATTGATCATTGACAATAGAATGTTATCATTATTACATTTTCACTTCAAAATAATTAAAGCGTGAATATTTTTCAATACAGTATTTATCGTACATTCTTTACTTCAGTAAAATTTATTTTCCCCTTATTGCAAGGAAGAAACATTTTATATGAATTTTTGAAGGAAAATATTTTATTTTTAAATTCACAATTATTTTTTCTTATTGACTTTACTCTTTATGTATACGTGCATATATGTGATTGAAAAATCAGATCTGCATTCAACGAGTCTCTTCACAATTTAACATAGTTAAATTTTTATTTTTTTTCTTCAGCGTTGGAAAAATATAAAAACTTTCATCTTTAAAATTTAAAATTTATGATATTTTTCAGCAAATGTATAAACTACCGACGTATGATTTAAAGAAATAATTTGGAAAAGCGAAAAGTCCATCATTTATCGACTTTGTCGTCACATGAATTGTCCGTTCTTTTGATCGCTCGTCGTTGCGACAATTTCGCGCTACCTGTATTTTGTGTATATATATATATGAGAGGGAGAGAGAAATAGAGATAGAGAGAGAGAGAGAGAGAGGATGAAGAGAGCGAGTTGCGCTGCAGTAGTACAGCGGCATTCAAAAGCTGGTAATAAATCTCGACGGCCGGAACGGAAGCGCGAACGCTTCTCCTCTTGCGTTACTCCGCGTACGAACGACTCTACGTAGAAATTACGTCATATTACACAAGGAGCGAAAGAGCAACTGTTCCTTCCCACTGCTGCCGCTACACTTATCCCGCAGGAAATGGAATTTACGCTCTCTTTCTATCCGCGCGCGCGTGTGTCGGAGGAAAATCACTGCGAGAGAGTTGCTCAAATTAACACGTCGGAATTTCGCAAGGGACGAGGAAAAAGAACACAACGAAAGACAGAAAGAAAAAGAGAGAGATAGAGAGAGAGAGAGAGAGAGAGAGAGAGAGAACGGAAAAGCAAATGAACTTCTGGTTGGTCTAGACTCGTCAAAATGCAGCGAGCAAGCGGCCGAATAAAAAAAAAGTAAGGGGCGAAGTCTGCGGAAATTATGCAACTACTTCGTAGAATTATTAAAATGCTAGAACTAATTTCACCCTATGTGTATCTCCGGATCCCATGAAATTTCCAGAGAAAAATTCGCATGTACGAAAGAAGCTACTTTTTTTTCGACTGCGAACTTTTTTACTCACTTTTTTCGTCGGAGAGTTTTGGGGATAATTTTCGTGGTTGCTTAAAGCGATTATTTGGTGATATTGTTAAGGAATAAGAAACGAGATATAGTTATGCTCCCGCTTCGTGCGTTAGAGAAACGTTGAAACAAATTTTGAAAATTTATTATTTCGTAAAATGCGATTTTCCAGACGATGCATACGAAAGAATTTTTATAACGCTGCTTAAACTTAACACGTGCTCTCTTGCGGTATTTGAGCTCACTACTCGTTTTTGTAGCGCTTTGTTTTAGGCTTGCATTTAATTAAAAAATTTGTTTACTTAACTTTTTTTTTTTTTTTTTTTTTTTTTATTATCGTGTTACCTACACGTTAATTTTTTAATTATTTGATTAAATTTTTACGTAAGTAAAGCGTGATTTGTAATCGGATAACGTCATAAAATAATTTCTAAATTAATTCTTTTCCGTAAAATAACAGATTTTCTTCAAACATTATCTCTATTACATCAAGGATACATTTTAATTAAATTTCCTTACGCGGAAAGAAAAAATCGTGTGAAAAAGTTGAGAAAAAAAAAAAAAAAAACACGCAAAAGATAAAAGTATGAAAAATGTGCAGTAGCAAAATTGAGAGCATCATAAAAAATATCTCATACGAGTTGATAGCAACACCTCACATACACCCGGAAGTACGGTTGGGTTGAGAGAAGTAAGTTTAGCATAGAAGATGGGTAACGGAAGACTTTACGCTGCAGAGGCTTACTTCGAAATTGAGAAAGATGAACTACATTTTGCATTCTCCCCCCCCCTCTCTCTCTCTCTCTCTCTCTCTTTCAATCTCTCGTCTCTTTTTATACTTGTGCACTGTTTCCGTGCGTTTCTCCGAAGCGGAGCAAATGGGGAAGAGACGGTGGAGCCTATTTATTTTACTCGAAACGATATATAAAGTTTGTACGGTGTTATATCAGATTATATGCGCCCGTATAATAACAAAATACTCTCACTTACGTTATTTCAAGCGAAATTTCGAATCTGCCCCGTCGACGTAACGGGACGCTATTATATTTGCGTTAGAGAACTTCGTAGCACATTCCCGGCACATTGTTTTCATTGTATTATTTCCCCGGTGACTACTTCAATTTACTTTTTTAATTTTTGAACCAAGCTATAACGGCTCTCTTTGTTTTATAATTTGCAAGATAAACAAATAATTAGATTATGCATTCGAATATGTGCGAGCTTTAATTTCGTTAGTATATTCGTTTCAGTTAAATTAATTAATTTTCATTTATGTATTAAATTTATTTATTTATTTTACTCTATATTATATTGGCACGTAGCAGGGACATAATTTTTGTAAATTACGTGCAACAAAAAAGAAATTATAAATTATATATCATTTAAAAAACTTTACAGAATTTAAAGTCGAATAAATGCGTAAGAATATCGTTCGGTTCTTAAATTAAATTTTTGATTATTTTAAAAGAACGTAAATCTCAAAGTAATCTGTAAAAAAAAAAAAAAAAAAAAAAAAAAACTAAAGAGTAATCACGGATAAAAAATTAATATCCTTACATCCTACGATTCATTCGCAGAGGCTCAAAGAGATCGTGTCTCGACCCTCATCAGCCGTGGATTTTTTTCAATTCTCACCGCCTTCGACATTCAATTCGTTCATTCGTCGACTTTTCTTCGCTTTTCTTACGCGCCTACATACACGCGCACACATACATCCAGAAACGTAATAACGCGTAATCTCGTCGCTCTAACGAAGATTAACACGAGACGCTTAGCTCGCTCGTAGAATCCAATCGGTATGTACAGCTGGCGATGCGAATGAAATTAATAAAAGGAAGAGGAACGGAAGGTGCGAAGCTCTCGAATTACCCGGTAATTGAAATTGGCGCACGTTAACGCGCGAGAGATATTGGGAGGGAGTGGAAAAGTAATGATAAACAGTCGAGCGACGCTGTTATATATATATATATATACACGATACAAACGATTCGCGTGTGGCTTCACGGCTTAAGCCAAGCCGTCGTGGCTTTCGGACGGCTGCTTTTTGCATGTTCACGGGTTACGATTAAATTGTCGGTGTTTATGAAACTATTGCGATTTTAGTGATCCAAAAGAGAGATAACGAGGGTAAAGAGATTATTTTTTCGACAAAATAAATTTGATTCTTTCGATGGTTCGAGAAGATCAAATAAAATATTTCAATGTAACAATATAAGTAATAAAAAGTAACCTGCTGTTTATTAAATAAAATCTAAAATGAAAATTTTAATTTAAAAGAGCAAAAAAATAAAGAAATGGTATTTTATTTAAAGAACAATAGCAACACTTACATAAGAAACTAATAAAAACGTGTTTTTAATTATTTTATTTTATCTAGTTTCATCCGCACAGTTAGACTCTCAAGAAAGAATTTTCGATTCCAGGTCATGCGCGATTTTTATTGAACTCTTGAGGGCATTTTCTCGTGCCAAAAAGTAAAATTTATGAGCTTCTGTTTGATTTCGTAAGACCCAGTTACACTCGTAACAATTATTTTAGTCAAATATTTATTTAACTCTCTAAGTAAAAATTTATTGAGCAATGGAACTTGAAATTCAATTTGATGTTATTGTTAGATGTAGCGTAAGAATTATAAATTTTAAAAAAAACTTATTTAAAAATTAAATTTATAGTAAAATTTAAAGTTTTATTTGTTTATTAGTTTCGTAAAGTTAGCTAGATGTTAAGTTTTAAATACATATTGGTTTACTCAGACCGAGCGTTATCTACTTAAGCCAACTTTTCCGCAGATCGATAAGAGGGCAAATATTTGTAAGACGGAACGGATGAAGACGGTAAAATAAGATGAGTCTATTTAATATGAATCGAGCAATATTCTGGAAAGTAATAAAAATTTGAAGATTATCGTAAAGTAGATTTTAATCGCCTTTTGAATAAATGCTTTCGATAGCTTTTTATTTGTCTTCTTTCGGATGAAGATCAATTTTCAAATTTGAATAGAGATCCGTTTTGATTTTGGTATTCTACGTGTGCACGTTGTGAAGAAAAATTACACAATTTATTAAAATACTTCATTTATTTAATTATTTTCGGCTTTGTTATATCAAAACATTGGGCTAAATTGTTATATTAAAAGCGGGACTTTAGTTCTTAAAAAGTACTCGAGTTTGCCAAAAAATAATTAATCATTATTATACGCGTTTAAAAGTAAGCGGCATTTCAGAGACAGAGCAATTAGACCGACTTAACAAAGACATAATTCTGTAAAGATTTTTCAACGTCAAACTGTAAGAACCGAGGAAAAAGAAAAAATGGAGCCGTTAAACGAGGCAAATGAACAAAACGGCCAACCGCAAGAAAATGACAAAGCAGCGAAAATTCCTGTTAAAAAAGGGGGAGAGGGAAACCCTTCAGTTTTCATTTTCTCAAAAAAGGTGAACGCTGCTCTGATCGATTTAAATTCTTTTCCTCTCTCTCTCTCTCTCTCTCTCTCTTTCTCCCCCATCTCTCACTTCCTTCTTTAATAGCCGACGACGGCAATTTTCATTTTTCCACGTTTTCTGGGTCGTTTAACTAATTGGCTGTGCAGAGACTTATTTTCACATTTTCTTCTTCTCCTACCTTCTTCATCCTGATTTGTGTATAAAAAAGCGAAACATTTCATTTGTTCATTTGCTTATTTTTCCAAATACTCGAAACGTTTAGGATTCCTTGCGGAAGCTACCTCCTCGGCGATTGATTTCTGGACGAAAGCGAGTCACGCCGTGTCGCTGCACGGTTACAACGTATAGCTTTATCGTAAAGCCTAAACCGACGCCCGGAATTTAATTGACGAGGAAGTGTGCAGGCATGCGGCTGCGGGCGGTTTGGTCACGGGTAAAGCTTCACCTCGGCGTGTTGTTAACTTTGAAATAAAACCTTTTTAAAGCCGAAACTGTTCATTATTCTTGACAAAGTGCTCGGGAAATGCGCGCAACTTTGTTGATATTTTTTTTTCGCGTCTCTCGCCCAACTTTTTTGTGAGAGAAATATATTTAACGCTTACTTCTTTCAGATAATAAGTGCGTACGGTTTCGCTTTTAATATAAAAGAGGATGTTTGTCGTGTCTCTTGTATAATAAAGAGCATCAAGACTTCTTTGTATGTTATATGTTTTTTAATATTCGTTTTCAAAATAAAAAGCAAATAAAGCAAAGTTTGCTTTGAATAGCGTATATTTTTATAATGTCGCTAAACGAAATTGCCAAGTATTTAATTTTTAAAATAAACATAGTAATCACCAACTTCAACATTCGTCCTTTGTGCGAAATAGAAAAAAACATTTCTTATACAAGCAATCGGAGAAAAGCAGGCCGTCTCTAAAACAGATCTCCAGACTTTGTGTTTATACAGAACCGCAAAATTTCAGCTTCGAGTCACTTTCTTAAAATAATAAGCTACGCGGAAAATCTAACGCAAATAAACGGAGCTTCGGTATTTTCAGTGAGTCGACTCATTTATCTGTACGGAAATCGAATTAAAAAAAAAAAAAAGTAGAATAAAATCATAAATGGATGAGAAATAAAAAAAATAGTATATAATAATTAATGCACCGCAAGTATTGCGGTTTTGCAGTGCACTCAGAGCGTTTATGAATCAAAGATTTTCGTCAACCCTATCCTATTATCTTCTCTTTCAATTCCTCGCTGAAGCTTTATTTTCCAAAGTGTACATCGACAAATCAAAACTCAATACAAGTAAAGTTGTGTGCTCGAGGTCGCGTATACGAGAATTAGTTCGATTGTCCGCGTTTGTATGTACTTGTGCGAGGCAGCAAAGCATGATGTAGCACTCGCTAAAGATTTCAAGGAAAGAGAGAGAGAGAGAGAGAGAGAGAGAGGCAGGAGAAAAAGAAGGAAGATCCATCAAAAGCTAGATTGTTCGATCAGTCGATTTTTCCATCTCCTTCTTTTACGACACCCTCGCTCTCGCCCACATCCGGGCGGTTTGCGATGTTTCTCGAACTCGAGCGCTTCCCGAACAACTTTTGCTTTTTCCGACGTATGTGTTTGCCGCTCCGCAGGGGGAAAAACGTGTCGCTGCGTTCGATTACTCGGGAGAGCGAACAGCGCCGGCGGCAGGCTCACCCTGTCGTGCTTCCCTCGTGACTGCCCGCGTCGATGGCCCCGACCCCGAGTAAGTGAGATTCAGAATAAACAATGCGAGGAACAAACGTTAAATGGCTTTGTGTATGCAAGCGCTGCACCTTTACTTCCTTTCTCTCGCCTCCTGCTGCTCCATTCAGGCAGTTATGGTAAATTAAATTGCGGTTCTTGATTTTTGTTGCCCCGCGCGATCGAGACCCGCAATGTTTTCGGTATTTTGCGTGTAAGAACTTTTTTTTTTTTTGTTTATTTTTACTTTCCTTTTTTTTCGAAAAATTTAATTTAAAAAGTTGAAAAATTTGCGAGCCATTGATCCGTTACGATAAAATTCCACATTTTGTATATTTATTCGGTTTATGTTAGTGGCCTATTTTAAAAAAAAAATTTCATTAAACTTTTATACTCACCAAAAAATTAAAAGTAAACAAATTTTATCGTAAGATTTTAATGTACAATAAGCTCATATAAAAATATTTTTAAGAAGAAAAAACAGTTTGTAGTTATTAATATTGAAAATATACAATATAAAATAAATAAAAAGTCGATCAGTCCACGCCCTAGGTATATCTCTTTATAGTTATTTTAAAATAAAATATTCAATATAAAGTAAGCAAATCTATTGCAGACATTTTTCAATTACCAACAAAAATAAATTTATGTATGTATATCCGTTATTTTTATTCGGTTTTCGGTGTTTTATATCTTTAAAAATTTTATAAACATTGTTGCGATAAAAGAAAGAAAAAAATGAATGAATTTAAATCGAAGAAAAAGCAATTATTCGTTGTAGAAAAATAAAACTTATTTCTCATTTTATAAACCGATTATTTGATTCTCTCTCGTATACGCCGATACTCCCATTTCCCAAAGTAAAACGAGCTCATCGGCTAAAACAATGCCCCTTAATAACACGCACGGCCAATCAATCAAGACGAGCATTCCAACGATACAACGTACCGTATCCCGAGCTTTATCTCTCTCTTTGCTCCCCGCCTCTCCCCCTCCCCCTCCTCCCACCGCTACATCCAAACTAGCCCCGTTCATAACGCATTGCACGAACACCGATCGCAACAAAAACAGCCGGAAACGGCCTCCTGTGTATATCGAAGCACCTATACGTGTATCGCCAGCAGCAAATTCGCAGCGATAATTCAGCTGCTCTCGCATCGATAGATTCAGCGCTTACGCGGAGCTTTCTATCCTTCTCTCTTTCTCCCTCTCTCTTTCTCTGTCGGATAAACGATATCGAACATAGGGGAGCGAAAGCGCTCGCGTTCCGCAACGAAGAATTCGCCAGCGCTCCCGTCGTCGTCGACGCGTAATGTAATTCCAGTGCGGCGCTGCTACCGCAGAATCAACCCGTTCCCCAAGCGACTGTTCGTTCCACCCCTGCGCTCTGTGTATTCCGGCTCTGGCTTTTCGTTCACTTTTATTTTTCCATTTTTCCTTTTCCTTTTGTTATTTCTCTCTCTCTCTCTCTCTCTCTCTCTCTTTTTCCGTTCGTTTGAAATCCGTATGACTGCTAATTTCTTTTAATTGCCGCGATCGACGTCGATTCATTATTGTGCGCATCCGTGGGTGGGATTTAAAAAAGCACTGCGGAATTAATGCGGACGAGAAAAGAGGATCGAATAGACGTATGGATATTTTTTTTAAGTATTCGGTTAATAAAAATTATCGCTTCCTTTTAATTCGATTCAGATTAGAATTAAGAGTTGGGTGTTTTGTATTTACTCTTAACTACTGTTTTCGTCGGTGAAATTTTTAATATTTATTAAAAGGAAAGAAAAATAAAATCGTACACATATATGAAATGGCAATAAACTTGACATACATCCCATTGAATTTATCTAAAAATTATTGAATAAATGTTAATTCTCAATGAGAGATTTTTTCCTATTAATCTTCAATTAATCTCTACTCACGTAACTACTTTTCAAAAAGCTTTTCATGCTTATAATAAAAAGTCAAAAATACTGTAGTATCTATTTATTTATTTTGAAAAATTTCTGATATAAATGATATAAAAATATATTGGTTAAGTCATTTCCTTCATTAGTTTATTCGAAGAATAGTTTTAAAATAATTTCCGGATAACATTACTTTTAATCAAAAGTAGAAAAAAAATTTCTATTACTCATATTTCATTTGTGATTCTTCGATTTATTTTACATTAATTGATTGTCGCAATTTTCTTTCAATTTCACAATTCATAATTTTTTTTTCCTTACGTATAAAATGTACGCCACGAATAATAAAAAAAAATAGATGGAACGCAGTTATTATTGAAAATGTTGTCCCCGAACATAAAATTTAACATTAAAATTATTTGTCTCTGAGCTAATTACCATTTAATTCTCTTGCCGTGCTATTTTTAACCTCAAGCATCGCGATGAAGAACGGATACTTAAGTGCGCGCCAGGGAAATTTTTAAAAATTTTCCAACGAAAAAATGAAAAAAAAAAAGAGTTAAAAAAAATTATATATATATATATATATATCATGAAAGCAGAAATTTAACTCCAAGAGAGACGCGCGTATACTCAAGAACATATATGTACAACGCGTGTATGCGCGACGTAGGTGGACGCATTTTCGAGCGCGAGGAGAAAAAATTTTCGACGCTTGTACAATACTCGACGACCGAGGCTCTCATCAGCTCGAGTACTTCCGCTGTTCTTTAATGATCATTAGCGCACAACAAGAGCAAACACCCGGTACAATATACTTTTTGGCTGGAAAATAAAACACGCGGACTTCAGCTCGAGGACCATCGACATTGTAAATTTTTAACTCACTTCGCGTTGTAAGGATGTCGCGCTTACTACGATAAAAAATTATATGAAAAATTTTGCAATAAATATTTCATTCAATTACAATACGCGAACAGACGATTTTTATTTCCAAAATAATAATAAAAAGCTAATGATTATGGTATAACCTAGAGTTATTTAGGAAAAAAAAAAGGAAAAAATCCTCGTTTTAGTGTCTGAAGTTGTTTGAAAAATTTAAATAACATACATTCATATGCAATAAAGATAAGCAAAAATTAACGAAGCAAAAGGCATTAACATAAAAATAGTTGAAATCGAAATCTTCAAGTTAAAAGTGAAGAGCAACTTATTCTATAATTTTATCCCTCTTTTCAAGATGTTCAATCCTGACGAATTAATGTTAAAGGTTATAAGGCTTTAAGCTTATTCGGAAAACTAACTAAAAATTTTTTATTTTGAATTAAAAGTAAAAATGAATCGTAAAAAGAAGGCATTTGAATAAAACATATTTTCGACGATAGTATTGCATCAAAAAAATTTCGTGGATTTTTTTCTTTTTTATAAAAAAAAAAAATAAATAAATAAATAAAAAACAATTATCTTTCTTACGGCAAATAACTGGTTATAAAAATTTACACCGTTAATCGAAAAAAAAGCCAAAAAGGTAAAACGAAAAAAAAATCGAGAGTATTAAAGCGTTCGATAAAAGACAAGATGCAGCGTGGCGTAAATTTGTATTTGCGAATCCAACGGTACATATAGTCGGTAGTCTCGGCGACACATCGGTACCAGAGAAATACGAGAAAAGCCCTTTGCTTGAACGTTCGTTTTTTTTTTTTTTTTTTTTTCATTCTTCTCGGTCTTTCCCGTATAAGAAAAACCAATTTCCCGGGGTGCCGAATGGATTCAAGTTTCGCGACCGCATGTATTGTTAGAAATCGACATTGTACACAGATGTACATACATATATGTACGTGTGTATATTCGCGGGTACGTTGAGAAGAACCGGTGTAAAAGTGTTGGATCTCTTGACCTGCAATTTTTATGGCACTTTCCTTTGGACCCCGGGAGAGAATTCAAGAAGATAAGCCAACTAAGTAGAATGAACAGTATCGGTCTAAGCCTTTACAATGAAAACTTGGATGTATACACTCATAAAACGGATATTTTCAGTTTATACAAAAGATTTTTATTATTTTAAATTCATTCACATATTTTTATATTTGCGTTAAAGACTCTTTGCATCCCTTTTATCCAGATGCATTCTTTTTTTCCAAAAATCAACACGCGCGAAAAAATTTCCAAGAGAGAGAGAGAGAGAGAGAGAGAGACGAATTGTAATTGTCATCGCGAGATAAAAAAGGGTCACGTTACATTTTCTGCATTCACCGAATAATAATAATAATAATAATAATAATAATAATAAAATTATTCGGAAACAAATCCTTAAATTGTATTACAAAACAATTACATTTTTTATGCGATTCGAACGAATTGAAAAGGAACACGCGAGAATTTGTACAGTTCAAATGACTTTTTTAACTTTTCGCCCGGAAAAGTTTTTTTATTTCCAACTTTTTTAATTTTATTAAAGTTCGCTTATTCGCGCATGTGGCAAGTTTTAGTTTTACATGAGTTTCCTTTGATATCCGTATATGGATTATTTAAAGTACTTTTTTTTTTTTCATTATACCTATAAAATGCTGATTAATGAAATAGATACGGCTAGATTGCGATTTGATACAAAAATTTTTATGCGTTTTAACCTCCCACTCAATCTATGTCACGCGACGATCAATTTTATCGAAAAAAATTTCTCTCTCTTTTTTTTTTTTTTTTTTTTTTTTATTCACATGAACATAATGGGCATTTTATATGGAAAAATTCAAATAGCTGTAACCCGCTTTAACTTTTTCAAAAGCTCATAGTTTTTTTTTTTTTTTTTTAGAAGATTATAAGTTTTATGAATAACACCCTCGTTAACGAAGTACCCATCATCAAGTACTCGCGTGTATGCATAAAATGAAACCGACAGTTTATCGATAGCCCTTAAAAAAATAAAACGTAAATATCTTCGACACTTCGCGCATACGCCAAAACAAATATCGACGTATGTACATCAATTGATATGAAACATTTTAACTCAAGGGTATTAAAAGAAGCTATTGAAAAAAGAATACACATTCGACTAAAAAAGAGAATGGAAAACGAAACCAAGTAAATTCCACGAGCGAATTAAAAATTTTTCGTTATACATATATCCATGCGAAGTGATAGTCGATTAGCGAAACGACAGTCGGCGCGTCGTCATTATCTCTCGCGTACTTGGTGTTAGTCCTAGCGTGAAATCGCACGTCCACGCGCACGTCCGTGTGCATGCACGATACGCGCTAGGCTCGCGCAGTAGCGATTAGCTAAACAAGCTGAGAATAAATTACAGGAAGGGCGGCGAGTATGTACCGTATAAGCGAATTGCACTCGTCACCGAATGGCTTCGCGTACGCGTTTAGAGTCGCGGCCATCGTAGTCGTCGTTATACCGAATGTTTGCAACGTCTCTAATGGTGTTTACCTTCATCGGTAATTTACTCCGTCGAGTTGGGGCGTGTATAATCGTGATGCGCGCCGTGTGCAAGAAGCGCAACGCGCGTTTGTGTATAAACATTGCGCCTTGCGTCAATATTGTTCGGTGACATTATTCACCGATAACTTAATTCAGTCGCGTATCTATATGAGCATATTTATGTTTGTATGTTGTTAACCAAATGTATTCGGGAATCGAAAAATATTCCTTGCTAAAAATATTTAAGAGCGAGTAGCGAATAGCGAAATAAAAAAATTTTTTTAAATTTTTTGTGAAATATTGTTCATTTTTTGTTTTATCAAGAACTAGTTAAAACGAGTTTATCGGAATTGGTTTTTTCCCTTTTGATTGGATTGAAACAATTTTGCAGTTTATATGCATACGCGATCACGCATATTATTCTTACGAATTTATGCGTCAGGGAATTCTGTTATTTTTGATATTTAAGAAAAAGATAATAAAAATAAATAATTAACAATTTATTTTAAAATAATAATGATTTGCATTATTGCAGCGAAACACTTATTATATATACTATATACAAATAAATATTATTTTGTTTTTTAATTTGTATGCAAAGTATTCCTTGCGCTTGAAAGAGTTAAAGTTGAAAATTTAAAATTCATCGATGCTCTGATAAAATACCATGAAATTGGTGAGGTTTGTAATAAAAAACAAACATTAATTGACATTTTTCGATATCGTAATGCTCAATTTCAATTATTAAATTTTAAACCTTATAAATTGATTTTTAAAATGATTAAAATAATTGTTTATGATTTTATAATTAAATTTAATTTTATTAACATTATTATTTAATCTCAGAGCATTAATTTTATCAAATTTATTTTTTTTACGCACAATGATTGTATTAAGTATAATTTAAATTTTATACAATTAAATAATTATTTGTATTTAACCGTAATATGTTTAACATATATATAAATTGTAATCAATAAAATAAAAAATGCAGTTTTAAATTATCTGAAAATTGATATCGAATTAATCAGCTGCAAAATATCGATAACAAAACAAATGAGAAGTGTTATGTACAGATAGTAGGCGTTAAGAAAAGAATAAAGCTTAATCAGAAAGTTGAAAATTTTGCGGAGAAACTCGGTTAAAATTTATACGAGATTGCTATTTCATTTATCTTTAAAATGCCTTAACAAACTTAAAAGCCAATTGTAATTGAACGCCACGGATCGTAAAAGCGGATTTAGGGGTGCAGTTGGATGAAGGCTCGTTTCACAAGTTTCGAAGGGTCGAACGCTTTCTCCCGCTAAATCCAGCGGAAAATCCGCGATCGTAATGAACTTAGATATATCCTTTTAAAAAAAAATTTTTTTATTCTAAAAATTTTACCTTTGTTCTTTTTGTTTTACAATATTTAACTTTTTTCCCTTGCTCATAAACTCATACTATTGCGTGAAAATAATTGATCGATCCATATATATTTTTCAATGATTACACCCGTACAACGTTAAATTTCATTGAACTGTAACGTACCTGTTTACATGCTGGAAAATTGTAGTTAAAAATTGTTGCGAGTCGTACAAAGCCATTGTTGCGAAAAAATATTTCTCGGTGTCGTTTTAATTTGATAACGTGGCATTTTTTTTTTTCTTATCGTTTTAAATCGCAGTTAAATAAAATGCGTTTTGATGGAATATTTTTAAGTGTCACAAATAATTTAAATAATTACAAATGAAGCATATAATAATGATTATTTAGGATAATATTATAAAAAATTCACTTAAATTCGTAAAAACTAACTCTGTTAATCGAAGTAAGTTCATCTCGTGAACGCTATCGAGTTGGCGTTACACTGACAGTTGCTTACATACTATTTATGATCTTGCAGCCATTAAGCAATGTTTTTTAACAAACATCGGCCTTATGAGAATCTTCACCTCTTTATGTTTGTACTATTTATATTTCGAACGTACAATCTTAATAGTTGATATATGCGATAACAACGAACTTTATCATTTAATTTATTGCGATATATTTAAACTTCGCTGTTTAAAAATATTTAAACTTCTTTTGACTTTGATTTTATAGCAGATTTTAATCGTTCTTGTACGTCGTTACTTTATTTTGCATGAGACAACACCAATGTAATTTCCGAGAAAGATGATAATCTGAAAAAGCAGCTTTTTCCAGAAGCATTAAAAAGGAAAAAAGAAAATATCGCCGCTCCAATTGTAATTGCAGTTAACAGTCGGCGTATACAACTTTCTTAGCTCCAGTTTTCCTCTACTAAAAAAAACTTTGTCTACTCTTCTTCTTTTATACTTGCTGCGTCTCGTTTGTGCTTGTTTTAAGATTTCACGTGTTTACCACCTTCGTACTACGGTATATATCCCTAAAAGCCTTCCGTTCTCTGCTCTTCATCTCTTTCTCTCTCTCTCTCTCTATCTCTCTCTCTATCTCTCTCTCTCTCTCTCTCTCTCTCTCTCTCTCTCTCTCTCTTCAGGCTCTTGGTCTGTCTCAACGTAGTGGAAGCCTTTTGGCGACCTCATGAATGCAAGTTGCTTTCACTTTGATATGCAAAATGATCCTCGCAACAATGATTCCCGCAAACGCGAGCGTATCCACCGACGCGGAATTTTGCCTCTTATCCAGGAAAAATGCGAAGAAGGAACACACCGGAAGAATAAGTAGCTCGTCTTATATTCTCTCTCCTATTTCTATTTTTTTTTTTTTTCCTTTATTGTCGCGTCACTCCCGCCGTCTACGATGTGACTGTTTATCCGAAAAGTGGACCGCTGCAAGTATTATGTATATATGCTAGCCTCGTTGCGTCTGGAACAAGAACGCGATAGAGAGAGAGAGAGAGAGAGAGAGAGAGAGAAGAAAAGAAAGAGTTGCGCACGGATGGTGGGAGCAACTTTGCTTGGAAACTTTTGAAATATACATCTCTGTAGCTTTGTGCTTTCGCTTCTTTGTCCTAAAAAGCCTTGAAGTACGTATTTTAGATAAGTATAATCATTACCTAGTTTTGAGATCGTTATTCGTTATTCCTTTTCTAGTTTCATTCTTCTATTCATATATTTTTATTTTTGTTTTCAAACTGTTTGTGAAATTTTTCGGGCGTTATGTGAAGCAAAAGAAGAAAATAAAAAAACGAATGACTTTGTATTTTCAAAAGCGTATCTTTCTATTATTCAAATGTTAAAATTAATTAATTTATTTTACCTAACGTCTACCTAACGCATAACACGTATCCGGTAAAGTTTTCGAAACATTTTATCATTCCGAGGCGAGAATTTGCTCGTAAAGCTCCTCGAACATACCATTTGTCTTTAGATTCAGAGCATGCAAAAACGTTAACACGTTTGCAACTAAGCTGCCGCCGTTTCTTTTTTTTCTCCACCATCGTCTTCCACAAAACCCTTTGAAACACGGGTTCTCGCAGTTGGAGAGACAAGGATGTACAAACACACGGATACACGATGGGCAAAACATCTCACACGAAATACCTGACCGAAATTTCGAGATCGTGCGTTGATGTACAGCCTCGTAACGAGCATCTTCCTCCCGCATATACGCAGGGCTCTTCACGAGAAGCGAGCGAGGAACTGAGCAGCGACGACGACGACGACGGCGTCGGCACCCTTTTGTCGATGGCTGCGCGCTCGACGGCACGGAGACAGAGAGAAGCGTCGAGCGAAGCGAAGTCTCTGTCAGACATTATGCAGGAGGTGAAACGCACACTTCAAATGCAAATGTTTGCGACACGAGTGCAATTAAGGCTTTCGTCGTCGGCAATCAGTGTTACTATCTATGGGAGAAGCTACCCGTTTTGCGGTAGACTTGATCATCGTTGAGTTACTTCTTTTCGTTATGCTGTCTAGATTTTTAAACGTTCATTGATGTTGAAAATATGATGTTTATTTTTTCTTACGATTCTCGTATTTCACAGTGGAAGAAAAGATTAAGATGAGAAATTTGGTCGATTTTAGGATAAATTTACATAAGATTTTTGCAGTAAAGAGAGACGTGCGCCACTACGATATTGTATTTGACTATCTTTTTAGGGGAAAAATTTGCTTGCTTCGCTACTCTTGTTCTCTCCCTTTGCTTCTGTCTGGTTTCCGATTCACAATGGTAATAGATGCAAATAGCAGCTTTATTATCCTGGATCCAAGTCGCTCGGCACTTTAAAAAGTTACTTTAGTAGATTGAAAATTATAATGGACCTGTGTAAGATTTACGCTTTGATGTTTATTGTTTATAATTTTTTTGATTCCCAATAAACTTTTATCGTTAAATGAGCAAATTATCTAAAGTTAATTTTTTTTGCAAATCTATTTTTAAAATGAAAATTTAGATTCTCGGGTTCTACTATAGAAATACATTGTTTATAAATGGAATTGCCGGCTAGCGACACCGTGTACTTATCAACTTTTCTCCTCAGCAAGTGTCTAAATATATCAGAATCGTATGGTTTCTCAAAGTCGTTTTAGTGACTTTGAGAAGAGTAAGAAAACTTTCCATCGAAAGGGATCCAATAAGCCTTCGCGCGTTTACTGATCTTAGCGAAGAAGCAGCATCTGCGTATATGTATATATGTGTATATATCTATATGTACCGCTGTCGCTGCGCTTTAGATTTCCATGTCACGCGACAAGTTGCACTTAAGCCTCTCTCTCTCTCTCTCTCTCTCCCTCTAACTCTCTCTTGCGCACAAGCGCGAACGCGATATCCGATTCACCGGATGTAGGAATAAGATGACTTTTCAAGAAGATTTAGCGCACGAAAATTTAACTTTTATGACACTTGAAAAAGTTTTTAGCTTTTTGTTTTTCCAATTTTTTTTTTCAGTGGTTTCTTTTGTTGATGTCGAGAATGATTTAAAATAAAATTTAATAATTTTCATATACTTGAACTTGAGTTAATTTTGATATTTTTTACGTGCCATTATCTAATTACATTGTTTAAGATTGACGAATAAATAATTGAAGAAAATGAGGCTTTCAAATTACTCCGTCAAGTAAAGAAGTCACAGGAATAACAAAAGCGAAAAGAATAAAAAAAACTTTTATTTTTTTTTTGAAATAGCAGAATCCTAATAGCTTTTACCTTTTAACCTCGCACGCTGCACTTATCTACAAAAGGTTCCATACACACACACACACACACACACACACATACACAAACACGCACCATAATAATGATGAAAATAAAAAATAAATAAATAAATAAATAAATAAAAAAGTACTTTGAAAATGCTCTTTCTACATTGTTTCTTCCTTTCTTTACGGTTTTAAAAAGAAACGCTTTTTTATAACATTATTTATTTTTAAAATCAAACAAAATTCGATAAAAACCAAGTTGCAGGAAAGTTATAGGAAAAAAACATATCAAAGTAAACGTTTCATACTTTTATTCTTCACTAAACAGTGATTATTTTTAAATGGCGTTATCCTCGAGTAAATCCATTATTCTTATTCTGAAATTAAATGCAAATTATTTACAGCATTTTTCTATTTTTCTCAGCATTGCAAACCTTTGTGAAAATGCGAATTAAAAAAAATAAAAAAATATGAAAATAAATTATGTCATGTGTAGCAAATAAAAATGTTGAAATATTAAAAAAAAAAAAAAAAAATTGGAAAACTTTTTTTTTATATAGTTTCAAATGAGAGGAAAAATGAATTTTCAAGCAGCATAATTTTATTAATAAATATTATTAATATGTAATTTCTTCTGCTCTTGAAAAAGAAACATAATAACAATTTTAATAAAACTACTATTATATGAATTGTTACGAATATATGAAAAGCCACTAAAAAAAAAAACACATTTGTCCTCTTGTAAAATATTTTTTAAATTTTCTTTCTTTTTTTTAATGCGTGCGCTTTTAATTAAATTTACATTAAATGTAAGAAAAGAAAATATAAATGCGTAATATTTGTTTTGAAATAAATTTAAAATTAACAAAAGTAAAATAAAACAATTTTTTTTTTTTTTTTCTAATTATAGTGTATTTGAAAAAAACCTACAATGTCTTTCTTAATTAAATCATATAAAAAATAATAACGCGAAAAATTTTATAAAAATAATTCTAAATAATAAATTTGAGAGTTAAAATTTATGCGAAAATCCCTGAAACAACTTCGATATAAAATTTAAATTTTATTCAACTTGTTTCTGCAAAACCGTCTTAAACCTTTCGCACACCACGAAACAATCGTCCTTAGTTTCGATGACAAAAGGTAGAAAAGCGCGACGTAACTTTCTATTTCCCGTCAACTTTTACAATTTCGTATTCTACCCTAAAATCCCTTTCGCGCAACGTCAACTCAGCATTCGGTGGCGCGTAAGGTCTAAGCTGTGGTTTAAACGAAATAAACAAAGTAATCCCTTCCTCTCAATTCCGGAGGCGAAGAAAAGCGCTCAATCCTCTGAACTGAATTAAGACGATTAATGGGCTCGCAAGCGCAATGGCAGAAAGTGGCTTTAAAGAGAGTAAGAGAGAGCTTTATGATGCAAGTTGTGTGTGTGTGTGTGTGTGTCTGTGTGTGTCAGAGAGAGAGACATTCGTCAGCGTCCAAGCACTTAGTCGTCGTCGTCGTCAACGGCGTCGTCAACGGCGTCGTCAACGGCGTCGTTGGCCACTTGAAAAACACTTTTGAAATCTGGCTACTTTGGCACGAGGGAAAAGTGCTCTTTGGAGTTTGTTGCTCCGTCGCTGCCTTGCCGCCACTTTTGCCAATTTACCCACGGCATTTTTCCCCTCATCCAACGAACCCTTTGCGGGGATCATCGCGCCTTCTCTGATAAATCTCCGTCGATGGGTAATCGCGTCGTCCCATATCGTCGAGGTCGCGTGTCTAAATTATCCCTCGTCGGGGGATTTTCCTTGATGAGCTTTTACCCCGTCGTCTTCTCGCTTTTGTCAGATCGTCGATGTTATTTCATTTTTCTTTTAATGGATTTTAATCGATTCCTCGCTCGAAAGACTCGCGACGAGATTACGACCCAAGATTATTATTAAGATTTTATCCTTTATCGGCTTTTTAGGCCCCTCATTTTAATTGAATTCGTAACGAATTTAACGGACATTAAACTTTTATAAGTTTAACTTTATATAGAAATTAACTTGTAATCTTTTAACTTTATTATTTGAAATTGATGCACGGACAAGACGTGTTAAACGATTATCGAATGACTTTTAATAGTTTTAACGTGACACCTAACATTCTTAAACTTTTCAGAAAGTTAGTCGTTTTTGTTACTCTTAGATTCAAAATTAAGCCGAGAAAATTTGACATGTCGAAGGCTACGTAATAAAATGAAACAATATTAAGAACGAATAAAGTTTAAAAAATATTTTTTATTTAATATGCATATTTGCAGTCGAAAGGCGCAAAATACAACTTGTTGTATCAACGTCCTTATACAAGTCTTGCTGTCTTATAAATATTTAACATGTGGGACATTCGAATGTGGGCAAGATATTTGTAGCGTCTCTGTAACATAAGGCAATCCCAACCGTCCCAACTGCATCAATAAATTAATGACGTAGCAGTCGCGTGCATTTAAGGTAAAATATTGATCTGATTGCACTTTGATAATTAAGGCATTTAAAGTATTTCATTCATCATTATGAAATATGCTTACTCTTATTAAAATATTACAGAACCGAGGGTGCAAAAATATTTCTTTATACATTTTTACGTGGACATTTTTATAAAAATTGTAGTGTCGAAAGTGAAATATGTTGAATAAATTTCAATTCAATTTGTGAATATTCATTTTACGATAATTAATTTTTACCGTAAAAAATGTAATCCTCGAAAGAAAAATACTGTAAAATATTAAGAAATATTTCATTTCTTCTTTATTACTTCATTTTTTTATAAAATATTTTTTTAATCAAAAAGTAGACAATTTAATAAAAATGTCTTATTTTTAGAAAAACTTGTTTAACTGAGAAGAAAAGTAAGATTTTTAATAACGCTAAGAAGCGTGTACTTATTATTCTTAAAACTCCTCTTTTAATCAGCTTAGCTAGACGAGCATTTGGGCTTGTTAACTAAATTAAGTAACTTTCTGAAGCCTCAATTAAGAAAATTAATTTAGCAAGTACATATTTATACGTACAAGTATACACGTATATAAATAAAAAATCAATTTTTGAATTAAAAAAAAAAAAACGAAGGAAAGTCAAATACCTCGAGACTTTAGCGGATCGCAGCTTCATAAGACACCGTTATCTCGTACCCGATAAAACAATAGTAAAAAAGGGTATAGCGTGTAATCTACCTGAGAAAAAGTTTTGAAAAATGACGCACGAACTCACACATACTTCATGCATAAATTTAAACAATGAAAGGATTATCGCTCATTCTCTTTTTCCATTTCGTCGATCATTTCGGACGCTCTTGTCTCCCGCACTATCTCTCTCTCTCTCTCTCTCTTTTTCTCGCTCGCTCTCCTTTAGCCTTTCATCTCGATGCTTTCCAATAACCGCGGCGAACAACGTCATATAACCTCCCTTAGCTTTTCTCTCCCTCATTGGAAGTACTCTCGAATCGCGAGCGCGGAACGGAATAATTAAAAACTTTTCCCGGACGCGTGGCCTCGAAGTGTGCGAGAAGAGTATAGACAAAGTGGAAGAGGAGTAAAAGGAAAGAGAGGGACAATATCCCGCTGAAAAATCCGGCGGCGTCAGCTCTCTGACATTTTTGTCGCCTTCTTCGTTTTTTTTTTTTTTCTATTTTTTCGTCGATTTCGCTCTTATCTTTCTTTTTTCCGCGGGCTTTCATTTTCACACCGTGAGTATACATATGAGCGGGGGAGAAAAAGGAAAGAACGTTATAAACAGTTTTACGGCGCAAGTCTAGTGCGTAAAAAATACGACTCGCATATATAGCGCTTGTGAAACCTCGAGCGCAAATGTAATTTCGGATATTGTACGTTATGTATAATTGCTGGCGAATGCACGTTTCGAGTGTATCTAGGACGAATGGTTGATATGACCTTTTTTTCCATTTTTATTTTTAAAAGGGTTAATGTTCGTCGAGTAAAAAACGTATGTTGTCGAATGAATATAAAATAGGTAAGAAGAATAGGAAAATTGTGCGGTGAAATTTTTATTGGCCTTGTTGCGGTGCAATTAAAATTTTCTACAAGTTAAATGAAAATAATTTTTTTTGCGCAAGATTAATTCTTTCGTTTAATTAAAAAACTTTTTTCGTTAGAACGAATAATATTTTTTCCTTCTATTGCTGTTTAAAAGAATAAAAAATTTTAATTTATTTACGAAAAAGTAAAATTTGTTCGTTCAAAAATGATTAGAAATAATCATCGACTACTTTTTTTTAAACTTTTTTGCTTCAATTTCTTAATTTATTTAAATGAAATGCACTTTCGTACGTACTGACGTATACATCGATCGTGACTTTGGTGTATGGTAAGTTGGCAAATTAAAAAAGTTTATTAAAAAATTTTCATTTCGTTTTATCGATTTATCGCCTTTATTTATTAATTAAAAGTCGTCGGAATAAAAATTAAATTAAAATTTTTCATAATTTCAATTAAAAATTTCGAAGTTAAGTAGATCAGAAAAATATAAAAACGATTCGAAATTTTTAACTTTCTATTGAAAACTCGAACGCGGAGAAATCGTACACGAGTCTTCTAAAAGCTTAGGGAATTTATTTTCTTTCGTATGATTTAGGATTCGGATGACGGAAAGTACGCCGTCGTAGCTTCGTACGCGTGATAAGAACTGTACACAATTTCCATGCGACTTGATATCTCTTTTAGGCGGTCGATGAGCGGCAAAGAAGGAAATCGCGCTCGCGTAAAAAGAGAGAGAGTGAGAGAGAGAGAGAGAAATAGTCACAGCGCGTTTTATTCCGTTGGGATCGGAAAAGTAAATTGCTCGGAAAAATGTCACCTTCAGCTCGGTGATGTCGAACTACCGCAAGCGTATATATCTCGGGGCTCATCCAGAGAAATCATTGATCTTCGACTGGTGGTGCCATGCCTTCTGTTACTTGTTCGTCTATCCGCGCGGCTTGAAAATTTTTCCTGCTCGAAACGAAAGTGTCGCGATCGTAAAAAGAAAAGAAAAAGTGGGAGAGAAAGAGAGAGAGAGAGAGAGCACAAGAGCCAGAATAAACACTAAGGCGTTCGATTTTGAAAGGCTCGACAAGCTTGCGACAATATTTCAGGAATTTTATTGCGCGGAAAAAAGCGGCCTGGATATACGAATATTGAAGGTTGCGTTATTGAAGTATTTTGCCGGCTGCGACTTCAATGATAATCTTGCCGATTAATCGCTAAAATGGAAAATGTTTCTTCAATTTATATTGCTAGTATTAAATATAGTTTAAAACTTTGTTCTGCATCATTGATATAATAACGCGCTTAAAAACTTTATTTTAGTAGAAAATATTAGTTTTAATTTCTATTATATTGTAATCAACGCAATAATTTACTTTTGAAACTTTCTTAACAGTAATAATTTATTATTTATGGAGCTTCTTTTAATAATAAAAATTAAAAATCAAAATATAATTAGATAACTGAATTAAATTCATTTGGAATTATAAATAAGCTACTGCCTTTCCTTCAAAATAAATCTTTCAACCTAGATTTGAAAAGGACTTGATAAATTTAAATATTTTGCAATGAATTTGTAGATATTAATTTAATAATTTTGATACTCGCGATGTAAAAATATTTTTCATCGATCAACAATTAAAAGAATCTCATATTTTATTTTCATACGCGTGAAAAAAAAAAGTAATGCTCGATATGATGCTCAACTTTAATTAACTTTTATGCTAATAAAATCATAAGTAATCAATAAAACAGAGACGAAATTGAAACCTGTATCTAGACCGTCAAATTAAAATATCGATTTGTGTTACTTAATAAAGCTAGAAATATAACTATCTTTTGAAATTCAATACCGTCGATTATATATAGGAAAACGTGAAAAAATTTGTGCCCTCGCCTTTGAATTTCCAATACCTAATTTCAATATTTCGATTAAAGACTAAAGATACTTTCGAACGCTTGAAAAATTAGTAAAAATGAATTTTTAAGAAATGCTAATTAAAACCTAACAAAAAAAACGTTACTGTTACATAGAATAATCAAATTCAGTTAAAAAAAAAAAAATATATATATATATATATATATATATATATATATATGAATAATTTACTTTTATTCTTCTTTATCAAACTTTTAATTCAGTCTGTCAAGTCATTCGCTTTTGTACAATTAAAATTTCCTCTATAATTCCTAATTATACTCATTAATTTTTCGTAATCGATTCTAATATCTACTCGCTGAGTAACAAGAGCACGGCGTATCCGATAAAACGAACAGATTTGCAGGAGCGGTGAGGCCGACCGAAAAAATTCTAATTATCCGACGATCTTTAATCAAGCACTGAGAATTCGGAATGCGCTAGACTAATGAGAGAGAAAGAGCGAGAGAAAGAGAGAAAGCGAAAAGTCAAAGAGCTCTCCTATAAAGTATTACGGGCGACCCGTGGCTTACAAGCGCGAAACTCCACCGCGTAAGAAGGTAATTCAAGCAATAAAACATGCAACAAACATTCTCCCTCCCTACCCCCCCCCCCCCCCCCTACCCTACCCCCTTCACTCTCCGGCCTGTTATATCTCGGTTCTGCTCTCGACTTTGCCACCGAGAGAACTGCCCTCGCTCGCTTCGACTCGAGAGCGCGTCGGTATTTGCGTTCGTATACACACCGACGTCAAGTATTTTAACGCGGGGTTGAAATCTGCACGAAAAGTTTCGAGCGTACGCATAGGTATACATAAGTCTCCACGAAATCGTTTAACCGTATGCGCGCGCGTCCGGGCCACCAGCTAAAAGTAGCTTACGCAATTAATTAGCAAGAGAGCAGGGATTATAACGTGGAATAACGCGTATGCTTGATTTTAACTGGAAAAAGTATCTCGCGGTGACTTGGACGGATTAATTTCGCGGATTTTTGATGAAATTAACTTGGAATACGTCGAGAAACTTTTTAATAATTTACCGTTTGTTTGACGATTTATTGCTCAAATTTTAGCTTTGTTTAAAATTACTTTTGTTTTTTGCAATTTAAATGACTTGAAATTTCCACGTCAAAAATGTCCATGTCTCCAGTATACATAATTCGCACAAAGTGACAACAAATAGTTTCGTTACGTAGTATTTTTAGATCTAAAAGTTGTTATTTCGAAAATAGAGCGCGAATTCACGTAAAAGTTTCTTTTGTGAAACAAATGACGTACGGCAGTTTTAAAAGACTCTCGCATGAAATATCACATTTCAAGCTTCTATTAATTTTCCTGCATCTTCTTTTATTTTTAAATGTTTTGTACTTACATTAAGAAAATTATTAAAAATATAAAGTATATAGACAATTAAAAAATGTTGCACTGCTTGGATACAAAAATTTATATATATATATATATATTTTTTTTTTTTTTTTCTAAATTGTGCAACATAATTTACAAATATAAGATAAACGATGCAAAATAAATATTTCCAGTTTCTGCGTAGGCGCCTACTTTTTTTACTAGAAAGAAAGCGTAAATTAACCCAAATTTTGCAACGAACATTATCTAGCTAATAACGACTCGTCTCTCCTTATCTCTTTGTTTGGTCATGACGACATTTTTTAACGAGCGCACACGTAAACCATTCTCATTCTCGTCTAGTCGCTCGTTCCACCTCACTTCACCGAATAAATCCAATCCAAAATTTACAAAGCGAGATGTTTGACCGAGACAAATTTTTCTTTTTTTCTCTCTTTTCTCGTATTTTATTTTCCTTTTTTTTTTCTCGGAGCAAAACCTGTGTTTTCATTACATGCAGCGCGTAAGAATTTCTCTGCGAAAAATTATATACATAGAGCAAACGAAGCAAAAGGGGGCGTGAGAGTTAAAGAAAAAAAAAGAAATAGAGAGGGAGAGAAAAACGAGAGAGAGAAAGAGAGAGAGAGAGGCGAAGAGTGGGAAATTCGCGTTCACGTTGACTGCAGCAGCACAGCAACGGCCGGACGACCGTATCTCTCGGAGGGACAATTTTGTTCGCGCAATTTCCCGGCTCCATCCTTCTATTCAACATTTTGCTTTAACTCTCCCTTGCTCGCGCGTGCGCGCGCTGGCGACGTACGTCATTTTTGCTATCAAATTAGATTTTCCAAGGGCAATTTGACGCCAACTTTGGTACCGAGGGGAGACGAGGAAAAATGAACGGGAGTTTATTTTTCTCGTGACTTTCGGATGAACAGCAACATCAACGCCAGACTTGCTCCTCTTTTTTATCTCTCTCTCTCTCTCTCTCTCTCTCTCTGGCTCTTTTTGTTTTATAAAACAAAACGTTAACAAGAAATGAAAAGCGCATTAAAAGTCACACGGTGATATTGTATACCTTGACTACTGACTAGCTCGAAGGCTTTCGTCTATAATGTTTCATAAATTCTCTACCGATTCAATATACGAGTAATAGTACAACATTTATCAAGTCGTATTATTTTTTTTTTTTTTTTTTTTTTTATTGCTACGACATATCCAAATAATCATACAGTTGTTTTAGAGAAATTAAATTTTATCTATTTGGAGTTAAATTGGGTTGATTATTTGTCAAATTATAATTTTTTGCAGTTTTCGTAATGGAAATTCACTTGGTATATACGTTTGCGAATAAACCTGGTAAAACTACCTCTACTTTATAGCTTTTTTCTTTAATTAAACAATGTCAGTTTGTAATTTAAATAGATAATTTTCACGTGTGTATTTTGCGATTCTCCAATCACAGTATGTCTTGCGGCTCAAATATTTTTGCATAAAAATTATTATTTAAATTAGGCACTAGTAATTAACTTCTCTAAATATTTCTCGACTCGACTAAATATTGCTCGAATGTCTTGAATCAAAGTGCTTTTCTGTTCGCTCAAAAGAAAAACGCACACAAAAATATAAAAATAATTCAAGCTCGTTCAATAAATGAAATAAAAAAAGAAATATATATATATTGTAAGAACATTTCTCGATATATATTTTAATATCTTTATCTTAATCTGATATCTTAATCTTCATATATATTGTTACATTTATTAGTATACATTAAATTATGATGCCGCATAGATTTAGCTTCAATTCTGTCAAGAAATTTGTTTCGCACAATAATCAGCATTCGATGATATTTAAAAAAATATAAACGAAATGAATTGTATAAAAATAGCATCATCACTGTCAAACATATTATTCATTATTGTAAATATTAAAATATTAAAATGTTCAATAGTATAAAAAAGAAACAATTTTTTTTTTTAAAACGATAATCTGTAGAAAAAACTCGCATATTTACAATCGTTTCTACACCTACGAATATACGCGCGGCAATATAAGTTTCCATCCAGTACTTGTGCTCCCAAAGATATTTTCCGAAAAGCGAAAGAAGAAAAAAAATCCAAGTTCCATTTCTCTCTCTCTCTCTCTCTATTTCTCTCTCTGTCTGAAAACTTCGAAGGCCTCCTCTTTCTCCTTTTCATGCCCCCTCTTCTTGAAAGTGGCAGCGGGGCATTTATGCGCTGCAGAAAGTTTGCCATCTTCAGTACCTTCTGCTTAGCATTGGAAATGTGGGTCGTAGCTCCGCTAGCACGTGCACACGCGTACAAGAGATATGCCTGTATCCTACATGCGCCCACTCACACATATAGATACATACTTTTATGCATGTATACATGCGCATGTACGATAGACTATAGCGTGCATGGCGACTTTACGGCTGTACATCAAAGACCACTTTCAGCCGAGTTTCTAGTTCTTCCTTGCTATCTCTCTCTCTCTCTCTCTCTCTCTCTCTCTCTCTCTTTCTCTCTCTTTCTCTCTCTTTACCGTGGCTCACCATCGTCAAACAGCCATGTAAACGGGTGACGCTCAATTTTTTCGGTGCTTTCTCCGGACTTTGAATTCAAGACTCAAAAATAGGATTCCGATATGCTCTGTGAATTCGAATAAGCCCTTTGTTGCTGTTAATATAGATCGTGAATGTAAATATTGTCTATTAAATTAAAGATTTGATAATGGAAATAGGTCGATGAGAAATCGTTTTACTTTAGTTAAATCGGCTCATAAAATCGAAGCATCGAAATAAAAATATATAATCACCGTAGTAAAAAGAAATTTAATCATTATCGCGGTAAAGTATTTTTAACGAGGTCGTAAAGACGCTGTAAAATAGGGAAGGAAGTAATTGTTTCGTTAATTAGCGCTGTAACAGCAAAAGTAACTGACCGTGTAAGAAAAAACAAACCGATAAATATTTTACTCACCTTCTTGATTTTATAGAAATAACGGATCGATCGTTTCCTGATTCTCCACCCTATTGTTCTATCTTGATTTAAGCTCAGTTCTCTCAATTGTCGCGTGGTAACTACTGTAAAATGGCAGCTGAAACAAAAACCATTTTTAATTAGCGAATTCTTTGTTTCACCTCATATTATATTTTAGTTAAATAAGAGAGAGAGAAAAAGTTCACTGCCGAGAAAAAGTATGTTGTACTACATCATAAAAAAAATATTATTATTATTATTACTTTGCTTTGCTTTTGTTTTGTTTTGACAATGAATAGAACTATCATATTTTTCTTTTTTTTTATTTTTCACATGAAAAAGATTAATTATAAAATTTTTGTTACAATAAAACAATAAAAATGGTTGCGTGATTTTTCAACGGATTAAAAAAAAAAAAAAAAAAAAAAAAAAATTGATAAATAATTGATAATTGAAAATAAAAACTAATATCAAATAATATTTTGACTTTGCTTTAATAAATGACTTTATATGATAAGCCGCTGGCTAGAAAGTCGCCCAACAATTAATCACCCAGATTAATTAATTTCTATACTTTGGAAAGTTTTTGAGGAAAAAGTAGCGGGGAATAAAATAACGAAAGAAATTTTGGTATTGATTTAATTAATAACTAGGTCGCTATGAGCCATCCCGCGGTCCAATTACAAGTCGAAAGCGGTGTAATTAGATTCTACTCTAATAAAGGAAACATGTAAATTAGCTGTTTACCCAAAACTTCAAGAAGTGAACCTATGAAATGTAGAATACATAATTATCTCTTTTGGTGTAGCTAGTATGAATATCTTTATTAGAACTTTAATTTGATTTTCGTTAAAGTACTTCAACATATTTCTTCTTGTTTCTTTTTTTATTTTATTATTTATACGATTGTTAGTTTTATTTGTAAGAAAAATTATCGAATAGAATATTTTCAAGCTTGAACTTAAAATTTTTTAAAGAAATTCTATTCATTTTCTTCATTATTTTTTGATCTGTGTTTTGTAAACAATGCTAATTAGTATCGATGTCAACGTAACCGCGATGATTATTATTATTATCGTCATTATTGCGAACAATAATCAGAACTTTATAATCACATTGAATTTGCTTCTACTATAGTATCGTTGTATAATAATCTACAAATTATCGAACGATTATGATTCCATTGTTAAAAGGTGGATTGTATATTCTTAAGATCGATTCAGAAAAATTGACATTCAACCGGTATTAATTGACGAACGTGCATTATATGAAAAAGTTTATTCATTACTTTCAATTGGACGAAAATTACTGGAAATCTGAGTTATATTTTGAACTGTCAAGTGAACTAAGAAATATAGTTAATACAGCATAGAACTAAGTTCGCATAACAAACGCAACAGTAACTAAGTGGCTAAACTTAGTTAAAACTTTGATAACCTCCTTAATACTCTACGTCGCTATGTGCAATAACAACAATATTATTTTGTTTCTTTATTGTTCTTTAAGCACGTCGATCATTAAAAAAAATTTATGTTTAAAAATTTTCATCACACGGAGCATTTAACCGATCCGATAGAATCTGAATTAAAATTCACCTATTATCCATTAAAACTTTGGAATACTTATTCTTCAATAATTAACTCAATTTATGGATACTCTGAGGGATATTCAAGCCTAAAAATGAAACTCTCAATACAATTTTTGAGCATATTTAAATATATCGTTATTACTTTGTTAGAAATTACAAAAGGTTTAATTTCTTTTCTTACGACGATCGGATGGCGAAATAAGGCGTTTTGTAATCCCCTCATAAAAAACGGTAATAACAAACGAACCCTTTTCTGATAAATGGCTTTGTTCCGAGGTCGCGATAATCGATTAATACATTAAAAAAGAAATTAAGCAAGTGGGAAATAAATATTGAGGTATAAAAGCGTATAGCTTAAGGCACCAAGAAATAAAATAAAATTCAAAGTGTCTAAGTAAATCATCTCGTTATCTAATATCGTCACGCGGTAAACTTTCTCTCCTTGTAGTTCTCGACAGGGGAGAGGGAAGAAAGCGTTGCATCGACGCAGCGGGAAGCTGCAACTCGACGATCGATGCGAGCTGCAAGTTGAGCTAAGTAGAGAAATCCATTGTGTGAAATAAGAGAGAGAGAGAGAGAGAGAGAGAGAGAGAGAGAGAGAGAGAGAAAGAGGGAGAAAAGTTGACTACTTGGAGCAGTTGACGAACACATAATCGAGTGTCGACGATCAGGCCGCGGACAAGTAAAGTATAAGCTTGGAGAGATAATTTGATGATCGGCCGTCGAAGCTTTTACGAGATTATATGCGTTCGAATCTTTGCCGCGAGTTTACCGAGCTAATTAGCTTTCCTCTGTTCGAGGATTTTCTCTCGTTCGTTGAGTGCTTATCGTTGAGTTTTTTGAAGAAACGATTGTTCTTAAGTCGCCATCTTCGTCAGTTTTTGATAAATCAACTTTGGTTACTTTTTTCTTTCTTTTTTTAAAATTTCATTGTCCGCAGTATTGTTAATTTTTATTTACGCGGACTATTTTTACGTCGAGTTTAAATTGGTTATTTAAAATACATATACAATTAAATAATGTATTCGTTGCTTCAAATATAAATTTTGGTATTTTTTAAGTATAAAAGCGAAGGAATAATAAATAATATGTTTGAATTTCGGTTATATTAAAATTTCAACATTTATTTAACTTCGACTGTTTAAAGCAACGGTATATAATTTATTAATAAGCAAGTTTGATCAATAATTTGTATTATATAAACGTGATAATAATAGCTGATATTATATGCTTATAAATTTAACATTTTTCAATATGGAACTCAACGATATTATGAGAAAATAATGTACCCGTATATTTCAAAACTTGAAACATATTAAGTCAAAATAATCATTCCAAATCATTACGATAATAAATTAAAAAAAAAAAAAAGAGAGAAAAGAAAGCATACGAATCAGCTAACTGGATAAGCCAAAGCTATATATGTTTAATAAACAATGATTTATCGGAATTTTTCCATAATTTTAAAAATAAATCGGTATTACCTTAAACGTAAAGGAGGAAAGTGAGGGGGTAAAGAGTGAACTAAAACGGCCGATCATATCCAGTAACGTCATTGAGTCACATTATACCTATATAGACGCGAGAGTATCGGTTGCCAGCGCGTTTCTTCTCTCCCTTCCGATAAAGGGACGCGTCGAGCGATACATTATTCATGAAATTATAAGCTTCATAATGCCGCACCGTGTGTACGCGTATACGTGCGCATGCGGTTGCGAGGCTTGAAACCTTGTATCGGTTGGTGTACGTGTATATGTATATATATATAGTATGTGCGAGCACGGCAAGTTACGGCTACAATGGCTCTTTGATCTCCGAATGCTTACGTCTTAATTATTTATTTGGCGCACTAGTATTCAGCTCTCAATTTTCGGCGCTCGCCACCGGATAAAATTAGCTGACCCATTGTTGGTTACATCTTTTATGTATTTCACGATAATTCTTCGAAAATATGTCTACGTAAAAGATAGTTTCTTTTATTTTTCGCAAAAAGTAAGAATGTAAAGAGAAGAATATGTATAAGGTTCTAAAACGAAAGGAAATTTTTTCCACGAAAGAGTTTTACTTCGCATAAGCAAGGCGCGATAGTGCGAATTCAGCGGAAAATGTTTATAGTTCGGGATGGAAAATATAGTTTATTTTTTAAAGTTTAATTCAATTTTCATTCTAACATTGGCTGCTTTAATATTTATAGCTAAACTTTAACCAAATACTATTGCTGACTCTTTTGTTAACTTTAATTTTATGTGTTTTGAGGGAACTTAATTCATTCTCAAATAAAGAAAAAAAGAAAAAACCTTTATAATCTTTTGATTAAATTATACTTCCAAAATTTAATCACTCACGTGAATAATAATAATAAGTCATCCTCCTAAAGCGAGTAAGCCAAAAGTGACCGATGTACACAACGAAGCCCTCGGTCGACCGAAAAAAAATTAAAAAAAAATAATAATAAAAAAAAAAAAAAAAAAAAAAAAAAAATAAAAGAAAAAGAAAATAAAATAAGCGCCTTTAACTTTGTCACATCCAATTAACCGTTCAAAAGACCGAGTCGCGTATCGCGTTATTCGTTGGACGGTAATTGCGACGGGCTCGTGCTTACACACATTCGTGCTTCCGTACGTAGGACTGGGCGTGCAAGATAGGAGAGAGGGAACGAGGGAGAGAGAAGACAACTTGTTTCGCGGTATTCGCGATCACAATGCCAGCCCTACGCCATTGTACGAATACGCGCACCTCTTCTGCACTTTACGACGAGGACGACTTACAAGCCCCGTGTGTACTCGTATATTATCAAGGCCGAAATAGAATCCTGCGGGTTACAGCGAGTAAGAGAGAAAGAGAGAAAGAGAGAGAGAGAGAGAGACGGAAAACTTGTCGGACCTTCGTCTTTGGGTGAACGACTTCTCTTCGTTATACGTTGATCTTGCTTTATTTTCTATAGGACGATGTTTGTATGCTGCTCGAATCGTTGTAGTTTAGAAACAAAGTTCGTCGACGCTTTCGGAAATAAAATTTCTTTTTTTTTCTACGTTTTTATATATATATATATATATATATATATATATATATATATATATATATATATATATTCTTTTTTTAAGCGCATTATCGTTCGCGTAGTTTGTTTTTAAATTTTGTAAAATTTTTCATTGTTAAAAAGCGCCAACTTATATTCATTAAATGAGGAAAAAAAAAATAGAAATTTACGTAAATTTCTGTTAAGGTCTACCAATAATAAAAAAATGTACGCGCTCGCGCTGAAAAAAAAATGAACTATTGTGAATAATATTAAAATAGCCGTTAAAACAAAAGAAAATTTATGCGTTTTGGTATTTAAATCACGATTTTTATAATGCAAATGCGTATTTTTGAATATTAGCCGGTAAAAATTTAAATAATAACGTTACGCGTTGTCTTTAACAAATTGCGTATAACGAAGAAAATTTTCGAAACAACAAAGTTGCATTATCATGCAAAATCTTTTATTTATACATATACATACTCGAGCTCGACAAGTCCACAAAAAATATTTCATCTCGCGTTCCCATGTTAACAATGAGTTGATAAAACGGGGCGGAATCAAATTTAACGTATACAAAAGTATACGCTCGTATCAGAGCGTATACGTAAACAAACAAGCGCGTACGCGCGTATCCCTCGACAAAATGCGTATATATAAAGCAGCATAAAGCAGTGTGTCAAAAGAGCTTTGAAAAAGAAACGGTTGAGAATACTGGCAAGAGAGAGAAAGAAAGAGAGAGGCGTATACATATATCTTTCGTTCCACGGAAAACACGATAACCGACTCGACGCCGGCGTACATTACGACGGCAGGCAAATTCTCGGCGATTCGTCTTGCTCTCGCCTCTTTTGAGAAAGTTCGGTGCGCCGAGTTCCCTCTAGATGGATCGTCCGCGTGCATATATAAACGCGGCTCCCTTTTTCTTTTGTTCTGCACGTACACGGCGCAGTTTTCGCACCGAAAGCGCACGTTGAATGTGACCTCGGAAAAAGGTGAAATTCGTTTTTTTTTTTTTTTTTTTTTTTTTTTTTTGTAAAAGTTTTGATTATTTTTCAAGAGGATTGCGCGCGGTGCGTTGATTTTTATTTAAAGGTCAAATTGAATGTAGGACGCGAGATTTTTTTTATGGAATTATTCTTTTTATATAAAAAGATGAGAAATTTTTACGTTCTATATCGTTTCACGTTGAAGCGGTGTCACAGAGACATTGTTTAAAATAAAAAATACAAAAATAAATTTTATGTAACATAACGAGGATGTATTTATCATAAAAATAAAAAAAGAAACGATCAATTCAGAAAAATCATCAACGACGGATTCGATCAATAAAACAAAAAAGCATCAATTTTTTTCTAATCGCGCCTTAAGGCTATCATCTTTTGATATCGAATCGCTAGCTTTCACTCATCGCAAACGATTGCGAAAAAATTATTATCAATCTATGTTAATCTTGCACTGCGGAGGGAAATATCAAAACGACCGAGATGCGTTGTCTCTCGCGCGTCTTCTCCTATCTCTATGTTTATAAACAAGAAAATTTCCGATATATTTCCGCTTAGATCCAAGCCAGGAGAGAAAAAGAGACAGAGACGAAGAGCCTATATATAAAAAAAGAACTCCCCTGGCAGTTCAATTGATCGATCGTCTTCTGTATGTGTAGGACGCATAGTCGTGTTTTTCCCTCTATATTCGAACGAAAAGCTATCACATTACGCCACCTGCACTGTTGGGCTTTTTCCGAAAAAATTTCTTGCCCCGAGGAGGAAAAGTCGTGCATGCGTATGTGTGCGTTTGTGTGCGGGAAAACGGTGTTTCATGTGAGAGGACGAGCTACCGAGTGCGAGAAAGCTATTCCACGGATCAATTTCTCAGTCTGACGACATCCTTCGATGAAGAGAGATAGAGGAAGAAGAGAGAGAGAGAGAGAGAGAGAGATAAAGAAGATGCGAGGTGTTATAAGGTAAAGAGAAAGAGAGAAAAAGAGAAACCCATAATGATGACAATATAAAACGCATTCTTAACAAGGAGTCACATCGATGTTCAATATATTTACGTCTATCTCCGTTTTTACGTACTGGCAGAAAATTTATTTTGTCTACTATACGCAAATAATTAGAGAGAAAAATGTTTTTAAAAATTCCCTTGTAAAAAAAATATATTTTAAAAAAATAACATTTCATATATTAAATACGATCGATTAGTTTAAAAAAAAATACGTTTCTAATTTTGATAATTTAAAATTAAAATAGCATCGTACGTAGATAATGCGTTTAACGGATATATACAGTTTTATAAATCGTCTTAAATAAGCGAATTTTACTATGTAAGAAGTGCAATAATACGCGACATCAAAGCACCGTATATTTTATGAAAAAAAAAAAGAACCGACCGCCACGAACCGATTTCATCGATGTGTAAGCTAGACACGCTTTACGGCTTACATTTATATCGTCGAGAGTATAGACGTTTGCAGCGTTGAAGGCGTAGTCAAGGACTGGATTGGTTAAGCTGCGGAGGCATTGTTAGCGATGGAATGATAAAAATATGAAGACCGAGGAGGAAAAATAGGAATTCCTTCTAATCTGAGATGCCGGGGAGGAAAAAATTGCCGGTACGTGACCTAACTGATTTTTGGATCGTTCGGTTAAGATGAAAGATATTTGTTGCAATAAGTGAAGGTATGAAAATATATGAAGTTGATTACGCCGACCAAAAGAATTCTTTATTTTTTTATTAGAAAATGTTAATGCGTCATTCTTACGAATATTGTCTGACCATTCACTGCGCATTACTACTTATAAAATAATTGAAACCTGTTTTGAAAATTTTTCAAGATTATCTTATAGAAATAAAATTTTTGCTGTATAAATACATTTATTTCATGATATCTTACAGTATTAAATAATTTCGAGTCAAAATATCCACACAAAATGATATGATTAAGCAAAAATACGAGCAAACAGCTGCCAGTTAAAAAAAAAACTTGAAAACTCAGGGCCGCCGATATAGTCGCCCGGAATAAATAACTTTCAAACATCAAAAAGCCTTGAAGACATCAAAAAGCACATGTCCTCTTAAAGATCATCTAACTTATTTTGCGCCCACTCTCCCTCCGACCCCTTTCGTACTCCAAAATCGCAAGGCGTCCCTCAATATCGGAGCATAGATTCCTCAACTTCATAGAAACCTACGAAAAGCTCTTTCGCCCTTTTTTTGCGATACAAAAGCTCTGTCACGAGGTATACCGCGTCAACAATAGCCTTTGGCAAGCTCTAAGAACCCAAGAAGTTTGCTTTGTTGTCGTTTTCCAAGGTCTCTCTCTCTCTCTCTCTCTGTGTCTCTCTCTCCCACTCTCTTTCTTCGCTCACGCATACAAGTTGTAAGACTGGTGCGAAATTCGCGCATTAACCGAGCGCAATCTTCTACGTCTCCCTTGTTTAACGATACCCGATATCGTCATTTTCACTAGGCGCTTTTCACGCGATGTATCTTTAGAGAGGCTCGCGAGCGTTTGTATACGTGTGCGTACAAAGGCAGCGCGACATTTACCTGTGCCCATTGTCGGGTGCGAATATCTGCACGTTCGAAACAGCTGTCATTAAACGTTGACTTGCATAATGGCTACATTCACGAGTTGGCAATCTACGTATATATGAATTGTGTATACATGCATATATCGAAACAGAACGTTGGTCGAGCTTAGTTGACGGAAAATTCAATAGGCGAACCCGCCCAGTGAATAAATGCTCGGACAGCTGACGCTTGAGTTCCGATATAGATAAATGGTGTAAAAAAAAAACTGCTTGGGTAGAAAGAACCGTGTGCGAAAGTTATTGCATAGAGCAGCGATAGGATAAAAGAGTTTAAAAAAAATCAAGATCTCGATTAGGAGACCAATCCGCTTGAATAACGTAACATACTATATTGGTATTGAGTGTAATTAACAAATTTGGTATTTTAAATTTCTGTGTAGGTGAAGTTAAAATAAAATTAGAATCATCCCCTTGGTGTGAAATAAAAACAAATTACAAATGCAAAAGCTAAATATTTTAATATTAAACATTTTTAAGGTTTTCCAAGATAACTGATATTTCACGGAAAAATAAAAATTTATTCTGCGATAAAAGTTTTCAAATGGAAAAAAAAAGAATAATAAAATCCTCGCTCATGAATACATTCAACATTTCACTAAACATTAAATCTTTCATATTTCACACGTCAATAAAAGAAAAAAAAAAAAAAAAAAGAAAAAAAAAAAAGTAGCAAAAGGAATAGAAAAATAAAACAAATTGTGGGTAGTACAATTGAATGACGCACGCAGAACGCGTCTCTGTAGCGCTTCAGAGGTACTTCGATTTCTACTTTTGCGTTCATCAATGCTCGATTTTCCCCGTTGTTCTTTCTTACTCGGCAACGCCGAGCTCGTCGGGGCGACTGTACGCCTACACTTTTCCGCATTAACAAATTACTGTTTTTTAGCAAGCGAAGCAACTCTGGCAACAACAACGGGCTGTACAAGCGTTTTGTTCTCTCTCTCTCACACTCTCTCTCTCTCTCTCTCTCTCTCTCTTCTCCCTCTCTTTCCCTTTCGAATGCTCCTTTTGTTTCGTGCAATTTTACGCGCCAGGAAAATAGACCGGTGATGGATATATATGCCTCTTTCAACGAGTTACTTGTTTTCAACTTTTATTTCTTTTTTTTTTTTTCTTTTTTTTTTTTTTTTTTTTTTTGTTTCTCACCTCCCCTTTGCTTCTTATTTTCGATGATTCGAAGAAAAACTTTGCACGAAAATTAAGGTGAAAAGGGGGATCTGATGCAAAAACGATGAATTAAGAAAAGAAGTTGAAATTTCGAGTGCGCGCATAATTTATTTAAAAAGTAAAAAAAAAAAAAAAAAAAAAAAAAAAACAAGAAAAGGAAGAAAAATGGGTCGTTTGAAACTGTGTTACTCATGCACATTACCCGCTGTTAACAAAGAATGAGTCACGTAAGATCTGTTTACGGCTTCTTTATCTTTTTTTTTTTATTCCGCTTCAACTCGCCAGCTGAAAAACTGCGCGCGCGCGCACGCATTTCTTTTTTAATTGGGTCATTGCGTTGCGTCTTCAAAAGTAATGCAGGCTCAAACAAAGCAGGCCGTTACCACGGCTCATACGTTTACAAATTGTGTCCTCACGCAACCTTTTCTACTTGAATAAGTCTCGAGTATCATTAACAATAAACTTATCTTTTTTATTTTTAATTGCGACAATATTTAAAATATATATTAACAAAGTATAAATAAAGTTATTATCAACATGTTTCAGCTTATTTATTCAATTAAATTTAATAAAGCCAACGCGAACTTGTATTATTACCGTACATTTATTTACCTATTATATACTCAATTGCTTCAATTCAAACTAAAATTTCATATTTATATAATTAAAATAAATTGCTTCATAAATATGGGATATAATGTAATTTGACAATAAAATTCTAATTGAATTTGAAAATGCAAAATTTCTTATCAGTATACTGCAAATATAAACAATTACCAATTGTCAATCGTATATTTATATATGTCATACGACAGAATCGATTCAAGGTTTTTTTTCCATCGACATCAATCGTTTTGGTCAGTCACCGATTTTCCAAATGAGTGCAATAATTGTTCTAAATCGCATTATCTCGTAGCTACGAGCGAAAGCTCAACTTGTGACTTAGGCTTCTAAGCCTCGACTGGACCGAGAGAGATAAAATAGCTCGGATTATCCGTAGGATTACGGGTGCACTCACCGATTAAAATACCTGCAGTACTTGATGAGAACTTATGCCATCGACGATATCGCCTGGAAGTCTTTTCTTTCTCGTTATTCTTTCTTAATTTGTCACGCTAGCGATAAAGGCGCGTTAATGGTATAAATGAAATTATAAAAAATTAATATTTACGTTGTAAAAATTGAATTTTTGAAATTTTAATCACAATAATTATATAATCGATAAGAAATTCTTAATTTTACTATAAAAACCATACAATATGATGTTCAGGCTTTATCAAGGATACCATTTATCCACAATAATCTTATTCACGCTCAAAGTAATATCCCCATCATTCGAAATCACCATTACAGAGCGCGTTATTAAGGTTGTTTTATAACGGCTATCAATGATCGTAAAAGGTATCGATCTATTTTCCTCTCGATATGAACGCGCATATCTCGCGTACCCTTGGGCTTATTTCCCGGGCGCGTTTTACACGTGCGAAAGTCGGCAGTAAAAATTTTCTCAGTTCTTCTCTTTCTCCATTTCCCATCGTAACATACGTTGTACATAGGTACGTATTTGCGTTCTCGTGCGTGCAAATGTAGTTTCCGTCATAAAATCGTTAAAAATTTTAAAACCGAGGCTTCTTTTAAAAAATAATGAATTTTCATGCATTTGCGTTGTTTTGCAAATGTAGGGAATAAATTATTCATATGAATGTATGATAATATAATAGCAATGGCATAGTCCTGTCATATTTACGATATTTAAAGATTCAATACGTAATAAAGGTTAATGAAGTAAGCGACATAATTTTCGTTTATATGACGTATCTAAAATTTTTTTAAATTAATAGTTAGAAGTAGCTACGAAGATGTACAGAATTTCAATGAAATTCAATATCGTTAGGACTTTGTAACAACGAGGGAATACGATATGGTGATACGATGCGATGAAATAACTACCGTTAGAGCTTTTGATATTAAGCAATGCTGCGTAACACGAATTTTCCTTTTTGCTAAACATAATATTACGAATAGTAAAGTTTAATGTTACAATTTTAGTAACATAAAATATTAAAATTAATTATCTAAAATTTTAATGGTTTTAAATGCATGAAATTTATTAAGTTTCAGTGAAAGGTAAATAGCATAGAAAGGTAAATGTAACCAAAAACGATGAATTTTGTAAGATTGATCTTATGTATAAGAATTAAGTAGCTTTAAATATTCGCCTTTCGCGGCTGCTTATACATGTAGGCAAACGATTAAATAACACTTGCAAAGTAATTTGCTTAACTAATATTTGAGTTTTCCGGAGATGAAAAACTTATGCAGCGCGCGCTCGTCCTGAATCCGCGACTTAAGGCTGTAAGCTATCCTTATCTTCTCTTTAGATTTATTCCTTACGGTATTATCAAGAAAATTTGCTATCGAAAGTTTTAATGAATGCGAGTAGAATGTATTCTCGAGTAGCTACGTGCTGATCTTGTTTTATTAAACAACGAAAGATTTAAAACTATGGATATGCGGATGGAGACGAATTATTAAATTATTAATTTTTTTTAAGTCTTATTTTGTGTACAAACGTCGATTAAATTTTCATGCGACGCATAAAAAATTTTTTTTTTTTTTTTTTTTTTTGGTACTATTAATATTTAACGATAATTTATACTTTTTCTTCGGAATATATATTTTTAATATAGGTGTAAATCGTATAAAGCGTTTAATTAAAAGTAAAAGTTTTAATTATTAAATTTGCATGAACTCTCCAGTAAATTAAACTCGACATTTTTATGAAATGTAAAGTAATGTTTTTGAATAATTTCAAACAAACTTTTTAACTCGCAACTTTCTCTGATATAATTTTAAATTCGTTACAAAACTGTGAATGAAGCGATTCATGTAATTAAGAGTATATTTGTACAACGATTTCTCGTATTAAATAAATAACGAAAGTAAAGATAAATTCAACGTAAATCGAACAGAAACTTTTTAATTACGCTCGACGATTATTTATCGTCTAGTGCACAATTCATTAAATATTTTTCCTTTATTTACGTAAAATAATTTAAAAAATAGCCCGAAAATTATACAAAGTTCGCGGTAATAATCCGAAAGAAGTCTATTCGAAAAATTATCTCAACATCTGGAACAATGAATTTTCAACTTTCCGAGCTTTCTTTTGTATCTGCTAAATCAAAAAGCGATTTTCCAAGGCGCTGCCTTCGTCCATAATTCAATAAATCATCAACAGCGTATGCACACGCGCGCATACACACATTTATATACTCGTATATGTATGTATCTTTGTGTTAGTACAATATCGTCCGCTAGCTGCAAAAAATATTTCCATTAAGGCGCACATTCTTCGGCAGATTTTTTCCCACTCGACGTTGAAGCTTTAACGACGGAAAAAGGAAGAAATATAGAAGGAAAAAATTTGACGCGCGCGACCTGCAGGATAAAAGCCACGATTGTTCGTATTGGCAAATCCTTCCTTCGGTCATATCCGAGCCGCTTCGTTCTATGTACATGTAAATACACATTTACAAGCCGACGTATCTTTATAGATATATGTACACATATAGTACATAAGAAAGTCGGTAGGGCAACTCCAGTGCGTTTGAGGTCACACACGCACACACACACACACACACATCGTTGTTCACCTCTGCAAATTATCCTTTAATGGTCTACATCGAAGAGCTTTTAACCTATGAGTAATAATAAATATGAGTGAGAGCACCCATAAGAGAGCATGCGAGAGAGTAAGAGAGAGCTATCGTCTGTTCTTATTACTACACCTATTTCTGTATTTATAATACGAGTTAAAACAACGTTTCGTACATACGCATACGTACGTGTTCGTATATTTATATTTATATGTGATATTTATACGCATACACAGTTAAAAAGGTAAACGCACACGACAAAGATTTTGATGCGCAAACGCGCCTTTCCTATAAATTTGAGCACATGTATATGTGTATTTACACTCACGTGATATAACGCGGGGAATAAGCAAAAGTAAAAATAAAGGAAAAAGAATAAAAGAGGAAAGATGAAAAAAAAAATAAGATTATACAAAATAAGCTAATGCGAGCGCGTATACGATAAGTGAATTAAAGACTCTTGAGTTATTGTAAATATTTTGAAATTAGAATGATTTCCTTGTATCTTTTTTTAACAATATCGAAAAATACTTATTTTTAGTTACAATTATCATCAATTTTATAACGTTCAATTTTATTTATAAAATTTCATGCATTATTTAAATGTAAAATTTAACATCACATGTAAAAGCAAATAATCGAAAATCGTAAATATAAAATGTATGAAATGTGTACAAAATTAGATTTAAAATGTTTAACATTTATGTATTTCCATTAATCATATGTGAAAAGATGTAAAAGAACAATAAAGCGATATGACTTGGACAGCTTTTAGTTGGATTTTTTAAAGCTAGCTAAATTACGTATTCCGAAATAAACTCATTGATAAAAGCATTGTGACTGTGGCAATCAACAGTTAATGGATACTTCGAAATCCTGGCTTCCATTAGTATAATTAATTACGAATAGAACATAATTGTAAATGTAACATAGTCGGTCCTATAGTTTACAACCCTATTAAATCCATAATTTGATAAATCTATAAATATTTGATATTAAAGGCCCAACGAAAAATTAAAAATTTAATCGATTTTGTTAAATATAACTAATATGCGCCTACGCATATTAGCACCAACAAACATACCAATTGAAAACGTATTTAACGGTTTATGTCCGAGTCCCTAAACTTTTTAATACGAATAAACTAATCACAATTTTCAACTTTGCTATTGAATAAGTTTTTCTGAACTTTCAATGATCCACGCGCTGTGTTCTTTTACAGCGACCGAAACCGTCCATTCAGGTTTTTTATTTATTTATTTATTTATTTTTGTTTTTTCGTCAAAACTCTCTAGAGTTCAAACGCATGAATTATTCATATTGACTGCGTGTCTTTCGATCCTGAAACTACGTATTGACAGACCGATTTTCCACATATACGAACAGTGCAATTCTCTTAATTTTTTCGTGTCCCGATTATAAATTTATATAATAATTATTCATCTTGAGTTTATAAAAAATGCATCTGGTATATACATTTATTTATCCAGGCTTTAATATCTATAATAGCAAATAAACATGACTTGAAAACTTAACTCTAATTCCTTACGTCCAGAGCAAACGCATTTGATTAATTAAATTTACCATTGATACCATTCAAACGAAAATCTATTCAAAATTTAAAATTCGATCGTTTCGAATAAATTCTTTAAGCTGAACTTGAAAGTCAGGCTTATCCTGAAATTCGAAAAGTCCTCATCTAACATGCAGCAGCTCCTCGAAGAAAAACGAGAACCTCGATAGCGCTAATTATAGCCCATTTCCAATCGCGTTTACTTCTTCCTTCCTCTCTCTTTCTCTCTTAAGAGAGAAACCCTTTACCCTTTCTCTCGTCTACGATGACGAAGAGGAGTGGCGAAAAATCGTTACCGATTCCTTTTTTAATGTCCCCTTTCGTACGTTTTCTTTTTTTTTTTATTCTTTTTTTTTTTCTTTTTTTTATATCGAACTAAAAGAGCGAGAGAGATGGAGAGTCAATTAAATGCAAAGCGAGGCCACTGGGAGTCGCATATCAATGGCTTTGTTTCTAGCGCAGTTTGATGGTGAGTGTGAATTTTACCGAGGAAAAAAAAGTTAAAAAGTAGAAAGAACAAAAATGAACTCTTTCGGCTTAATGTCACGAGTGGAACGTATGGGGTTTTTTGTAGGCGCGCGAACATGCGAACGAATGCGAATTGCACCGAGGAAGAAGTTAAGGGAGGGACGAAGATAACGTCGACAAATTGACTTAAGACTTTTAGGTGAATTTTGGAATTGTCGGTCAGAATGGCAGGCGTGAGAGAAATAGAATGATAGCTATAGTTTAATCAAAGTTGACGTTCAACAAAGAAACTCTACTTGACTTTGTTGTTAAATTTTTTTGTTTTATTTACTTATTTATTTTTTTTCAACTCGAAGATCGTATTATGGATTACCGAAATTAAATTACTATTAAATCGACAGTGGCATTTTGAATTTATCCATTTGTTCCGACAAGAAATATAAGTTTGATAATTCTGAAAAATTAACAAAAGTAACTTTTAGTTTTTAAACTTCGGAAATTTTTACGATTCCACTCGAAGTTATTTCTTTGTTTTATGGTAATCTACACGCATACTAATTTCAATTTGAATACCAAAAATGTACTTCTATCTACGAAAATAATATTTGCATGCATCAAAATGGATTCGAATTTCAAAACTATGTGTCGCGGGAGAATTTGTACCGTAAAGTGAACATTAAATATACCAATGCATATGTCGCTGGTATTAAGAAAAATTAGCTTGAAAAATTAATTTTAGCAATTTAAAAGTCTAATTTCCATCAAGTTAATTAATTACCTTGAACGCAAACACTTAAGCGATAAAAAAAAAAAAAAAGAAAATTAAGCCACCAGAGAGTCCCGCGAATCTTTGGCGCGCGAACCGCAAAACTCAGCTCGCCAATATTAAGCTTATCAAATGGTGAAGCCCACCCATATTGATTCATCGTTTCTAACACTCAAACTAATGAGAATTCATTAGCACAATTAATCTGCCTTCGTGCGGTGCATGCACCTATGCAAATACACCAAGAGCACCAGTAGGGGAAATGGAAGAGTGGAAGTAGAGGATAGAACCCCTTAATGCTGATTGAAAAAATTCCCTACCTCCCTCCCTCCCTCCCTCTCTCTCTCTCTCTCTCTTTCTCTCTCTCTCTCTATATCTCTTTGAAGATACTTTTTACCTAATAGCCACTCGACCACCTCATTTGATTACATGATGAGTAAATATTTTACAAAATTGAGTTATATTTAAGTTGATTTAACGATTGTTTAATCTATTAATTTGATATCACAACGGTAAAGAAATTAACGGGATTTATGAATAACTTATGAAATTGTAATACTCACGATAATAATATTAATTTAATAAACATGCACACGATTGAAAAAATATGTAGTAACACAAGAAGTAAGAATCGAGGGTAAATTTCCGCCGGTATCCCGTGCGAATTTGAATGCGCGGAAGCTTGAAATAGGCATCGTTAAACCGGATACTCTCTGAATAGCCAATTACCTACAATTGACGCAAATCTTTAGACCATTGACCCAATAGCAACCGCAGCGTTACGTGTGGAATCAAAGCCCGCCCGCGAGGGCCGTGTTCCACCCTTTCGCTCTTTCTCTTTCTCTCTCTCTCTCTCTCTCTCTCTCTTTCTCTTTCTCTCCCCCTCGTTCTCTCTTTCTCTTATTCGCATCACTTTTTCCCCTTTGGCGAATGAAGACGACGACGAGAAATACGATAAACAAGCCGCACGGGATCGACTTCGAGCTCAAATTATTTTTTTAAGAGCATAGTTTAGCTATTGTCTACCACAGGATTTAAGATACAACGGATGGATCACGACTACGGACTGGTTTATTTCAGCACCCATCGTATTTCCTTTAATTTACGACTTTACGCGTAAATATATATGCATACATCAGCATGTGTACTTTGAAAATTCTCTCTCGAACGTGATTAAAGTTAAGTTCAAGGATTGATTTTTGTGGCAAAGCAATGAAATCGTGATCGAAAGATATTGCTTTATTTATCTTCGTAGAATTCGAAGTATTTTCATTGTACGTTCCTACGATCGATCTTTAATTTTTCTTTCGATTCGGATATCGTAATGGGTATACCAATTAAAACAATACAATAGCAAATACACCTAGAAATTCTGCGAACGAAACAAGAGCGAAACACTCGAAGACCAGAGGGGTTGGGATAAAATAATCATATTTTCGCGAGCAGCGCCCGTTCAGGACGACACGATCAAACGTATACGTACACGGTGCTCACTCGAATCAATGGCTTAACGAATTAACCGAAGTCGAAGGACTTATGACGAGGAAGTTGGTGCGCGTCGAGTGCACTTACTCGTAGAGAAAGAGAAAGAGAGATTCATCAAACGTAAGCTTCAATGGAAACGACGATGTAGATGGACAACCCAAGGGAAGAGATGTAGAGAGAAACCAGAAGACATTGAATCGTTTCTAATCGTCTCCGAGCAGATAGAGAAAGAGAGATAGATCCAACTTCTGACGCGCGGTTTTCTTGTATTAGCTTTACTACCCTCTCCTCTTCTCTCGCTCCTGAACGCGAGCGGCATTAAGCTTATGAATTATTCACCCGGGAATTTAGAGCATAGGCCCGGGCTTAAGATTACTTTGACTCGGGCTCACTTCTCTATCTCTTCCTCTTTCTGGCTCTCTCTCTCTCTCTCTCTTCGGGTCTTCCGTTTTCCCGCGAAAATTTTCCCTTTGACGAAGGAAGAGAGAGAAAGAGAGAGAGAGAGGGAGAGAGCGAGAGGGAAAGAAAGACTGCACCCGACTCGCGGGACCAGAAGCTCAAACTATATTCGACTCGCCGTGGCGCTTTCTGACCGGTTATCGCTCGGTCTAGCCCGGTGCAGTTTCGGCTCAAGATTAATCATGGGAATGAAGTAAGATAAGGCAAGTACGCTCTGGTATTAAAATTCGGGCAAATTGATACGTAATTACTATGAGAAACGTTGCCGTAACTAAAACTCTGTACTTTTGTGTAAATTTTTATTTTATTTTCAATTTTAAAGGCAATTTGTTGCCTTTAAGTTAAGGCGCAGTTGAAGGAAGGAATTTTCTAATAATTAATAGACACGCTAACGATATATAAATATTAAACTCGAGTTAACTCTTCATTAACGATTATAAATGAAAAGGAATATTTCAAATATTAAATATGATCAAAACGTATTAAGCGCAATTTCACATGCAGTTTCGATAAATTTTCAAGCAATTAAAATAGAGGTTTATATTTTTATAATATTTTCAAGTACACTTACAATTGTCAAATTCATATTCTCATAATTTATTATAGATTATTCACAGAACGATCAAAAGGCATTATAATTTATAATGAACAAGTTAAGGTAAAATTGATGAAAGAAAAATTATATAAAATTTGAATTGCTTGAAGTGTTAATTAGTACTTCTATTACAACGCAATATCATGACAAAGAAATTTTGATAATTTTTTAAAAAGAAAAAAAGAAACGTTGAAAAAATTATTAAATGTTCATAAATTTCGAAAATAATTTAACAAAATGTGATTTTAATTTAAAATGTTAATCTAACATGGTGATCAAAGTCTATGAACTTACCGGGGAAGTAATTATTTTCATAACAAAGGCAACATTGACGAACGATGTCTAATGAACGTATCGAACGGGTTACGGGATAAGTTTATTTTTACTTCACCACAACGTGCGTCTATATAGTGTGACGCGACGTAAGGTGAACCACGTGCCAAGAATAAATCGATTTTCTTGTAAAAAAATAAAAGAAAAGAAGAAATTCGAGTCGTTTTCTCTTTTATACCAGTAATACTCGTACGAGTAGCGCACGAAAATTAATCATGCGACACATTTGCAGGAGGATAACTTTGAAGCTCGTCTCGGCAAGGAGCGGAACGATACATTTACGGGGTAATAAAATGACAATCGAATAACTCGAGACGAGACAATGCTGACTGTAATCGAGAGATAATTACAACTACGACTTACTCTTACATTCTACAAAGTGAAATTAACTCGAGTACTGTAATTTAAGTTTCGTAAGATGACGTCTAACTAGTTATTTTACGAATTCCGTTTTAATTCTTACGAAATTCACTGCTGAAACTTATAAATAGTAATGGCTCTACTTATTTTGTTGCATTAAAAGTACTTCGTTCTTCTACCTTTAAATTTTCACATACTCTTTAGCCTAATTATGTAATTTTATCAATTAGTCTTATAATTAAATAAATTTTTTTTTTTTCCCACATTTAAGTCCCTATAAATATTTTGCTCCATTTATTTAAAACTTTTATCTTGAAACATTTCTCATTCCTTACAAGTCGATGACCTCGCGCCATTCATTCTACTATACACACAAATGCCATTGTGACCGAAGCTTTCTTGTGCCAAAGCAATAAAGTCGTCGCATTACAGTTACGTAGACGTGTATATTTTTATATATTTATTTTCCTTTATTCGCTTGACTTTTTTTAAAAAGATTATCCGCTGTTTTATTTCATTGGCTGTTAAAGCTGATACGTTGAAGGAAAAACGATATTTAACGGAAAAAAATGTTCTAGCTCCATTTAGAAATTATACTTTTTGATAACGCGCTCGTTTAATTTTATCATTTTGCGTTCATTGAAATCGGCAGCTCGTGAAAATTAATGTCACATGTATGCATTGAAATATCTTAATGATTTGCAAAATGATTAATGTAATGCACGAAACTTGTTATTGAAAAATCGTTGTTAAATCCACCATTTATGGAACAATAGCTTTACAGTTTATGAGCGTGTGGCGAATGTAACTGTGCTATTTGCTACTCCATGAATAACTTTGCTCGTTTAACATCCACCGGAATCAAGTATTCTAAATCATATTTTCATTAATTGTAACTCCGGCTAAAACTTGCTCGTCCTAAAACGTGTAAAGATTCTCTTCAAGACTGCGATCACCGTGTCTTAAAAAAAATATATATATAATCGTTTGAATTATATATTGTTTACGGACGAATCGTTTGATTAATGTTTGTTGTGCAGTTATCGGAGTGCTCAAAATATTATCTTATAATTTATCAATTTTCTTTGCAATACTCAAAACTTTTCAAAACTCATAAATCTAACTTATAAGCAAAGTGCGCTACTTTTACTTTTATCCCATAAATTTTTTTTACATCTCGGAGTAAGGTTTAAAATGTAAAGTTCTTACAAAACTAATTAAAATAGGTAAGAAAAACTCTTTAAAAAAAATAAAAAATAAAAAAAAAAAAAAAATATACAAGGAAAGAAAAAAAGTTCAATAATTTCACTTCTCAATCCAACATTTAACTACAGTAAAAGAGAAACGACTTTGACGTAGTACAGCAGCGTATTAATGCTTTTTATCCGAAACCGTAAATTTTGATTGCAGTTTCTTGTTTAATGCTTTGCCATTAAAGATACACAGATAGAAAGACGCGAGGCTCGCGTACAAAACTGTAACGACCATAAAAAGAGTTTGCAGTTGAACAATCGTATACCAGGTAACAGTGTCTTCTTAGCCTAAGAAGTTGGTTACCAGATAGAAAATCTGCTTTCTCTGCTTTGTTAAAAAATGAATTAAATTTTTCTCACCTTTTAAATAATATAATTATTTTTATTCTGTTCGATTTTTGAAAAGACATTGTTCCCCGACAAAATGGTTTAATCTATGAGATAACTGAATCACTTATTTTTTTTTTCTTTGCTAAAGTACTCAAAAATGAGAAAAATTCAGTTTCGAACGGAATAAAGAAAAAGTGAGGAAAAGAAAAAGTCGAAATGACAAATGGCAAAACATGATCCCGGCGGTTAATAAGCGATAAAAACGGGATTAGCTCTCCCGAGCTGCAAAGCCGCGCTGTCTCATACTTTCCGTCTCTTTCTCTAGTCAAAGTTCAAAGGCTATAGCCGCACGAGATGAATGGCGAGAATAGGGAGTGTACGTCCAATTTCATTTCCAACGTGCGAGAGGGAAACAGAAAGAGAAAGGGAGAACGAAAGAGCGAGAAGAGAGAGAGAAAGAGAGCGTGAGTGAGTGAGAAATTTATGCAAATTATTCGCCCGCTGCGCCATTTGAATGCAGCCATCTCTCGGTATAGTACCGAATTCGCGCGATTATCCGATTTCTGCGCGCGAGGATGGTAAGCGAAAGAGAGAGAGAGAGAGAGTGTGGAGCTCCGGTGAAGCTAAAGATAGCGGGAAAAATGATAAGAGGAAGAAATGCGAGAAGCGAGGTTGGGGGCAAAATTGCGTAAATCAAAACTAAGATTTTATAGAAATTTGATGTGCTGTACCGGTAATGATTACAAAACACGGCATACAAAGGGGACGGACTTTCTATGCCAAGCGGCTGTACCGACACCGCGGACAACTATTTGCGCGCTCGTATTATATTTCAGGCTTATAAAGCATTGCCAAGGGAAGTCGAATTACAAGTAAACTTGGGACTCGATCTCTTTCTCTCTCTCTCTCTCTCTAAATTTCTCTCACCTACCTCCTGCATTTTGAATAGATTTTCAAGCTATCCGACAATAATATTACTGAGCTATTTCCCGAGTGCACAGCGACATTATGGAAATATGAGATGTAACTATTACAGGTAATATTAACTTTGTATAATTACGCCTGTATCAATTCATTTTAATTAATAGACATATATATATATATATATATATATATATATATATATATATATATATATATATATATATATATACCAAATATAAAAAACATTATTGTTTTCAAGAACAAATTTTTATAATGCATTATCTAACATAGATTTAAAAGTATGTATTATTGTAGGTAAGACATGCCAATAAAAGCAAAATTTTAGTTCTTTGAATTTGTTTCGTTTACGTATTACCATTAGGTTAGCTATTATTTACGCTTTTTTTTTTTTTTTTTTATCTTTAAACCACTCGCACAAGAAAAACAATACAAGCTGCGTAAACAAAATATATTTTTGACTCTCTTTTATGGTTATAAAAATCTTTGAAATACTTTTCGGATAGAATAATGGATATCGTAATGGATATTCCGATTTTGATATACTTGAAATAATAAAACGTTTTGACGAAAAATATATCTAAAATATCATATAAAAGTCTACACCGTATATATTTGTTGATAGTTTTAAAAATTTCATTCAGATTCTTCCATTTTATTAAATATATAAATAAAGAATATAAATATTGAAGAATGTATTTCTTTACTTTTATTCTAAAAAGGGCAATTTCACAGGAAAACCAATACAATTAATGTATTCGATGCTGATTTAGTATCCGCGATATTGCTTAAAAAGCTATACCGCATGATGTTTTCAAAATCTTTAATGAATATATAGCAAAATTTAATAAGATTAAAGATTTATATTCTTATATTAATATTGTTTTAATCCTTTGAAAATATCCATTACAACGTCATGATATATGATTTGCGCGCATTAATCAGTATTTATAACATAAATAAATGTTTAAGATGTAAATTTTTATTGGCAAAGAAAATTGTGTGAAATCGTTCAAAAACAAAAATTTGAGTTGCAATTTAATCCGCTTTTATTGTCACAGTCGTTTCTCATCGAGGCATTAAATTCTAATGTAAACAATACAACTATAGATTTTTTTTTTATCAGCAACAAAACAACATCTTTGTCGAATAATAATTTACGATTTTATTTTTTTGTATGGTACAGATAAATGGAAAAAACGACAGTTTTGAATCATATTATGATTCTTATTCGTTAACTATTCTCAAATTAAAATTTATTAAAAGATCGGACTTCTTGCATTATTTCAATAAATTAACATAAAACATAAAACCAAACGACGAAGCCTCGTTTTTTTCGCATGTATAAACTTTTTGCATAAAAGTTAATGTGAGTCGTAAATAAATATGCACGTACGCGCAAATATGGCGAACGTTAAATTATTTAGTCGGGTAAATTGAGCAATAATAAGAATATTACGGTTTTTGTCGCATTTATTAAGTATTAAACTACCCATTATCTATAACTAAACACTAATACGAAAATTAAATTGTTAAAAAAAAAAAAAAAAAAGAAAATGTATTGAAAACAAGTTTCAATCATTATTGCCTTAAGTCTGATTGATGACATTTATTGTGAAATAAATATCACGCCCGGAATATACTTCAAATATTTGTAATCAAGAAACTAAGTGACCATTAAGTGTGATCGATAACTTGCTCTAAAACACGTGTTCGATTATTATATTTAAGGTTATAAAACGTATTAATAATAAACAGTAAAAATATTTTGTTCGACGTTTCAAAATTAAAATTTAACGATTCTTACAGAATTTTTTTTAATTGTTTAATGTAAACACGAGTAAACGTTTGTTGTGAATAAGGAATCAACGAAAGTCACGTGATTTTTCCCTTGTGCATGCATAACATTTAGTACGTTATTGACGATGTTTTTTTAAATTATAAAGACTCGAGTACAAATATCATATTAAACCCGTACTGACAAATTTAAAGCGGTGAGAACTGCTTTAGTAAATAAAATGTAAAAAAATTTTAAAGAATTTAAAGGCATCGAGAAACTCGGAATGTTTACGTCGACGAAAAATTTGGTCTGATAGCAGACGATGTACCGGTCCTGCGAAGAGGTGAGGTTAATCGCGACTGCAAAGCGTGTGTGCGCCGAGCAATCCTCCTTAATTAGCCCGCAGCAAACGGCGCGCCGGAATCTTAATCAGATTCTCCGTGTGCATTTCATTCGAACCGATCCAACGTCTGCAACTTTAACCGAAAGCCTAGTTTGAAATAAAAATAAAGATTATTAAAAAAATAAATAATAATAATAATAAAACGACTCACGCGGGCGTTCGTTTATCGAGTGTTACCTAGCGATAAAAAAAATTAAAAAAAAAAAAATAAAAGTTGATAAAAACACCGCAGTTCGCATGCAAACGGCACGAGCCTTACCTCTCGGTCAGTCGTGGAGAAAAATAAAAAGTAAAATTCGTGAATGCAGCACCAAAGGGGTCTCGGGTACTGTCTGCTGACAGCGCGTGTCGTCCGAGATCACGGGAGGACGGGAGGCAGTAACTTTAGCGGCAACGCGTCCACGGGATGTGTCAGCAACAGCAGCCCCTTCATTAGCTCCGGTACGAAGTCACGTACGCGACGATGCAGCAGCAGCAGCAGCAGCAGCAGCAGCAGCAGCAGCAGTGACAGCAGCAAATACCAGGAGCGCGTGCTCACGAGAGAGTGAGGCCACCCTCTCCGTCAGAGGGTGCGCGAACGACTGAGGCGGCAGCACGGCGGCGCGCCGTCGGTGGGTGTAGGCAGCTGCCGCCACTGACGCCGCCACCGCGAAAAGGGGTTGAAGAGAGGGATAGAAAAGGGGCCGCGAGAAAGAGAGAGAGCCGATCGCTGGGATGAGAAAGGAGGATGGTCACCGAAAAAGAAAGGGAGAAAGGGGAGGCGCGGGGGGGTGGGGGGTGGAAGTAGATAGACCGACGGACAGCGGTGGTACAGCTCGCGAGGAAAGTTTCTGGGATCGAATGAGCGAGGGGAGAAAATCGTTAGGAACGTCTTAAATAGAGCTATTAACCCCTAGAGTATGGCTAGCTATGTGCACGTTTAAAGAAAGAGGATATTAGGTCTACGACCGTGCTACGACCGTATTTATGTGTGTGTGTGTGTGTATGTGTTTATCTGTTTATATGAACCCCCCGCAAACGCGTCTGCTTTATTTGCATTTAGATTTTAAGTGAAATCGTTAAAATAGAAATTTGAACTGTTCATCCGGCTAACCCTACCCCCTTTTCTCGGTACTTCGAATTAGTTAACGCTTGCATTGTTTGTTTTCGAAGCATTAATTTTTATTTACCTTTATTTATTAAATTTTGTTTTTTTTTTTTCTATTGTTTCATTAATAGAAGCTATTTAAACTTTAAAAGAATTTTTGGAGAATTAAAGAGGTTGCAACGATTTAAGTTAAATAGTTATTCGATCAACTATTATTTTCAAAAATTTATCAGAAGACATAACGATTAAACGACAAATTTTTTCCTATTTTATTAATTATAATTTACCAAGTTTTTAAAGAGATAAAGATTTATAAAAAATATTAAAACACTTATAACGTTATATAGCTAATATTTAATGCTTCCATGTATTTCACCATTATTTCACAGTCTTTTTGATAGTATCTAAATGCATTTAAAAGTAACAGTAAAACCTTTTTTTTTATGGCGAATCCAGATCTAAGGGCCAGTTTATTAAAGAAAACAGCGATTCCATCTTTTTTTTACTATCGGGTGTGGTCTGAGCTTTATTCAAATTTCACTTTTTTTAGTGAAATTTACGATCGACCGAGAACTTATATAATTTACTGGAATGTAGTATTTTTAATTATTCAATTATTTTAATTTTATATGAAACATCTTTATTGCATTGTATACTAAAATTCGTTTTAATTTTGAATACAATATTCATATTTCTTATTAAATTTAGAATTTATTTAGCTTTAATAATACGAATATTTATTATCTTAATCTTATCAGGTACTGAATAGGAGCGAGAAAAACCTTTTTTTTTTTTTTTTATTTAATGAAAACTTGTGCCTTTTACAGTTTATTTAGGATATCATATAAATATTTTTCTTCTCGGAAGAATAAAATGAAGTCAATAACGAATAAAAGAAGAAAAAGTAAACTTATGTAAGAATTTTTAAAATTGTTAAAGTAGCTCAATTTTAAAAAAACTATGTCGTTATATAAATGAAACGTGTTATTAATATTTTATTATTTAAGATAAAAATTTAGTTAACAACATAACGAAGCAATATGATTTATTAAATTTAATTTTGAAAACTTGTGTTCATTTTTAAAATTTATAATTTTTAATTTTTTAAATTAAAATTGAATAGTATTAAAATTTGCAAAAAAGATATTCTAGAGTGCCAAGCCAATATTCGAAAAAAAAATAAGCATTCGTACATTTATAAATCACAACGAGTTGAAACTTATACATTCGAGCACCTAGAGAAAGATAAACGAGTAGAGCGTAGATATTAGTTAAAGAACGAACGCGAGCCTCGCGCGCGCACTTTCGAAATGTAAAGAAGGGAAAAGTTGGCGGGTTAGGTAAACAGAAAAGAAAAGTAAGACGGAGAGAGAGAGTGAGAGGGAAATGGAAGTGGGAGAAGCAGGGAATGAAAAAGAGGGAAAAAGCAAGAAAAAAAAAAAAAAGACGTCAGGGCGCGATGATAATGCAAAGGAGAGTCGAAGAGCGTCGCAAGAAACGAGAATGAATCGCGCGGGGTGCAAAGCTCCCAGCTCGACTGTGGACTGAATAAAAAAAAAAAAAAAAAAAATAGAAAGAGGAAAAAAAAAAGATGGAAATATTTGCAGCACTGGCAGATCCGGAAGTATGACTATGCGCGCGATGGAAACCATTAATACATATAGAGTGCCCTGAAAGATTCGTCGAGAGAATTGAACGAGGGATGAATTTTTTTTCTCTTTTCATCTTTTTTCCTTTTCCCAGTTTTTTTTCTTCTCCCTTCGCACAATTTTCGCTGGCTCAATCTGCGATAGATACTTGAGCTAAATTGTTTTTTCTTTGACTTTTGCGAGCAATGAGATTTGAACAAATTTTGCTCTTATCTTTTTGCGATCTGCCATTGATAACGTTGGTGGAAGCTTTCTTTTTTCTTATTTTCTTCGTTGTATGAAACATATTTTTAACTTTGAGTTCAAAAATAATATATAGATATTGATAAAAAAGAGAAAATTCACAATCAATCAAAATATTTTTTAGGAAAATTTAAATTTAAAAATGAACCTTTTAAAAGTTTTTACGCTGCATAAAAATGATCGTTATAAATATGATCCTAATCTTTGCTAAATTATTTTGTGAGATCATTTTTTTTTTTTTTTTTTTTTCTATACAATTACACTAAACGAAAATAAAATTTAAGCTTTGTGAAATAAAGTATACGAGATTTTTAAAAAATTAAAACTTCAATCGAATAGTAAATTAAATAAATATTTTATATCATAATAGCAGATATAATTTTTAATTTAAGCTGCTATTTTAAATAGTACAAACACGTAACTATAAGAAACTCGCCAAATAATTAGTTATTTGAATAATATGAATTTAAAACTATCTAAGTTAAACGTTAGCATTTTCATGAGAGCAATTATGCGAAAATTTTAAATGAAAATTCAACTGTTCAAACATTTGAATTAAATTATTAGACAATAATTTGACAATAAAACATTTACAAAAACGGTAATCAAACTTTAGTTTTTTATTTTTTCTATAAAAGTTGAACTTATAAAGCATTTAAAACTTATGAAGTGCATTAGGTAGAATGCACTCATGCGTTTGACGTGTCTGATTAAATCCTCCTCACATCTATTCATCCAAAATACATGGAATAATGTACACTCTAACAAAGTGCTTCATCGAAATTTAAAAGTGAAATTTTTCTCATCAACTGTAAAAGTCGTTTTTACGTTTTTTCTTTTTTTTCCTTTTTTTTTTTTAAAAGATTGTATTTTTGAAATTTTGTTAAATATACAAATTATAAATCGAACTTTAACCTTAGATATTAAACGCCTTTGATTAATGTAATCAAATAATTAACATTCAAACATTTACTTGGGCGTACAAATTACTGCAAACAAATGCATAAATTTGCAAAGAGTGAAATCTGCTTATGAAATCAAGTAAACAATCAGTTTTTAAGCCCGATTGAATTATTTTCAACAATAATATATCCGACTATCCGCTCTAACAATAAAATTTTCCGTTACTAATATTTCCAATAACGAATTATCGATTGCGTTTCCAGTTCTCATATAAGCACAATCTATCGCCCGGTGGGAAAAATAAATTTTGAATAATCCGGGTCAAATGCCCTCGTTCTCTTCGCGTGTTTCTTACGCACGATATGGAATATCGCTTACAGTGCTTTCCGCAATTCAAATATATGTACGTAAGTGCAAAATATTACTATTTTTTTACCCTAAGATGAATTACGTAAAAATATAATCGCCATTTATGTTTATGGTTTGGGCATTGCATAAATTGAAACTATATCATATGTATCTTTTTTTTCATATGTATTTTTTTTTTTTTTTTTTTTTTTTTTTTTAATTAAACTCGAGATCGTCTCAGCAAAGACACAAAAAAGTTTCTTCCAATTGAACTTTAAAAATGAAACTTTGACTTTCGGACGATAAATAAATTAAAAAGTTGATTTTAACTCGGCCACGGTAAATTAAGACATATTTTCACCGAACATTAACTTCATGTCCGTATTAATAATAAACGGGATTACTTTTTCTTCTTTTTCGAAGATTTAATTAACCGCGTAAAAAAGGAGAATCTACTAGTAGTAAACATTTCACTAAATTTTCGGTTTTAATTTCGATGGGTGTTCACAGTTTGTGAGCGCTCGACATTTATACGAAAATGCAAAAATGCAAAATCAAACGGAAAAAAAAGAAAAGAAAATAAAAATAAAAAAAAGAAAAAAAAATGATCGTTGAAGCCCAAGTGCCACTTCGATACTCCGGTCAAGAGGCACAACGAGCACGAAACGTCAGCAATCCTCGCATTGGTCGTATCCTTGAGCTTCGGGCATAAAACGAAACTGAACGAGGGAAGTTCTCGCTCGGTCCGAGAAGTTTTTGGCAGCGGGAAATACAAGAGGGTGACGGCGTCGCTTTGACGCGTCAGCTTGGCGCCGCCCGGTCTGAGAGAATATGCGCCGTCGATTGATCAAATGTAATTGCGAAACCGCGAGGGAGCTGCAAAAAGCGCCACGGCTTTGTTACATACGCTCGCAATATATAAAGAAAAAAGAAATATATTAAAAAAAAAAAAAATATATATATATATAAAGAAAAAAAAAAATAAAGTTTTTCTTCCTTTCATGAATATTCTATGAGGGATTTTCTTCTAATTAACCTACGGATTGTCGAGTAGTTCGAATAAAAGAAGGTAACATTTGAAGCTTTCTCAAAGAGGCATACCCGCGAATTCGCTTTTTGTTAATAATTTAACTTTTCTTTTTAAGTACATCCCCTTTTAAGTTTTATTCGCAGCTAGTTTGAAATAACTTCATTTTTCATTATTTTTCGAAGTGAATTTTACCGAAGCTACATTTGAAGCTCTAACTTTTTCGAGTCTTGTCCATCTAATGTTATTATTAATATTTTTATCTATAATATTTAAAGGAAAAAACAAGATTAATAAACGTTGAATTTTTATATTTGAACTAAGTAATTCCATTTTTCAAAAAAAAAAAAAAAACCCTCTATTTTTTCGATTCTTTAAATTTATACTTTTTTTTTCGGGCTCTTTTATTGAATTATCTTTGTTTTGAAAGAAGATAAAAAGTTTCGCCGTTAGAAAAGTCAAATTAATGCGAACGATGTTGATTTATGCTGAATTCTTTATGACGAATTCGCTTTTCCATTTTCATCCCCCTAAAAGAAAAGAAGAATGACAAAGTATACGCGGCGAACAACTCGCGGAAACTTTTACTGTAATATTATTAAATAATTGATCATCGACGATAATTTACATTTATACAAGTAGTTTTTATGGGACAGTGTAGAATTTACATTGTACTCGATTCATTTGATAGGTTCATTGTGGTTAAAAAGGTTGATTGATGCAATGAAACGATTAACGAAATCTAAACTTTACTTTTCAAACTTTAACTTTACCTTTAAAGTAATTTAAATATTCTTTTAAATTCAAATCTTGTAAGCAATAAATATTTGAATGATTTCGTCAAGAAATTATTGTTTTGTCTAAAAAATATTTTTCAATGCTTCGTATATCAATAAATCATCAGCTATTCGTTTTTACTTTTTGTTTTATTGTTCTGCGGATTTCCTCGCACAAATTTTTACTTTTTGTTTCCGTTGCGATTGTAAAACAAAGAAAGAACAAAATCAAAATAACGGAAAATAAAAAACTAAAACAATAAAAGTCAATTTTCAAATATTTTTTAAATTTTCATAAAAATGGTTGCTTTTCAAATTGTTTTAAGAACTTCAATTATTTACAAAACTTGACATATAATATAAAAATAAATAAAATTTTCATGTATACGATACATATAAACGTACGTGTTAGGTGGAATGGTTCCACTTTCTGTAAAAATTTCTCGCGTTTACGCTGGACGTTTGGAAAAACAATATGCAAAAGTATTTTTCTAAGCTTTAAATCTATCGCACTCGAATCAACCAATTAATGGTTTGACTCACAGCGCAGGCGCGAGAAGTTTACAGAAATTGTTAGACTTGGTAGAGTAAAATATAAAAAATAAAAGTCTTAGTTCGAGAAATAAGTAAAAAGCTGAAAATTTTTTATATTTTCTTTTGATCTATATTATATTAATAAATGTAAATATATAATATTCGAAAGGTTCCTTTATGGAAACACATACAAAATATTGTAACGTATTAAAATAATTACACAGTGTTAAATATTATATCAAATATACTGTATACAGATTTACAGTATCATTATCAAAAGTAACAAATGATATAATATTTTTTTTATATAATAACAAAAATATATAAAAATAATAATGAGAGTATAAATTAAAATTACATGAATCATAAACTACACAAATTTAAATTTTTCAAAAATGTTTATATATAGTACCTATAATTCGTTAATATATTTACAGTCAATGATTTGTAAGAAAACCTTTTTACAGCCCGTTTATTACTTAATAACACTATATCACAAAAGACGCACCAAAAATATATTTTCATTGAATTATTTTCGATATTTCTTTAAATACATAAATATATTCAAATATAACTTTAAAGAGTGTTCCAGTATTTTCTTATTTGACAAACTTTTGAACAATTTTAGGAAAAATCGTAAAAATTGTTAATAGAAAAAAATCTTAATAGAAACATTTCAATTTATAAAAAGTGTAGAATTTTTTAATTTTGTTTGATTTTTTTAAAGCTATGTATAAAAATTTATCCGGATTAAATAAAACAAAATATTTTTCCTTACTTACAGACTTGTAGAACATTTCAAATCTTTCATTTTACAAACAATAATTTTTGCACAAATTTATTTACAATAATCTTGTTTAAGTTTAGTCCGCAAAATTTTTCCTGAGGGATTCTTTGGTAGGATATCAATGAATTGGACTCCTCCTATAATATAAAAAAATTCATAGTATTCGCATTGCAACGTTATTTAAGCTTACGTTTAAAAAATTTAAATTTACCGCGCAATTCTTTGAACTCGGATACTTTTCCCTTTACGAAGTTTTGAATTTCTTCTTCCTTCGTTTCTCCTTTGTTCTTCAAAACAACAAAAGCTTTAGGAACTTCACCGTATCTATCGTTTGGTATACCAATAACGCCTGCTTCTTGAACGTTTGGATGCGTTCTTAAAAGCGCTTCAAGCTCAGCTGGAGGGACCTATAATAAAATTCAATTGATTTCATGATTCTATTTTTTTCTTAAATATATAAATTTGATCAAGGTCTTCCATAATGTCGATTAAATACGTATGAGTTATTTATCAATTTTCATAAATTAGATGTGATATGCGAAAGTTTTTGGTAAAGTAGATTCGAAATACTCACTTGGAAAGCTTTAACTTTTATAAGCTCTTTCAATCTGTCGGTAATATAGAAATCCATATCTTCGTCATAGTAGGCAATGTCGCCGGTAAGAAGCCAACCATCGACGATTGTCTGATTGGTGGCTTCTGGATTGTTGAGATAACCTTTCATAACGTGAGGTCCTCTTATCCACAATTCGCCAGTTTGTCTTGCTGAGTCTACATCCTTTTTTGTATTCGGATCCACTAGCCTTACTTCGCAACCGGAAACTGGCTTTCCTATGCTCGAATATTTTATACAGTTTTTTTCAAAAAGCGCTACAGGCGATGATTCAGTTAATCCGTAACCTGTTATTTAAATACATACGTAATTTATACATTTCCATAATTATTATTACTATTCATAAGTTATAAAAATTTATTATACTATAATACTTGTTATCTTATCTACTCGTATAAAGCAAAATGATTAGCTTTAAATATTATTAAAACATTAAAAAAACGCTTCTTGTAAAGTTTTCATTAAAAGACATAATATAGTCTTAAAAGGACATTAAAATGAAACGATTTCGTTCTTTTTTACCTTGACAAAACTGAACTTGTTTTTTGTCCATGCCGAATTTATCATAAAATTTATTAACATCACTTTCGGAAAGCGGCGCTGCACCACTGACAATAGTGCTAACACATTCAACATGCTTTTTTTTAACCATTTTAGAGGCCGATAAAAACATAACTATAGGTGGTACTAACATCAACATCGTAGCCTGTGTTGTTAATAAAAATTTGATAAAAATATAATTTTTTAAATCCATTAACTTTTAGTAAGTGTGGAAAAATCATGTGTAATCGTGTGAATCATGTGCTATGAAATAATGAAAAAATCAATTGTTCATTTTTCATTTACCTTGTTTTCATCCAAAACTTTAACATAAGATTCTGGAGTGAATTTGGGTATCGTAATCAGTTTACTTCCAATTGAAAGTCTTGTTAATAAAATTGTGGACATTCCATATATATGATACAGTGGTAAAACAACTGGAATTACGTCTTGATTTGTTCCTATGAGAATAGAAATACGTACATTCATAAAATTTTTTAAATACAATTATTTTTTTTTTTAACAAGCAAACAAAATCCAATTTTATAATTGGATAATTTTAAACTATAAAAAATATAATGTAGATTCAAAAATTTTATTTCGGTAGTCTTTGTAATGACAAACTTTTTCATCTTCGTAAATAAACTTTATCGATTTATAATTTTCTCGATATTCAATAATTATATTATAATATTTATAATTACTATTTTAAATAATTTTCTCGTAATCGTTTAAAACAAAATTGCAAGTCATGCGATAAGAGAAGTAGCGACTGTAGATTATAATTACAGCTCTTAAAAAACCAATTAAAATGAATATAAGTTATCATTGAGATAAAGTCAGTCAAAATAATCTTTCGCATTTTGTACTTTGAACTTGGTTTATTATTAGTGTAATTACGTATGCAAACATTACTTCGATTTCAATCGAATCTTCCTTTATTAAAATTCACTATATCTATCAAAATTCTCAAGATGATTAATCTTGATTTTTAAAGAAAAACAATACTTATTAAACTATCTAAGGCTTTGCCGAATAAAGTACAGTTTACAATGTGAATAAAGTTAATTAAATCGATGGCTTATCTGAAAACACAGTAATGAAAAATAAACGTTACCGTCGGCGACTCTATACATGTGATCCTCCAGCGTTCCTTTCAGCATTTCTATGTTGGAGACGATATTGCGATGACTCAGCATTACACCTTTTGGCAGGCCAGTTGTTCCACTTGAATATGGTAAAACTGCCAAATCGTTCGGTGTCCATGGACGCGTTGGAACTTGAGGTAGTGACTTTCCCTTTGTTATTAGATCCTACAAAAAATATGTTTGTTAATTGGCGAAAACAATTCGAGTGATGGAGGAAATGTTTTTATTTAAAAATTAAAATAATCGATCAATAAAATTTATATTGATTACACACCTCGAAGGGAATTACATTGTCTGGAATTGGTTTCGTATAATCATTAATTATAATGATTTTAGCGCCCGGTATGCTTTTGTTTACTGCGTTTATCACAGTGGAGGAAATGTCTGCCGAAGTAATAACGGCTTTCGTTCCAGATGAAATTAATTGTTTTGATATTTCATCTGTAAATTTAAAAAATTTTCTTTATTATTAATACTTTTTGAGTATTAAACTTTCTGCATTCTTTTAATTCGAATACTTTATTATAATCTAAGTGTAGTGGCTAACCAAATGAAAATTTTGATTGAATTTCGTATGTATTTTTTCTTTGTTGCAATAAATTCTGGCTTTCACTTCATAATTTATTTTACACTCACCGACTGTATAACTAGGATTCACAGTTGTGATTATAATACCGGCTTCCAAGCATGCGAGAAAAGCTATCGCATTCTCTGGTAAATTTGGCAGTACCAAAGCAACAATTTCGCCTGGTTTTATTCCCATATTTAACAAACTTCTCGCTACGTAATTCGAGTAATCTCTTAACTGTCCATAAGTATACTTCCTACCTGTTACGCCACATTCCTGTTTATTGAAATTAATAATTAATATGCACTAGCAATTTAAGAATTCAAGTATAACGCGCATGCAATGTTCTTTCAAGTTTAACGGAAACTATCAATAAAAATTCTAATGTATTTTTTTTTTATTTAATTTTTTATTTTTTTTTTTTTTTTTATTTTTAATCAAACTGCATTCAAGATTTTTTTGTTTCATATATTTTTTATTTCTCAATAATCATATGATGCATAATAAATAATCACGTTTGCATTATTTTATTAATTCATAATATTTTCAATAAAATTAACATAAAATTTATAAAACAAGATAAAATTTTGAATATTTTCAACATTAATCGTTGTTCTGATAGTTAAATTAGTCGCTAATAAAATATACGTTTATAAAATAGTAATTTTTTTGTTTGTTAATTATTATTAAACGCGATAAAGCGTAGCTAAGTACTATATATTGTTATTACGTACCACAGCCGTCATTTTAGAATATTTGTGTAAATTAGTCCAAATATAATCAGATAAGGGAATTTCTGGATATGTAACTTGACCGTATGGCGATGGAATAATTTTTTCGCCATTTGTTCCCTCAAAAATTTTCGATTGAACGGCAGTTGAAAGACATCGTGATTGCAAATTTAATATAAGTTTGCTTCTCGCTGTTTCAAACTTCATTCCTACTTTGAGCATTCGACGAACTGTTTCGGCCATTTTTTTATAATTGTTTCTTCTTTTTTTTTTTTTTTTGCAAATATTTTTAAATTGTCGATTTTTATTATGTACGCGTTGATCGCAAGTGGTCTCAATTGTGTGATTATTTAAGGCCTAAATGATAATTTTCGTATCAGTAACTGTTTTATATATTGGAAAAGTGCAAAAATATAATATATCATTAATTAATTTGATAAAAAGAAATGCGTCATCATCAAGAATCAGGGCGTTTCGTGCTTAGAGTTATCTTTTGATAAATCGATGATACCAAACTAAATCATCATACTTATCTGTTTATTAAAGATTATATTGTAAGATAACGAATGGATCGTGCATTTCATTTGATTCGTTTGATTCGCAAAAGTGTAATAATAGTTGTTACGAAACATGTTTAAAATAAATATGTACAATAATAGTATTAAGATTTTAAATATGAAAATTAAATTTAAATTTACTTTTAAATATACATTTAAAAATACATTTAAAAATAAAGTACAAGCAGTTCATTATTTTTTAATGCATATCAAAATTAATTTTATGAATTATTTATGTTAAATATATTTTTTGAAACCTGTAAACACTTAAATTTAATAACAATTTTTTATCAAAAATTAAAAAAATTAAAAAAAATCTTTTTTAAACATTTAAAGTGACGATTCAATTATAAAGCAACAGCTAAAACAAAAAGCAATTTAATTACAGTATTGATCGATATAAAACTAATAAAAAGTCTTTGTAAATTGTAACATGCGGAATTCGTCATTGTATATAGCCTACTAAAATATACACAAACTGCCTTAACCTTAAAAATGGTTCTAAGGTGATGATTTCACCGTTGGCACTTGTCATAAAAAAAAAAATTATCGTCTAAACAAAGTCACTGTATATGCTCCATCACTTGTTCATTTAAAATGTTTTTACATGTTTAACATATTCAAAAACATGAATTTTAACACGATTTCAAAAGTTTAACAATGAACGTAAACACCCTACGCGAATCTATGTACTATAAATAACACAAATATAGTCCTAATATAAAACTTATATTTTTTTTTATCGAATGAGTGAGCTAATTAGAAAAGGCGATACATTAATTAATAGTGATAACTGCCGTCTTCCACGAGCGGAATGCCCTTAAGCTACCGCTGAGGATAGAGTGTACCGACGGTGTTCCGAATACATGCATATATATATCGCGCGTACTCGAGTAGTCGTTGATGAACTGACGACAACAGCCTGCGCTCGATAACTATACACGCACACCCTCAAACAGGTCCCCCCCCACCTCCCTCCCCCTCTATTACAAAAAAATTACATTATAGCCCAGAACGAAAGAGACGGGTATCGCGTGTACGCGTTGTTGCATATGTAAATAAAAGAATCGGCATATTTATCGAGGCTAAGACATGACGGGATTGTATTTAAAAACGCGCGGGAAAATTTTTTTTTCGTCCATTGTGTTAGGTTTATGATTAAAGCGATTTTTACTACGCGCTGCGACGTATGTTGCGCCTCGTAAAGACAAACCGTCTAGCTTTTTTTATTAGTTTTTGTTTAATTATAAACTAACTAAATATATGTATAATTATTTTTTAACTTTAAAAATGTTTTAAAGATGCACTTTCAGTTTAAATTTAATTCGAAAATATATCAATATTGTAAATTATACCTTTATCATAACAATTGAGAGCATTTTAACTTATTTCTCATTTTGAGTTGAAAATTATCATTAAATCAATTTCAAAATACATCTCTATTATTCGATAAAATAACAAGTCATGTTATATCGTAAATATAATATTATATAAGAAAAATTGACTTCATTATGCAATGATTGCTCATTTAAATTGAAAGTACGTAATGTTAAAATTACGTAATGCCTTATACTTTTAAAGCAAAAGAGAATTAAAAAAAAAAAAAAAAAAAAAATGAAGTCGCTGCGGGATGGCAGACAGATGTGAAACATAATTTATTCTTCATTATAATAATATTAAAACAAAGATTAATAATTTTTGAAAATATATAATTTTCTGTGAAAAAATGTGTACATAAGTATTACAAAAATATAAATTTTTTTAAAGGCAATATACGTTATACAATTGGAAAAAGGGCTTTTATTAAATATAATTTAAAGTATGCAAAAAATTAATTTTATTATTAATAATGAAATACCCTGATACGCCACTTAAGTAGAGCTCGTCGAAGTTGTCGTAGTTGTTTTAGAGGACAGCATAAACGTTATAGAAAAAGACATTTTTTTTTTTGTCAAAGTTTAAAATTAAATAAATATAGGATATTAAATCAATATAGTATTTTATATAATATTTTATACTCGACTTTTATAAAGCAAATAAAAAATGGTTCATTCATCACTACTCTTCTCTTCTTTAACATATCTAAATTTTGTCTTTTTTACTACAATTTTTTCTTTTATAATTTTATTTTATTATTAGAATTTTTTTGTCTATATTTTTGAGTGGATAAGTTATTACCGAAGAATTATTGTTTATATTATTGTCATTTCAAGTCAATAAAAACAATAATTCTTTTTCATAATCTTTTTCGGAATTGCATATTTCATATTCGACAAACCTTCGTCGGAAAATAATTCCGAAACATTACGGTAATTCATCTTCTTAGTATACCAACAGTGATATTGTAGGAATCTTCGATACCTAGGATGAATCAAAAAGGTAGTCTGAATAGTATTTATACTTTATCGTTTTTTTTTTTTCAGATGTTTTGAATGGTTCAAACAATATTCTGCAAAAATTATTTTAACATGAATATAAATCGCATTTTGTAATATAAATTTTATAAACTATTAATAGACGATAATATTTAAATTCATGATAATTTTAATACATCAATAGTAAAACTGATAATTTTCATTTCGTAAAATTTATTATGAGCATATAATTTTAGGAAATTAAAGGAAATTTCAAAGTTTAAGTTAAAAAATTACTTTGAAGATTATTTGTTTTTTCTTTATTATAAGAATTAATTATTTAAAGGAATCAATAGTAAGTTGTACAATATCGGCTTATGCATTATTTTACAAGAAAATGCATAATTAAATATCTAAATCAGTAAATTAAGATCGATATATTGAAATATTTATAATTTCTTATAAAAGTTGAAAAACAAAATTGCTTCTTTTTAACCTTGCGGAAGTAACGTGTAAAAAGTAAAATTTTATAGAACGTTTGAACTCCTGACCTAAAAAACTTAACGATAGTTTTTAATATACATATGTAATACAGATGAATGATATGTAGAAGTACTACTACAAACATAAACAAATTAATTAATAAGTATGTCAAAAGCTTTCGTTTTAATAATTCTTTTCAAAACAGTGCCCTATTTCATTTCGACTAATAGTAGAAAATAAAATCTTTTATAAAATGTTACATATTTCAATGTGTAAATTATATTCTATATATATTGAGTGTGGATATTTATATCAAAATTAAAATATAAATTAAATATTACAATAATTTTTTCCATTTCGTTTGACGGAATTGAATATAAAATATTTGATGATGTTTTTTTAAAAAGAAATACTAGAAGTATAATTTGATATTAGAAAATAAACTCTTTATGTGTATAATAAAATACTTATCGTGCAAAAAATCAATGATTAAAAATATAATATTGTACAAGACTCCGATAAAAATTCAAAAATAAATTATTGTAAGAAAATCAGTGCTAAAAGAGATTTAAAAAACTCTTGAGTTTATAATTTTCACAAGTCATAATATTTACATTGTTCACAATAAACATTTCATTCTAAGGATAGAAATTCCAATAACACTTGCATAAATCAGACTCTCTCGTTATATCTACTGCATAACTTGCAGTCCGACTTGATACGTATAAAGTAAGTAATTCTTAAATTCCAGTTTATGTAAATATTTGATCCTTGTAAGTTGAGGCTGCTAACCGGGAATAACCCTGCGTTGTATATTAAGATTTTTTTTAAAATTATCAACGTGCATTTTAGTTTTTTCGAAAACTTGGAAAAAATATAATTTATAAAGAAATTAAAATTATCTTTGACGATCGTGTGAAAATGAAAAAAAAAAACGCGTTTAGAATAAATTAGACCAATATGCCTCCTATCTAAGACACGCCGTTTTAGCATATTCTAAGTTAAAAATGTTTATAAGTAAATTATCGTCGTTTTGTTAAAAATCGTAAATAAAGAAGTTGTTAATAATCAAAGACGACAAACTTAAGAAGAGCCGACGTAATCTGCCGTTGTTTTCTCTCTCCGACACCATCGATACGGCCACAAGTGCAACGAAGAAGAAAAACAAGCAAGTGAAAGGGTGAAAAAAAGATGAAAGCAAAATAAAAGAAAGAAAAAATTTGCGCATATGAGAGCGTCGGCGCGCATGACACCCACGTGCTGCTGGTGGTACGCTCGGGGAAGTATAGAGTCATGCGCGAGGCGGTGGCGGCGGTGGCGGCGACAGCGGCGGCGGCGGCGCTTCTCGAGCGCGGAAGAGCTTGCCCGCTGCAGTAGTCAACCCTTATATTGATCCCAGACTGCGCGGCGACGTCTACGGCGTCGTTGCTACACACGTTGAACAGCGCCGTGATACTCTGCACGAGTTTGCCCGCGTGTGGACCCAGGCGTGTATTAGGATAGAGCGCGCGTGCGTGTGGGTGAGTTTGTTGCAGCCGCAGCTGCTGCTGTTACCGCTGCTGCTGCCGTTGCTGCACACGCATACACACACGCGCGCGCACGCACGCACACACACAGACACAAACACACTTCGCGGGTGGACTCGTCTAAGGAAGGATCGCTTGTATCCGTCTTTCTCTCTTTCTCTCTTTCGCTATCTTTATCCATCTTCTCGCTGTGAGAAAGACGACGAACTAAGTAACGACTGAAAATTTTTTTGTTCGTACCTCTGTTGAATTGAAAATCGCGAGGACGATTTTGTTTTTTCCACTTTGTTTTTTATTTTTAGTTTGAAGATTATCTGTGCATTTTTCTTTATTGCACGCGGTGCGTATTTCTGCTTTATTTTTTGAAAGGGTCAAGAGAGTATTTTCATTCAATGTTTTTTTTTTTATTCTTGTTCATGTGCAGAGGAGATTGCGCTCACTTTTTGACCTATAAACACATGCACACCCTCGCTCTAAGGAACTTGGAACAATGGATGCTTAAGAGTCAGGTGAGATAAATATTTTTTTAGTTGATCTTGACTTCTTTGTTTGAACTTGTAGGAGTTGACATTTTTCTTTTTTCTTTTTTTTTTTTCGCCAACGGTTGTACCAGCAAAAGCTAGATTTGTACATTGGTTGAAATAATAAAATTTATTTATAAATTTTTTTCTTGTATTTTAGTGCTCGTATATAAAACAAATGTTGACAAATCAATGACGTCGAAAAATAATATTTTTATTTTTCTATCGTTGTACTTCTAACGCGCGAATTTAAATAATAAGTAATTAAATAATAGTTAATAAAACTAAATTGCGCAGTGCAACTATTTTTATTTCCATTAGCTAACCTTGAGTTTTATTTCATATTCAAAGTTTGAGTGCTCCAACAATTTTCTGAATAACTGCCAAAATTTTGCTAAAGTGATTGAGTGACTTAGTTTTTGATAAAGAAATCATGCAATTAATACTAAAACTTACATAACTGCCGTGTAAAAAATACTTATTTTAAATTATTAAAAAATTAACGAAATTTTAAACTTTAGTAATCAAGGATACATTATCTATAAGTTCGGAAATATAATTGAACTACTTACAGTCGAAAAGGATGCAAACTATAAATTGTTGAGACATCGCTGATAAAGAGAAGTAAAAAATTCGACATATCGGTATTATTTTTTATAAAATGTATAAATTAAAAACGTGCTAATGTCAATTTACGCGTACATAATTTACGCAATATTTACGTAATGTAAATCTTTAATCAAACGTATTTTTAAATATTGCGCATTTTACCAACTCTTTTAAAACATTTTAATATTCGATAATTCAAGTGCAAAGTTCAATTTATATTTAAAACGCGGTTCATTTTTACTCTACTCAGTTAATTTGATGATAAATTGCTTTTCGATGCTAAGATTTTCAATTATAAAGTAATTGCTCAACATTAACGTTTATAAAAATTATAATAATCAATATATTTCATACGCAGGAGATATAAATATATTATGTGACATCTTAAAAGTAAAAAAAACTCGAGCACCACAGGTTATTACTAAGTGTTCGAAAGTTCTACGCTTCTAAATCTCTGACATTGAGAAATGTGATTAATTAGATTAGAGAGTAAATACTGTCGACTTCATCAACTTTTTACTAAGGTAAATATTTACAACGCGCGAATTTTCCAGAACATCGATATACGATTTTTTATTTATTTATTTATTTATTTATTTATTTATTTATTTATTTATTTTAAATAAATAATGTGGTTGATTAAAATATAATCGGCGTGCAACTGTGTAAAGGGCAAGTAAACTGCGTAATTTTCTTAAAGTTGACTTTTTTTTTTAGTTTGGTTCTACGTATTAGTAATGTGCATGTTTTACACTTTAATCACACTTGTTCTTTCCGTTACTCGCGCAATCGTTATAAATTCGTAATAATGAATTCGGATTTATTCATTCTTTTTTTAATGATTAAAAATTTAATGTAGAAAATACGAATACTACAAGTTGTTTGCGTACGCAATCGTAAATTTGAGTTTAATCGATTTAATCGATAAGAAATTTCCTCAATTACACAAATTAACATTTTAGCCAAGTTTCAGATAAACGATTATTTAATACGTATGAAAAAGAAAAAAAAAAGAAAATGATCAAAATATTAATGATCGCTTTGAGTTTTAATTAAAAAACGTAGACAATAAAATTGAAAAAGTTTTCTCTAAGTAGATCACAAGGGCTACACACATACATACTCTCGAGGAGCATTTAATCGTCGCAATTTTATCAGCATGACCATCTTGCGAAGGTGAGATTACACCCGGGCAGTAAATACGGGAAAACAATGGCACCGCACTATGTCACTGCGGGTGAGTAACGATTTATCTTTCTTCGTTCCCTTATTTTGTTTTTTCTTTTGTATATGTGAATTTTCGGATTAATGTTCTATAACATAAATCCTAGCAGTTTTTTTGTCAAAATATATCGATACTCTATCGTTTAATCCAATAATATTAAATTGTTTTCTCATTCACATAGACGTTTACGAAATCTTTATTATTTATCATAAATACAGAACTTTTATGTGGATTTAGAGAGTATAGCGTTTGCAAAGGCCTTTAAACGACACATTTTCCAATAGAAGTATTAATATACTATCGATGTCCATTGTATAAAATATATAGAAACAAATATCAAATTTAATCTCATGACTTTCCTCATTTCTCTGTTTATAGTGTTACATTTTCATTTATGTTAAATTAATGTTCCATTGTTTAATAACTCGATTTAAATATTAAAGACATACCAGGATGGTAAGTGTCTACGTAGAGATAGTCGTAGTGATCTAATTTTAGCACTAGCTAATGCCAATTTTATAAATCAATCACACACGTAGAAAGTTTATAGTATAAATTCATTAACATTGAAAGTAACGACGCATTTTTCCAGTAATAGCGGTGCTCGCTACGATAATCAGTGTCTGCCATGCCGAGTGTCAGAGTAAGTAATGTTCGTCTATACTATACGAAAAAAAAAAAACAGAAAAAAAATCTATTCAACGATATTATCAGGGCTATAAAATAAACTGCATGTTATCTTTCTTTATCAAAATTAGTGATTTCATTCGCATCGATCATATTCATCGTAATAATGCATGCTGTTGATTGAAAATTTTAATTTCGAAAATTTGTATTTTCAGAATTGGTGATTTTCGAGATCTTATGTTTTTTTTTTTTTTTTCTTTTTTTTTTTTTCTTGACCATTGAACATGAGTGTTCAATAAAGTGAAAAATATCTTTTATTCAGAATCATTTTGATGCCGTTTGCACCTTTGATAAATCAAATGATACAGTTATGATAAGAATTTATCACGTTTTGAGTTAAAAATTTGTCTTAAATTGATTTTAAACAATCGATATGTATAAATAATTATCGAATTTTAAAGCCCATCTCCATTGTTCGTAATAAATCATGAAAATTAATGTGATGCATCGTTTCTTTTACCAGCGAGATCCGTTTATTGTTACGAATGCGATTCGTGGACGGATTTAAGATGCAAAGATCCATTCAATCACACTGCGCTCCCAAGGGATCAGCCGCCCCTCATGACTTGTAATGGCTGCTGCGTTAAAATGGTTCGAAATGCTAAATCACGTAAGTTATTACGTTGTTGTCGCGCGATTAAATTTTATTAAAATCGAATTCACTGAAAGTCGGAAACATTTCCAACGCTTGGTCATACAGTTTTAAATGATACATTAGTCATCGCGATAATAGAATTTTTAGTCTCAGTTTATTCTTATAATATTCGTATTTTTTCGAACGTGTAAAAATCTTTTTTTACTATAAATTTAAATTTTAAGATAATTTTAATTGATTAAAGCACTCATCAAAACAATAGCCTCTAAAAGTCATTTAATATTTCTTTGAAACAAAGATTTATGACGCGAAATTTCTTTTTAATTACTCACTTCCGCAGGGATTGTTTGAGTGTTGAAAACACTTTTTGTACCTTATTGAAATTCAAAATTTTCATCAGAGATCGTTTTTGATGTAAAATATTGTTTCGCAATTTTTTTTTTTTTTTTTTTTTCATGAAATTGCAACGATTTTTTTTTATCAGTTTAAAAAAAAAATTTTCGCCAAGAAGTTTTTTAATGTTTAATAACATATGTTTAACATATGTACTTGAGTGAAATATTTTACACAATACTTATAAATCAAATAAAACAATGAATTATCTGTAAAGCTAAGACTCGAACGGCTTTTCATCATTAAACAATAAACAACAAACAAAATCCAACCGACAAAATAAAGATAAAAAAAAGATAAACGTGAGATGTATCAAAGTTAAGCGGCTTTTTAACGAAAGACTGGTTTTCACAGCTTACGAGAGCGTCCGGAGAACTTGTACGTCGCAACTGCAGATAAACTTATTCATGGTGGACCACGTGTGCATGATGGAAAGTACCGGCACTGGTCACATGTGCTTCTGTGAGGAAGATATGTGCAATCGTGTCTCCTCGTCCTTGCTCGCCAATCCCGTGCTCCTTTGCATCCTAGCGGCGTTCCTCGCTCTCGACTCCGTCCTCAGATGTCCCCCCGGCTTGCTTTGTAGCTCGCTGTGATGAATATCGTTTTGTCACTGAACTCTCTTTTTTCAAAATTAATTATATCCTCCATAAGTAGTATATTGAAATCCTTCATTAATAGACAACAAGCTATATATATATATACTTATATAAATAAATCTATACGATTACGAATCACCAAGTAAAAGGTATGAGAATAATCGAGATGGCGATGTTTTTAACGTGATGCTTTATCGTCTAATTTTATCAAACGAAAATATTAAAACGGCGTAAGACTTGACTATTGTGATATGCGAGATTTTATCATTTGGTCTTCCGCGATTATACGTATTAATGATTCGAAAATAAAAATAAAAAAGAAAAAAAAAAAAAAAATAAAATTGTGACGGTCCATCTCGATGTTGCTCTCATCGGTTGAATTCTAATTCTTAGTTTTTAGATTCGACTCGATTCGTCAATCTGGGAGCTTTTTATATTTGTACGTTAAAACATTAAAGCGCCAAAGCTCTTGGATTGCTTGCGACAACGATTTCTTTTATTTCGAATAAAATCAGACGTTCACAATCGATAAAATTCGTCTTAAAATCTTACTATTTTTCTATCATCTGAAAGCTAATCTGTCATTGAAAATAGCGAAAATTAATCAAGTGACTTGTGTACGTTTGTTCGCGTTTTATCGATTATGAATTTGCGCTGATTTAGTAACATAAACACACTATAGTCGCGAATTTTATTGGTTCACATTAGATTATTGATTTTCAAGCATTTTTACGTAGTTAATACAACAAAATACTTCACACATATACTTCAATTATAGCAGAAGTTTTAGTAGAAAGACGTATTCATTAGCCACTGTAAAATGCAATCACTTATAGTTACAAAATTATTGTTGGTAGATTCGTTAAATTTTTTTTTCCTTTTTTTTTTTTTTTTTTTTATAATCGTTAGTATTGAAACATTGGAAGAAAAAAAAAGAAAAAAAAAAAGAAAATTAAAGACACAAACATGCAAACATACAACAAAAAACTATGTACTGCATTTATAGACAGATATAATGGGCTTAAGAGGCGTTTTTACACGCGGCATTTGATGATGGCATGCCCACCAAATTAAAAAATATCGAGCGAATGTGATTTTCCTTTCTTCCAAGAGGCACGAGTAAGCACTTTGATTGAGTTTAGTCCTAAACGATTCACGGCATTAACGTAGAGTAAAGTTATCGCTAAAGTGCAGATAATTGAAACGTAACTGACGATGCACAAGTATAACGTACTTTGATAACGTATACAATAAGTCGATGAGTACAGAGAGAGAGAGAGAGATTTAGCAATGTGTTAAGCAATTCGTTACGTAAGTGACAACAAATTAGGATCAGAAATCGAAGTGTTTTCTCGGCTGTGCGAATGAAAAGCTACGTAGTAATGAAGCACTATCGCACGGTACAATGTGTTGCATATAGATATAGTGAATTATTTTAGATAAAAAGGAAACCTTTAAAAGAAACAAAGAAAAGTTAAGAAAATTTATTGAAATCGGATCTTCTTTTTTTTTTTTGTTTTTTTTTTTTTTTATTACGCGTATATATATATAAATTTGAAACAAAAATAATTATGGAATTTTTTTCGCTTTATAATGTTTTTTCTATGTGTCATATATATTTTCTATTTTTCAACTAACGTTTACTTTTTCTATTCTTCCATACATACAGTACAAAACAAAGAAAAAAGAAAAGAAAAAAAAAAAATTATTGATGTAAATACTATATATATATATATACATAAATTGTTATACTTTTTTCAAATTGTTTATCCGTTGCACGTTGAAAGCGGTGCTGGTCACCCATGCCATTTTCTTTAAATTACATTTTTCTTTAAATTTATCTTCCTCAAAAGAGCGTAAGCGTTGAATGTCAATGAATTTTTTTACATTTGAATCACATAGTTTTTAAAAAGAATGAAAGCGGAAAAAACAAAATTTTTAAAAATATCACAATGTCATATTTCTATAATCCGCTTGAAATATAGATTGATATCTTTTAACTATAGAATTGTTAAAGAGTATTTTTGTCTTACAATTTCCAAATATTCTATTATGACAATGAGCACGACAGCATGATGGCATGCAATTTTAGACGTTTAAAAACTTATTGCAAGTAGAATTTTTCCAATCGCAATCGCTTGTTTACAACGATAATCGAATAATCCAAGTTGTGTGTATTATTAACAATAATGCAAAAAAAAAACTGATTCAAAATAATTCAATACGTATTGCTTTACTTTTTTTTGCCAATTTCGTTTAAATCTCCATTCGAAACGTTGATTGAATTTTAAGCAAGCGATTAGTTAACTAACTAACCTACCTTCCACCCCGCTAACAAAATAAAAAAAAAAAAAAAAAAAAACCATTTACAAAAAAAAAAAAAAAAAAAAAAAAAAGAAAAAAGAAAGAAAGAAAGAAAGAAAGAAAGGCACTCACTGAGCCTTCAGTTCGAGCCCAAGCGGTCGAAAACTGCGTAAGGTCTAGCTGAACGCTCTTATCCTCACAGAAAGGCTTTTGAAACGGAGCCTTTTGCCAAATAAATGTCGCAGCATAGCGATATTTCCTTGGCAGGCCATGCGGCTCGTGTCGCGTCATTTGTTCATTGTAGCACGCGCGGCTGTGAGGCCACACATGTATGCCATTTATTTATGATTTATCTTATCCCTCCTGATCAACCTTAATTTAAGTTTTTTTTTTTTTTTTTTTTTTCGTCAACTGTCGAAACGATTTTTTTTTTTTTTTTTTTTTTCTTTGACTTTTCGATTTTACCTGTTATACCTATTATATACATATTATATATGTTCATATTCAATTTTTATTGTTTGTTATTTATGATTCACTTTTTAATCATTATTTAACAATTGATTTTTTCATGGTTATTATAATTATTTGTATATTGTACCAATTCCTATGAGAATAAAAATTTAAGATTTCGTGCTACGAACATTATATCAAATATATATCATAGACTTTAAGTCAACCGTTTAATGTGTAATTTGTTAACTAATTTTAAAACGTTGTTAATTATTGACTAATTGGACATTTGATCGTGTGATACGAGTGCCTTCGATTATTCTATTATGAGTGAGTGATTATTTTGATGCTGAAAGAAGAATGAATGATAAAACATTAAAAAAAGAAATCGAGCTTGAAAAGTATCATAAAATTGAAAATTAAACGTTGCTTGTGTTAAAATTCGATGCGTAAAATTTTTCATGTCGAAACTGATGCATCAACAATGAATTGTCATGAATACAATAGTTTCTCTTAATACGTTTATATTTAAAAATTTACGTTCGAATATTTGCGTGTATTTGATCAGGAAGTTTATGTGTCGAGAAAAAAAAACGCCATTAAACTTTAAATTTAAACGGAATAAATTCGATATTTCAACATGATACACGAAACATTTTTAACTCTGCACTGTCCACTTGTTTACCAAAAACACATATATTTTATATTTTTAATATGTAAAAATCTTTAAATATTGTTTCATTAATAAATTGTTGTATTTATATAGATTTTTGAGACAATGTAAAAGCCTGTCAAGAAATCGATATAAGTTTCTTAATACGTAAATTATGATACGTTAAAGTATGACGTAAACCGATTGTAATAAAGAAATCCACTCCTTTGATATAATCATTGACACGCTTTATTCCTTACTTTTTCTCACTTAACCGTCATGATTCCTAAGAATATATATATATTTATCTTTGCACTTGTTTTATTTAGATTATCACATGTATCCCCTTACACGATATAATACACACACACACACACACATATATATATATATATAAATAAATTTGTATTTTTCACCATTTATATATTTATGTGTTTTGAGGCTATTTTGTCACCAAATTATTAAATCTTATTGGATACTTTATAATCACGGAAATTTTGTTTACAATCCTACTTGGGAGCTTACATAGATCTTTTGACAGGAAAGGATTTCTTCGATATTGGATAGCGAAGTATATAAGGCGGTAAAATATTGTGAGACTAGTGATAATTTGTTTCCTTCAAGTATATCAATCGGTTAACGATCTTTCGATATGATTTAAAATTAATTTTTAAGCTGTGTGGCCTCACAGCTGTAAAAATCCACGTGCCATGTGAGATACTTTAGAAAAAAAAGTTTTCTACACGTTTTGTTGACGTAAGACGTAGTCCCTACATGTTGGCAGCTAAAAGCAAGAAGCTTCTTATTATTATCATTATTATATTATATACTCATGAACGAATTATAAACTGTGTAAGCATATGTATACCTTGAGTGACATGTTTTTACCTTTCGATTTTGGATGTATAATCATAATTTGTGTTGCATCCGCAATAAGTGTGAAACCGCTGAAAAAAAGGCATTATTATTATATTATAATATTATTATTATTAAATATTATATTATAAATATACATATATATATATATCGATATACGTAAAGTAATCCAATGTGGGTGTAAGATATTCGCGACAATGTGATTTTCTGCGATATCGGTTCGTATAAATTAATAAGTATAATGCACACATATATACCTATTTGAATTATTATGATGACAGTTTCACTCAAAAGCACTGAGAAGTTTTTTACAAGCCCAAAAAAGAAACACTATACAAATCGCACTTTTCATATTATACTCCTCTTTTGATTCATTATAGTTGAAAAATTTTTAAATTTTATCGCTGAAATGGCTTTGTATTGATTTTAGCGGAGCGATTTTTTTTTTTTTTTTTTTTTTATAAATAACATACGATGCTGAGAAAAAAATAAACGCTTTCCGTTCTATCAATCAATTAAACATTATGTAGCTGTTAAGCAAAGAAGTGGCTTTGTAATTAACTACGTTGTGTTTTTTCTTTGTCTTTAATAAAAATTACTGCGCTGCGATTCAAATTATGTTTATGAAACATAATCGAATTAAAAGGAAAAAAATAATAAATTATAATAAATTAACGATACAAAAAAAAAAAAAAAAAAAAAAATAATTTATGTAGATTATGTACGTTTTAATAATTCAGCTTATATACTGCGAAAGTTCGAGTTATTAATTATGTAAAAAGAAATTATTAAATTAACATTAATTTTAGATAGCTCTTGAATTGTTTTTTTAGATATTAGAAATCTTAGAGACCGCTAGACATATCATTAATTAATTTTTGCTTAAACGTATTAATAAAATAAGCAAATCTTGAAAAATAATTTTATCCTATTGTGAATGAATTTTAAAATATTTTAATAAGTGCTCGGTGAATATTAAAGCAGTACTGTTGCTTCATAAAAAGCAATTATAAGAAAGGTAATTAAATACAGGACGACCGAAAAAAAAAAAAATATATATATATATATATATATAAATCATAAGCAAATTATTATCATTGCAATAAATAATGACTGTGAAATAAAGTAAACCCCGACATCTCATACGTTTGATTTTAATCAAATATCGGAAATATCACTAGATTATAAGAGAGTATATAATTGATTATTCTCAGATAAGAAAGAAATGAAAATTTATTGTATGAAAGTGTTAACTGCCTTTGTTAGAATTAACGAAAGAGTAATACTTTCGATAAGATAAATGTGTATAAAAATTTTCGAAATTTAGTGATAATGTAACATCATATCGTCGATAAAAATAAAAATAATATTCTGCAGATTATTCTTCCTTAATAATAATGTAATTTTATCACTTTCTATTAAATTCTTTAATTTATTATAATTATAACTATGGAAGGAAATTAAATGAAGGTGACAATAAGAAAATTATGTTCTCTTTACTTTTTACCAATACTTTTTGATCTATTTATTTTACATACTTTTATGTTGATACATTTGCATTTTCAAGAAAATATTCCTGAAATTTAAAGTAAAATAATACATTAACACGTAGCTAACAACTATCTACATAAGATATAAATATCGATTTAACAATTTATAAGAAAATGCGTAATTAAATAATTGTTCAACATAAAATACATTTTAAATTTCTTTAGCAAAAATTTCGTATTATTGTATACATAATTTTTTTTTATTCGAAATTAGTTCACGCTATTTTTTTTTAAGGAGTTTTCGTACAATAATCATTACAATTTTTAATAAAGTCAATTCAATATTGATGAGTAAGACGAGATTTAATTTAAAGTTTTTACAATATTTAGAATGCACGACAAAAAATTCATATTTCAATTTAAATTCTTTGAAAATTCATTGATATAAATAATCAATATTGATTTATTCACAGTTAATATAATTAATAATTGAAATTGAAAACGAGTTTCGAGAATTAATCGAGAAATATTTTACATTGAGTGTACCAGAGACGTATAATATCTAATTGTTTATATTTCGAAAAATTATCATAGAGTTTAGATGAGCTATTTAATTATTTATTATAAATAATAGATTTTTTAAAAACGATAACGAAATGAATGAATTTTGTTTTTCAATTATTATCATTAACAACGAGGCTTTTGCCAAAATTTTGAAGCATACCTAATGTAAAATATTTAATAAGAGAATAAAAAGTTTAGAAGGAAGCTTGATTTTTATTGCTGTATTATGTAGTGACCGCATTTTCGGCAGACTTGTTGTGCATTCTCCTTTTTAAGATTATCATTGGCCAGACGCGTTGTATCGACGTTAGCGACGTCGTTCAAACAACTGCTAATCGCTCCAATAGTTTCACTTTTGGATATACCCATCGCCAAAGTTTTATTGTCAATGAAATCTTCGTGTTCCTCGGACTCCTTGAAGCATTGGGCCGTATCGTACGTGCCGTTGATGATTTTATCGTCGCTTTCTTGAGAATCTAAGTGATTTGCGAGACTCGCGCAAGAGTCTCCTAAACCCAATTTTTTTGGATGAGTATATGTTTGAATGGCAATGGGGTTGTAAGTGGGACAAAGGGTCAAAGCGATAGGAAGGAATAAGTTAGCGTATCTTACGCGCTTCGGCGAATTTCGTTATTTCTTACCGATTGTTGATTCTGACTTATCGATGCTCAAAGTGGAATCGCTTTTACCGGCAAAATCTTCGTCTTCCTTAACCTGCAGCAGGTTTGCGCATGGCTCGGATAAAGGACGCGCGCATGATGCGTATCCCTAAAAATTTAAATCGAACGGAAAAATACTTTATTTAACGCAGTAATTAATCTTATTTTGCAAGATCGATGGGAAATATTAAAGGCTAACCTGAACCAAATCCATGCGCGAATCGAGAGAAAATTGTTTCCCAGACATCAGAATTCCTCTAATGCGACGGCGCATAGCTGAAATAGATAGTAAAATATAACTACGATTCATAAAAAAAACGAAAAAAAAAAAAAACAAATAAATAAATAAATAAATAAATAAATAAACGATATCGGCCATTCAAAATCCAACGTGATTATAATTTTTTACAATATTTTTTGAATCGTATGAAAAGCTTGGAATGAAAAATACTTGCGAGCCACGGCATGCACTGAAATTAAGTATTATTTTGCGTAACAGCGTGCAGTTGATAATGCATATGTAATGAGCGTTAATAATAACAGTAATAATGATTAAAATGAAAGAAAAAAAAAAAAAAAAATCTAATAAAAACAGACGTGAGAGGTACTCGCATGCAAAAACGTGTACCTGGACTATCCCGAGCCTCCAGACGAAGCTGGCCAAAAGTCTTCATGCACTCGTTGAAGACGTCGGCCGCATCGTATATGGCGGCAAAACTGCCGTTCACAATCTTTGGTGACATCGGAGAATTGGCCAGCAGGAGGCTCGAGCCGAAATTTTCGTTTCTCTCGCGAGTTTCTGAAAAATTTTTAGAAAGACTGATTCCCCGCGGCTGTTTTGTTACACCGATGACATGGATACATAATTCTATGGACGATTTTTTGTTATATCTATAACAAGTATTACAAGGCACTAATTATAGCGTCCCATTTTCAAATGTGTATTGTGAAATATATATATATATATATATATATATATATTTTTTTTTTTCCCACGTGTCTTTCAATATTAAATTAGTTTATAGAAATTTAAATTTAAATTAACTGTTGTTACTTATTTATTTAAAAATAATACGTGTTTACTCATTTTTAATGTATACATCGTTGAAAATAAGACACTGTATTTGTTTTATTTAGCTTATGATAATATTTATTAAAATTAGAGCTACTTTATGACGATAAATTATTAAGGATATCGTTACCTGCCAATGACACTCTTGCTCTCGTCGGTGTACTGGTACCCGAACCCAAAATCTCGATTGCCGTACTTTTAATCTCAGCCCAGTCTCGTAAAATGTCGTCGTTAGTAGTACTGATAATTAAAAATAAAAGCGAATCAATTAATTTTCTTGTAGGTGAATGAAAATTTGAAATTAGAAAATGAAAAATTGGGAGATTGAAAAAAGTTACTTTGTTGACGTCACCGTAAATCTAATGACGTATTTTCCGTGCAACGCCGCTGGTACGCAATGCACTCGACCTCTTGAATTCATTTTTTTCAAAAGACGTTCGGTCAGCGAATTTTCGCCGCGTAATCGAAAAACTACCATACCCAAGTGCCTCACCGCTGGAATCTCGAAACGCGAATCGGCTAACACCAAAGCTTCGAATTTTTGCGCCAACCTTACGCCCTAAAATTTTTTATTTCTCGTCAATTAAATTTTCGTTAATTATCATATTATTTTTTTTAATGATTTAATAATTATTTTACCTCACGTATGTGCTTTTGCAAGCCTGAGATGCCGTAATTTCTGATAACAAACCAAAGCTTGAGAGCTCTAAATCTTTTTGACAAAGGAATTTGCCAATGCTGCAGCAATGCGTTTGAAAACGATGAAAAATTTTTATTTCAATTACGAAATTAATATTCGTTTCTAATAATAAATCAACTTACCATGTAGTCTATTGCTAAGCCTAAACATTAATAGATTAAAAATATTTAACGAAACGATTATGTTTTAGTAAAATTAAAATAAATAGCTTTTCATTGCTTATTGGTAAAATATTACCTGAATTTTCGTGCTTTAAATAAATTGGATCCACGTTGAAAGTTCTGTGTAAAGATTGACTGTTTTTCACCCTGATAATTATTGATATTTTTTATTATATTATTCGATTCCCTTTTTCCAATATTATTATTTATAGATTAACGTCAATCATAAACATAAAATAATAAATTTACCACATAGCCGTGCAATCAAAGTGAACCATAAGCCACTTGCTGGGATTGAAGGCAAAAGAATCGGCATATTCTATACCTAGCGTCCAGCCGCGAAACTCCGGACAAATAAATGCGCTGCCAGCGTAGGCGGCATCGATGTGCAACCAGAGCCCATTTTTTTCACCTACGCGTAAGTTATTATCAAACAATAATAGGGCAAAAAAATAATTACAATGTTTCGTGATAATGTATAACGTACATATAGGCCCAATTTCTTGTAAATTGTCAAACGAACATGCGCCAGTGGTGCCCAACGTTGCGCAGACCTTTAAATTATAAAATTTAACCATTCCTTTAATTTATCATTCAAATTTTTAAAATATTTAACGAAGCAAAAAATAAATTTCAATTTAAATATATTATTTTATTAATTTTGGATTTTCGCGAGAAAAATTGTCGTCGTTACATTTTTCTTCGAGTATTAACTCGAAGCGTGTTGAATTTTTTTTAGCCGATGTTTCGTGAACATTCCAATTCGCTTCTTCCTGGCTGATCTCAAACAGTTTTAGGTCAGCCTTCAAAAGTCAACACGCGAGTTAGCACGGAAAAGTATACAATATAACGATATTATTTTCCTAACAAAATTGTATTGATTTAAAATACTTTTCAGAATGCTTATTATTTTTTTTATCGAAGATAAATTATTGAAAAAAAAAAAAAAAAAAAAAAATCCTTTTTAATGATCTTTTCCCAATAAGCTTTAGTGATAAAAAAAAAAAAAATTAATGGTTTTTAATTAAAATAATTTAAAATTAATCATATTTCGTCATAAATAAATGTAAAACAATTTTAATATAAAATTTTAATTTAAAAAGAAAAAAATCACAAAAATTTATAAACTAAAAAAAAAAACAACATTTATAATACATTTTATGTAAAACCAATGCTCACGGGAGCCAACTAAATCTACCAAGATCAGCTTATTTTTATGAAACGGAAAATATACCCGTGTACGGTAACGTTAATTAGAGAAAAATAAAGTCTTGAAATTGTATCATAAGAGGATCAACATTGTTCTTTATTAGTTTGTTGTGATTTCTAGTGATTTTTTTTATTTTATTTTTATTGCGATAAGTCGATTTTAGAAACATGATTAAAAATTAATTAATATCCTTCGATTTTTTATCAGTCATCTATTTTTATACTGAAATTTTATTTTAATAAAATTAAATATGGATTATTAAACCGTACGGTAGGAAAATCAATATCAGAAAGTAATAAAATGTAATCATTTGAAATTTTGATTAATAATAATTTTCATTTTATTACTTGAGTCGTTTTATTTTTCTTGTATGTCAATGAAAGCACTTATTTCTTTCAATACCTTTTCTAGTTATCTTTTTCGATTGTCAAATATTTTTCACATTTATATTATAATCGGTAGTTTTTTAATTATATAAAATAGATATATAAAATCTATACAATCTGAAGGATGACGTCAAACTTATGAGGCGGCGTATTTTATTATTTTAAATAAACTCTTATACGATAAAATACTGTGTCATTGTTACCTCCAACGACTACATTGCTAACGTTTATATTCAAACTCGGAATGAACTAAATCCTCTGATGAAGTAAATTGCAAACAAATGCACTTTAATCACGTTATGGACAAGTGGCTAGACAGCTATTTATTGTACATAATATCGAAGGATTGGTCGATATTGTAAGTAGAATGCAGTTACAAACGAATGTCCGGCTACTAAGTTTATTAATACGATTTCATGATCGCTTAATGAACTCGCCAATGATTTAATTAGCCAAATATAATATCACAATGTTATCGCTAATATGTATTTTAACTGAAGGCACAAAGTTTGCGTAGGAATAATTTAAAGGAATACGACTTGGCGTACTCGTTGATAATTTAAAATGCAATCTCGTCGTTTAAAATATTTTTTTACGCCATGAAAAATTAAACAAATAAAAAAAAAAAGAAAAAACGTTCCCCTACAGTAAAAAATGTTATTTATTTAAAACACTTACAAAAAAAGGTACAAGGCCTTCTTCCCGATCACGTTGCAATGCTTCAACCAACATTTCGCCCCTCATGCTAAGATTTTCGTCCGAATCGATATATCTCATTCGTACTAATCCAATAAGTCCGGCTTTTTCCACACTAGAATGGGCCTATAAAATTATCCTTGTAAGTTTTGAGAAAATCGTTATTTTATATCTTCAAATCGATCGAATAATTAACCTGATCGGAACAGTAAGCGACGAGTCTCGAATTTATTTCGGCAGGTAACAATTCCGGATCGTTTTCTTGAACGTCGCGAATGGCTCGAGTTCTCGCTGCCAAGAGACATACCAAGGTAGCTTCGCTGGCGGTTGTTTGTATAACGCCACCTCCGGAACCACCAACCCGGTGAAGAAAGTCATCCGGAAGCCCGATCATTTTTCCCAACCAGTTCATAACGATGGTTTCCAATTCCGTACAAACTGGACTGGAAGCCTGTAAAGTAATAATAGTTCTGCTTGATGGATAAAAGTTTATTCGTTCTAATCAAAATTTTAAAGCAGAAGCGTCACAATATTCTATCAAAATAGTTTTCCAACCACATTCGCTAAAATTGGAAGCGTGAGTTTCAATAATCGTTAAAAACGATGAATTAGAAAAAAAAAAAAAAAAAAAAAAAAAGAAAAAAAAATAGCGCATCGGCTTTCGCGTTTAAGTAAACCTATATAAAGCCGAAAGGGGAGGAAAGTGAGTAGGGATTTGTACTAACCCAGGTGAAACCTAAGCAATTAATTGCATCAGCCAGCATATCGGCGAGAAGACTCGCCGGCGAATTGAGCGCTGGAAAGTAAGCGTGCATGTAGGGACTCTGCCAATGAGTTACGCCCGGCATTATGCATTTCTCAATGTCGTCGAATATGTCATTCCAAGGCTCGCCCTCGAGCGGTGCCGATTGCGGGAGAATGTTCCTGAGGTAACCCGGTGACACGGCCGGGTAGACCCGTCGTTGACGGATGTTCGCCAGGTAATCGGCGATGTAATCGACCATTTCCTTGCCTGTGCAATATTCACCATTTACGATTATACTTTCTTTCGTTAAGTTTGATATTTTTTTGTTGTCGCTTATCTTTTGCTAATATCAAATCAAAACTTAGATTATGGTTACATATATAAAGGTAAAGGCTTACAAGTTTTTTAACATTCATGCACATTAATGCAAATAATAATATATAAAATTAAAAAAAAAAAAAAAAAAAAAAAAATAATTATCCATAGATAATAAACAATTTTCTAATTTAAATAATTTTAAAATTTTTTCTTTTAACCCTCATTAAAAGTTTAATTTTCTTTATTATTTGGAACGATTATTAACGTCAAATTTGTTAATAAATTTAAAGTTTCTTTTTGAACATTTTCAATTCACACGATGAAATGATAAATGGTCGGTAAATTGGAATAAAAAAAAAAGTCAAGTATTATCCAAGAATAGGAATGAAAGTACGTGGAAGAAAGCGATAAAGACCGAACCGGAAATCGTTTTACGGAAGAGTCTTTAATGAACAGAAGAACGAAAGTTCGTGTTCAAATGCGCATTGTGGATAGTAAACGAGATTCTTGACAGTCACCCTCGAAAAATACCATCACCTTTTAATTAAAAACGGATACGAGTAAACAAAATTGGATGATTTAAGATGTTTGCAAATACTCGATGAAAAAAAAAAAGGCATTCGACGAGAATAAAAGCGTACCTTTAACCAAGTTAAAAAGAAAACCTTTATTCTGTTACAACACACTTTGAGAAACTGTTTGCTTGGTTTTTTTTATTTTTTTTTTTATTAAGCAAGTTGCAAGTTTTATATTAAATTATATATACCGCGGTAACAGATAATACGTTTTTTATAGCTTTGTCGTAGTTAGATATTTTATTTTATAATATAATGCTACAATTTTGTTTGCCACTTTTATTTAGATTGCTTCAATAAATTGCGCGATTATCTAGTACAAAATCAGTGACTTTGTCATTCAATGGTAGGAAAAAAAAAAGGATGAAAATCAAACATTAGACAACGATGTTTAATTCAAAGTAAAGAACAATGCAAGAAAAAGAAAGTCGATTGTTCGAACGACATCTATTTATCAATAAATCAATAAAAATGTCCAACTAGATTCTTTATCGTTTTGATCAAATAAAAGAATGTGAACATTCGAAATGGCCAGGAGGCACAGGGAGTTTGAATTGATATAGAAGCGTTTATTGTCAGCTTAAAGGGTTCGAAAGTATATAGTCGATGGAGTCGCGCGAATTGTATAGGAGAAGGAAAAGACAATATTGAGCCCATAAAATCGCCTCGAACTCCGAGATTTCTCTTTATTGACGCACATTCCAACATCCGGCAAGCGGTCTTATATCCAACTACGTGTCTCCTTTATTCAAATGCACCTAGTAAGGGAGCGCAATTTATCTTATTTACCAACTAGTTTAGAGCGTATGCTTTCTCGATAGCTTAAGAATAATCTCGCGACGATTCACTGGATTTCGAAGATGTGTATACGTAAATAGAGGGAGAGAGGTGGTAGGGCAAGGAATTTATATTTTCAATTTTAAATTTAACATGTGTAAACAAAACTAACAAGGGGCGAATGAAAAATTATTGAAATGGCTATTTTTGTTTTTTAGGAAAATTGATGCGATTGCAAAGGAAATTTAAAAATAATTGCGAAATTTGAATCAATATATGAGTATAAATACGTTATGTAAGTTATTTTGGGAATTAAAGAATGTCAAATTTATTTTTTTTAATAGTATGTGATTTTATTTTTGTTTTTTTTTGGTAGAAAATTGGCTAGATAAATTTAGTTTATATGAACATTTTTTGTTAAATAATACCTTGTTTAGCGAATTTTACGTGTAAAAATCGTTTAAAATACAATATTTCAAAGGCACATACTGTTTTAAAAGTATAACACTACTTATAATAAATAAATCTGAAACTTAAAAAAATGAAATCTGTTTTAATATAATCTTCATAGGGCAACATTTTAACAAATAATAAATGATGAAAAAAAAAAGAAAAGGTTTGACAAATCGTGCATGTATTTTTCGTAAAACTCACCATGCTGCCGATACTCATCAAGGTTCATACTGCCTGTAAAAAATTTTTCACTGTCTGTATGTACAACCTCGGATCGATCTTTCAAATAAATAACTCAATAATAAACCGCGAAAAATCTAGGGTATTGCAGTCGAGAATCGCAAACGCTGGGTCCCGTCGATTCACTTACAGGACCCAAATTTCGAAATTTCGATCGCACCGTTTGACACGCATTAGTGACGAGATTTCGTAACGTTAACCCAAGAAAAAAGTTAAACTGTCGGTCGAGAAAGTAGCTTCCGAGTCGCGAAGTCGCGCCGATTCGTTATCAAATAGCGATGCTGCGAGTTCTTAACGTCATGTGCGTGTGTATCGTTAGCGAGCCGAGCGGAATCTTTTGCGGATATGAACGCCGTCCGATTATTTGTACGGATTCGCACATCGATCGACTGTCATTGAGTCCGAGCTTATTAGGGTAGTGTCACAGGCGCGTCATGGCCTAGAGCTAAATACTTACTTTCGTCACTTTGATTGGCTCTATTTTTTTCTTTTTTCTTTCTTTCTTTTTTTTTTTTTTTTTTTTTTTTTATTTTTCCTCCACGTAGTATATAGGCCAGCGAAAGGTCGCTGCAACGTTATCGAAACGTTTCGCCTTTGATACGATTTTAACTCTCGGTTCAAACTTATTAGATTTAACTGATTATCGCGTTGAAATAATACTTTTGCCTTCCCTCGACAAAAATAGTTTTTTTCGTATCAGAGCCCGATAATGATTTCATAATTCTGATTTCAATACTGCTTTTGTATACTGTCTTTATAATAATAATGCATATTACCGTATAGTTTTAGTTTACATTAAATATTAAAATAATGCAGAAAAGTCCTACAATACTATTTAAATGTATATTAATATTAATTCATTTTGAATTATTAATTTTAATAAATATTGTAATGCTGACTAATTTTTAAAACCGTATGATTAATTTTTTCCATATTCTTAAAAAAATATCGTGTTTCATTTCGTATTCAGTCAAACAATTAAAATATTATACGTATAAAATACAATAAATTTAATTTCAATTTATGGCTTAACTTTTCAAGGCAAGATACCTTTTATAGTGTATATTGAACAAACTATTTAAAAATTTTCACCATAATTCAATGAAATACAAAATTTACATCACTGCAATGTGAAATTTCATTTACTTTAAACCTTTCCTGTATTCAAAGATTAAAAATCTTAAAGAAGTCGCATAAGTGATCATTACATGTACCACACAATGTCGACCTAATAGATTTAGTCGTGTTTTTTGTAAGCAAAATAAAATCCGACAAAGATGTATATATTATCATTTTTAATTCCTCTTCAATGTTAAGGTTAGGAAAATCTTTTTAATTTATTTTGCCGTCACATCCTAACGTTCATTATTTAACGATCTATCATTTTAATTAAATTAATCAATTCGTTTTTTTTTTTTTTTTTTTTTTTTTTTTATTTTCAAACTACTCATTTTCCTATCAAAATTTGAATGTTGATTTTACGAATCAATGCTATATAAATTTAATTCCTCATACGTCCAAATTATAACTCCTCGAAAAGGAAAATTTATATAAAATATAAATTTTCATAAATTTAACGAAAACTTTACTTAAATAAGTATTAAAAAAAAAAAAAAAAAAGAAAGAAATACAGTGATTTATATACGTGGCGCATAACAATGTTTTAGAGAAAAAGATTCATTCGCCGAGTCGCTACTCTGTGCTTAAATCAGAGGGACAGTCGATATTATTAAAAGCACAGCCTTCTGCCGCATCCGCTTCCGACTTTTGTAATTTCCCGTGGCTTTACGAGATATTCGTTTCTATATATTTTGTGGCTTGATCTACAAGAAAATTTTATTCTTTTTAAAAAAAAAAGTTTCAAGGAATACGTTTTCTTATCGCGCGTTTAACAAATAAAATTCATTTTCCATCCGAATAAATCGGAATATTTATAACGTGTCTTAAATACGAAGTTAATTTGTTGTCATTGACGAAAATCTTTCGAAAAAAAAAAATGTTCTTAAGAATACAAATTTATCTTTTTTATTTACCTGTCTATTCTACTTCTTGAGTCAAAAAGAACCGCAACCGATCTCTCTCAAACAATAGAGCGTCACTTCCGCGAATCAAATTTTAAAAAAAGTCACGTATATTTGGGCACTTGGAAAGAAAAGGAATAAGAAGAAGAAGAAGAAGAAGAGTAAAAAAGGAGGGAGAGGACGGACAAAAATCACTCACTGCTCTGAGTCGTCTCGATAAGAATAAGCGAAAGCGAGTTCAAAGATAGGACACACACCGTTAGCTAACTCTTGGACAAGTCTCTCGAGTCGAGAGAAACAACTATACCCACGGTGTAGCGTAGGTATGGACAAGTCGTTCAACAAGTGGCGGCTTTTATATACGGGGGAGAGGAACTCCTCCATGTCGGGGGATGAAAGGGGCGCAAGCGCTCCTGCGGGGATGCTGCGGCCGTCGCGCGCACTTTTTCACCTCTCTTCTTTCTCTCTCTCTCTCTTTTTTTTTCTTTCTCACTCTCTTGCAAGCTTATACCTTCGGGATTTCAGACGTAGCTGCGTGTGTAGTAAAATTGCACGCCCGTTGGTGTTAATTTTATGCTAGAAGAAAAGATAGTGAATAATCGCGTTTGAGAATTGAAAATTTTAAAGAAATTTTGCGCTGAACCGTTGAGGTATCGGAGCTAATTATTTTCAAATATAATTGTATCCACTCGTTGAAAGTCATCGTGATAGACTTGGCATTTGAATTTTGTAAATTATGCTGAAAAGTCATTAAATGTATGCATAATTTGTACGAAGCTGCATACTAATAATTACGTACGCTGGCACGTTTGAATGAACCATTTGACTTTTAAATTTTCAGGGAAGTGTAATTGCTACTGACAAGTTGTAAACGAAAACATTTGTACCTTTATTTCATTCTCTCGTCATAGAAATTGAAGAGCAACGTCGGGAGAATTTTATAATTTAGTTCAAAAATTAATAATATTTTATAAAAATTTAAAGGTTCTTTATCTTTTCACACTTATATATTTTATTAATACCAACATATATTTAACGTTTCAATGAAAACTTATTGATCTTGAATTTAAAATTAATTTCAAATATACATTATTTTCATAATACTTGTAAATATTTTAATTCAAAGTATTTTATAAATAATTTGTTTATAAATTAATTCTTAATCCTCTAAATAATAAACATTTGCACTTAAAAATAATTCGTATGCTTATTTCAAAATGCATCAACTTATTTATATGCGTCAAAAGTTTGCATAATATTTATGTATTTCATATTTTATGCTTACAGATAAAAGATGCGAATTCGTCTCAGACGGCCCATGATGGTAAGTAACTGTTCAATTAATATTATGATGCTTATATTCTGTGGTTTCATTTTAAAAAGATCTTTTAAAATAATTAATGCTCATATCTGCTTAGTTTTTGAGACGTTAAATTTTTTTATTGCTCTGGAAAAATGATTATTTTTTCACATTAATTATTAATTAATTATGATTTAAATTTAATTTCCTTAAATTTCAGTGTATTTAAACAAGTGTTTAGTTAAAAAATAATTAATTAATATTTTGATTTTATATTTGCACTCAAACGACATTATTTTAAGATTTCTTTTTAAATCGTTAAATTAAAACACGTTATAATATTGATTTCATTACGTTATAATATATATTTTATTAAATGAAACATCGTTAAATATTATATTTACGCATCATAAATTGCCTTTGATTATTCTTTTCTCGAATATGCACCGCGGGGTTTAATCTATAAATTTTCAAAAGCACAAATACCGCAACAGCGACATCTGCAGCATCGGCTGCAGTTATTTTAATTTGCTGCGCAGGTAACGCAATTAAATGTACAAATTTTTATTGTTTTCGATACAGCTACTTTCGTTTTATCGGTAAATAAATTAACGTTTCTTCGGTATACGTAATTTATTCTGAAAAAAATATCTGTACGATCACTTACGAAGAAAGGAAATCACTGCGTTTAATTGAGAAGCTCCAAATACTTCAGAGCTAAAATCATAGATGGTGCTACTAAAAATTTCAAATATTGCGCTTTGATCTGCATTTAAATTTTCTTACTTTCAATAAGTTTTTCATTAATTAACAATAAGATGAAAATGAGTAATGCTTTTTGTTAAAATTCTTAAATAATTTTTTTTTTTTTTTTTCTATTAATATTACGTTGCTCATATAACACGTAAAAAATTTACCATTAATATTGAGAAATTTAATTTAAAATAAATATCAATAAAAAAGAAAGAACGAAATGAATATTTAATAAACATAAAGCGAATCAAGAAAAGCTCTCGATAAAGCTGCGTTGATAATTTAACAATAGCCAACACTATAACAACATAAATGATCGTTTAAGTGGTGCCGAGCAATAATCAAAACTCTATCATTACGTTCGATCGTTAAATTACATAAAATCACCGATCTAAAACGGACTTTCCTTTTTTTCATCTCGTCGTAACTCGCATCAAGCGGACGCAACCTTCGGGCAACTTCTAAAACGGGCCCCGTTCACCGGGGATTTTATCCATCTTGATACATCCTATAAAGAAATAACGCGTGAATGTACCGTTGACCGCCGCGAGGGACTTGCACGATGCCATTTCGCGTACGTAGCGAGATTACACACATACCCGAGTATAATCCGCGCGTCTTTTTCCCCGGCGATTCTCTCTTTTCTTATCGCGGAGAAACGGCCTGCGAACCTTAAACTCCAAAGGCTCATTCGCGACGGTGATGTTGTGTATGGTCGTCTCTATTGTTGGATTATTTTGTGAAAATGCTTATGCATCGCAATATCGCTAAAATGTTTGTATGCGTGTGTGCGTACATCTGAGCGTTTTGCTATTTCGCATTTAAAATTTAACGTGTGTCAAAACCGTTAAAGCACGATAAGTTAAAAAATATTATAAATCTTGATATTCTATTAAGGATTTACTACAATGAATCGTCGTTGTATAGTTTAAAAGATTCAAATATAATTACAGCTATTTTAATTTCATTGCCGTTTATGGTATTGCATCGGCAGATTGGAGATACGAAAGTGTCAACGCAAAATGTTCGTTGAAATTTCTTGTTTATGCAAATCGTCAATAATATTGGATTTTGATTCTTTGATTTTAATATTTCCACATTCATCGGCTCGCATTGAAACGTTGTCTTTCTATTTTAATCTTTTTGCTGAATAAATACTTGCGTTCCGACTGGTTCTTTGCGCTCGTTTATTCTACGCATCATTTATGATGTACGCTTGATTTTTCTTTTATCTGGTATTATGTTTGATCTTTTATAAATTCCTCTAATAATGAGAAATATTTAATTACTTCATTTCTTTCTTGCATATTTTAAAGTAGTAATTTTTTTTGTTTTTTTTTTCGCTTTTAACGAAAAAAGATGAACATATTTTATATTACAGTTACACTTGTTTGAAAAATCAAAAATATACCTTGCATAAACCACGAACATAATTACTGGAATCAAAAAAGTGCATCTGCAATCATTTCTCAATGCGCTTCCTTTCAAAAAAAAAAAAAAAAAAAAGAAGAAGAAAAAAGAAGAAGAAAAAAAAAGAAAAAAAAAGAAAAAAAATTTTAAAAAGGGGGAAATCATCTTTTTGGCAATAACCAACCCGGCAGAGCTTTCTCTCGGTAAAACCACGAGTTAATCATACGAAAGGTTATCGTTAAGATAGCGCAATAACCCTTTATTAAAAAGCATAAGGTAGCGCGTATACGGCGAAAGAAGTAAGTTTACCGGGAAAAAGTGCCGCCCCGATAATGTACCGCTAGACGCGGCATCGAGCGAGAGGTTGTACACCGGCGATTCTCCGTATAATCGTTGCCGCCGCTTGCGTCGTCTTTTTTGTTTCTCTCTCTCTCTCTCTCTCTCTCTCTCTCTCTCTCTCTCTCTTTCTTTCTCTTCTCCCGTTCTCTCACTATCTCTCTTTCTCTCTGTAGCATTTTACCCTGAGACGAGAGACTATTGACCCAAAGAAATTTTTCGCACGATCTTGGAGCAAAGGATTTTACAGCGGATAATGGTTCATTGTCGAGATTGATTATGGGTTTTGTGAGATTGATAAAAAAACGCGCTCGCGTCATAAAATGATGCGATGTGTGCGCGCCAAGAGGGATTGTTTAATTAGTCGATTCATTAATAACGAAATAGTAGACGTGCCGCGAAATAGTAAATGACGAAATCGAATTACGAACCTTTTCGTTGTGACGCGATCGTTTGCTCAAATTTTTTACGATTTTTTTTTTTTTTTTTCCAAAAAATGATTAATCTACAGTTAATTAATAATTTTCCGAAGAGGAGAATCATTCAGTTGATATTGAATTGTTTAAATATTTTGAAAAAAGTTGATTGCGGATTTTAGAGAACATTTTTACTTTTTTTTTTGTATAATGTAAAATTATTACAGGCAATAGCCAAAAGTCTTAAAAATTAAATTACCGTTGGAGCAAGATGTCAATTTTTTACAAACATTTTACATTATTTGTGTACAAGATTATACTTTCGTCTATTAATTTTTAAAAAGCATAAAGCTTTAGAAAGTCATTAATCCTCGACATTCTTGCAGTAAATTTTAATTTCATATTCATTGGATAGCTCATTCGATTAGCGTTCGATTAACAGTTATAAGATTAAGTAATAACCAGTTCATTTTTATACAAGACGTACTAGTATAGTTGAATCAAGAGCGATAAAATGCATTTTCTCTTGAAATTTCAATGCGTTAAAGTTTACGTCGACCATTCGCAAATAAGCGAAATTTTAAAATATCGTAGATAAGGATCATTCGTTTCGATCGATAACTCCTTACCAAAACACCTATGGCAAAAAAGAAAACAAGCACAGTTAAAATAAAACAATCCGTACGTAAAGCAGCAAGAGTAACAACACAACAGCGCAACCTCGGCCGCAAAGTTTCGGTCGCGCGATTCGTTTGAGTAAGAGTCACACAAGGCTTATATGGTGGGGGGTTTTACCGCTAGCCGTGGTGGCAGTGTTACATCGACTTTCCTTCTTCCTCCCCCCCCCCCCCCAACCATTCGTTCTCTCTCTCTCTCTCTCTCTCTCTCTCTTGCTCTCTTTCTTTCTCATTCGCCGGGATGTACACAGACGTAAGGAACGCGCGGCAAAGAGCTAGCGAGCAAGAAGAAGAAGAAGAAGAAGAAGAAGAAGAAGAAGAAGAAGAAGAAAAAGAAGAAGAAGAAGAAGAAGAAGAAGAAGACGAAGAAGAAGACGAAGAAGAAGAAGAAGAAGAATAAGAAGAAGAAGAGGGGCCCCGAGGGCCCGGCTGCACACCGGTATAAGCTTTTACCGTTCCATGAGGTACGCCGACATAACTATGCGCTGCTCGCTTCGAGACTCTCCGGAAGGACGAAGGCGGTAAGCGAGAGCCTCGGTCCACGCAGTTCGTTCAACTATACTCGTACGCGAGGATGCAGGCGAACGAGAAGCAGAGAGAGAGAGAGAAGAAACGCGGGAGGTTCTTGACTCCTTTAGCTCTCGGTCGCGAGCTGCCGAGGTTTTCCAGTACCCCCCTGAATCGGTTGTACGTACTGCTGTTGCCGATGTTGCCGCCGTACTCTTTCTCTCTCTTTCTTTACGCGCGAGATGACTACCGTGGAATTGCCTCCTTGTCGGCGTTTCTCGTTACAATGAGCTGGTATTGGCACGGGATTACTCTCGCGCTTGAAATATTTAGGAAATTAATTCAAGTTATCATTTTTTTTTTTTTTCTAACTTTTTTAGCTTGATTGTTTTTGAAAATTTTCGATTAAAGTATAATATTCAAGTTTTTCAAATTCATAAACAAGTAATATAATTTATTTGCAATTTTTTATTAAATAAAAAATTACGTAAAAATTTATTAAAGTTTAGATCAATCAAAACTCCAAATCATAAAAACTAAAATGATATTTCTTAAAGTGTAAACTATAAAAGACTTAAAAAATTTTAATATTAAAAAAAGCATCAAAAATAAAAAAAAAAAAAAAAAATTAAATATTAAAAAATTATAAAAAGTGTTAAAACACGGTTAAAACGTCACAACGATGTTTGAAAATAAAAATAGAAGCTCGCGTGCTCACGCGTGTTCACATTCATCCGAGCGACGTCTCCTGCCTTCTCGGACATTACGAAATAATTAAAAATACGACAGGCTGCAATCATATGTTTGTATATACCAATAATTATTGTTCACAAGCTCTGCATGTATACGTATGCAGACTCATCTATGTCTCTCGCCAATCCTCTCTTCTCTCTTCGCAAGATACGTGTGTACGCATATACGTAGAATCTCCATTTCTGTCTGTCTGTCTGTCTCTCTCTCTCTCTCTCTTTCTCTCTTTCTCTCGGGTTTGGCGCCAAAGGCCGCCGCTGCCAGTGTGGCTCTCAGAGGTCGTTGACCATCGGAATATTCACGTTCGGTTATAAGACTCGCGCAAGCGGGCTTGGCCTTTAGGTGCTAGAGAGATACCTTATACCCCTCTCTCGCTCTCTCTCTCTCATTCGGTATGTCTCTTCAACGATCGATTACCAACTTTGCTCGACGCATCGTACCTGTCTCTGTGTTTGTGTACACGCTCATACGAGTACTTCTTTCCATATGCCTAGAAGCTCGCCACTAATAATTCCGTGCATGGAGAACGCATTCGTGATCGATTCATCGCTTGTATTTCTGGCTCCATCGATTTATCGATTTTAACGCGGCCCTCGGTGCGCCAAAAAAATTTACACCAATCGCCAATATATCGCGCGTGTCGCGGTGTGTAGAGGTTTCGGCGATAAGATATGCCGAAGAACTTGTTAGTAGGTGCGTTCGTCTTTTTGGGAGTTCAAAGACCAGAGGATGTGGGAGTTTCGTTTCAAATAAAAGAAAGACTCGCTAAAATTTTCTTAAGAATAATGGGCTCCGATTGGGAGAGTCAAAGTCATAAAATTTGCTTGCACAGCGCTGATTCATTAAAATTGGAAAGCAAACTTTTTAGAAATTTGACAAAATGCTCGTGATTTTTCGAGATATTACACGACGTTACGCAACTGTGATAGAACAGATAATTTTTATTTTTCCTTGAAGCGATAAATCTCTTTCGATTTCAATGCTCAAGCATGTACGTGATTGTTTTAATAAAAATAGATATAGATGAAGAATCGCCTTTAAAATGTAAATACGTTCAAATTGCGGAATGAAAATTTGTTTACAAGTAAACAATAGTCATCAACCTAGTCGCTATACCAAAGAAAAATCCCTTAATTTCCTTCCCCGAGTAAAAAGCGCTCGGTCGCATTAGCGCTCGCGTTCGCTCGCGCGAAACAAATAGCGATGATTCGTTATGAAGAAAGCTCTTTAGCTCGCAGTGGTTCCTCGTTAAAATCCTTGAGTCAGGTTGAAGAAATGTATCCCCTCCTCTCTCTTTCTTTCTTTCTCTCGATCTCTTACTCCTTCTCGTCATGGCTGGCGCGCGCCAGCAAAGGAGTCATCAACCCGCATAGTTCAACAATCTCCGAAATGGCAACGGCCCCTCTCTCTCCCTCTCTCTCTCCCTCTCTCTCTCTCTCTCTCTCTCTCTCTCTCTCTCTCTCTCTCTGTCCCCTCTTATTCCTCCTTCTACTTAAACTCTCTTGCTTTTTCGGGCTTATACGTACGCTTCCCTCATTGGGCGGCCTTATTCACCTCCTTCTTCTCTCGCGCCGAATATACTCGCGCGGCAAAAAAGGCTAACGCACCCTACCTACATTCGGCTTTGGTTTCTTCGTTTTTTTTTTTTTTTCCTTCTCTTTCTCTTTGGTTCCTTCGTTTATAACCGAGCGAGCGCGCTTCCGCGTTTTTTCGAGGAATAGCATTCGTCCATTAGAGGTGGATATACGCGTAGGTTGTACGATAAAGGAATCCAAGGTCAATGTTGCTTCGTTAAATTTAGGTGCGAGAAGACTTGCATTATTACGAGCGAACGTATAGTACACACGCACACACATACAGATGAATACATTTTTTGTGGGACTCCGATGAGGAATTCGGCGATGATGTAAATTTGCTTCTTTCCTCTGCGGTCGTCGTCCTACCTTGAGCTTTTTAAATCGCCTCGCTCGCTCTTTTGTACGTGAGACGGGTGCGATGAACCAACGATGATTGGCTATACTTCCTTTGAAAATTCACTCGCATTTTTACATGATTTTCGGCACGTAAATATTCGAGTTTCGATACTTTTTGATCGAGATCTTGCAGCGAAAATGACAGTGCGTTGTAGATATTTTTTATATATGCAAAATAAAAATGAAATGATCGTTAATGGTAGTGTTTTATGAAAATTTAAACGAGTGCGAATGAAGGTGGTCGTTAAAAATTTTTCGTCGTCACGATAAAATTGTATGAAATTCTGATGTAATGATAAATTGATGATCTAAAGAATTTCGGGTCATTGCCATTTACCTGTATTAAAATTGGCATCGGGCACAAATATTTTATACTATTTTTATCGGTTCGTATCAATTTATAATTATAACGATATAATATCGTTTCTTTGTATAACAAAAAGTATATTTTTAGAAAAATATACTTGCGAATGATTTTTTTAATAATTCAATAATTCACGTTTTATCTGTAAAGACGTTTAATTAAATTTAATCGCATAATGCGGCGTAAAAATAATAATTACCGAGCGCGCACAAAACTGTGTAATGTAAGTAGTACGAATTGACGGCTCAACGATCTTAAGGTCAATGCCACTTTCTTGATTCAAGAGTACTTGCATTACATGTAAGCGTATCGTCGAAATATCGTTTTTAAAACGTTCAACAATTCGCACGATATTATTTTAATTCGAGCAAAGAAAATGAAAATTACTCGATTTTATGTAATAGAATTTAAAATTAAAAAAAAAAAAAAAAAAAAAAAAAAAAATAGAAGATAAATTTTGTTTTTAATCGTTTGATTCTTATAAATTTCATGCGGCATACGTATAAAAAGTATATTTTAAGAAAAATTTGTTTCAAAACATTTTCCACGCTTGCATCTCACTTTTATTTTGGGTTATTACAAAGAATGAGACTTTTTAGCGAGTCTCTGTTTTTTTTACCTGGCTAATTCATTAGGATCTTCGTACGAGTATTAACACTTTCGTTAAAAGTGATTTCGTACATTATTTTTTGAATGTCGAAAAAATTGCGATTCATTTTTTTTAGGTTATATAAGAAATAAAGATCAATTGTTTGATAAAATTTTTAATCGTCAGTATTTTACATTTTTATTTGTAGAAGCTTGCTTTCATAATAATTCAATAGTTTTATTATTTGACAAGAATTCCAAGATTTATTTCAATCGCTCGATTATAAAATAAATTAATAAACAAAGGGTGGTCAGTTTTAAAATATAACATTGTTAAATTTTATTTTGTCGATGTTGAAAAACCATAATCAAATAAAATTTACTATACTAAATCAACAAAGTCAATTAAAATAACCGAACCCATGAAACAAAGAACGTTGCGATATATCGGTAAAACACAAAATCGATCTCGTGACATGTAAACAAAGTTGTAAGAAAGCCGCGGATCGACGATGTAGAGTCGATGACCGCGATGAGATAACACAAACTCGAGATTTGCCTAAATTCTAGAAGGACGTTCGTGGTCTCGGGTTTGGCTCCGCTGCCCACAAAACGGCCCGTAAAAATAAGAGAAAGAGATTAAAGAGAAAAGAAGAAGCGAACGGTAACAGAGCAGCGCCGTGAAAAGTACGAAGCGAACGAGGAAAAAGGGGAACGCACAACCACAAGAGCCGTCCACGAAGAGGTAGGAAGTGAAAGAAGACTGAGAAGAAGAAGAAGGAGGTGAAAGAACAGGAGTAGGAGGAAGAGAAAGAGAGAGAGAGAGCGAGAGAGAGAGAGAACAGAGGCGCAATAAGCAGAGAGAAGAGAAGGAGAACGCATATGCGTGTGTATACCCTGACTCTACATACCCGTACGTGTGCGCGCGAGTAGGAAGGGGCGGAGGAGGAGGAAGAGGAGGACGACGACAACGACGACGAGAAAAGCCTCTCTCGCTCGCTCGAGGGGGTTGAGTACGGCAGCCCGTAGGAGGGGGTAAGGGGGCGCGCGCACTACGCGAGAAAGAGAGAGAGAGAGAGGGAGGGAGAGAAAGAGAGAGAAAGAGAGAGAGAGAGAGAGAGCGAGAAGCGAGCACCTGTGGATCTTTGTACCGTAAGCCGGTATACGAGTCACTCATCGGCCACCACCACCGAACCTTCCTTCTTCCATTCTCCCGAACCTCGGATCTTTTCTACGCTCTTTCTCATCTTTTCTCTTTCTTGATATCCACACGGCTCCTCGAGCGAGCTTTCGTCGAAAAGTCCGGCTGCTCCGGCTTAACCGGCTACGAAAATTATCGAATAAAAATTTATATATAAATATATATATATGTGTATATACATACATAAATAGTGCGCGAGTAATTAAAAAATATCAAAAAGTTCTTAACGAAAAATCGGTGGTGCTGACCGTGTGACAGGAAAACATTGTCTCTCGAGAGAAACAATAAAAGTGGAGTAGTGCCGTTTGGTGATAATCTGTGATTCGTAACGAAAATCCGTCCATCAGCTTCCTTTCGGTTGAAAGGTAAAAAGCGCGGGGTAATAGTTTAAAGAAAAAAAAGTAATAAACAGTGCCTCTCTCTCTCTCTCTCTCTCGCTCGCTCGCTTGCTCGCTCTCGATGGATGTCAAAGTCCATTGATCGAAGTTTAGACGGAAAATCGACGAAGAAAATAAGTCCCTCAGGAGAGCCTCAAGAGGAAGAAAAGTAGGGAGGGGCTGGACCTCTTGGCAAGGATTCGCGTGTGATTTTTCATGGCCGCGGTAACCGGGAGTGAAGTGATACCGTGCTCCAAAATGCGGTGGAAGTTGTCTACCTGACACCGAACCGTCTACATACGCATGTTATATATAAATCCAACCCGTATACATATACTTACAAACATATATATACATACACATATATACAACATTGCGAGGTAAAAGCCACGTCGCCGTACGGCCATTGACTCTTGGATAGAACCTGATAAGAGAAAGCGAGGTTGATAAATAAACCGTTGGTAAGGAAAGAAAAAAAAAGTTTAATATAAATAAACGCAAAGGAGAAACATTGTACGACGCAGGATAATTATAACGTGTAAGGATCGGGAAGTCCTGTTAGTGAAGTGATAACAACAAATAATATAAATATTTATATACACATCGTTTGCTTCGTTATTTCTCCTCTTCTGTGACGACGACGCGTGTTTCTTTTTTTCTTTTATTTTTATAAAAATAAAAGCAAGAAGAGATAAAAATAAAGGAAGAATAATTATCAACGAGCAGTGATTATACAGAACCATTACTTCGGATAGCAGGATATGCGATTGCGGACAACATGCCTAGCACCATCAGAGGTGAGTTGACCGTTTAAGAACTTTAATTTTGATCTTTTTAAAGCTCGAGCGTGAATCATGCGGCAAACCGGTTGACATATCGCATATATTATAACGTTGTTAAAAATCGAATGAAAATTTTACCAGACGACGCTTTATTTCCCATAAATTTTATTTTATCAGCTCCATTGATATTTTACTTGAAACAATCGTTTTCCTCGAAAGAAAAATAAGTAATTATACATCGAACCTCGTTACATTTTCCATAAATCGCAAACATTGTTTCGATGCTTAAAAAAAAAGATAAACCAGCTCGAAGACCGAGAATTGTAGCTGTATAAAAAGAATGCAATAAGAGGGAGTGAGAACGAAGGTATATAAAAGGAGGAATATCGCGCGAATCCCGATAGTCGGGAAAGCATCTTGCTTTTTTTACCGTTTTCTCACGGCGCACTCGAGCGAGTCTCGCGAACCAAGCGGTGAATGAATTTGCCGTTATTCGCCAAGTCGTCGAGTTCTTTTTCTCTCTCTCTCTCTCTCTCTATCTCTCTCTGTCTTTCATTCTTTTTCGTACGCTCGTTGTTTACACGAGTCGATCGAGCCGCTTACGCGCGACGAATTCTCTCCTTCGTACACTTGGATTGCGCGTTCTCTCATCTCATTCCTTTTTTTTTTTTTTTTTTTTTTTTTTAACGAGGAAATGACATTGTAGAGAACGATTGTTGTATCTTACCGTATTAAGACATTGTTACTCACATTTTACGTAAGTGATGTAATTTGAGATGAATATGAACGCGTGTATATGAAAATCGATTTATTTTAAATACAACGCAACTAATCGTAAAAAAAATTGATTTTTTAAGGGAAACTTTAATTTTTAATCTTATTGTAAAAAAAGGAAGAAAAAAAAATTGATAAATTTCGAAATTTATAGTTTACCCCTTATACTAAAAAAAAAAAAGATTTACCAATCAGAAAATTTTTTCTAATCGTAAATTTTTTTCGTTGAATAAAAAATCCTTCAAAAATCTTTCAAAATTAAGACGGAAATAAATCTAAAGTTAACAACTCAATTTGCGCGTAATCAATCGAGCTACAGTCAAGAAGTAATACAAAAAGAAAAAAAACGAAGAAAAAAAGAGAATCGTTCACCGCATTTTAGCGAGCTTCATTTTTCAAACACAGCGCGATATTTGTAGAAACATAAGGAGAAAAATACGTATACGCATACGGGAGAGAGTACATAGGGTGATGTCGTTGGTCGTCGGTCGTATAAAGAGAAAGAGAGAAAGAGAGAGAGAGAGGGCGGAATTGAAATCGGCGGCGTCGGTGCACACACGCGAGGAGCGCAGGGTCACTCGGGGTCAGTAACACACTGACGCCTCTCGTCGCGCGCGCTTAAGATCGGAGAGGGGGAAGGACATAAAACGTGGCCGCGTGCACCGCCTGTCCGCGAGCTCTACACGGCTCGGTGCACGTGTGCCTCCGTGCGTGTGTAAGAACAGGTGTTTGTATGTATATGTCCGAGTCCGAGTATATAGCCCCTATGCGCCTATCGATCCATAATTAATAAACAACGAGGAAAAGCGCGCACGCTAGAATATCCAAAGGGGAGGAGGAGGAGGAGGGCTAGGCCTCTCTCTTTCTCTCTCTCTCTCTCTCTCTCTATTTCCTTGCACGTATATAAAGTACTGGTGGATGCAGTAATATCGCTGATCTATTTCGTGCGCGCTTTATTTTTCTTTGTGTCTTAGGGGAGTCGAGAAAATTGTTGGTTCAAGGGGTGGCTAGTTTAATAATCGAGGTCTCTTCTCTTTCTTTCGTTTGAAAGGGCTCACGCTAAATTAGAATAATTTTCAATCGACAATGGTTATAATTTAATGTTTATACTACCTTTGATACGAGACGATGTGGCGCGTTTGGACAGACCCGTGAAAATGGTGAACGACTGTCTTTAAATGAAAAAAAAAAAAAAAAATTAATAAAAATAGAAAAAATGCGAGATATTTAAAAGAACTATTTATTTCTAGCTCGATAAACAGTCTTAATCGACCGAAATTACAAAAATTTAATACTTATTTTATGGCTAATTTTTCGTGATTAAGCAATAATTAAGCTAACAACTAAGCCGATGTTTTTACTGCGTTGAAATAACGGTCGGAAGTAAAATTACGCATAAATATTGAATCAAAATTATGTATATTCTTTTTTTAACTCGTATACATTATGAAAAAAAGGATATTATTTATCATTATTAATCAAAGATATAATCTCGATATACTGGCTGTATATAATATTGAATAAAAAAAGATATAAATGCATGTACATACCTGTACGTGTACGCGTACGCACATACAGCGTGTAAATTAAAATTTTGAAAAGTTGAACGCAATGAAATTATCACGGTTAACTTTTTCTTGTACAGTTATGATTTATATCTAATACAATTGCCGTGTAATATTATAAAATTAATCGTGCGCATATTTAGTTCCATAGCATTATTATATGCGTCTCATCGTTTACCGCATCTCTAATAACTTTCCTCGTTCTCATTATGTCGGAATCAATTCGAAAGAAATACTTCTCCGATAATAATTTTAGAATTGTTCTATTCATCCTTTGAAATTTGATTGCACATTCACAATATCGCCAGGAGCGGCATGCGAAATTAATGCGATATTAAATATCTGTTTTTAAATTAATTAATTTATTAATTAAAAATAATAGCTTTATTCATTGTAAATTTGCCGACAATTTTCAATTTACTGTAAAATTTTTCTCTTTTTTTTTTTTTTTTTGAAATTTTAATATCATATATTTCGCATTATAGGTACGATTTCCAAAGTAATCGATCGTTAATAGCGCGATTATTTATCGTACATATAGTAAAGTAAAGATGATAAATAATTGTAAAAATTTAATTCGCTTCGAAAAAAACTAATTATCAGCGGTATTCGAAGGGCTATGATTCTTATTAAAAAAAAAAATAATAATGATAATAACGTTAAAAAAATTTGAAAACATTAAAAAGCTCGAGAACAAAATCGATTCCATGACGAGTCAATTTCCTCATCGATCGAATTATCCAGCATAGGAGACTATCATTAGCTCGCATCATCGAGTACCAAAATCCAAAAAGGAAACCTTCTATTTGATCGGCAATTACCAAGCGAAAAATAAAGAGATAAAGCGAAAAAAAAAGGGTCGAGATAGAGAGTGAAAGAGAAAAAGATAGTTCGGGACAGGTGGCAAAGACCTTGAAAGGCTGGGTGTGAAGGATCGATCGATTTTCCCCGATCGGTTCCAGTGGCCACTCGGTATAACTTGTGTACACCGGTAGTACTAGCGCAGCCGCGCGCCTTCCTCAGCTTTTCGTTGGCCCATGCGTTTCAAGGCTCGTACGCGCAAGCAAGAGCAAGAGAGAAAGAGAGAGAAAGAGAGAACGAGAGAGGGAGAGAAAGAGAGATAGAGAGACGCCGCAGCGGCCCCGAACAAAAGCCAAGTTCAACGAACCCGAATACACACGCGTACCTGCGTATACGTGTACAAGAGACCGAAATGCTTTACCTCACGAGCCTCACGCACCGCTTGCGTATGTTTGTATTCGTACGACAGAAAGAAAGAGAGAGAGAGAGAGAGACGCGCCTTTTTGTGCCTACACTTTTTTTTTCTTTTTTCCACTAGGGGACAACTCTACACCTAGATATAGAAGACACGAAAATACGCCGAGCGAATTTATAATTTTCGCGCGCGAAATTCGAGTACCGCATGTTCTACCCGTTGTGTATATATTCATATGGATACGAAATAGTTTTTTTTCTGATAGGAATAGTATGGGCAGGTTTTGTGAATTAGATAGTGCGTTTACGGGCGAGCGAGTGTCGGTCTGATATAATTTTTCGGTTAGTATTTGAAACGTGCGTTGATCATTAAAAAGAAGCTAAACTTTAATATTCGATTAGCGTGCTCGATTTGAAATTTCTTTCGCGTTATGATAACTTGCTTTTACCTCTATCGTGTTAAACAAACAATAAGTTCTCTTTAACTCGTTGGAGATATTGCTGCTTTCAAAACGCAATATACCGATGTATTTTTCGCGAATCTATACGTGCACGTTATTAAAATGACCTTTTCTCCGCTATTACGTACACCTTTTACCAAAGTTCTTTTATAATAACGCGCACTGGAAGAAAAAAAAGTCCGATGCTACGTAAAAAAAAAAAAAAAAAAAAACGCATAAAGGTACCTGTTCGCCGGTACATTTCGTCTCCGTATGTATACGTATATTCATGTATATATATAATGGCATGCGAGTTTTCCGCCGCGAGTTTAATACCGTTATACGTGCCGCACCGCGTGCATGCATATACTCTGCTGAACGAAAGAGAGAGAGGGGGGGGGGGAGGCAGAGAGGAAAGCGCATTACACCGTAGCTCGTTTCAATGTTCCCCTTTTTCCTCTGTTTCTCATTTAGTCTTTTTCGTTTACTTTTTTTTTCCGTTTTTCACATCGAGAACGAGCGAGAAGTCGCGCAGGAATATTACTTAATAGCTAGTAAAAAGGTGTACGGTCAGATGTCACGTAGGGTAATTAATGAGCTCGTTGGTAGCGATATTACTCTCTCTCTCTCTCTCTTTCTCTCTTTCTCTTTCTCTTTCATCTTGGTTGTGCAATTTTATTATCCTTCGTTACTAGTGCTACTGTGTATACCGTAATAATTTATAAGTACTTATCGTCAATACTCGAGACAACTATTGTTTTATTTTTCTTTATCTGCGATATTTTGTTCGAACAGTCTCCTTTTTTTATTATTTGCTTAAATTGTCGAGCTTTTATATTTTTAAATTATTTTTTTTTTCTCGTTCCAATATCTCATTTCGATTGTTTTCCATAAAACAAAGTAGCGATTATAATTATAATATTTTATTTTTGCATTAAATTATTTTTAAAATAATGGAGGAGAAGTAGACCAATTACTCGATACGATCTTTAAAAAAAGCAGCTTGACCCGTTTTTCATAAATGGATATTATTATTAAAAAGTATTTTTTTAGCTCGCGTTCACCGAATAAATTAAATAAAAATAACGCTAAAATATTTTCGCTCGAACGCTTAATATGCAACAATTAGTTGATAAATAATAATTACGAATTTATTAATCGACCGGTATATTGCATATATCTCGTTTTCTCTTATTTCATTTTCACCCGTCCGCATCAAATCCTCGCTCGCAATTCGTTCAACAGCCTGGCCAAGCTTAAAGCGAGGAAAAATAGTCGAGAGAAACGCTGCCCTAAGCGTTCGCGGCATCCACGGCTGGTAACTCAATCCTTGCGTACACGTGCGCAACAATAACCAATAAGTCATAGTCTCGAGCGCACGTGAGTCACCCGGGGGCCAAACACACAAACGAACACGAGCGCGTTACAATGTGTGCAAATGCGCGCTCGATGCCTTGGCTCCTACACGAGAGATAATGTCAACGGTTGTTACAGCGCCTTGAAAAAAGCGAGGAGAGTAGCCGAGAGAGACAGAGAGAGAGAGGGAGAGAAAGAGGAGAAAAAAGAAGCTAAAGAAAGGACTAGAGAGAGACGAAGGAGGAGGAAGCTCAAGGCAAGTCAGGAGCGCGCTTGAGTCATTGAACTCGCCCTGACTTGTTTCTCTCTTTCTCTGGCTCTCTCTCTCTCTCTCTCTTTCTTTTTCTCTCTCGTTTACAAGTCCAACCTATCAGCTGTTTTTTATACCCACTCGTCCCCGCCATCAACTTCGTCGTCTTCGTCGTCTTCGTCGTCGTGGTTTGACGTCGTCCGCGTGGTTTTATATAGTTGCGATATCAGGCGCTTGCATCATACCTCGAGTCCGCGAGCGACGTTTTCTTTTTGATTCTCTTCGTCCATTAGTCTTATACGAGTCGATGATCCGATACGCAGGGAGACTATAACTATTTTTTTTTTTTTCCCCTCTTCCTTTTAATTTTTTTATTTCTCGAGAGCTTAGCGATGATGAAATTCTCCCGGTCCAAAGTTACCATAGACACAAATTTTACGACGGACGCTCGGGGAGTCGTTAAAATTTCGGTTATATTACAGATTTTTATTTAATTTCGAAATTCATCTCTTTGGAAAAGATTTATTTTATTGCTTTTAATTTGTAGGAATTTTTATTTTACAATCTATTTTTACTTACTAAAGAAATTTAAAAAGTTTATACTATAAACGGTAATTATTTTAATTAGTCTTTAAATAAACACGCGCAAATTGCTGACAAAGCATTCTAAAAATAACAACTAGCGACCAGTTCTTTAAAAATCTTTCCCATTTATTATACAACCTTACAAAATTAGTTAAACAATAGAAGGTAAAAAAATTCATAGGAATTTCAAGCTCATAGAAAACCAAACACCGAAACCAGTTATTCAAAATATTGAGGCACACTGGTCCTCGTTTCTCGTTTGCGTTCACACCATCGACAAAAGTTGTGTGCATAAAAATAAACTAAGTGTACCTCCTGCGCGGTATTACTTCACGAGGTTTATACAGTCAAAAGAGAAAGAAAGAGAGAGAGAGAGAGAGAGAGAGAAAGTTGCGCGTCTTTCGAATTTGATAACCTTATCCTTCTCGATTACGAGGAATACAAATCTCACTGCAAGGAGTCGCGCGACGCATCACGAAAAATGAAAATATATCAAATTTATATACATCAAATTCCATCGATGCGTCTCTCTTTCTATCTCGCTCTCTCTCTCTATGTGTCAGTCATTGTCGTTCGCTCGGAATTTCGTTAGGTTTGAGCGCTTATGGATGCGCGCGTATGCGTACGTGAGAGTACGCGCAGAGGTCGTCGACCGCAGGTGTTCGGGGTCCCGCTTCACGAAACGTGAGCTTGTGTATATACATATATACATACATATTGCCCGTCTACAAACGCACGATTGTACCTGTGCTCACGACTAAACTCTGCGGCTCCTTCTCTTTGATTCCTCTTTCTTCTTTCTTTCGTTATTTTTTTTTTTTTTTTTTTTTTTCGTTTCGTCACTTTACCCTCTCTTTTTAACATTCAAGGTATACATTGCCGCGGCTGCTTCTTCCTTTTTTTTGTTGCGCTCTTATTTTTGGTTTCGACGGTTTGTTTTTTTTTTTTTTTTCGATGTTTTGGGTAGAAGAATTCGAAATAATAGGGATGCTTTGAATTTATGGTTGGAAATTTTGAGCTAGACGATGAACTAGTGAAGATTCATCAATCCGTTAAATCGGATTTAGAGGGTTGCTTACGCTAGACGAGATTCGATGAAATTATAAAATTAAGTTTCTTTTTGTGGTATTCGACGACTTCATGAATTAAAGTCTTGGTAGTTTTATTAGATTTGTCTGTTTAAAATATTTTGTGAATTAAATCCAAAATTTTCTAAAAAATTCACATATTTACTTTAATAAAATATAAGCGTTAAAAAATTATAAAATTATTTTCGTCTTTCATTTTTATTTTTATAAATCATAATGAAATTTAAAAGTATATTCTTACCTTTATTTTATCAACAAATAAAAATAAACCATTTCTTATGAATATTAAATAAATAGTCGACAATATCTTTGTGCAATCATTAAAACGGTATGAGATTTCAGTTGCCTTTTCCTTCGCGAAAAAAATAAAACACGTTTCACGGAAGTTCTCGAGTGTCTTCGATTTGCAAGTTGTGCAGAGCTACGTCACAGCCTTGTTGAATTTCACACGACGACGTCACGTCTCTTAACCTCTTTAAACCGCAAAAAATACTTGTCGTATTATTAAATAAAATAAAAAAAAAAAAAAAAAAAAAAAAAAAAAAATCCATTCTCAAAAATCGCACTTCACCGTTTATTTTTCCGTAGTTATTGTATAAGTATGCAACTTACCTCGGAAAAAAAAAGACGCACAACGGCGACTAAAACGACATAGTTACACAACGATTCACTCCTCGTAGGTGAGAGTAAACCGAGGTGGAATGAAAAAGCCACGGGCTCTCGACGGTCGCTTAGCATCGCGAGTTCTAGGCTAGGCATCGGCTCGAGTTCAAAGTCACGGTCGGCCGCGTGCACAATCCTACGGGAGATCGAGAGCTATATAGTGGAACGCGAGCAGCGCCGTTCTCTCTCTCTCTCTCTCTCATTCTCTTTCTCCTTCTCTCTTTCTCGCTCGTCTCGTCATTATCGGGACGATATCGAGTTTCGACAACGCGCGAGGATGTTGCCCTCTTAGCGATATCGGGTAACAACTTCTTTCTCGCTCTCGATGCTTATTTCAGAAAACAATTTCTTCATTACGGTTCTTATACTCGCGCTTTAGTTCTCATTTTTATCAGACGATCGGAAGATTTGAGATTGCAAAAGAGACAGAGAGAGAGAGAGAGAGAGAGAGTAAAGAATGAAAAGTTTGAATTATTGCTTTTTTTTATTGATTTATATAACTGTTTTGGATTATGTTTGTTTTATTGGTAAATCTTTATAGTACAATTTTATGTTGTTTATTAAAATTATCCACAAAATCTTTTTTCACGTAATTTTAAAAAGTAAACAGTTTGCGTTTTGATAAATACATCGACGAACAATACCGTAAGACTTATAAAACAACATACACTAGCCGATGCGCTTGAGTTTTTAATTGGCTGGTCGCGTACGCACGTCAACACCTTCGACGATCTCATTTTCTGTCCCGGAAGCGCTTGCTTAGGGGAGAGAAGCACGACAATGCGCAAGGCATACATTGAGAGTGAAATTAAATAAAGGGGGAAAGAGAAAGAGAAATTTTCGACTTTGTTATGCGTGTGCGTTTTTTTTTTTCCCTCTCTTTTTACGTTATTTCGGAACTTTGTTCAAATATTTGAGGTAAATTAAAAGCAGCAAGGCTATAGTACCTTTTTTTAAAATAAAAGCATAAGCGCATTATTTATACTCGGGACGAATGTAAAAATTTTATAACGTGAATTTATAAATAAAAGAAAAAACACTTTTAAATTCATTTTATTTTATTTTATAAGCGCAGAGTACTTAAAAATACTAAAATAACTTTAAAAAGCCAATGTGAAAAGCTTGTTCGTAAAATCTTGAGTATATTTAAGGTAAATTACACAGCGAGATAATGAAGATAGCTTTTAAATGAAAAAGAATAATTGATTGTATCAAAATATCATAAGTTTTAAATTTGGTTTTAATCAGACGTTAAATTTATGAGAACAAAGATAATTTTTTTAATAACTTTTTTTCTTTTAAAAGAAACTTTTATTATACGAATAAAACTTTAACTTTTATTATCAATAAAATTAAAAATTAATCTTTAAAATAAAGTAGATAAAGAGTAATAAAATCATTTAAAAGAAGCTATATAATAGTTCCCGAAAATTGACTTATACAAAAACATGTCGGAGCATCCCACGCAGTAATTCTTAAGCGCCGAGAAACTTTGCCGTGCGCGTTCACACATTTTCATACACAACACGCACACGTTACTATCTCTCTCTCTCTCTCTCTCTTTCTCTCTCGCAAGTCAACTTAAAACTCTCGACTCCGGTCTCTTTCTTCCGGGGCGTAAAAGGCGGAATGTTCGAAAGACTTGCTCGCTGCCACAAAGAGAGTTTCGGGCATAAGGGCTTCACTCTTTCTCTCTCTCTCTCTCTCTCTCTCTCTCTCTCTCTCTCTCTCTTACTTTGACGCACTTATAGCCAAAGAGTAGGCTCTCCTTCTCCCATTGAGCTCGGATCAACGACCCCGACAACCACGTGGCGAACGCGTCGAGGTCTACCTGGTCAAACCGCCTCGCGTTGCCTTGCCGCCGCAGCAGCGATCCTGGCCGGCAATTCCGAGGAGCATGAATCTCAGTTCCTCGAATGCTCTCTGTCCTTTCTCCTCTCTCTCACTCTCTTACGTGAGGTACAGTCTGTCAAGAAAGTTTAACGTCAACCGTTGAAATTTTACTCTCAAAGATTAATGGAGTTATTTTTTTTTTGAAATACACAAAATAATGTTTTATAATCAAATTTTAAAAGCAGATTATACGATCGTATTAAAAATTGTACACGACGTCGTCGAGCAACTTTTTATTAACCTTAACATTATAAAATGTCCTGCTAAATAAAATAACCGTATGATGAGATTATAAGCAAAAATTAATTAATTAGATCCTTAATTATATCAATTAATAAAAATTATATTATTACAAGATATTGATCTTATTTAAAAATGCATTATTCAAATATAAATAATTATGAACAATATTATCATCTAACGCATCGGTCGATTAAATCAAAAATTAACATTAAATGAATAAATCATTAAATATAATTTTATCACGAGTATCTATCATTTTTTTAAGCTAATTTATTAACGTTCGCCAAACGAGTATCAATCGAGAAATCTTTTTGTGGAACAAACTTTTGACTACAACTACGTGATCGGTACACATTTAACGCTCTATTCTTCCTTACCTTGATTTAACCAAAGTGACACGTATCCGGTTCTCATTAGTGTTTTCAAGGACAGACTTTTATTTTGGGGAAATCCGTACGGAGTTACGGACGGGCAAATATATGTTTACCTTCTTTTTTTTTTTTCTTTTTCGAGCTTGTGCATTGTATTCTTTAATATGTCCAAACTTTATTTCCGAAACAATAAAAAAAAAGTTAGACAGACAGTCAGATAAATCTTATTTTTATTCGGACAATTAATCAAAATTTTAACTAATTTTATGCGTTTCTGTCAAGACTTTTATTAAAGCAGTTAGCGTTGAAAATCGGTAAAGAAAATTCTTGATGACCATAGATCCGTCTCGTTCTCATACTTTTCTCATATTCTTCAATTTTTTACGAAACATCGACCGATTATATTTTACAAGCATTACTTTTTTGTGAAAAAAGCGCAAGGATATAAAAGAAAAATACTTGCTAGTCATTCGTGACGATAAAAAAACGTATACGGTTTCGATTTTTTAATTATGCGTCAGCATTGTAGTTGTGTTACGTGAAAAAAAAAAAAAAAAAAAAAAAAAAAAAAAAAAAAAAAAAAAAAAAAAAAAACATTTCACAGATAGATTTGAATATAAATATTATTTCCAATTGCTAAATTAAAACTGAAACTAAATTTTAAAGTTAATCTTTGGAAAATGTTCGAACCAGCTAGTAAATTAAGACGATTAGCGTTTAGAAATGCAAATATAAAGTACACCTCAATGCATACTTAACAAGCGTTGAGAATCATTAATGAATAAATTGTGCGTATCGAATTGAGTGCTCGGCATTTTATTGATACCAAATGATCGGCAAGAGTTACAATGCATGATCGATAGCAATTAAGTACGGATAATTTTTTCAACGAGCACAGAATAAATACATTTATCGAAGGAAAAAAGAGTCGGAGAAAAAATTTTACAAACGATAGGCATATTCGATACATAAATTGAAACGAGGCAATATCCCTTAAGTTAATAAATAAGCCATTTGTAAAATTATCTGAAAAATTCCGGTAATTGAGTCCACTCGGCTCACAAATCTTCAAGAAGTCAGGGTAAACTAGGAAGTCCAATAAAAAGCAAGGATTAAGAAGCGAAAGCCTCGCGGGAAAAAAGAGCTCATTAGCGTACACCCGCGCGAATATCAAAGTACACATATTTAAACGCGCGTGTACGTATACACATGGGCACACGTTAACACGGGCGACTTCTGCGTGTAAGCGATAGATATGCAAATGGCGACGCGGTGCGCGCGAGGGTTAACGCGCTCCGCGAGGGTCGAGAGCCAAAGGTCAAGCACCCCTGTACGTGAAACTAAAATTTCTTTCGATCTTTCTCTCTCTCTCTCTCCTTTCTATATTTTTTCTACGTCGCTGGCCTTTTGACATTATTGGCGCGAGGGATATTTTCACGCCAATTAACGATTAGCGCGTGCGAATGAAGAGTGCAGTTTGCGGTTTTTAAATATTTTCGATTGGCAATTGGACCCTATTGTATTTTGTACCTCAAAGCGGTGCGATGTGTTAGAGAACACCGTTTTTTTTTTTTTTTTTTTAAATAGCAAGCTATTTTAATTTTTTTAGGTCAATATATTTACTTTATTTTTAAAATATGACAATTACTATTTTTACGCGATAAAAAATTCGATTTTATACTTTCGAGATAAATAATTATTAACTCGGCACGTTTTAATAAATATAAAAGTTTCAAAAATTAAAAAGTACTCTTATCGTATTAGACTTAAAATTTATTTAACCGCTCAAAAAGTAATGCAATAATTTTAAAAAATAATCATAAAAATATTCTTCAGTTTTTTTTATGAATGGCATAAAATCACCAACGATAAAGTTGACATGTAATAAAAAAGTTACAACGTAGAAAACTTTTCCGTTCGACGATAAAAAATAAATTCTTCTTTTTTTTTTTTTTTTTTTTTTTTTTTTTTTGTCCATGCGTGAGGAACAAGATAAGGATTTAGCGAGTTACTCGTTTAGGAAGGACAAAACACCACAAAAAATCATATTTTTTTCCCTCGCACTTTATACTTTCGCAAAAGTACGCGTATGTATACGTAAATATGCATACATATATATATATATATATATATACACATATATAATGTATAAACGATTAACTCGGGCTCATTACACAATGTAAATTTTGCCGAACGAGCGACTCCTGAGAAGGAGACGCTCGGCGATACGCGTGCGTCATGTATTTGCCTACGCGTACAGATTATAACGATGACTATATATATATACCTTTACGTGTGTATATAATAATATACATATTTATACATACGTGAAAAAGCAGTGGACAATGACCCCTGAAGAGTTTTGCAATCTAGCTCTCGACGGCCACGATTTTCTTTTCAGCTGATTCGAGAATTTTACGAATGCTTTATTCAAAGAACTTTTTTTTTTTTCTTTATTCTCCTATTGCAATATTATTTTGAGAAGAATTCACGGTTTGTAAACGTTTACGCGCTCGCGCACGATAGGATAGATGATATCGCGAAAAAATTAACTTTAATAACGTTAATTAAAGAAGAATTTTAATTGGTATTCTATTATCGTTGATGAATGTATGATAATTTATTTTGTGAAAAATATAAAAAATGATAAACCGTTTATGTTTAATAGTATGTTAAAAAAAAAAAAAAAAAAAAAAAAAAAAAAATATTAATTAAAAAAAAAATAAATAAATGATTTATTACGACAGGTAAATTATTTTAATAACTGCTGTAATTGTTCAATGAAATTATAATATATTTTATTACTGTTAATGAAACGGTTTGAATAAATAATTAATTAATGTTTAGCTGTTATTTTTCAATAACTACGTTACATTGTTATCATTATATATTTTCGTATTTTAAATTCGCAGTTTCCAAATCGACCCACTTAACGTTTATTTATAGCGATTATTTTACATTTAAAAAAAATAAAAAAAAAAAAAAAAAAAACGAAAGAGAGATTTATCCAGTTGATAACTTTTCAAATAATCGTAGCGTTAAAAAGGCAAAGCGCCGATACCCAAATGTTTCATCTCGCTCTGCTTTCTCATAGTTTCGCAGCGGACGATGAAACACAATTCAATGAAATTTAAATGTCTAGCGTCAACGTTAAACGAATAAGTTCCTTGTAACACCTTTTTGAAAGGTCCGGGATCGTGTAACAGTACCTCGCGCACTATGGCCCCACGAGCAGATTCATCACGAGCGCTACCTCGCTTTGTATCCCTGTATATACGTAAAGAAAGTACTCTCTCTGTCTCTCTATCTCTATCTCTATCTCTTATTCCACGTAATTCTCGTTATTTTCCGTGGCTCGCGGAAAAATCGCCGCTAATAAACGCGTCCACGGCGCGTTTCGTCCTCCCCCTCCTTAATTTGCGGCTGAACCCGGACATGCGACTATGTACCGTTATGCATTATTACACAGTGCCGACTTTGCTGCCACCGCCGCCGTCGTTGCTAACCTCGCTCTCCGACCGTTTCTTTTCCTTAGCCACGTTCTTTCTGCTCTCTACCTATATACCCCCGCGTTTCTTTTCTTTCATGATCAGCGAGCTTTATTCTTACGTCTTATTTGTTTTTTTTTTTTTTTTTTTTTTTTTTTTGTCGATTTTTCGGTTCTTTGCTCGATTGATGTTTAAGGGTAGCGTGCTGCAAATGGAAAGAGAAAACGATGACAAGATAAATAATGAAAATTATTCAACTCATAAAAATAATCATTTGATCAAATGAAATTATTATAATTTAATTTAATTATCATTAACGTTTTTAAATTTTCTATGTTTTATTATTTTATTATCAATCAATCACAACGGTTAGGTCATTGACTGTCAACATTAGCTTATTCGTCATTTTGCAAGAATTACTATCGTCTGAATCATAGGACAATGACACTTTATCGTTTATATTATTCAGAAAAAGTGCAGAGTATTCTTAAATAATATATAATTTACCGTATTTACAAAAAACAGCCGCTCTTATAAATCGCGACATCTAATCAATCTAAAGCCAACTCTATAAATAAAATAAAAGCTTCGTAAGTTGAGAGACAGAAAAAGCTCCATTCGATTCCCGGTAAAAATAAAAAAAAAATCAATCTCTCGATAATTTCCGTCGTATCCAACTTAATGCATCTCCCTGACAACTCATCGTACTCTCTCTCTCTCTCTCTACTCTTTATTCTTATCGCTTCTCTTCGTCTCTCCTTACCTTTTCCTCCTCCTCCTTCTCCTCCTCCTCCTTCTCCTCCTCCTCCTCCTCCTTCGCGTCCTTTTCTTTCCTACTCTCATCTCATCCCTCCTCCCGAGATGCTTACGGCGCTTAGTTCCCCTACTATACTCATCCGTACGGGAACCTCTTTTCGTCCTTCTTTTACTCTCGGCTGATGACGTAACTGGTATCTTACGGTACCTTCGCCGGCGAGCCTACATTACGTGATCGCGAACGAGCTTAGCTTCTCTCTCTCTCTCTCTCTTTTTCTTTTTTACTCTTCGGGAGAGAAAATAGTAGGTGGGGGGAGGCGTCTCCGCTATTCCACCTTTCGACATCGCCGCAGACATGTACGTGCGCGCATACGTCGCTGCAATATCTCCTCCTGACCTCCCGTGTCTTTGACCTCCGTTGTTTTTTCCCGGGAAAACGCGCCGATGGTTAAACTACGCGCAGCCTTTCCCCCCCCCCCCCCTCTCTCCTTTTCTCGACTCTTTTTATTTCACACTGGGTCTGGGTGGTCCGCGACTACTCGGTGTGTACCACTGGGTCGTGCTTGAACTTGAGGCGCTTCCAGGAATTCCGACGGCTCCGCACGGATGGACGTTCGTCGTCGCGAATGGGTATGTTGCGGTATTGTCGCAAGTATGGGACGTTTTATTTTCCGCTGTATGGTTATAAATGAAATTATCCGATAACGTCGATAATTGTATCTTTGTTGGACTGGCTCTCTTTACGTATTCTTGGGAAATTGTAATCGTTTGTAAACAATATCTTTGAGATGATGGAAATATTTTTTCTTTTTTATGATTAAATGTGCAAAGATTATTTAATTGTAACACAAATTTATTTATTTATATATATATATATATTTTTTTTTTTTTTAATATTTTAAAATTTATTTGGTTACCATCAATATTTCAATAATGGATAATAAATTTTATATTCCAATTATTTTTATTGCTTCCTTACAAAACAAGATTCTCATTGTAAAAGTTTAGTTTATCTTAATAAAAAATAAATAACTCCATGAGTGAAACTAAAATTAAATATTAATCATGATTATCGTTAAATATAAATAACTCAGTTTATAATAAATATACGTTAAAATAATAAAAAAAAAAAGAATCTGTAAAGCCGCTTATCACCGATCAAAACAAACAAAATTTATCGTCAATTCAATGTCCTCATTTTTAAACTCGCAAGCAAAAAATAAAATAAAAGAAAAAATCATCCTCATCCAGCCATCGTCCCATCCAATAACGAACAATCAACGACTCACGATATCCCGCCATCCTTTGCGGACGCGCGTAAAAACGCGAAAATCCCATATTTATCAAGTCGCAATCGGGACTCGGGATCTCAAGCTCGTGCAGCGTTATAAGCGCGCACGTGTGCGCGATTACGGGAACAGCTGTGCGAAGAGAGGGCCGTGACTCGCGCGTCATCCTCGGTCGCGGTGTGTATAACGGTGGATGCGAAAACCGAGAAAGAGGGAGAGACAGAGAGAGAGAAGGAGAGTCTCGTTATAACGGAGCATCGGACTTTCTCTACTCGACTCGAGTGGGTGAAGAGCAGCAACACATACAACTTTAACAGCTATCTTGCACGCGCACTCGGGGTTAACTCTTAGATGTTTTCTTATTCGTGGAACGAAGAAAAAGAGAGAGAGAGAGAGAGACAGAGAGTCGAACGGCCACCGTTAGATTTTTTCGCAGCTTTTTCCCGGCGGCCGATACGGGAGATGTATATCCTGGTAGTGGGTCGATCGGAATCTCGTGAATGGATCGGCATTGCATAAAGATGCATATGCTGGTAGCTAGCTATGGGAAAAAGCATTTGGAATTAGTTATATGTTTGTTGAATAAATTATTAAGAAATTTTAAAGATAATATCGGAATTTAAAATTTATAAAAATATTTTAAAACGATGATCGAGCATTGTTTTGGTAAAATTTCTTTATCATTTTTGTACATCGGTAAATTATTATTAAATCGAGAAATTTTGTTTATCGCCAATATTTCCGGAGGATAACGCTCACGAGGATTTACAAAGTCGTACGCGAGTCTTGCACGAGCGTGATAAATCGAATGGCGCAAGAACATCGACGATATAAAATCACTACCGGCATGGCAACGACAACACACGGGGAAAGAAGCGCATCGATCCGTTAGCGAATCTTTGTCGTCGCTCATTCGTTTAATCCTTCTTCTTTATCTTTTTTTTTTTTCTTTGGCTTCGGGGAATTGTTTCGAATGAATCGACGATGGGTTTTCTCTGGACGTCTGTCCGGTTGTCAGTTAGTCTTACCTACCTTCGCGCTTTTTCTCCTCTCTCTTACTCTTTACTCGCGGCTGCTCGGACGTTTAAACTCCGGTTGGTAAGCGAGAAGCCGCTGCATCCGCGAAACCGGTACCGCTAACTGTATATAATACTTTACCTACTTACAGCGCGCGTGCGCGAACCGCCGCCGACGTCGTTGTTGTTTTCAATCTAAGAGAAAAGATATATAATTGTTGTTGCTGCGCCGAGATAGATAGTACGTTCAACGCTGTGATGCGCAATTTTCTCTCTCTCTTATTACTTTTTTTTTTTTTTTTTTCCGTTCATCCTAAAGCCGTAAGATTGCTTTCTGTGTGAGCTTGAGAAACGAGGAATAATTATGTATTTGACATGCGGAAAAAAAAATTTTAAATAATTGAACGTTCGCGCTAATCAAAATCAAACCTTAAGTATCGAATAAGATCTTGCGGTGTCTAATTAATTAAAATTAGCTGCATTTTATTAATTTAGGTACACACATAATAACATTAAAAAATGTTTTAATTATTCATGAATGCGCACGATACCAATTAGCAATTACAGCGATTACGTACAAGTTTATCATTTTTAACATTAATTGAATTTCCAGCTGACATTTTTAATAACGTTACTTAATCATTTTTTTTTTCTTTTTATGTTGCAGGTGAGTTTCAAAAATAATTAACGCTACCTAATCTCCATTGACGTAAGTTTTTAAATCTAGGATAAAATTAATATTATGCGTCATGAAAAAAAAAAATTTTTTTTTGTTTGCTATTCTCGATAAAAATTATGAATCATGAGAAATTTTTATCAAACTTCATAGCAATCGTTATTATAACAGACCCAACGAAAGAATATAGTAACGTTTACCATGCGAGAAATATCGCGGAAAACGCGTTTACGCGTCGAGTCTTACCTAACGGGCTAGAGATTCGATTTGTATACGTATAAAGCACGTACTCGTGCATATGTGTATAGACAAAGAGAAACGTATACCATGCGAAACGAGCGCAGTGGAGGCAATGACGACGTTGGATTTTGTACATAGTAGGGAGAGAATCGAGCTTAATATTGCGTCGCACTGATCGAAACAAAAGACCGAGCTAGCGAGTTTATTAAAGCGCATGCATCGGCTGCGCGCGATCGCCCCGATTACGCTTAAGCTCGGTATATCCGAGCTTTTCTCACGAAGCTTTACATCTTTGGTATGGTTTACCGACCGTCAGCAACGTCAGTATTCGTTGTCCTATGGAGAATTTAATCGATCGAAATTTTGTGTTGATGACGTTGACGACGAACTTGAATAAAAATGATTATGATGTTATCGGGTATGAAAATAATTGCAATTATCAACACTTTCTTAGCAACTATTTTTGGTTTTGATAGTTTGCAAATTTAAAAAAATTTGATTCTACAAAAAAACAAAGTACTTTTAAATTGCGTTATGATTTCAAAGATGAAAATTTTTATGTATGAAAAATTATACGTGAAAATATCGCCTTATGAACAAAGTGTCTATTTGTTCACAAAAATGCAATAAAAAAAAAAAACTGGATTTATGATCGTTTTTAAAACGTAGTTTCGAATTTTTAAACAAAATGACATTTCCAAAATAAAGTCCAAAAAGCATGTCTTTCCCTTTAATGAAAAAAAAAAAAAAAAAAAGAATTCCATCCCGATAACGTAATGAAAGCATCCGAGCAAATTATTATCCAAGCCCAAAATCGAGAGAAAAAAAATCGCTCAAAAGGCAGTTTGATGAGCAGCGCGTCAAAGTATCGCGCAACCCTTTAATACACAGAAGAAGCACGTCGAGGGTGGCAAACACGAGCGCGAACCACGAGGTAAACGAGAGGAGCGACGAAAGAGGGGTTTAGGAGCGAATCCGGGCCGGGGCGCGTCAGGTAAGTGGGATAGGGGGAACAAGGTCGACCGCGGTGAAAAGGCAACTTGGTCGCGGGCGAGCAACCCTTTCCAAAGTGTGCTCGCGCGCGCGAGAAAGAGAGAGAGAGAGAGAGAAGATAGAGGGAATACTCTCGCTTTCAGCCGGTGGCGAGCGAGCCGTATGCGCGACCCATGCCGACGTGTTATTGATCAGCACGAAGATCCAGGAAGTCAACGCGGAATAATTAAAGCTCAGGTCGTGGATGCGTCTGCTTCTGTTGTTGCGTCAGAGGGAGGAGGGTGGGAAAATTGGAAAATTTTTTTTTTTTTATCGCAGGAGCTTCGGATATTCGATGATATAGTTCGATGGATTGAAAGGCGTATACGCGATTGAAAAAACTACGTTAATTTTTAAAAAATGTTTTGAATTTTTTTTTCTTTCTTTTTTTTTTTTCAAGCAAACGCGTACCATTGACAAAGTGCTGCACATTATTTATGAGTTGATTTCTATGAAAACGTTGAAAAAGTTATCGTTTATTTAAAATTCCTTAATATTTAACGTTTCTATAAATAAAAAAGCTCAGCCATAAGGTTTCCTTGCGGGAAAATACCGTCGCGGGCATCAATCGTCGCGGTACGTCGGCTGGCGCGTATCAAGGAAGAAACCGCTCCTTCGGAAACTCGCATCGCACCTCGAGAGCCATCCAATCGATGGCGCTACCGTCAATCTTCCGCACACACCCGCTAGGGGGGAGGAGGCAGGGGGTAGGTTCTTTCGAGCGGGGGTGTATCTCGGAGCGAGAAGCGTAACCCGACCCACCTGAGGGACGATCGCGAGAGAGGAAAGGGGAAAGGGAAGAGGTGTAGAGCGAGTGAGAAAGGGCTAGTAGTAGTAGTAGTAGTAGTAGTAGTAGCAGTAGTTGTTATATACCCTCGCTCGCTCGGGCGCGCGCACGCGCGCGCTTTTTTACCTCGAGCGAGAAGGAAGACGCGACACATCCCCTGCCAAGGCTCGAGCGCCACCTGTCGACGTCTCTTCCCCGGCTATAAGCCTCGTTCCGTCTGTGTCTATACTCACCGAATGGGAGAACTTTGCGAGAGAGGTACGCACATCGACGTGCGGGGTAAGCTGCGTGTGTGCCGCGTTGAAATGTTTACGTAACGCCGTTTCTTTCTACTCTCGCTCTCCTCCCTCCCGCCCATAAGTGCGATACCCGAAACACGTATAAACATCATATACGACTATAGAAGCTAGTGCAGCGTGCTCTCGTGTATAACGTGAGTAAGTGTACACGCGCGAGGAGAAAAAGGGCGAGAGCGAGAACGAGGGTAATAGAGGTGTGTGTGCGATCCTGCGCTTTTCTCGAGCAGCGCCAACGGCAGCAGCGGCAACGGTAGCACAACCCCTCGCGCTTTTCCCTCCCTTTCTCTTTCTCTCTCTCCCTCTTTGCCGTTGTTCTCCGTTCGTCTCTCGCTCGGCGTGGCGAGCGCGAGAGAGAACTTTTTCCCGAGGCCCCCGGAGAAAGAGAGGTGTGTGTGTGTGCGCGCGCTAGGGGTTATTTTCTTTCTCTCGTTATCTCTCTCTCTCTCTCTCTTTCTCTCTCTCCCTCTTTTTCTCTTTCTCGTTCTTTTTCTCTCTGTCTTTGTGTGTCGGCTCGCGCGCTCTACGGAGAAAGAGAGCCAGAGCACTTTGTGCCACCATTTTCTTCGCGCGACCGTGTTGTTTCACGTCTACGTTCACTGGCACTGGGCCTCTTCTCCTCTCTCGACGAGGACACGGACGAGAGGAGAGAGGGAGGAGCGATGAGGATTTTCGGCGCTGGCTCCTGCTGGGAGACATAACGTCGCCACTGGGAGAGAGACTGGTGCTCGCGGCCGCCTCCTCGCCGACGTCGTCGTCGTCGTCCTCCTCCTCCCCGACGTGCGTCCTCTCTCTCTCTCTCTCTCTATCTATCCATCTATCTATCTATCTATCTGTCTACGCGGGGGAGCAGCCGGAGACACGAGCCGAGCGCCGGAGCTACGTCATACTCTCCGTACGTATAAACATACCGTAACCAGGCATACACCAGCCCCAAAGTTGTTTTCCTCGATTTGACCGAGTGTACAGCGTCGTACCGCGGGCGCCGAGGTGAGGCCGGATTTTCATCGCGGTGTGGTGCTTCGAGCTTAGGTTTAGGTTGGGCGATTGATCTGTGGAGGCCCGTGTGCGTATGTGCGTGTGCACGTTTCGTGGCTCGATTGCGAGCGTATGCTTGTGCGCGCGGGTACGTGTGTGTACATGCACGTACGCGCGTGCGGTGTCGTTTCCGGGGTCCGAGGCGACCGCACGTGCTTTGGCCTTTCTCTCGGGCCGATGCGTGATCGTGTTTTGCCGCAGCAGTGAGAGCAGCCAGGGAAGGCCAATGATCGATCGGATTCTCCTCGGGGTGTATATTTGTGTACTTTGTGCTTTTTATGTTGGAAATTCCGCTTGACGATATTTTCGAGAAATGCATTTGGGTGTTTTTTATTTTATTTTTTTTTTTTTTTTTTTTTTTTAGTCGTAAATGCTTTTAGTTTTTTTTTCTAGAAGAAGCTACTGAGAAATTGCAGTGTGTTTTTTTTCGAATGAGAGATAAAAAAAGAGAGGATGAGCAAGAGAGAAAGAGAGAGAGAGAGAAAGCGAGAGAGGAATCAGTGCCCTCTGAACTTTGGGGGGCAATATCGATTTTTCGGATGAGGCGCGTGAAACGCGGTTACGTAGTTGAGAGATATCACGGGTGGATAAGTTCTCCGGTGCTTATCGTATTGTGTTTCTTTTTTTGTTAAGTTGTGATTAGATATTTTATCTAGTGAGTTTAAGTGACGATTTTTTTTCCTTGTAAATGTAAGTTCGACTAATCCTTGTAAAAGTGTTTGTGGTACCTCCCAAGTTTTGTATGATTTTTCATTTACACTTATTCTTAAATTTAGAAACATTTTAAATCCACACTCAAATATTAAATCTACGTTTTGATTATACTTATTAAAATTAACCTCTTTCTCGTTAATTATTTAACCTTTAAATTGATTTGTTAATTGAATTGTTTTACAAAAATCATGATTATCAATAAAGTAAAGCAAAAAACAGTAAATTCATTATTATTGTATACTTAAAATTGATTTTTTCATTATATAAATATAACGAATTTTTAAACATTTTGTATGTAAGATTAAAAAAATCTTTTGAATAATTTTAAATACAAATCTTTTATGCAATTATTGATTTTGTTTTTAATTTTAATAATAATAATAAGAATAATAATATAAAATAGCATATCACAAATTTTTTTCAATATTAATACAATTACGAAAACCAATATTTTATAAATGAAAAAAAAAAAGCTTGACTTATTAAATCAACCATTCGATCGTTTGGTTAAACATTTAAATACGATAAAATCAAAATAGAGAAAACATTACTTTCATTCAGTAGATCGGAGTCTGCATTGTGAATGAATACAATAAAAATATTGTACGCAGACGTGAGCACTTAACTATATGGCTTTTGGCTAAAGTACGCGAGCAACTGCTCCCGTAAGTGACCAGAACGTTGAGGCCAATAAACTACAGGGTCAACCGACACTTTTATTCATCGAATAACTAGTTTTATGTAATTGATGATACCATTGAATAATATCTTTTAATTACTGGATTTGCAAAATATTTTCATTTCAAAATTTAACTGTTTTCTTTTTATTTTTTGTCAAAAATTTGTTTATAAAGTCAATTAAAATATATTTTAATGCAAGAATGGAAAAAAATTATGTAACATTTGTAATTCTTTTTTTTTTTTTTTTTTTTTAATAAAAATAAATAATAAACGCATCGTTAAAATTAAAACATTAGCACGAGAATAAAAGTATGTATAAGAAAGCAAAAGAAACAAAAAGAAGAGTCGGTAAAGGCAGCAGCCAAAGTAAAATCAATTTTTATCGGTGAAAAATTGACGATAATGGTCGTTGGTCCTTTTAACACGGCGCCTTGGGCGCTCGCTTACGCGCGCGCGCGCGTTCACACGATAGACAAAGCCCACTGACCTATTGACTCTGTAGCCTGGTCTTGCGTTAGCGCGCGTGGATATATACCGTCTACGTGCAAACACATCGCACGAGCGCACGCATACATACGCACACCCCTTGTGTATACCGCGAGAGATTGCCGACGACGACTCGCTCGCGCTGCTCAAGCTCTAAGGTCGAGTGCCTGCTACTGTGAAAAAGAGCGAGAGAGTAAGAGAGAGAGAGAGAGGGAGTGGAGAAGAGAAAGAGAGAATGCATGCGACACGGGTGTTCGCGCGCGCAATGCTCACATCCACTTATGTATCTGCGGCTCGTCGCATTTTTTTTTTTTTTTTTTTTTTTTTTTTTTTTTTTTTTTTTTTTTTTTTTTTTTTTGCACCTCGCTCGCAACGACTGTAATAATTGAGTCCGAGAGCGGGATACAAAGAGCTGCGCGCGGGCTTGAAATTTTTTCTCGGGGTTTAATTAGCGCGATGAGTTATGGGTTACGCGTTAATACGAATGCTTTGTTTTGTTTTACAAAGATCTGGAATGCTTACTATTTTCATGATAATTTTCACCCTGAATTGACATCTATTCTTCTCTCTTTTTTTTTTCTTTTTTTATGACATTGTGTGAATCATGATTTTTAATGCAAATATATTAATTTATTTTATAAAGACATTGTTTATTGTTGATCTTAAAAATAATGTGTAAAATATACAACATTTTAGAATGGCTTTTATATTTTCACAAGTACCTATTTGTACCAAATTTTTGTGATTAATTTACGTGAGCTTTTTTTTTTTTTTTTTTTTAATGAAAAAAAAAATGATATAAATGATAGCGTTTGTATCAGCTCGTTGATGAATAAATCGAATCATTTTTGTGTGAATGTTAATAGTTAATCAACCGCAGACTATCCGGTAGACACCTCGGCGGCACATCGTTTACAAATAAAAAGAAATAAAACAAACGATGTTTTTCTTCCAGATCAGTTAAAGAAAGGCTTCCAAAGCAACTCGAGCACTTGGCTTACCTCAAAAAATTTCGCGCAAAAATGGCACCAGAATCTCGCGAAACTTCCGACGAGTTAGCAACATTGAGCATTGCACCAATCAGCGATATATTTAAAACTACGAAGATAATCGATATAAATTAATGAATCATTAAATTAGCCAATTTAACCTAGTTACTTAGTGAATTTAATTATTAAAAAAAAAGCTTGGCTCGAGTAAAACAAAATTTTTCGTTTTACACGCCAGTGCTTAAACGCGATATATTTGAAAAATCACGTTCTAGTATAATTATTAGTAGTTCAAGTCTCTTAACACAAATCTTAACAAATATATACTTATAAATAAATATATACAAATATATATATATAGAGTTCGTTAATCAATTACAGTGTAGTTGAGATAATATATGATATATCAGTTAATTAATCAACGCAAATAAAGTCAAACTTAAACTAGTCAAATTCAAGAACAAAGTCAACAAAAATAGACAAAACGGTGCTTACGAGTTTAAAAAAAATAAAAATAAAATAAAACACACACACACACATACATATATACACACACAAACACACACACACACGCCAACGAGTGCGCAAAAGTGTACAGTGCCGCTCGTCCAAGACAAGCGGAAATCGAGCGGATCTCGTGTGCGCGCTACGAAAGGAAACGAGTATCCAGCTACCACGGGCGCGAGAATAAGGACCAATAAAGAGAAAGGAAAACAATAAAGAAAGGAAAAAAGAATAAGGAAGAAAAATAAAGAAGATAAAGTTGAATAAGTAATATATCCGAAAGCAATGGCGGAAAGCGCAGGGAGTCCCGGTGCGAGCAGTGCCGCTGCCAACAGTCCGCAGCAGCAATCGACGCAGCCGCAACAACAACAACAACAACAACAGCAGCAGCAGCAGCAGCAAACGACGCAAACGCAACAGCCTCCGGATATAAGTAGCTCTCAACTTGCCTCGCCGCCGATCACCGGAACAGGTATGCCGATCTCCTTTTCTTCTTTTTTTTTTCTTGTTTTTTGGCTTCTTCTTCGTTTTGTTCGCTCGATTCCCGTTTCTTGTTCTCCTCCTCGTCGTTCTTATTGCGTGGAATCAAAAGCTATCGCTTTTTATGAGCTTACCAAAAAATCGCTGCTAGCGTTTGAATTTTACATGGTTAAGAAAGGTGTTGGAATAAGATTGCGAGCAATTTTTACGCTATATTTTTCTACAAAGACGTGAAAATTTAGATGCGAGAGTATTTATTATTAATATTTTTAAAGTTATTGAAATTCTTTTGAAACAATAAACTTTACTTTGGTTTCAAAATCCCTTTACTCTTTAATCAGCAATGCGAAATTCTTCATCAATTGAACTTGAAGATTTCGTTTGAAATTTTTATAAAAAAAAAAATAACTAGAAATTTATATTTTATTTAAATAAATCAACGTTCTTTTGTGGCAAAAAAAAAAAAACATAAAATATAATTTGACTTTACATTGAAAGTAATATCCATTAAGTTCATTAAAAAGTGAACGTTGCGCTAGAATCGTTTTTAAAATCGAATTAAAATTGAATAATCATTACTTTTAAAACGCTATTATCTTATATCATTATTGAACAAAAAAAAAAAAAAAAACTGCGATTACTTAATCAAATAATCACGGAAGTTAAAACCATTCTTAAAATAACTTTTTCCAATATTTTATTTTACTCGTAATCGTCGTAAATATTTAAAGATATTGTTAAAAAATATACAAACAAATCTCCAAAGTTACGAGGCCGTTTTGTAATATTTTTTCACTTATTTACGTAAACTAAAAACTGTGTAAATTTTACAGTGACGAAATAAAATTCATACGTTCAAAAGTCAAAGTTTTATCGCGTCGGGTAAGCGTTCTTTATCGCCATCGACTTTAGTTTATCGCAAACAATATCCATTATATCGACGATTCGTACAAAGCTCACACAAATCATTGCCGATTCTCTCAAAGCCCAAAGCAAACTCCGATAAAAAACAAAACCCAAGAAGCGTTTCTTCAAACGCATTCGCGATAAACGTATAATCCCCGGCATCAACAACGCTCAAACGGACAATCCATGGAAAGAAGAAGAGAAGCCAGCAGAGAAGAAGAAGAATAAGACGAAGAAGAGAAAGAGAGAGAGAGAGAGAGAGAGAGGCAGGGGAGAAAAGAATAATAAGAAACCGGCAGAAGCAGCAACAGCAGCAGAAGCAGAAGTAGCGGCCGAGCGACGTCGTCGTGCTAGCGGATCTGTCGGTCAAATAACGGCATCGCTCGCCGGTACCGCTACTCTCTCGCGGACTACCGTCTCTCTCTTTCTGACGCAGTTACCGAAGCACCGTTACCGAGCGCTCCGCTGCTCACGCTATGTGCTCCGCGCTCACACACACACACATACACATACACATACACACACGGCGCACCACGTGCGCGATATTTGCTCCCATCGCGCGACGTTTTCTCTCTCTCTCTCTCTCTCTCTCTTTCTCTTACTCGCTTGCACGTCGTTTAATTATGTATATATAAGTGTGCGTGTGTGTGAATGTGAGTATAAGGACAGAGGGCTTAAAGACGCGGCGTGTCTCTGCGTAATCGTTATCGGCTGTCGTCGCGCGTTCTTGTTCAGAAAATTTCTTGCGGTGGTTGACTCGTGAGAATAATCTTTTTTTTTTTCGTGTTTTTTTTCTTTTTTTCGTGTTTTTTTTTTTTTTTTTTTTTTTTTTTTTATGAGAAGAAAGAGAGTATGGAGAGTATCGCTTTTTCGTCTGGATAATTGGGATTCGCGATGGCGTACTTTTGTAAGCGCTCGTTAAAATCGTTGAGAAGCTCGCTTTACTTTTTCTTTATACAGTGCTCATTAAGCGATACAAATTTTTACGGTGATTCTTCTTCTTTTTTTTTTTTTTTTTTTTTTCGTTCGCTTTTGCGAAACTTTTTTGAACGTCGATTCTGAGATAATAAGTCGTCGATTACGGTTTTCGGTAATCACTCGTTTAATCATCGATGATATAATATCGTCTCGTTACACGTAATAACGCTTTTTTAACTTACCGATTTCGATAAGTTTTTTACTCTTGAAGGTTTTTTTTTTTTTTTTTGTTATTGAATGCCCATTAAGTCTAAGGGATGGATTTACGTAGGATTTTAAAAATGTAAAAAATCAATTTTAACCGGTTTATCGTTGCTACTTCAATACTTAACGCCTACTTAAAATCACCGGAAGTACAATCCAATTTCGAAAACAAGAAGTTGCAAAGTTCCAGTGCGATTTAATTTGGTTTTCTCGAGCCTTCGGCTATACACGTAAACGTGTATCCGGTCCGCTAGACTTTTTTACTTCTTTATTCTTTTTTTCTTTTTAAGAAGCTTATAGGCACACATCTCGCTGGAAAAGGCCACGACAAGGAAGCCTTTCGTATACATCGCATACGTTGACGCTTGAAGTCGCGACTTTTTCTCTCCATTCCTTATACTTCTCTTTCTTTTTTTTTTCCACATTCATGATGTCGATTAACATGTGTGTACGTACAAATTGTCGAGTCATTCTGGTAAATTGTTACCGAAAGTCGGTTACTTTTGTTCTTATAATAAACAAAGAAGCAAATATGAATAACGAATTGTCTATTGCTCGTTTTGATAAAGAGAATAAATACAAAGACAGATTTAAAGAACTGTAAAATGTATTTGGCAATAGTAGAAAATTTCAAAATTCAAGTAGATAAAAGCAAGATCGGCGAGACGCGCAAAAGAATTTAGCTGGATTGAATTTTTTTTTTTTGATCGTTGTGATTTCCAATATAAAATTAACGATTAAACGTTGTGGTTAATCCTTGATTTAAAAAATGAATAGTTTATAAAATAATAATAAATAATAACATTAAATAAAAAAAAAATAATAATGAATAATTACAATAAATAAACGTTATCATCTGAAAAATTACAGTAAAATAATTTCCCAATGCACGTGTAACATTGCATAAAAATTATTGATAAAATCATAACGGTGCCACAATTTATATATATATATATATATATATATATATATATATATATATATATAAAACGCGCACATATAACTATATAACGTAATTTTACGTTAGAGAATTTGCAATTAGCGCGTAATGATATTTGGCGCGATAAACGAAATGAAATCATCATGCGAATATTACTATGTATCACATTTCAAAATAATCAATGCATGCAGCATTCGTTATACTTATTACGGCGATTATGTTCGCAAAGTTGCTCGCGTGTGCGAATTGTGTGTTGCGCGGTGTATGGGTAATACACCGTTACGATTTTACGATAGCGATTAATATTGTAGTTCCTCCTTCTATATAATTCACATCTTTGAAAATTAAGAATTTAGATGTAAGGAGAACAAGAGCGTTGATTAATTTTAACAGTCGCGAATAATTTAAGAAAATTTAACGCCAACCAATACCGAGCGTCATAATTGTATAAGATTACGTTTAGATAGTTTATCGAACTTTTACATTAGCGATTAGTGAATAAAATAATATTCAGCATTCAAAGCAATACTTTAACGAAGTAAAAGGCATTCGTCAACCTCAAAAAAAATCGATCGCAGAATGCATTGCCTAGTGTAACAAAACGTTCCCAACGACACGAAAGAAAGAAAAAAAAAAAAGAGCAGAGGAGAAACAAAATAACAAAAAAAGATACGCAAAAGCATTTGGAACGTCGAGCGCGTCCGAAAGTAAGCTACGTAACGCACGCACGCGTCCCTTTAATTTCGCAATCTCGCATACGTACACATAAACACACAAGTAGACACGTAACGGTTGCAGCCTTGGCAAGGCCGCTCCTCGAATAAGGTCTCCGTCGTTACCGATCCCAGGTGGCGTTTATACGAATCACCGACTGGTGCAACGCGACCCCAAGCGTACGTTCCGCGAAACTCGACTACTCCGCGTCTACTTTACCGACGGGTCGCATGTATCGGTATGCCCGAAGGTTTGGATATATATATATATATATATATATATATATATATATATATATATATATATATATATACACGCTCGATCCTGATGCTGGAAGCGTGTATACGTACGTAAGCGATGAGGCAACGCGTGTCGTAATATCTTCGTGAGACGGAGACTAGACTTTGCTCGTTATGCCGCGCTGCGACGTTTTCTTACTACAAAATCTTTTTCTTTCTTCTTCTTTCATTTTTTTTTTTTTTTTTTTTTTTCACAGTTTAATAACAGTGATAATAGGTTTTAGATTAGATTATAATGTTCATTGTTTTGAAAGATTTATCGATAGAAATCACTTGTTTGTATTAAGTATGTTTATACATCCAAAGTATTGATTATATTTGACAATCTAATTATAATATTGTGTAATTAGAATTCTATGCCAATATTGTTTGATACACATATTAATTTAGAATGTATAAATGAATTAATTTTTTTTTATTACTGGTAGGTTATATTATACGATATTACCGTATACAGTTTTCAAACTTCTATTTAATTAGAAAACAAAAATTTGAAATCTTGAGAGATTAGATACGTAGAAAATAACGTTATTACATTAAGCAGCCAACTTGCCGTGAGAAATTTTCGTTATCAATTTCAATCTATACGCTCGATACAAATATTCTCGTGTGTAATTCAAGCCAGACGGTATAAAAATCAACTTAAACTCGAAAACGAATCGTTCCGTAATATCCGTAACGAAATTAACGCGCCAATTGGCAAAAGCGGCATGAAAACGCAAAGGGGTTCATTAACTAGCGCGATAGCACGAGAAAACAATAACGCAGCCGTCATTATTATATCTTCGTTTCTCATCTTCGTTCGTAACACTCGCGAAATGACGCGCGAACCATAATCGATTACACGATGATCAATCGGATTATACGATAAATATTTGAATTAGGCTAAACGCGCGCGAAAATTCATCGGGAAGCGTCTCACTTCGCGCGTATGCATGTATGCATGTGCACAAAGAGTCACACACAACGCGACTATTTATGTATGCTTGCTTACGCGGATATATATATACGCGGTATATGTATAAGCGCATGTATATATGCGCGACGCCGCTGTCAAGCCGCGCTATATTGACTTTCGATTCAGGAACTTGATAACGCTCCCGACGCGCATGCGTCCGTCTTCGCGCGCGACTTTCCGTATCCGTATACGTTTGCATAAATGTGTACCGGTGCATATACGTATATGCATCGCAGATGCACGTATTTCCGAAATCCCTTTTCCGTCTTTCGCGTCAAGCTTCGTGCGCGCGGCAACGATTATCCAAACGCCGGAAAGAAGCTTTCACAGATGAGAAGCGATGATTATATGCGGCAGAGAAACTGATACGATGAATATATAATCATTGCAGCTTTATTTTTTATCTTCCCGGATTTTTTTCGAGTCGAATTTTTAATTTCAGCCGATGTTTTTCGAAAAGATCCCGTGAGCTTCGGCTCGCTCGTTTTATTGGCAACGACAAATGAGATATTTTGATAAATAAAATTTCAAAATTCAGGACAGATACTATCCTTAAATTTGAAAGTTGAAAATATTTATTTATAAGCTATTCATGAATAAAATTGTTTCAAAAATACTCGTGTCGTTTTACAAAAGTAAAATTTTTGCTGATTTAAAAAAGTGTTGTAAATTAAATGAATGACAAAATAATTGAAAAATAATTTTAAGAGATAATAAAAATAATAATGTCAATTATTTCAATTGAAAAATTCTCACATTTTTAATTTGAAATTTTTACAAGATTACCAAAATAGTCAATTTATGTTAAATATAAATTATTCAAAAAAAAAACTTAGGCTAGACTTTTAAAAACCACACACTACAAGACCTTAATCAGAACATTAATTTAAATTAATGCTTACCTATGATTAATTTATTTCATCATAAATTATGACGTTGTGCTTGATCATACTTAGACAGAATTATGGAGTATTTACCAGATTGTCTAGGTAGACACAATATCCATTTAAAATTACCAGAAAGTATGCGGTATAAATTCAACGTTACATTCGCATCTTACTTGACTTAATAAATTAACGTTTTGTTAAAATTGCTTCATCATTCAGTTAGGAAACAAACACTATTTACGTCAATTTTTCATTTCAAAACGCACCTATCCCATTATAAAAAAAAAAAAATGGGTTTCGAAAACACAACAATGAGCGCTACTAAGAGACGATCGTTAACGATTCACCTAAAAATCCGTGAAAATTTGTTTCGTCTTCCAAACGTGATTTCCATTTGGCAAAACAGTCTAAAAACCACAAATTTTGCATTTGAATCCGTGCATCGAATCGGAAGTCTATATTTCTCTCTCTATCTCTCTCTATTTTTCTCTAACTCTATCTCTATCTCTCTCTCTCTCTCTCTCTCTCTCTCTCTCTCTCTCTCTCTTTCTATGTAAGCATAGAAAACCGCGGCGGAACAAGGCGCGCGTGTCGATGCGAAACGACGCCGCGAGCCCGCTTCTCGAAAGTAAGAAAGAGAGAGACAGGGAGAAAGAGAGAGAGCCGCAAGACTTCCCATTGCGACATCCGCGCTCGCTCCTTCGTTCGCTCGGTTGCCGTCAACAATCGCCTCTTACGTTAGAAAGAACAGCGCTGTGTATATGTGTGTGTGACTCTCTCTCTCTCTGTTTCTTCCTCTCTCTTTGTCTATTGCAATCCCGAACACGACGTACTACTATAGGAGAAGATAATGCCATTAGCGAGTTGTCTCCCTCTTCTTTCGCGTCGTCTTCGAGAATTCACCGAATATTTTATTTACGAAGCTGCTTTCTCGTCTGTCTCTCATTCTGCCTTAAATTTTTACGAATTACGCTCAATTGCGCGCGTTGTGGCCTTTTCCGTGGACTCCTTTTGATCGAAGGTTTTAATTTTGAAATCGAGTGAAAAACATTGTTCTTTTCTCTTCCTCCCCTACCCCCCCCTGTCTCTCTCTCTCTCTGCTTTAATTTAGAAAAATATTTAATTTTTATTCGAGATATTTCGCGTTGCGCGAATTTCAAAAATACTTTTTTATAACTTTATGCTTACATTATGAGCAGCTTGGCAGAAAAATCACGCTCATTAAAAAAAAAAAAAAAAAAAAAAAAAAAAAAAAAAAAAAAAAAAAAATACACTTTTATTCGCGCATCTAACATTAACACCTTATACAGCGAAGGCAAAATACAAGAGATATAAATTTACGCCGTATCGTCGCATAACATTTTCTGTATTCTGAAAAACTCAACGAAAAAGAAAAAACAGCGAGGGAGAGAGAGAGGGATAAATAAATGATCGTTAAAAACCACGAGCGATAAATAAATACAAAGCGTTCAAACGTTAAATCAACAAATGAAAAAGAGGAAGATAAAAAAAAGAAGAAATATCGCATTAAATGCAAGCGCGAATAAAAAATAAAACAGTTTTTGCAAGCCGAACCATACCAAAAGAATCTCAGGGTCGGCAAGTGTCAGCGACGCACACCGCGCGCGCAATGTAGGTCAGGATGGAAAGTAACTCTTTGCTTGCGTGTAATCTCTCTTTGGTAGTGCGAGCGAACCGGTATTATTGTTTAATTTCTCTCTCTCTCTCTCTCTCCCTCTTACTCTCTCGCGCTTTTAAACCTCCTAGCTTCTTCTCTTCTTTGCATCTTTTAAAGACGTATATGTGAGGATATATATGAGGATATATGTATCTGTATAAATGCTAACTAAAGGCAAAAGTACGAGAGAGAGAGAGAGAGAGAGAGAGAGAGAGAGAGAGAAAGAGAACAGGGAACGTAATCATCGATACCCGAAAATCTAGAGTAGCCAGCCGCAGGGGTATTAAGCGTCCTATAGCTCGCTGCGGAAATTTTGCGCTTTCATACTCTACACGATATTTACGTATATAGGTTTCGTATTATTATCAACGCCAGTTTTTCAACATCGATAATTTAAAATAAAAGATGTTACTTTATTCATTCCAGTTACGTTTAATTTACAAAAAGTCACAATGTGCAGATCGAATTTTAATTAAACCGAGTGATGCGCTTATATAAAATGAATATGCGTATAAAAAAAGGATCGTTTTGATGAATGGTATCGAAAATTGATAACCGGTACTTTTTCATCCGACAGATTTATTATTAAAAAATCGTGATATCATTTCAGCAATCATGCAATGACGCACGAATCATCAAAGTATTTGTCTGTACTTATACATGTGAAATATAAAAGGTTTTATATGCAGTCGACAATTTTTAACTTTCACATTTTGTTATCCTTTTAATGAAAGATCTTAATATTTGAAATTGCTCGCCGCTTTTGGCAAAAAAAAAAAAAAAAAAAAACATTTACCTGCGTATACAAACATACATAATCACTTAACGTATTGTAATTATTTAAAAAATTTTTTCAAATGGTTCAATTTCAGAACTAATTTTAGAACTTTATATTTTTTTATTTTTATTTTAAATTTACTTGGTTAGGTTTTGGTGTATAACATATGAACGAAATTAATTAATGATATTACCTAAATGATTAAAGAAATATAATTCACTAACAATATATAACATATTTTAAAAGAATTCGTATTAAAAAAAATGTTAAAAAAAATAAATAAATAAAATAATATTTCAACGATATCGATAAATTAAAAACGATGTATTATTATAGTTCACTTGAAAATATATCTCATTACATAATTGATCGATAAAATTACATTTAGTTAAAAAGGTTTTCGTTTAAATGCAAATTGTAAGAGAGGTAAAAGGTTTCGATGGAAAAATAATTGCTAGTAAAAAATAAATCAATCGGTAAATTTAAATCCGATTCTCCATAATTACTTATAATTTATGACTTTTTTTTTTCCGATGAAATCTAAAAGATATCACACGTACATAATCGTCGTATGAAGCGTTTTTACTCATCGCTCAATTATCAAATTCGTTCCGCAAAGATTAGAGAAAGAATAAAAGGGTTGATAAATCCGATAAACTCCATCGCTTAATCACTACTCGTCAACCATATATTCATTATCTACTCGTAGCAATATACACAAATACAAATATATTTCGTAATAACCGCAATCTAGCTAATAATCCATATTTTTCTTTTTGTTTCAGGTAAGTCATAAAAAAAAAAAAAAAAAAAAAAAAAATAATAATAATAAGCGTGTAAGAAACATAGAAAAAGCAGTAGCACTCGCACACGTAGTACACACAAGCATCTTTCTCTCAGAGGGTAAGTGTCTATGTCTCTAGTCTCACTTTTCTTGCATCGAACAATCGTTACCCAATCCGATTAAAGTTTTGCGCATTAAAGACTCGTTACACATCGGCGAGCAGTTGCCGAAATAGTCAATTATATACCGATAGTGAATTAACTCACGCCGGCACTAATCGTGCACAACGTTGTATCACGTGCAGCGCGGCTCGAGGTTGATATATCCCGGCTAATCTTAATTTCACCGTAACTGCGCCGATTATTATCGACTTTGTACGTCGAGTTTCTATAAGCGTATATGCATACACGAGCAATCGATAGATCGATCGATCGATCGATCACGTTCGAATTACCGAGACGATTGGGATGTGCGCGAAGAGGCGATCCCTTCTTTCTCCCCCTTACAACTTGTTACGGCTGAATGATGCATGTGCATAAGTGCCGATGAAAATATTGACAGACCTTATAATTTTAGTCGATTGCTTTTTAACAATGTAAATTTTGACTTTCACTACGGGTTATTATTTTGATAGAATTCGATATCGGTGATGCGATCTAACTTGAGAAAATTGAAATAGAAAATATCGTTGGAAGCTGTTGCGTGTCGCGTAAAAGAATTATCGAATCCGATTTTGGAAAGAACTTTTAAAGCGGTATCGTATTGGTAATTAAATGTTTAACAGAAGAAAAAAAAAAAATTAACAATAATAATATCGAAATATTTTTATATACGATAATTTGCGAAATAATCGACGTTACACAGCTAAGCAAAAACGATACGATTGTGAGTGACATTGATGAATTTTGTCGAAGTCGTTGAAGGAACGAATGAATTGAAACTTTCTCCACGATTTTAGCGATAGCGTATAACTCTATTGCGATTAAAATATAGTGATATCTTACAGTTCTTTTGTTACATCTTGATATGACATAACGGCTAATTTATATCTCGCGATTTCTTTTCCATGCCGCTGTATCCGAGCGTTAACATCGACATTTTTTTTTTTTTTTTTTTTTTTTTTTTTTCAATCGCCGGAGACACGTCGGAGAGACGTTTATTTTACCCGAGAAAAATTTCAAAATAAATAAATCGCGGTGGATAAACAATTATTTTTTATCAATTATTTATGAAGTCGCGAGTAATTTTCTAACTTTAAATATTCAATTTCTATCCGTAATTTATGATATACGATCTCTTGTGTACGCGAATGTTTATTACCGACACGAGTATCGTAATATTTCTTTAAACAAACACATTTTATGAAAATCTTTATTCGTACCTTATCGTCGATAACGTAGTACACGTTATTTTTATTGGTAAAAAAGAAGCATTAAAAATAAATCGTTTGAGAAAAGGATTTGTAAGTCAATAACCAACATTAATAACTATTGTTTGAATGCAAAAAAAAAAAAAAAAAAAAAAAAAAAAAATCATTTCAACGTTGAAAGCGAGGCGAGTATCCCTCGGAGGATTTTCTTTCGTTAATAATCAAGAGCAGCCAACGATAGCATAAAGATCAACGAGAAAGAACCTGCGTGCTCGATTCAAATCGATAAATTTGCCAGGCGACAAAGAAAGAAAAATCGACTAACGAATTACGCGTACCGAGATAAAAAGATCCCGAGTTGACGGAATTTTTTCGAAGAGGGAGCCATCTGTCTTTCTCGAGTTTTACATATTATGTATGCATACATAACATATACACGCATATACATATAATAAAAGAGCGAGACGCTTTCTCCGCTCGGGGCTAAGCGCCGAATCGTTTCCGCTCCCGGTTGGACACGGAGAGCCCGGACCCGATATTATTTTTTTTCTTTCTTTCTTTTTTTTTTTTTTTTTTTTCTTGTTTTTTGCCCTCCCTCAGAAAAATTGTTACATATATACTTGATCCAGCCGCGGTCGCTCGATCTCGCGCTTGCGTAACGCGGATTCACGAAAAATCCGAGACGCGAGATTCGCTCTCTCGGTCTGTCTTACGTCGCGCACCGGTTCCCTTTTCTCCATTCGCCGGAGAATTTGTTTGGTGTTGGCGTTGAGAGAGTAGATTTTTTTTTCCTTTTTTTTTTTTTCCTTTTTTTTTTCAAGCATTTTTTCGTGCGTAGGTTTTCGCTTTTTACGGCGCGGTAAGTTTACCTTTGCGAATAAATTTTTTTTTTGAAAGTGCGCGGCCTCTTTGCGAGCATGAATTTTTATAATTATTGCTTTAAACGTAATGAAGTAAAAGAAAGAAAGAAAAAAAAATAAATAAATAAATAAATAAATAAATAAAGAAGTAACGCAAAGTTATAACTCTTTACGAGACGCTTGAGTATTTTTGTTCTTGGAAAAATCGTTATCCTTAAAATGCTTTACGGAATATATAAATTTATACGTGTAATTATCGCATTCTTGAAAATATGAATATTCTGGGTAAAAATGACGTTATTTAAAATGAAAAATATCGTTCGAAAAAAATATATTTATAATATAAGTAATATATCGTTTAAAAAGACATTTGCAATATAAAAAGATATATGCATATACGGGCCTCCTTTTCGAGTTGAAAAAATACGATTCCGCAATCCTTAAATCTTGCAAAATCGTAAACGATCAGCGTATCGTTTTCCTTTCCAATAGTAATAATAACGATCTTCTCGCTTAATTTCAACCAACTCACAAAATAATCTGGCAGCAGGGCTTGAAAAATGAAAATAAAAAAATAAAAGTAAAAAGAGATATCGAAAATCGAAACAATCGATAGTTAAGACACGTACACGTAGGCCGCCGAGAGTCAATATCTCGCTCGTCCGTTAGTTTAAACCGAGGTATTGCATCATCAGGACGAGAAACGATGGGAAGCTGCGCGCGAAGGAAAACTCCTCCGTAAGCCGGCGCGCGCCAACTTGCGCAAGGATAAACCGGCAACTTTGTGTTTCCGGCGGCAGCGGCAGCGGCGGTGACGGCGACGGTTTTAACTCTCCGGTTTCTTGCAAAACTCGGCTCGCTGTTTGAATCCTTGTGTGCAATAATCTTATACGTTGGGCTTTTTCTTCGCTAGCGCTAGAAGGATTATTTTTTTCGTCCCGACGCGACGCTTATCTGATAGGGTTTATTGGTTCGTGAATGGAAAAGATTTTCAAGACGAGGGAGAAATGGAATTATTTCGTTGCGATTCGATTGCCTCAGATGCGCGACGCGCGATTTTTGCGTTTCGTCGTTTACTAAATAAGATATATTTTAATCGGCGCTGCCTGGTTTTATCGCTACGGATAATTTATCGCGCGAATGGATTTTGTTTTATGACTTTTACATTGGATCCCGCATTTTTTTCGCGTTATTTTAGATTTGCTTTTTTTCTCATTGCTTTTTAACGATAACTTTTTAGAAACTTATTAAAAAACGAATTGCAATTTTTATCGTTAATCTTTCCACTCGGCATGTTAACTTGCTTATCGAGAAAATGAATTATATCGAAATAAGAGTTTATTTTATTACCGTGACGTTTTTTTTATTAAAGATTCCTTAAACCAATTGAAACTTTTGAAATATTTATTTTCCTATCGATAGATCAACGTAATATCTAAATAGCGCGCAAGTAATTTAATACTTAATTCAATCGGGAATAATAAAAAATTAGTTTCAAACTATAATTTGATGTTGAATAATTTTACACCGATATTTTATGAATAAAATGTTATTCTTAAGGTTCTTTATAAGGTTTTAAAAAGATAACATTTCAATAGTGTAACAAATCGATATTCTGCAAAGCATTTAAACATTTTACTGTTTTTTTTTTTTTTTTTTTTTTTTTCTTCTTACACTTTTTAAACTTGGGATGCGTTATTTTATTAAAAGCTTTTTCATATACGTCAATCACGTAATGTGGATTGTTACGTACGCGAGCAATGACCTGCATTTAAAAATAAATATTGACTTATTTGTTGAATAAGATAAAATTTGTGCAATCGTCAGGTGCTTCGAGAAATGCATTATTCCTCAAAATATATAAATAATCGAAAAAGATTATATAAAATTGTAAAAATTTAATTTTAATTTCGGATAAAGTTTTGCATTCTAAATATATGCTTGTCGAAGTGATAAAAATAAATTTTTTCTCACACATAAATGTAAAAAATCCTCTCGCGCGTCATACACAAAATATCGCATAAAGAGTTAGGTACTATTCAATGCTATAAAGTAAAAGCTAAGAAGTGAAAAATTTATTCGAAGTCAGGTAGCGATCTCGCTGAGCTCGTCCCAACAAAAAAACTGCCCTTAGAAACTTTGCTTTCAAGATCAAGCGAGCTCGGGATCTCGGAGTTTCGGACCGACGGCGATCGTCGCTCGCATTCCCCGTCCGTATAACAAAGGGGATCGATCGGCGCGTCATCGGTAACGTGTAACTGCAAACGACAAGTAGCGGACCCGAGGCGGTCAGCCGCGCGCCCGCGCGTGCATTACTTTTAAGCGTTTATTTTTTTTTTTATTTTGTGCATATGCATATATATATATATATATATATATATATATCTATATCTATCTATGTGGATTAGTGTATGCATAGATGTATACAGACGTAAGAAAGGGATGAGGTCGCGCGAATCTCATCCGTGGGCTCTCGCGCGCACACGAGCGGAGACCTAGATTTCATTTTCGTTGATGAGCTTGGCTCCGCTCCAGCCTTCCCAACTAAATATACTCTTTCTCTCTTTCCTCTTTCCATCGCGCGCATACGTACACCCCTCCGAAGATGCACACCTGCGCATACGTTATTTACACGCGATATACACTCGCTTATATTACGTGCATATGTGCACTCTAACTTTAGCTGTGTGTGTGTGTGTGTGTGTGTGCATTTGCGCGTGTACGTAGACAGCGCGAACAAGTTTAAAACTACGAATAAATGATTTTTTTCCCTCCTTTTTTCTTTCCATTCTTGAGCGAATTTTTTTGGATAATTGCTAGTGCACGGACGAACGAGATCATTTGTTTTTTCAAAGCTTTTGCGCTCCGCGTATCTATTATTATTTTTATTTTTTTTTATTTTGGTTGATAATTTTTTTTTTTTTTTTTTTTTATGACTAAATTCATTTTTTTATTTACGTTTATTTAGTGAATTTTTCATGTTTATTTACAAATTAAAAAGTCAAAAATATTGTAATCAAAAACCAATTTCTTTCTAAAACTATCATTTAAATTTTAAACGCCGAAGAATGACAAGCGTCTAAGCCGTCTTTAATTATTCTCTATAAAAAAGAAGTAAATTTCTAAATCCTTAGACGAAAAGACTCGTTACGTTCGCGAAAAAATTTTCTTAAACATAAAAAAAAAATAATAATAATAATAATAATAATGATAATAATAATAATAATAAATAAAAAAAAAAAAAAAATAAACGCTCACAAACGTTGCATTTAACTCTAAAAACGCAGCAGCAATCGCGCCCGAGTAAACATTTTCATTCTCGTCGCGAATTTAACATTGACACAAATAAGAAAAAAATCGACGCCGGTGTCGCCGTCGACGGATGTGTATTTTACACAAACTTATATATATATATATATATATACCTATATATCGTTTCTTTCTCCTCCTCTTCCTCGCCTCCTGTTTTTTTTTTTTTTTTCATTCGCGCCTGAGGACGCGCGCGCGTGCCCGCGTACATTTCGAAAGCGACGCAATCAATCTTACTGATTTAGCCAGCATACTTTTTCATCCTCGTCGTTAGCGTCGTTCGGTGCATCGTTCGGCGAACGTTATACGGTCGCGCTACAATTGTCACCTGTAATCAAACGCGCCGCGACTTATACGCACGATTCACCTTGTGCGACTTTGTGGGTATACCGCGCTGTTAACGGCATTAAGTATCGAGAAAGTCTAAATTCGATCCAATTTACGTTTAAACTCGTTAGCTGATTTTGTTTTTTTTTTTTTTTTTTTTTTTTTAGTTTCAGTTTAATTATTATTAAACAATCGTATTTTATCCGTAGCTTTAAAGAAGATTAATATTTATGTATTTAACGGTGTAAAATAGATTTTTTGTTCGTCGACGTAATTAAGGTATAATGTTATAAAATCATTATTGATAATTATGCAATCGAACAGTTAATGTAATTGGTCATAAAAATTATTAAGATAAAACTATAATCACGCGTGATTTGAAAAAAAGAAAAATTATTTTCATAATCCTTTTTAGTTCTATATATTATCCAGAATGTAACAGTAAATCGTCATAAGGATTTTAATACGATCACGTACAATTATTATAATTTATTCGTTACCATACGGTAATGTAAGCATTTTAAATCTTATTAAATTACAAAATTACGCATAAAGGAAAACTTTAAAGTGACACTTCCTCCGTTATTATAACGGTATAAGAAAAAAAAAAACTTTTATTTCAGCAACGCGAAAAGAATCGCAATGCAATGTTTTGCATAAGAATGCCCTCGATTCTTAAAATGACAACAGTAAAAACAAAAAAAAAAATAAAAATAAAAAATAAAACGCAAAAAGCAAAAAGCGACCAGTCGAACATGATTCCATGTATTCTAACGCTTTCAAAATTAATATTTTGTCTTCCCGTCTTAGGCCACTTGCGACAAACGCATCCGAAATAATATACACGGAGCAGGCCGTTTGGCTCGCCCCCACCATCGAGATCAGAGTCCTCCTCGCTACCGTAGCTCGTAAATTAAGCGCAGGTATGGGCTCCCGAGGAAGCGGCAGGCAGGTACAGCTGTCCCCGTCGCTCCGGAGACAAGAGCGAACGGGTTGCGTGCGTGCGAGGAGGAGTTGGAATTGCCCGTTATTTAATTTACGAGGTGGCTCGCCCCTCCGGAAACCCTCTTGGAGACCGCAACGCGACCAGCTACCGACCTGACTAAAGCTACATCGCCGGATCTTCTTTTGCTTTCGTGGATTTCCTCGTGCGCTTTGCTTTTGTGTCGTCGTGTTTTTTTTTTTTTGTTTTTTTTTTTTTTTTTTTTTGCATGGGGATGCGCTTGTGTAACGGGGAAAAATTTTGAAAGGTGGCTTTGGGTTCAGATCATTTTTTTTTTTTTTTTTTTTTTTTTTTTTTTTTGATACTTGGGGACATGTTAACGCTTTAAAAACGATTTTGAATTTTTGAAAACTGGAATTTTTCTTACGTGTATATAGATACATTGAAAAAGAATTGTAAAAAAAAAACATGTGTATTCATTGTTTGGTAAGTGCACTTGGTTATTTTTTAAATTATCGAAAAAGATTAATTATGCTAAAAGTGTAAAAAACAATTGAATACGTTACATTTTAAAACAAATGATTGCTTGTCAATGCCAAATATTAATCAATTTTACGCGAAAACAAAATTTTAAATTAATATCGAACGCAACTCATATTAAAATTTATATAAAAATCTTTATAATTTTTATTAAGTGGTATGAACGCGGTAAAACAATAAACTAAGTAAAAAAAAAAAAATATACTTTACAACCGCCGATAATTAAAAAACGAATCGAAATTTTGAAGTATAATTAACATAATTAACTTCCTTTATAAAAAATTATCGTCGACAATATAAAATATACGAGTATTAATCACTTTCCAAGACACTTACCAAAATCGACGTAATTTTAATTAATAAGCAAATAAACATAAAAAGAAAAAAGAAAGAACGAAGTAAAAATATGAAAGCAAAGTAAATCTCTCGTAAGGTTGCGCAACCGCGCGTATAGTTATTAATAAAAAGGATCAAAAAGAAAAACAGTAAATCGGCTAAAAAAAAAGAGAGAGACATAGAGGGATACACACCAACGTTCAATTTCTTCATTTTGGTCGTATATGGGAAAAAAAATGTTTCGTCGTCGGGCGTCATTCGGTGCTGTCAAGACGCATCCGTTGGGACAATGTGTATGCAAGTTCGCAACACGGAGTAGTGGATTATGTGTAGTTTGCGCCTCGTCTTCTTACATCTTTATATATATATATATATATATATATATATATATATATATATATATATATTAGTTATTTATGTACCTTGTGCGAGCCTCGCGTCATTACAGCTTGAGGCAAAATATGTTGTGGATGGATAGTAGGGCCGCAGTCGCGAGCGCAGCGAGCGACTAAGGCGCCTCTATCCATCCACAAAATATGAGCCGAAAGCTTTAATGACGCGAGGTTCACTCATGGTGCTTAAAAAATTTTTCAGCCTTGTAACCCGTACGAAGACTCTTACTTAGTTAACAGAATAATTAATTTTATTTTGTTGCATATCAATTAAATGCAATTTCGAACCCATACTGACAGTTCGTAAACTACAGATATCGTCTGCTAACGCATGCGCATTTTGTACACACACGCGTACATGTACATGTGTAGTAGTGTCAAAAAGTGACAGACAACATAATGTAAATATAAATATAAATTATGAAATTAAAAAAAATAGTAAATGGATTAATATTTAAAAATAAAATTAATTCTTGAACAATTATTATTTATTAAAAAATATAAATTTCTTGAGTATATTTATTAAATATTTATACAGAATAATATTTTTAACAAAAGTTTTTTTTATAAGATTTGAAGGCTTATTAATAATATTAATACTATTATAATTAATATAAATACTTTCTTATGTTATTTTTATCATAACAATACTATATTTGTTTAACACATTTTTTGTATAATCAATGAATTTTAGTCTCTTATTTAACATGAAAAAACAGTAACTTTTTTAAATATTTTAAATTTAATTTCTTCACACAAAAAACTTTTAAATCATTTATCTAAATCACAAACAAAATTATAAACTAAAAAATTATCACTTTAAAATCACTTATTATTAAATTTTTTAATTTTGCGGGATTATATTAGACTTTGCTTTTTCTATTAGTTTATTTAATTCACGTTTGCATTCTTCATCACTGTCACTATCACTCGTCTTATTTTCATTATTTAATAAATTGTCCATTTTTATTCTTCTTCTCACATATTAAGAACGAATATTACCGACACAACGATACACTATACTGAAAGAAAACAAAAGAAAAGCAGAGCCCCGTGGTCGCTTGAATGTACATACTGAGCGAAGGAGAGAGCGAGACAGAGATAGGGTGGTCACGTGGGAGCAATGGTGCGCGCGCTCTTATCGCTATCTCGTTCTCTCTCCTTCGCTCAACATACATAAGTCTTATTACGCGTTTCAAAAATATAAGTTTCGATGAAGACTCACATGCTAGGCTATATGAAGCGACAAATACATAGCAGTGGCGCTGTTAACTTTTTTTTCTCCTGGGACGTATACAGCCTAGGAGGACGTATAGAATGTCTATACAGCCTAGGAGGACGTATAGAAAAATGTTAATACGATCGAGAAGGCGCTTGCGCGTATGGAAACCATTTACACGCTGACGATGCTCCGTAGGTAAGAGTCGCCGTACGGGTTAGTAGGCTGAAATAGTTATTTATGTACCTTGTGCGAGCCTCGCGTCATTACAGCTTGAGGCAAAATATGTTGTGGATGGATAGTAGGGCCGCAGTCGCGAGCGCAGCGAGCGACTAAGGCGCCTCTATCCATCCACAAAATATGAGCCGAAAGCTTTAATGACGCGAGGTTCACTCATGGTGCTTAAAAAATTTTTCAGCCTTGTAACCCGTACGAAGACTCTTACTTAGTTAACAGAATAATTAATTTTATTTTGTTGCATATCAATTAAATGCAATTTCGAACCCATACTGACAGTTCGTAAACTACAGATATCGTCTGCTAACGCATGCGCATTTTGTACACACACGCGTACATGTACATGTGTAGTAGTGTCAAAAAGTGACAGACAACATAATGTAAATATAAATATAAATTATGAAATTAAAAAAAATAGTAAATGGATTAATATTTAAAAATAAAATTAATTCTTGAACAATTATTATTTATTAAAAAATATAAATTTCTTGAGTATATTTATTAAATATTTATACAGAATAATATTTTTAACAAAAGTTTTTTTTATAAGATTTGAAGGCTTATTAATAATATTAATACTATTATAATTAATATAAATACTTTCTTATGTTATTTTTATCATAACAATACTATATTTGTTTAACACATTTTTTGTATAATCAATGAATTTTAGTCTCTTATTTAACATGAAAAAACAGTAACTTTTTTAAATATTTTAAATTTAATTTCTTCACACAAAAAACTTTTAAATCATTTATCTAAATCACAAACAAAATTATAAACTAAAAAATTATCACTTTAAAATCACTTATTATTAAATTTTTTAATTTTGCGGGATTATATTAGACTTTGCTTTTTCTATTAGTTTATTTAATTCACGTTTGCATTCTTCATCACTGTCACTATCACTCGTCTTATTTTCATTATTTAATAAATTGTCCATTTTTATTCTTCTTCTCACATATTAAGAACGAATATTACCGACCAACGATACACTATACTGAAAGAAAACAAAAGAAAAGCAGAGCCCCGTGGTCGCTTGAATGTACATACTGAGCGAAGGAGAGAGCGAGACAGAGATAGGGTGGTCACGTGGGAGCAATGGTGCGCGCGCTCTTATTGCTATCTCGTTCTCTCTCCTTCGCTCAACATACATAAGTCTTATTACGCGTTTCGAAAATATAAGTTTCGATGAAGACTCAAATGCTAGGCTATATGAAGCGACAAATACATAGCAGTGGCGCTGTTAACTTTTTTTTCTCCTGGCACATATACAGCCTAAAAGGACGTATAGAATGTCTATACAGCCTAGAAGGACGTATAGAAAAATGTTAATACGATCGAAAAGGCGCTTGCGCGTATGGAAACCATTTACACGCTGACGATGCTCCGTCGGTAAGAGTCGCCGTACGGGTTAGTAGGCTGAAAATATATATATATATATGTGTGTACACGTAGTTGGGAGACTCCGCGCGCTGCTTTCACGCGGGGAATTGCGCAACCGCGCGCCTCCGTGTATGCTCTTGCTGCTTACAAATTTCACTAAGAGGGGATAGTTTTTTGGGAAGATAAAAGTGACAAGTAGAGGGGATTTACGTGGATGAAGATTTTTTTATTTTTTTTTTTATTTTCAGTTTAATTGAGTAATTATTATCTTTGTGACTAAATTATTAATTATAAAAATTATTTTAGTTTAATTTTTATTAAATCATTAAATAAACTTGATTCCGTAATCTACTTTTTTTTTATTTTCTTAAAAATTTATTAAAAAACTTTTTTAAAACTTTATTAAAAAAAACTCGGCCAATTTAATTTACTCAATAACGAAAATAATTAAATCATAGATAAAATAAATTTGTTCTTCATCTTTTTTTGTTTGAAAAAATTGGATTACGAGCGATAAAATCAATAATGCGATAAACGTTACGGATTATTGGGATCGTTATTTAATCCGTGAGTTTAGCGATTTGTAGGTAAATGTACAGTTGTGCATTAATGATTCCATCAACGAGATTCTAAAGTCAATACGTGTTGTGGTAGGCGAAAAAGAAGTAAAAAAGAATATGGCAAACAAGCTGTTTAACGGTACCGAGAACAACCATGCGAGAAGAATAAAACATTGTGACGAGTGACTCATTTTTTATTTTTTTTTTGTTTCATTTAATTCGGGAATCTCGTCTTACATACACAAATACTTATGATAAACAGATACCGGTATGTAAGAATAGAACATAAGGTCGTTTAACACCTAAAAAGAAATAGATTTTTTTTTGGTTACATATTATTTTAGAAAGCGGTGATTACAATACACGTTTCTCTGAAAAATTAAAAGGTTATTCACATCAATGAATAAGTGATAATCAGCTATAATGATTCATTTAACATTTATTTTTATAGCTTTCAGCAATATATATATACATAAGAAAAAAAAAAGAAAAAAACAATTCACTAAAACATTTCACGATCCATGCAATTATCCAATAATTTCTCTAATCTATATAGTCAACAACATCCTTTTTTAACTGTTTAAAAGCTTTATAAATTTTTTTGTTTTGCAATACTTTTTAGCAACCGAAGGCGAGTGAGATTGTCTGCAGTGCGCCTCTAAAAATAAAGAATGCGCTTGTCAAATTCACGTCCGCGGTTACTTTCTGTTCGCGCGCGCGCACATGTGCATCGAACACACACACATACACGCGCGCGCGTGCGAGCGATGATTGACCCGCGCATTTTATCGCGCGGCTCGCGGCAATCGTGTTTTCTTCTTCTTCTTCTTCTTCTTCCTCCTCCTCCTCCTCCTCCTCCTCCTCCTCCTCCTCCTCCTCCTCCTCCTCCTCCTCCTCCTCCTCCTCCGCCTTCGTTTTTTTTCGCGCCTTTTAAACGCAAGCGCGAGTTTGTTGAATGGACAATCGAGGAAATTTTATCGGATGCGTGTTATTGACCTCCGTTCGAGAGGTGCGCTTACGAACTGCTAGAAGAACGTTTTTCTTTCGATAATGTTGATGCGCGCTCTTCCCGCGTATGGATTTTTGATAATGTCAATAACGATAGCGCGTTCTATAAATATTTTATTCTATTTAAGCAGACCCGTAATAATTTGTCATAATTTTAGCGAGAATAAATATCGATGCAAAACTTCCTCAACGTAAAAATGATTTTTCTCTTTTTTTTGTTTTTTTTTTTTTTTTTATTTTTTTTTTTAATTCGCTTTATGCAAAATGTCTGAAAAATATCGATCAACGCGAATGAATTTAAAAACACTAACCATCTGTCCCAGTTCCGACAAACCCAATCGATCGTCCAAAAAAAAAAAAAAAAAAAAAAAAAAAGGAAAAAGCAAAGAAAAAAGAAAAGAAATAATGAAAAATGAAAATATATAAGTTAAATCCAGCAGCTGGATCAATACGACACGTTCAATTTCGGCTGTTACGCACGTAACCGAGTAAAAATTCTCCGTTCGTTATTCCGCTCGTCTTTTTTTTTTTCGTTTCTCTCTCTCTCACTATCTCTCCTTGCGAGAGAGTCGTCTCTTCGACGCGCTCATAACTGTACCTCCTTCGGTGAATGACCGAAACTCGCGGTGTGTTCGGACCTCTGCGCGGTCTCTTGCATAAACGCGCGCGCGCACACACTCTGTATACATGTATATTTGTATAGACCGAGCAAAGAGACGAGCTTTGTTTTTCCGCATCTTCAAGACACAAAGCCTTATGTATATTACAAGCCCTCGTTCCGCGTTATTACAATGCAGGTCCTTCTCGCGTTGTTGTGAAGGATATCGCTCTCTGTCGGACAAAATAAGGACGCGCACAAGATCGCGCCGAGCGAGGATATTTTAATCCGGGCGTATATTCCATTTCTCCTTTCCGAAAAAGAGAGAGAGAGAGAGAGATACCTATATAAACGGGAAAAACGAGATGCCGACTAATTAGTGGAAGGGTTCTATTGATAAGAGATTCTGGAGCGATGCGCTTACGCGAATGAATATTTTATGAGGCTTCCTTTTGTTTCTCCTGTTTAATCGCAATGTAGACTTTAATCGCGTAATAAATTTATGACATTTGCTATGACGGTAAAAATAAAATTTCCGTTCTTTATTATTTTTCCTTTACGCGTTAATAATTTTCATTTGAGATTCTATTATAAGCATTGGGTTAAAGCATTTTTATTATGCATTGAACTCTATAACTTTATATATATATATAATTTATTGAATTTTACTGACATATTAATATTGCTTTATAAAGTTTGAATTAAATTTGTAAGATTAAGATGAACTGTTTTTAGACGCAAAATTAGGCCAAATTTTCAATAACTAATATAATTGAATTGTATGAGATACTTTCGCTCTGAAGCAATCATATATTAATCGATGCTTGCTAAATAATTCTCAATCTATTGACGCATGTACATTCGCATATATTATTTGATTAATCTTAAATAGTCCGATAAATTTATGAGCAATACTTTTACTCGTGAAAATTCTTTTTTACTCGTTGCTTTTTTAACGAAAATAATAAAATTAAAAATGAAAAATTTTAAAATAACTCAGAATGAAGCATCGCCTTTTTCTATCAAACCCATTCGTGTTTCTTAGTTGAAAAGGTCAGTTACATACCGTGAATACGATAGTGAAAAAAAAAAAAAATAAATAACAGAAAGAAAAAAAAAACATTGTTCTCTTCCAGAGGTCACCATCGAAATCATTCTTCGTCCCGAATGGATTAAAAGGCAAGTTCTAAAAACGATTCGTAATACAAACGAGTAGAAGCTATTTTAAAAGCAGGACAAAACTTTATTGTTTATTTATAAACTTCAATGTTCGAGATAAAAATAAATTAATTTGCAAGCTAGCATCTGACGCCAGGTCAATTAGATTTATTTTAAAATCTAAAAAAAGGCAAGAGAGAGTAAATTGTAACGCTCCTACCGTTCGTGTATCCAACTCGTCGCGCAAATGATTGAAATTCCATTCCGTTTGAATATAACGTATCCAAGCCATTATAATAATACGAACTATCGCTCGATCGTCATAGGTAAAATGCCCGACGATGACACGAGCGATACATAGCCCGCGGGAGCGAGTCGTTGCTCGCCGGCGCGTTATACCCGAGTTCATTGACATCGGCTCTCCTCTCTCTCTTTCTCTCTTGCTCGCTCGTTCGCTCTTCTATAAGATAACTGTAATCTGTCGAAAAAAAAAAAAAAAAAAAAAAAAAAGAAAAAGAACGGCCGTGGGGAAACACGAAAACCGGCGGCTTTCTCGGTAAGGTACACCGGGAGCCCGACTTAAGCCCAGGGTATTAAAGCTCTTACCTCATCATCCCGTTTGCCAGCTACCGTTTCTCTCTGTCTATGCGCGCACAGATGCGCACATACTTACGTATTTGAGTATGTATAAGCTAGGGCATACGATAGTGTGTGTACACTTATAAAAATCATTAAAATGCAGCGCGCGGCGCACGCACTTGTCACCCCGCCACTACCGTCGTCGTTTTCGTCGTCGTCGTCGTCGTCGTCGACGCTACTGCCAGCGTCGTTACACTTTCCGACGAAAAAAAAACTATTCTCCGAGCAATGGGAAAAAAAGATTATCAAGGTGAACTGAATGTCGTCCCGTGTTTGTGACTTCTTTACTCTTCTTCTACCTTTATTTTATTTTTTTTTTTTTTTTTTTTTTTTCTTTGCTTCTTTGCTTTGAAGAGTTAAGCTAACGCAGTTTTCATGAAGATAGAAAAGTGAGAATTTCGTGTGGCGCATAATTGATTTGAATTGTCACATTTTTTATTCAGGATCGATTGAACGTTTCGATTCTATCGCATTTTTTGTTTAAAATAGTAAATCGTATGCGGATTCTTGGAATTAACGCAAGCGCTTTAAATTCGTATTGCAATTATTTCCTCGAGTATTTTTATCGGCTGTCTGATTAAAAAGTTTGGAAATGCATTTTTTCTTCCAACACGCGTACCATTTAACAAAACTGTTAAACGTTTTTCATTTCAGCGAGTAGAAAAGTATTTCGAATTAAGAGAAAAACATCATCGCTTCTCATCGAATACGTATCGCTTTCCGTTATAATATAATAAAATTCTCAGTATCGTCGTCATCCAAAGATTTCGTCATTTATGTGGGTACAACAACGGCATTTTAAATACATCGTTGCGCGATAAAAAACGAAAGCAATCATCAATTCTTCAAGAAAGATAGAGAGAGAGAAAGAGAGAGAGAAGCAAAAAAAAAGAAAACGAACGAAGCGTTCGATCAAAGCGCGTAGACGAAACGTTTTCTCATCGATCGATCCCACACTCCTACACAATCGAAATCTTTTTCTTCTTCTTCTTCTTCTTCTTCTACTTCTCGTCCATTACCATACACATCATCATTCAGTTCCATTGTCGCGGCTCGATCGCAACTCCCGAACGGGAATCGATCTATAAAAGACTGGGCCGGTCCTAACGGTATTATAAAACGCGCTACGTGTGTATCGAGTATCGACCGACGCAATTTTACCGCTAGGCCCCCGGAAACTTTCTCTCTCTCTCTCTCTCTCTCTCTCTTTCTCTCTTTCTTTTCCTATCTCCATCTTTCTCTTGCTCCTCCTTCTCTCTTTTTTTTTATAGAGAGAAAGAGAGAGAGAGAGAGAGAGAGAGTGAGAGAGAGAGAGTAGAGGCGCTTGAATTTTCATCGGTCTCGAGTTGCGGGGGAGTGAAGCGTAGTACGGTCATATTGTTGCGTGCCCCTTCGGGCAGGTATATATCCGCGTATACGCGCGCGTTAAATGTACGCAAGCGGGATGCGCATTCAATTGTGTTAAACGGCGGTGAACTCTCTCTCTCTCTCTCTTTCTCTTCTACGAGGGTCTATCTCTTCCTTTCCTCCGGCTACTACATATACCGAGGCTTTTATGTTATATGCACGTTTATCCGGCAAATTTCATACTCGAGCAAGAAAATAGAGAGGAAGGGAGAGGAGAGAGGTAGGTATAAGAAAGGAAACTGGAGATACAGATAGCGTTATGAGAGAAAGAAAGGGAAATTGAGTCTTAGGAAGAGGAAGAGAAGGATGAATTGATTAATTCACGTGGGTTTATTTACTGCCGTGGGGCTGAAATAAAATTTTTTCACGTAACGTTTGAATTCTCTTTTATTTTCCTTGTGACGAGATTATTCGAAAACTGCTTAAGAAATAAAAATAAACTTTTTGAAATAATTTTTGAAAATATGCTGTAATTACGCGATACTTAAAATTATCCGCGAGTTTATTTTTATCCAGAAAAAAAGTTTGACGAGTTGATTAATAAAAAAAAATAAATTGGTATTACGCAATAAACAATAGGAGTTAAATTAGTGAAATGTCTCGAAAACGCAACGAGAAGCTACTTCCCTTTCGATCCATCCCACTGCGTTAACTCCACATTGTACTATCGTGCGTTCGTCCTGCAAATTTTAGACTCGAGAAAGAGGAAAAGAGAAGCGAAGTAAAGACCCTATAAAACTTAAGGGAAGTATATAACCATTCCGCCATTCAACGTATACCGGGCGCGCGGCCAAAGCTACGGCCATAAAACGTTTGGGATGGTGCACGCGGTAATGCTAGCGCGCGCGCCTACATAAATGCTCCGGTCAATTATCGCGACCGCTTGGTGCCCATCTCTATAGCTTCTATCGACCTTATTCGGGCCTTTTCCTTATTTCAAAATTTTACAAGGCCTATACTGCCTATGCGTCTCCTCGCTTTACAGTTTTCGACTTTTACCTTTTGAACTCTGTTTACTTCTCTCTCTCTCTCTCTCTCTCTCTCTCTCTCTCTCTCTCTCTCTCTCTCTCATTGTTTACGATAGTGAGAAGAAAAAGAATGGCGATTGCGTAAAATACGTACGGAAAGCTCGGACTTGGACGAGATTTTTGTATTGTCAGTGACACGAGAATTGCTTTGTTTTCTCTTGTCTTGTTTTTTTTTTTTTTTGGAAGGAAGCTATTTGTCGATGGTGGATTAGTTCTTTTGTTGGTTTTTTTTGTTTCTTTCTTTTTTTTTTTTTTTTTGTTTTTTTTTGCAATTACTGGGAAAAGAGTCGAGAGGGTTGAAAAGAGAAAGTTCGATGACATTTTTAAAGGAGACAAATAGGCAACGCTGGATATAGAGGATTGTTACCGACGCCGTCGAATGAATATTATTGGTACGTTTATTTTTGTAAATGAAATCGAATAAATGCTTTACGGAGCTTTGAATTTTTCAGGCATTCGTTAAAGAATTTAAACAGTCAAACAATTGAATAATTGCATGAGATTAATAAAGATATTGCAAAATTGTTCCACTTTTTTTTTTTTTTTTGAAATTTAACCAACGTCAATAACATTCCAAATTTAGTGCAGAACTAGGTCGCAAAAGTATTTTAATATGAACTTGTCACTTTCGGTTGGCTTTTTGCTTCTTCTACGAATTTTCCTAATTTTAACATTTCTAAAGTTCACTCTATAACAATATCTTTATTTTTGTTTAAACATACTTTATACGATAGACCAGTCATTTCTCATGTAATATTTTTCCGTTTATTACCCAAATTTTGGATAATTTAGTAATTTTCCTTTCTTATTTATGTTACAGGTGAGTCCTGCACACGATTATTGCCTTATTAAATCTACTTGTCACGTAAGTTTAAGCTTGAAATTTTATTGATATACGCACGTGCCTTGAAAATGATGGTTTCAACTTATATAACATCAAATAAACATATTGAAAATCATAAAGAAAATATAAGTACTATTTATCCATGATAAATATTTTTTAAAGATCGCGTTATGCATATATTTAAATATAATAAAAGTTACGCCTAAAATTTCGAAAATGCCAATGTGAATTGACCGTATATACTTTCAAAAGGGAACTTAGCGATCCCACAAATCCCGTTGTATATTTGTGCTTTTGCACAAAATTAACGTTCATTAGTGAACTGTCAACGCATTCTTTACACACGACTGCAGTCAAACGTCGATGTGCAACTCTCGCGCGTACAAAAATATACAGTCCACGTGACCACAATATCGATCCGTACGATGTTCACCTGAAATTTCGAGCAAACACGTCCCGAATAGAGCGAATAGAGACTTAACGCATCAGTTAATTACCGAGTATCGATAAACGAAGAGTGATGACAAAAACCAAAATGACAATGTTACATTGAGTTGAAATATTTCAACTCCACTCTTAAGATACCTGTATCTCTTTATGAAGTGAATTAAAGCTATAAGAGAAAACAATTCTACCGGCATTCTAGTTGTATACTGTTTTGTTGAATTTTCATAAAGAGCAAAGTTTATTTTATTGTATTAAAATATATTTAAAAAAAAATTGTAACTTGTGTAAAAAAAAAAATGCAAAACCCTAGTTGTTTATAAAGTAGAAATCATTGATCTATACATTGTTGATAAATATAAGTAATTATTGCAAGTCAATGATTAAAAGATCAAATTGAATATTTTTAGAATTGCCGTCATTTAAACAACACGTTTTGATAACAATTCTTTGCGTTGACCGTCTACTTACACTTATCGACTTTCAACTCTCTAAATACAAATAATTATCGAACGAGATCCGCAAAAATCCCTAATAAACCAAAAAAAAATTCGATAAACAAATTTCGAGCCGAACGCCACATGCACACAAACGGCCGCACAGACGCGCATCAGCTCAAACCTTTTTCTCTTTGGCTTTCACCCCCTCTCGAAAAAAAGGAAAAAATCCGGAGAGAAAAAAATCCTCCCTTGCCACTCTTTCGTTAATCAGTTGCAACCCTTCCCTGTAAATAAAAAAAAAAAAAAAAAAGAAAGAAAAAAATCATCCCACCACCACCGACAAGAGAGAGAGAGAGATAGAGAGATAGAGAGAGAGAGAGAGAGAGCGAGAGATAGTCTCTTTCGATCATTACTCCGGCGCTAGTATTACGGCTCTATCTATCTATCCCTACCTCCCTCCCACCATCGCCTTCCTCTATTACACTCTCTATCGATGATCTAGCCTAGCCGTCTCCTTTCTCTCTCTCTCTCTCTCTCTTTCTCCCTTCTCCAAGCGGCGTGTGCATGTGTCGGTGTTGCGCGCGCGCGGCCCTCTCTCGTTCTCTGCACAACCCGAGGAAATTGATGGTGGGGCTCTCGGGTGCTCCGGTCTTGCGCGCCAGTCAACCCAGAGCCTCGGTCGCGCGCAAGTGCCGTGTCGTTCCTTTGCGCTTACACTCTCTCTTTTTCTCTCTCTCTCTCTCTCCCTCTTTCTCTCTCTCTCTCTCTCTCCCTTTTTCTCTTACGCTCGCGAGCTCGTAATCTCTGCCTCGATGCGCTTACGCAAAGTTTATTAACACGCGCTCGTTACGAATTTTAAGAAAGAGACGAGAGGGAATTCAAGGAAGGAAAGACCGGCGCCACAATTTTTTTTTCCCTTTCCCTCGTGCTCGCACACACATACAGACACACGTACGCGTACGCTTGAACCTACTCCAATTTTTTAAAACCGGCTCTCTTATCCTTACCCTTAATTCCATCCGTTTGTTTATTCGCGCCTGGCGCCGATCACCATCGACATCATCATCGACAACGACGAAGTCGGGACCACGAGCGACGTCCGTCGTTCCTTTTCTTCGGTGCCCTCTTCGCCTAGCTGTCCGAGCGCGCGCTTACACCGCAACGACGAGAGGGCGAGCTTTTTAAAAAAAAGTATACAGGTGCGCGCGCGCGCGCGCTCATACATACACACATACAAGTACACACATACACACACACACACACACACATAGAGAACGGGATCGGACGGTATTACCGTCACCGATTTTCTTCGTCTCCGCGGTGTGTTGGCACCTTTGATACGTTACGCGCGGCATCGATTTTCCTCGCCGCTTTTTTTCCGCGAGGAGAGAGAGAAAGAGGCCCTCGGAGAAGAGCAGAAAAAGGATATAAAGGAAGGAAGAAAAGAGCGAGTGGTTGAGAGAACAGGCCTGCGTGCTCGTACATAATATTAACAGTGTTGTTTAACCGAGTGTTGTTAGATATATCTATATTTATATACATATATATATATATATATATATATATGTAAAATGTGTATATGTATACCGAATGTGTGAGATGATAAAAAAGTGGTGAAATGCCGCTGCAGCGCTGGAAGCCGAGCGGAGCAAGTGCCGAAGTGCCCAAGTCGATGCCGACGAGATCGCAGCGAGCTACGGCAATTGTTGTTGTTCGCGTTGTTCGCGTTGTTGTTGAAAGTGTTAACACCTGACCGCACAATCATCGAGTTATTTATTGTGCGCGAAACAATTTTTCACGCCGTATGAATTGTTAAATACGTACATACAAACGCGCACGCTTCTGCATATATTTTCGTTTCGCAATATTGTTTTTTTTTTTTTCGTTTTTAAAAAAAAATATTGGTCAGATATTTCGGCAGGTGTCGTTATTCGTTATACAGTATCCGCGTACACGCGTCTATACAATACAGGTATACATAAAATATATCGGGCCAAGTGAAAGTGAATCCCGGCGCAACTTACTTAGTGCGTGTGGATATACATGTATACGTAAGTAAGGAGAGCCACCGTGAAAACGTAATACTTACATACACACACACACACACGCGCATACGCGTGCGATGATGACGACTGCGCCTGCCTGTGATTACAAATTGTCAAAGTGCTGTGATCTCACGAGCGTGTATATGTATATATTATAAATACATACGTACACACACACACGTATATATACATAATTGCATATAAGTTAGGTGCGCGCAATATTCACCCTCAAATGCTGACGATCATCGACGAAGAAACGAGCTTCGCGCCCGATAGAGTGATCAAGTTATTCGGTGGGTGTTTTTTTTTCCCCTTTTATTTAAATTCTTTTTACGTTTATTCATGTTCTAAGCGCCTTATTGTTTTTTTTTTTTTTTTTCTTTTTAATATTCATCTTTTTTCATTAATCATGTTCTTGGCTCGATGGACGTTGCGAGCGAGAGAGCAGCGACGAGGATTTGCAAATCCGTTCGATAGTTGCTCGGACACCGAGTTGCGATGCAATGCCGGAGAGCGAGAGAAAGAATAAACGTTGCGAAATTCTGCAGCACCGCTGTGAATTTATGCGTATTCTCCCTCTCTTTTTTTTTTTTTTTTAACTTTTTCTCCATCTCGCTGCAACGTCCATCGAGAATTTTTAATTTACATCGTATAGTTATTTTATTACGTATGTTTTTTCGACGGTTATAAGTAAAATATATTCTCTTTCTCCTTTGTCACTTTGCTGATCCCTTTTTAAAATATTAAATGTTTTTTTCGATAAAGTATAATTTTTATTATAAAATTTCAAATCGATGAAGGCTTTACAAGAAATTCGCAAAAAATTTTCGACGTTTTTGTACAAAAAAGCTTAATACTTTCAAAAATATTTCAGATAATACAAGAACTTTCACCTATTGTCACAAGTATATCCGCAAAATAAAAATAGCAAATTTTATAATGCAATAATATAGAACGAGATAACAAAGTTAACAAGCTGACTTAACCGTTTACGTAATTTAAAAGCCGACGTCGATGCGAGAAAGCAAAAAAAAAAAGCCCTTAAAAACCCCGTCGATAATAATCCAAATAAACAAAAGTAGCACGTGACCCGGTCACTCAGTGGCCTAACAAACTCGACCCTGCACACACCGCAATCCTCACCCACCCCAAAACACTTTCCTTCTCCATCTCTCTTCATCTCTCTCTCTCTCTCTTTCTTCGTTACATAATGTTCCCATGCGGCAGAGACTCGGCACATAAACAATCTGCGAGCTCGTTCGACGATATATATTATGAGCGATCGCGCGAAATTCCAATAATTCCATCGGTGATCTCACGATTGGACGCGCAATGTCCATCAATCGTCGTCGCATATCCACTAACGCATGAATAAATATACATATACGTATATATATTTTCAGCCTACTAACCCGTACGGCGACTCTTACCTACGGAGCATCGTCAGCGTGTAAATGGTTTCCATACGCGCAAGCGCCTTCTCGATCGTATTAACATTTTTCTATACGTCCTTCTAGGCTGTATAGACATTCTATACGTCCTTTTAGGCTGTATATGTGCCAGGAGAAAAAAAAGTTAACAGCGCCACTGCTATGTATTTGTCGCTTCATATAGCCTAGCATGTGAGTCTTCATCGAAACTTATATTTTCGAAACGCGTAATAAGACTTATGTATGTTGAGCGAAGGAGAGAGAACGAGATAGCGATAAGAGCGCGCGCACCATTGCTCCCACGTGACCACCCTATCTCTGTCTCGCTCTCTCCTTCGCTCAGTATGTACATTCAAGCGACCACGGGGCTCTGCTTTTCTTTTGTTTTCTTTCAGTATAGTGTATCGTTGTGTCGGTAATATTCGTTCTTAATATGTGAGAAGAAGAATAAAAATGGACAATTTATTAAATAATAAAAAAAAAAAACGAGTGATAGTGACAGTGATGAAGAATGCAAACGTGAATTAAATAAACTAATAGAAAAAGCAAAATCTAATATAATCCCGCAAAATTAAAAAATTTAATAATAAGTGATTTTAAAGTGATAATTTTTTAGTTTATAATTTTGTTTGTGATTTAGATAAATGATTTAAAAGTTTTTTGTGTGAAGAAATTAAATTTAAAATATTTAAAAAAGTTACTGTTTTTTCATGTCAAATAAGAGACTAAAATTCATTGATTATACAAAAAATGTGTTAAACAAATATAGTATTGTTATGATAAAAATAACATAAGAAAGTATTTATATTAATTATAATAGTATTAATATTATTAATAAGCCTTCAAATCTTATAAAAAAAACTTTTGTTAAAAATATTATTCTGTATAAATATTTAATAAATATACTCAAGAAATTTATATTTTTTAATAAATAATAATTGTTCAAGAATTAATTTTATTTTTAAATATTAATCCATTTACTATTTTTTTTAATTTCATAATTTATATTTATATTTACATTATGTTGTCTGTCACTTTTTGACACTACTACATGTACATGTACGCGTGTGTGTACAAAATGCGCATGCGTTAGCAGACGATATCTGTAGTTTACGAACTGTCAGTATGGGTTCGAAATTGCATTTAATTGATATGCAACAAAATAAAATTAATTATTCTGTTAACTAAGTAAGAGTCTTCGTACGGGTTACAAGGCTGAAAAATTTTTTAAGCACCATGAGTGAACCTCGCGTCATTAAAGCTTTCGGCTCATATTTTGTGGATGGATAGAGGCGCCTTAGTCGCTCGCTGCGCTCGCGACTGCGGCCCTACTATCCATCCACAACATATTTTGCCTCAAGCTGTAATGACGCGAGGCTCGCACAAGGTACATAAATAACTAATATATATATATATATATATGTATATATTTTCTCTGTCTTTTCCTTTTACGCAGCAGCAGCAGCAGCAGCAGCAGCAGTAGTAGTAGTAGTAGAAGTAGCAACGGCAGCAACGTCAGCCCCTTCCTACGTGCGAACGTTGTATGTAGGCCTTCTACTACTCTCTCTCTCTCTCTCTCTCTTTCTCTTTTTCTCTCTCTAACTCGACGTACATATACTGTTATGGATATTATTAAGTAACTCACGCGCGTACATACTCGCGGCTGTGACATGACATGCGCCGTGCACACCGCTCTATGTTGTACTCTCTCTCTCTCTATCTATCTTTTGTACGCCATGCATAAATGCATCCAGATCGTGGGTGTGCGTTTTGCTCTTTTCGTTGTCTTCTTATGTGAGAGAATACGTATGGGAGTGGGAAGGTCCTGTTATTTTTCTCGCGTTCTTTTTTTTCATTTTTCTTGCATTTCCGTTTTTTTTTTTTTTTTTTTTTTTTTTAAGTATCATATAGGTGTGAATTGGGTTAAAGTTTTTTTTCGAAACGTGTATCATCTTAAAGGATCTATTGAATAAGTTGTATTGCAGCGTTAAATTTTGATAATGCTATTGAACTCTTGTCTAGACTTATAAATACATAAATTATAAAAAGTTTTTACTGAAACACATGCATTACTTTTTTTTCGTTTTTCTTATTTATTTATTTTTCTTTTTTGCACGAGTAGTCAAGTTTTTTATATTGTCATGTAATGGCACAGCAAGTCGACAATTTAATTGAAATTATTTTACTTCTCGATATCCTTTGGAAACACAACAAAGTTGCAGTAAAATTATTTCAAATTTTGCTGTATATTTATAGATTGCAATCAATATTTTAACAATAGTATTAAGGTTTTTAAAGTATTTTTTCGTTAAAGTTTTATTATTTTTTATTTTTCATTATTGAGCAGAAATATAGCCCATTACGGAAAATGACACATTGTTAATAAAGTATGCATAATTCATAAAATTTTTAAAAATCAAATAGATAAAATATTCGTTAGATAAAATAGAAATGACATAAAACATCACTAATGTTAAGCTCCCAATAAGACACAGTTGTTATAATAGCAGTAGAATAAAATTATCAGTGAAACGAAAATCAATAAGGGATTTCTGCATGTTTGATGCAGTACGTTCTAAAATTAAAACGATTTACATCAAAGTAAGATTTCAAATTCGGTTTTTGATATTCAAATTTTTCAAGCTTTTGATTTAAATTTGTGTCAAACGAGCCAATAAAAATTAACGAATCGATTTTTTCATCATTACACAGAATTTGCAATTTTATAAACGACTTGCATTTTTTTTTTTTGTTATTTTTTTTATTTATTTATTTATTTATTTATTTTTCTAATAAACTAAAGTATTTTATTAATTATTCCGTAAATATTTTTACGTTTAAGATTTTATACAGTCGTATGATATTAATTAAAAAATTCAATGCAAATGATAATATTTTTTTAAAACAAATAACCACGTGAGTCAGCTTTTTCTACTCCGGAAGAAGTCGATAACTTTAGATAAAAAAAAATTTTCTTACATTAATATAATTGGAACAATTTTTATTTAACTTTATGAAAAATTATGTAAAACACGTGTAAAATATGCTCTAGTTCAGTAATAATGTAAAAATATATGAATTTTAAAGGAAAAAATTTTTAATTTAAATATTTTTTATTGTAATCCAATAAAAGCTGACATTGTAAAACGTTTAATAATTTATTTAATAACTAAAGTTTTCCAATAATTAACCAACGTTAAAATTAAAATGTAATTCCGACAAATCGATCGCCGACAAAGTACGGTCGAATGAAAAAAAAAGTGAGAGAGAGAGAGAGAGAGAGAGAGAGAGAAGGGGAGAAATGAAAGGAAAAAAGTATAATAACATTAACGAGGCTGTAAAAAGAAAGAGAAGCGGAAAAACCAAAGAAATTTTCATCGGCATTAGAAGCGTTGGCGCGAATGACGCAGTCCTATACTAGACCGAGCGGGAGAAACGAGCGAGCGAGCAAGCTAGCGCGCGCAAGCGAGCGCTACGTGTACACGACCTACATAAGATGCGATGCCCCCACGGCGAAAATAATTCATACTCTCTGCCGACTGCAAAGTACAGTACCGCGCGCGCGACTCTCTCTCTCTCTCTCTTTCCCTCTCTCTTTCTCTCTCTCTCTCTCTCTCTCTCTCGCTTGCTTTCTGGCGCGAACTCGCGCGCTTGCGGCTTCTTCTTTTTTGTCGCGCTGTGCTTCTTCTTCGCGAGCCAAACGGCGTAATCTCCCTTCCTTTTCTCTTTTTTACCACGCGAATGCAAGAGAGCCGAATATCTGCGTGCGTCGCAACAGCTGACTGGAGCCTTCTGCCGCGCTTCGTCTTCTCTCTCTCTCTCTCTCTCTCTCTCTTTCTCTCTCTCTCTCGTGCACTCGATGATGAAATGCGCTCGTAAGTACGCGCGCGTTTGGAGGCCGGAAGGAAAAGTACGAGTGTGCGAGGTGTCGCGATTTTTTTTTTTTTTTTCGAGAGAGAGATAAAGATATAATCGTGATTTCTTTTTCTTTTTTTTATATTTTAGCGGTGGATTATACGCTTTCATTATGTGTGAGGTAACATGTTTTTTTTTTTTTTTTTTTTTTCAATACTCGTGAAAATTATTATATTGGAAAAAAGTAATTGGATAATTTAAAAATTTGAAACGAGGTTTCATTAATTAAATTTCGAAAGCAGAAGCGGTAGGTAGAGAACAAGTAGATTTTTGAAAGTTATTAATTACAATCGCTGCCGTTCATTTATTTTAGGGATTAAGTTGCGTTACGTAATGATTAATTATCAAAAATATTTAAATTTAATGATACAATTGAATGCTCTAAATAATTTGAAAATTTTGCGAACGTTTTTAAATTTTACTACCGACGTTGTTCGAGATAACGCATTAAAGTTTTATTTGCGTTGCGACTTTCATAAATTCATGTGGGTATCTGTAACCAGACAAATGCGTATTACAAACCAGCGTCACTTGTGTATACGGATGCACTTACGTTGCATAATGAATGGAAATTGATTTTTCTCGAAGTCACCAATTCGATTCGATATTGAATACGATTTAAATGAAAATGTCTTTTCGTAAAATAAAAACAATTACATTTTAGTTAACTTTACTTTGTGCAAACAACATTTTTTTAGTTATTTTAATTCGAAAATTATACACTTTTAAGGGATGAATCTTACGGTTTAAATGGAAAGAGTAATATGCAAAGTTAAGCACATTTTAATAAATCAAAATGTCTTTAATAATAAACAAACCCATAAACAACTAAGCGCCAGAAGTGGAATTAAAAGTCGAGTCGCTGAAAGCATAAAAGAGAAAAAAGATGTCGATGAATAAGAAGAAAACGAAGAAAATAAAAAAAAAAAAAAAGAATTAGTCGCGATATATGGGATTGTATGCATGCGTTCGGCAGAGATAGGGACAGAGAGCGCAAGAGAAAGAAAGAAAGGGAAAGAAAGAGAGAGAGAGAAAGAGCGAGAGAGAGAGAGAGAGAGAGAGAGAGAGGGAAGCGAGATCGATAGCGAGAAGCCCGCGTTTCTCATCGCGACTACGAACACGACTACTACGGCGACTTCCCGCCTCGTCTATATTTTCCACGCCACACACAATGTAAAGCTCGAGCGGAGGCTCTTATATGCTCGGCTCGACTCGCACTATAACTACGAGAGGACAACGACGACGATCATTAAACACGTGTTTAACAAAAAAGAAAAAGTATTAAGAGAGAAAGAAAGAGAAAAAGAGGGAGAGAGGGAGGGAAGGAGGAGAAGGAAAATAAAGAAAGAGAACCGCGAGCAAAAAGTCACACGCACGCTCGCTTACGAAAGTTTCTTTATCAAAGAGTTCCCGCGCGCGTCGGATTTTGATTTATGTACGCGTGACCGAGCTCTGCGTTATTTTTAACTATTATTTCTCTTGCGAGGGAGGAAAGCCACTTTTTTTTATCTATTTTTTTCTTTTATACAGTCTTGTCTTTTTTCCTTTTCTTTTTCCCCGTTGTCTTCGTGCTTTGGTTTTTTGTCTGCTGGGTCGAGAGAGAGAGAGAGAGAGAGAGAGAGAGAGAGAGAGAGAGAGAGGAGGACACGTTGTAAAAGTGAACGTATATATGAACTTATTTCACTCAAACGACATTTTTAAAAGAACGCGAAAGATATTTTGAAGCTTTTCGGTTGCTGCATAAGAGAGCGCGAGTAGAAGAGAAAGAGAGATATACTTGTTTGTGCTTGGAATTTTTAAAAGAATCGTGCTTTCACTGCCGATTTTCACTCGCGGCTCGAAAAATTCTGATTTACTATATTTTTTCGTTTTTGTTTTTTTTTTTTTTTTTTTTTCCTTTAAATAAGACGATACAAGTATTTTTGAGGATGAAAAATTGTCATTGCGCATAGTCCTACGAATTTGTTACCCAATACGATACTTTTATAATTGTCGTTATGATTGCCCATCAAAATTCACTTACGTAAATTAAAATTCATTTAAACTTATAAATATAAATCTTTTTCTAATAGCCGTTACTCAACGTAGTTAAGCAAAACTCCACTCGACTTTAAGTAATTTTTCATTTTGATATTTTTCCGGCTTTAGATATGCAATTACTCGGCTTACTTATTTTCCCTTTCTTTTTTATCGCAAATCCGTGAGGAAAACGAAAAAGCTGCAATCTGTCTAATTAAAAGAAAACTCGACGCTACAGCCGCCGCCGTTCAGCAAACGAAAATAAAAAAAAAAAAAAAAAAAAATATAAAAAAGCAGCAAAGCGGAAAAGAAAATAATGAAAAAGAAAATGAAGAAGCCACGTTCAAGACTCCTTAAATCAATAAAAGGCAAAGGCGAATTCAATTCCGTCATTCTCGGCGCAGACATCTCTCTCTCTCTCTCTCTCTCTCTTTTTCTCTCTCGCTCACTCTTTCGCCTCAATCGCGAGCGCAGAAGAGAGAAGTACATCGGCAATGGGCCACTAGGACTCGCCTGAATATAGAGCAGTAGTAGTAGTCGCAGTCAGCCGTTCGTTCGTTCGTTCGTTCGTTCGCAAGGGGAAACAAGCGAGACTCGCACGGACAGAAAGACACGGCTTAGGCACACTCGCACACTTACAAACGCACATATATGCGCGCGTTCTGCCTTTACACTCGGCGCGTATATATTCATCCATGTCTAGTGTTCTCTCGTGCACACGCACGCGGAGGAGAGAAAGGGACGGAAAGCAACAGAAACATGTACATGCACACACATACATGCACACGTGACTCCGCCCTAACGCAAAGAGAGCTCGCGCGAGTCTCTCTCTCTCTCTCTCTTTTTCTCTCTATCTTTCTCTCTCTCTTTCTCTCTCTCTCTCTCTCTCTCTCTCTCTCTCTCTCGTTCACTCGCGCTCGATAGCAAAGTGCGGTTCCCCTCGACGAGTAGTAGCTCGAGCTTTCATGCTTGCAATGCTGCGCCGCCGCTGCTGCAGGCTTAAAGGGACACCACCACCGCCATCGCCGCGGCGCGTAGGCGCGTTTCGCTATCGACCGCCAGCAGCAGCAGGCAGAGGCGGCTCGTGTTGGCTCGAGCGAACGACTCTCGTCGGTTCTCTCTCTCTCTCTCTCGCGCGCGCGCGCTTGCTCTCGCTTTCTCTCTCTCTCTCTCTCTCTCTCTCTCTCTTTTGCTCTTTCTCTATGCTGGTGTTGTGTGTTATATACCGCGTCAGCGAGAGCCAGATCTTTTATATATGCGGGCGAGTTTTCCTGCAGGCCTGAATCTACCTACCTACTGCTCGCGTTTCTTGTTTCGTTCTTTTTCTGCGTCTTACTTTTTTCCTCCTTTCTTTCTTCTTCGCCACTCGGCTTTTCTTTTTCTTTTACTTTCTTTCTTTCTTTCTTTTTTTTTGGGAGACGAGATCGATTTTAAAATACTTTGCGCGACGTAGCTACTAACTATTAAAACTTTTATTTTTTTTAAGCTATTTTATATACGGTGTCTTTAGTCAGTTGCGTAATAATAACGCTCATGCGAATTGTTCTTCGCAAAACTTTTGACAGCTGCAATATTGCTTCTCTAGTACTCCATGTTTATTGTGAATTTTTCATAAACATTTCTTTTTTTTTTTTTTTTTTTTTTTTTTTTTGCAACTTTAATATTCCAATATTATAAGCATTTGAAAATTTTTATTTAATTTATTAAAGTTACCTATTTCCATTTTATCTTTTTTATCTTAGAATAAATCCGAGATATTCAAAATAGCTTAAAAAAGTAAGGAAGACATAAAATAATCTTTAATCTCTCTCGACGAATGAAAAAAAATAATCTCGATCCTCAATGAAAATTTTACAACTCGTAAAAACTTAGCTTCATTCACCTTTTCTTTGCATCCATTTTACCTAGCCATTTTTTCTTTTTTTTTTTTATTCTCCTTTCATCGAAAAAGAATACGAGAGAAGAAGAGCGAGAGAGAGAGAGAGAGAGAGAGAGAAAAGAACGCGGGAGGGGTAGGCGCACAGAAAAAAAAGCGTCGCTCGCTCGCCGAGTCGTCTTTCGAGTCTCTTCTCGAGGATGGCGGACGAGCTTGCAAGCGCAGCTTTATTCTCGGATGAAAGCAGACTCGGGCTCTGCTCGAGGGCGCTGCTCCACTTTTGCCACGACGACGACGACGGCGGCGGCGGCGGCGGCGACGGTGCTCGCACCACCGAACGACTCGTTCTAAGCGACGAAACAAACGAGAGAAAGAGTAATAGGTAGAAGGAGATGGAGATTCAAACTCGTCGGCCAAAACGCACACGAGCCGTGAAAATATATTTTCGGTGCACCTGGGCACGCTGCGTCCTGTCGCGTCCTACTCTACTAATCTTATCAAAGCCACAGCCGTTAATAAAATTTTCATTTTTTCTGTATTTTCTTGTTCCTGGATATCAAAAGAACTCGATATTCTTTTTTTTTTCCGTTTCCATAAACCGATATATTAATATATCGGTTATATTATAAGTTATAAGTTATACTTTTTACTGATATATTATAAGTTTAGAAATCTCGATAGAGGATGGAAATTTTTCATGCAATTTTCAAATATTATTTAAACAAATTTAATTAATTTGAAAGTCAATGTCAGAATTATAGTTTAACAATAAAAATAATGTTTTCTTTAAATCTCATAACGATTAACTTTTGACTTTTACCTGAAAATGTTTTTTTATAATGCAACGTTTCAAATATGAAAATGATTTCAAAACCTTAAATACGCAATGTGAAATTTTTCTATTTTATATATCATCTTTTCTTTACGACACGACGCTGCATATATAAAAATACAATATAACTTTTGAAAAATCGCTTTATAACCTAATTCCATGCAGCATCTGCAATTTCCATATATCCACCGGTATTTTCAAATTCTTCTATGTCGTTATGAGATTATTCACCCTCTCTTTACTTTCTAACGGAATTATGCGAAAAGAATTTTATTTCTCAAATTATTGAAATAGCTGCGGTTTGCCTTGCAATATTAATAAACGATGCCGTGAATTTCGATTTCTGACCTCAAACCTGCTTAATTAATAGTCTCATGTATCGTTCCATTTTTTTTTTTTTTCTTTTATAATCGTTTATATAATTGAATTGTTTTAAAATAAATGTAATCGAAATTTTTTTGCTGAAAAAATTCGTATCTTTAGTATAAAGCATTCTATTCTAACAAATTTCTCCCCTGTCTCCTAAAAAGAAAGAAAATATCAAGGAAAAGTACGACAAAGGAGAAAGAGAAATAGTTGCATAAACGACGAAAAATATATCATCAACATCATATCCCCTAAATAAACCATAAATTTCAGAATGCCTTACCCGAGACCGAAAATGCGAGGGGATCTCGTGAGACTCGTGGCAATCACGCCCAGTGGTAGCCGCTAACCAAATTGCGCCTTCGATAAAAAAAAAAAAAAAAAAAAAAAGTAAAAGGGTAAGCGAGAAGTGGCAGTCTGCGCCTTCGAACTCATCGAGCTCGACACAAGTGATATACCGTGTGACATTTGATAACCGCGTACGCGCACATAGCACATAGAAATCTACATTTGTATGTATGTATATGTATAATATATACGTGCACGAGTGACGAATCGACGGTGAAGAATAAAGCAAGTAGAAGAAGAAGAAGAAGAGGAAAAAGAAGAGAGCGAGACAAAGCGAGCGAACGAGAGGAAGATAATAAAAAGGAAAAGAGGTGCTAGCCAAATCCCGAAGAAACGTCTGCTCGTATGTGCAAAATCCCAGGAGGGGAGCACCAGGAGAGGAAGAAGAAGAAGAAGCGAGGTAGCAGCAGCGGCAGCAGCAGCCGTCGACGTCGACGTCGCGAGCAGCAACAGCAGCAGCAGCAGCAGCAGCCTCATCCCCCTCGTCACCACGGCGTTCAACATGTTCGAGATGTGGAGCGCGGTGAGCTCCAAGCTGGAGCACTCCGCGACCTCCTCGGGCTCGCCGCTGCCCCTCACTTCGCACGCGCCCCAAACGCCGCACACGTCCTCCGGCAGCATCAAAGGTAACGACGACATACATGTATACTATATACGCATCTTCATTCATTTATCGACGTTTTCTCATTTCCCCGCTTTCGCGCGCACTTTTAAACTTTCAGCTACGCTAACGGGTTTTTACTCTCGAAGCTCGTCCCGCCTTTTTGTTTTTTATTCTTACCTTTCTTTCTTTTTTTTTCTTCAATATCATAAAAATTGTAAATCGAGTGAAATTTTATATATATTATACTGCGCGTTTAACAATTCTTCAAGCATTTTTTTCGTTGAGCGTTTTCTCAATATCGTGCAATGGCAACAGCTTTGAAAATTGGTTAATAAAGCATATAAGGAATGCACGCGCGCGTGCGCGCGCAGTATAGAAAATTTTCTCATAACGTGTAGCTCGCGACAAAACGATATACTGAAATTAAGAACTCGCGCTCGCTTGCTTCGAGTAGCTGCATAGTAGGCGCCTTCTTGTGCTTTATCTCTTATCACTCGAGGCTCTACTAGAATATTAATTATTTATTGTTATTCAAGTAACACGAATATATGAAAGCTTTTTATTGGATAGTACGCGGAAAAATTACTTAAACAATTGCTTGGCAAGAATTTTATGATTTTTTATCGATTGCCTCATAACAAGCATTATTATAATTATTTTTCTCCTTTTCTTTATGTACGAATTTATTTAAAAAGTTTTTCGGAATATCATTTCGCGGATGTAACAAAAAAAAAACACGTTAAAGATTTCAGGTGAAAGCTCGGATATGTCCCCGTATCGCGTACTTATCACAAACCCCAAAAAAAAAAAAAAAAAAAAAAAAAAAAAAAAAAAAAAAAAAAAAAAAAAAAACGGGAAAAAGAAACTAACGTTGATCGTTATAAAACGCGTATCCAATCTGAATAAAAAAACTTACGAAAAAATAAATAAATAAAAATAAAAAAAAAAAAAATAAAAAAGAAGAAGTTTAAACGGTTCCACGGTAGAGCGAGCATTGAACTTCCTCAAAGACCCAACAAACGCAATAATAACATAAACGTACGAACAACTTTTCTGCCCTTATCAGCGTTAACATTATTTCACAACGTACATTTCGCGCGACTATTTACCAATAATTTCACGCGACGCCCTTTGGAATTTCCATTTTCTTATTTACTACTCGAGCAAATAATGCAATACTAGAAAAAAGAATAAAAAAAAAAAAAAAAAGTAATAATATAGAAGAAGAAGAAAAAAGAAGAAGAAGAAGAAGAAGAAGCAGGAAAAGAAAAAAAAAAAAAAAAGCGAACGAATAGAGGCAAGCTCGTTTCAGGCGCGTTTCGAAAGATAGGTGAATCGGCCGGTGTTAATGCCCTCTAATCAGGTTCGCGGCGATAACGCGACTCGCGCGTATATACATCTAAAGTCGAAGGCAGGCGCTTGGCTCGTTTGTTGCATTACGTCTTATCGGCCGAGTTGTATTGACGAGGCTATCGGCTTCCTGTATTACGACGCTCGCGCAAGACGACGACAACGACGACGACGACGACGACGACGACGACGACGATTCTCTCTCTCACTCTCTCACTCTCCATTGCTCTCTCCATTTTTATATATAAATGCATATGTATACGAAGATATACGTGTACGTTTATTATGCAATGTACACGCGGAGAGGCAAGTGCAAGCGCGTTATCGATATGCCAATATACCCAGAAAGCGGTGGAGCGTTGAAATACCATATGATGGAGTTGTTAAGGAATGGTGAAATTGTTTAATTATTCTTCTTATTGTTTTCATTCCTTATTACAACTATTTTTTTTATCACACACATTTTATAAAAACGTAAGCTATTCAAATATGAAATCAAATAGTATTAAAACTGCAATAATTATATATTTCTTTTAAAAATATTAGTTGTTATTGTTTAAAAGCATACAAAATAACCCTGTTTATGCTTGTACTACATTTGTAATAGTTATTACGATATACTAAGTAACATACGATACTTTTAGCGCTCATTTAAAGAGACAAATTACTTTCACCTTGAAAATCAACTATCTTTAGTCCGCAATATAAAAAATAATACGCATACGTATATATCGTAAAATGTCCATAAATGATAAAATTAAATCGACTAGTTTAACTCTTTCGAAGATATTTAAATACTTAAAATTTCATGTTTTTTATTATGTTGTATAAAAATAAAAAAAAAAAAAAAAAAACAAAGTATCGTAAAAAATTTATCGGTAATACTGTCGTTGACCTTACCAATATAAATTTCACTTTTTTGTCTCGCACAGTTGAACGATTTCGATTCGGTAATTGAAAAGTATCTTTACTAGTAGGTTTAAATATTGTATAAACGTTAATTTATGTAATGAATATTCATTTGATAATATCGCATGACATATTTATTAATTACTTAGTAAACAGCAGTGCAACCTGAATATTTATCCAGAAAGCGATTCGTATCATTCGCTCAAACTTTTCCAAATCAAGATAAAGCTCGCGAAAAGATTTAAAAGAGGAGGGAGGTGGGCGAGGGGGGGGGGGGGAGAGGAGAGAAGAAAAAAAAAGAAGTAAAAGTCCCGTGCCGAAATGAGTCACAAGCCATCGAGCGAAGCAATCGAATGATCGCGTCATCGCCGGTAAACTGTCGTCGCAGTCGCGCTTTCGTCAGACGAGGAAGTTTTGCGAAAATCCACGGCGTCACGTACACGCGCCGATGTCGAGTTGCCGAAATCTGCTTTGCGAGAGAAGAAGGGGAAGACGAGCTCGGCTAACTTTCACTCGACTCGTAGGGGGCGATTTCACTCGCGGAATTAAATCGGCCGTTGAGATCGAGAGAGTATAGAAAAGAGAGCGGAGGGGGGAGAACTTTGCCCGAGACTTTGCTTGACTTTGACTGACTCGCGCGCGCAGCTTATTTGCTTTGTAAGATATCGTAACAAGAGTGAGAGAGAGAGAGAGAGAGAGAGAGAGCGAGATCAAAATCAACGGCACAAGTTTTTTTACGTCACCGGTCGTAAGACTCAAGCTCGAAGTTTCTTTATTTCTCAGGACCGAGAGGAGGAAGGACGGACAACCAAATCTGCAGCTCGCGCGTTAACGAATTTATTCGCTTTTTATTTTTCCTCTTAAGATTCCATAAGTTTCAAATTTAATTGTTCGGCGATTCTATGATTATTGATAAAATTTAATTGACTTTTATAAATCGACGTCGATCTGTTACCGAGTTCAAACAAATGATTTAGATTTAACTATCGATAAGAGAAACGAAAACGTACACTTTATCGATCGCGATACAAAAAAAAAAACGCAGTGTCCCATCAACAAAGCACAACTCATCGGCGCTCGAAACACTAGAAACCGTTTTTCATTACTTTTCGTCTCTCAATAATGTAACCAACAGCAGCCGGCGGCGGTGACTCGTTATTTTCTCTCTCTCTCTCTCTCTCTCTCGCTTAAAAAAATTAATCCGATAATTAAAAAAGCGAAAAAGAAAAAATGGAGCACGAAACAAAGAAAGAGAGCGAGATGAGAAAAAAAAAGTAAAAGAAAAAATAAGAGAAACCGAATACTTACGGCCATTATCCGAGCAGGACCTGATTAAATTTCAGGCCCTCGCTCCCCGAGCTCTTTTAATCCGTTCCTTCGCGAAAGTGCTTGGCCCCGCATATACACATTTCTTACACACACCCGCACACATACTCGCACACGTAAACGATAGCGCGCGAGCCTCTCATCTTCGCGCCTAGCGCGCTATCTATATCGCACCACCGAGGGAGAGAAAACTCACCCCGCGTCCTCGCCGTCGTCGTCTTCCTCGTCGTCATTTCTCTTTCTCTCTTTCTCTCGCTTTCTCTCTTCTCGGTCTATACTCGCTAGCGTCGAGAAATGTAGGTCTCTAGCCGCGATTCGAAAAATTCTCTGGAATGCCAGCGGCGGCGAGATAAAGTCGTGCGCACGCTCCGCTCTCGAGGAAAGTGAGAGATACGGAGAAAAGAAAAAGAAGCTTTTTCTCGATAAGGGATGATGAGCCCGCGAAAATTTTTTTCTCCTATCTCTCTCTCTCTCTCTCTCTCTCTCTCTCTCACATTTTTTCTTACTTTCTCTGTTGACTTTGATGATGTCTTGCAGCGGAGGTTCTTTATTGGATTTTGTATCGATTAATTATTCGAATTGTTCGGTTTAAATTTTGCTTTTACTTTTCGAGTCAAAATTAATTTTATTGCAATTTTATAAAAAGAAAAAAAAAAAAAATAAATAAAAAAAATAATAGCAAGGAAAAAAGAAAGTTTCGAAACTCGCAAATATTTACGCAAATTTTAATTAAAGTTTACTTTGAAACACTTTGCTATTAATATACGCGCTTGTATGTGTTCGGTTATAAGTAGTTAAGTTATTTACTATAAAATATTCGATTAACCAAGTTTATTAATTATTTAGCGATCGCTAGTAATCATAGGTATCGTGTAATATTAAATGAACATTATTGCAAACGATAATATTTCTATATTAATTGAATTTGATAAATCGTTATGCAGACGTTTTGTATCAAAAGGCAGCATGTCGATTCATCAATCGTTTAATATCATTGAATTAATCTTCGCATACGGCGTATGTAACGTAATAATAAATTAAACGTTTCAAAACTACTTCGAGTGCTTTCTAAATATTTTGAAATGATAATTTTGTTATAATACTTTATGTTGACATTTACATAAAATGAAAACAATCGTATTTTAACAAGAATATCGATTATAATGTTATCTTATATTACGTAATTTTTTAATAACCACCGCTTTTTTTATTCAATAATTTAAATAAATTCGAATAAACTCGATCAACTTGGAATAATATTTTTCGCGAGCGCAAGCTCGCTGCAAAAACAAGAATTTGTTCCTTTCGCAAAATTTTACGTAATTTATTATAATCGTAAAAATACAAAGACTTTAATTCCAATGAAAATACGTCGCTCATATCCAACAAACGATCTTTCGGGTAACTATTTTTTTTTTTTCTCATTCTTAACTACACTCATAACAAATCGGAGAAATCAATCTCCACCAACTTAATCTTACCGCTTCGTTCCATCGCACAAGGAAAGAAATAAAGAAAGAAAGAAAGAAAAAAAATAAATAAGGCAAAGCGAACGCGAACCACCGAAAAAATACTCGCACACGCATGCACGCACGCGTACACACAAAGTTGTTCTCGCAAGAAAAGAAAACTTGTCTTCTCTTCCACAATGGACTCGAAAGCGAGGCTCTCTCGGCTTGGAAAGTTTCGTCATCCGCGCGCGCACGCACATTGTACACGTGTAGATGTTTGTATGTGCATATACACACACACGCACGCACAATTCGCGCGTATATATCCGTCGTCCTCTTGGCGGGTTTGGTCGCGGCGATTTGCAAGTCAGACGTCGTCGTCGTCGTTGTCGTTGTCGTCGTTGTCGTCGTACAGCCGCGAGGCCTTTCTCGCAGAAAGAGAGACCGAGCCAAGATACAGCCTCTCCTTACTCTTCTCCTCCTCTCGTTACGTTGTCATTATGTTATCTGTCTCGCGTGATCGCGATGAAAGGACCGATCCAGATTGAAGGTAATTTTCTTTTCTCTCGTTATACCTCTTCTGTTGTTTTTTTTTTTTTTTTTTTTTTTTTTTTTACCGTTTTGTTTTGCACATTTTTTTTACTCGAGCGTCGATTCGGATTTTTAGAAAGGGGGAGAAAGCGCGATTCTTTGTTTGTTGCTCGTATACTTCATGCGTTGTGGCTTTGTCCAATAAGTAATTGTAAGATTTTAACGGAAGCAAGAATTTTCAAGTTTTGTTCGAACGTTACTTTTATTTTTACGTTTCATACAAAAAATAAATTAAATACCAAATTTTTAAGAATTAACGCAAACATTTCATTGTAATTTTTCTTCGGTCTTTTTTTCTCTTTATAATTACTAGTTTAATTGTGATTTGATTGAAACCTAATTGAAATTTGATAATTCACTTTTGAATCATTGAAATAGTATATGATAATAATTGATTTTCTATTGCAATAATAATCACGTATATATTTAGGTCAATTTAACGGAAAATTTTTCAACTAAATATCGTGGCGATAATTAATTTGTTAAAGTTCTCCTAGGATTTGAGAAAATAACTCATAAAATATTAAACAATTTGTTGCAAATTTAATTTAAATTTTCTCGAGTAAAAAGTAAAAATAATGTGGGTCGAATTTGCTTTTAATTTTTATACAAAATAAAAAGATTTGCCAACAGTTTAAACATGAAATTCAAAGTCTTAAAGTATTATTTGTTATTACTAAAGAATTTATTTTGGCACTGCACTTTGTTATCTTAACTAATTGTTTATAACCGGATTCGTAGATTTGTAAATATTTTACTGATAATCAAAACTTAACACACTATAAAAAAATATTACATAAATAGTATATACAAGAAATTGTAAAAAAAAATCTCATATTTTTATACTCAATAAATTATGCTCCCTTTGATTAAATTAGTCTGTACAATAAAAAAAAAAAGAAGAAAAATAAAATAATTATAAAGAAAAATAAAGAAAAAGAGAAAAAAAAATTTTGTTAAGTTTTCCACTTAAAATTTTTATCGAGTAATAAAATACCAATAACTCGAAAGCGCGATGAAATTCCCTACGATAACAGCTCTCTCATGTAATAATCGTTAGACACCTATCCAAAATCCCCGGCTACGATCGTCTCCGTAACACTAAAACCTCGTACAAAACGAAAGAGTAAGGGAGAGAGAGAAAAAAAGAAAAAGGTGAATTTCTTTATCTTATATATACATATTTCGTGAGCTTTAGACAGAGACAAAAAGACTCGAGAGAATATAGGAGTCACGTGTGTCATGTGCCGGAACGCCGGGAAAATTCAAGCGCTCGGCGTTTCTCTACATCGCGCGCGGGGCTCTCTCTCTCTCTCTCTCTCTCTCTCTCTTCCCCTTTTCTCCCTTCTTCCATCCACATAGAAGCGAGCGAGCGAGCGAACGAGCGAGTCTAGGGCATTTCCTCAGACATTTTCATTCGGCGTCTGATGTTCGCCTGAGGCTCTATATACCAACGCCTCTTTCTCTCTCTTACTGTCTCTCTCTCTCTCTCATTCTCTCTCTCTCTCTCTCTCTCTCTCTCTCTCTCTCTCTTTCTCTCTCTCTCTCTCTCTCTCTCCTCTCATCGCAGGGTGGAGCTCTACAACATTGAGGGCTCTCTCTTTCTCCCTCGCTCTCCGACGGAAAGAGAAAGGGAAGGGGGAGAGAGAGGGTGCAAGTATATAGCGAAAGAGGAGGAGGAGAAGGAGGAAGTGAGGCGTGGGTTCGTGCCTGCAGATCGATACCGGCAGGCCTGTGCAACGCTCCGCTGTATAACTCTGGAAAGCCTCCCTGTGTGCGCGCCTCTCTCTATCTCTCTCTCTCTCTCTCTCTTCACAAACAGAACGAGAGAGGGGTTGAAAGAGAAAGAAGGAGAGAGAGAGAGAGAGAGAAAGGGGGAGTCGAAACATCAATACACACCAACACGTGCGCGCCGCTAACGCCACGCTTTTCTCGCTGCACCTATTCTCTTTCTCTTTTTCTCTTATAGCACAAGCCGGAAAAAAATGTTTGCTCAATTATCGCTAACTATGTGTAAAAAATAAAATAAAAAAAAAGTAGGATAAATAATTCAAATATTTGTTTTTTCGTAATATACATACAACTAGAATAGATAAAATTTGTGTGATAACACCTGTGATAATAAAAATAACGCGTTGAACGCTAAATCTTTTCGAAGTTACCTTTTCGTCATCGATATTATCTTCTTTTTTTTTTTTTTCACTTTCAAGATATCAAATACTTTGATTTTCTTTTTACGTATAATATACAGCAAAGAATCACCGATGTGTGCAATTGCACAAGGGAGACTCTTTGGCTTGTAACACAGAGAAACACGGGGGATGTAGCTCTTTGGACGTATTCTTCGATTTTCCTCGCATTTTCCCATCCTAGGGTTGATGATTGGTGCAGCTTGACGTAGGGTCATCACCCTTATCGTTGGATCTTAGTAGAAGCTTTCAACGAGATAAAATATCCTGGATTTACTTGCCTCTTTGTCTTGAAAAAATTTTATATAAAAATTTATTGATCGAATTTTGTAACTAATGATTTATTTTTTTCAATTATATTATTTATTTATTAATTCGGTACTACGGCGTCATAAAATTGTGCGCATAAACTATAATATTCGATCCGCAACGGCAACTTCGTCAACCAAATTAATTATCGACTGTGTTCATTTTATATAAAAATATAAAAAAATAACGAACGCATGAAAATTTAATTTGAAAAAAATTGTAATAAAAAGAAAAAAAAAAATAATAAAAGAAAAACCCAGACTAATCGCGTATTCAAAACGCCGGCAGCTTTAAATTCCGATTGCGTAAGGTCGCGTAATATCCCCAAGCTAAAAGAACTAACAAACCAAAGCACTCATCCATAAAAAATCGCTCGAGCTCGCGTTAACTCTACCCCTGCCTTACCTTCTACGTCACGTTAACGCGCCTACTTTTTCTCTCTCTCTTTCTCTCTCTCTCTCTCTCTCTTTCGAAAAAAAGAAACTTAGTAAACAAGGCCACGCCGCCGTAGGAAAGTTTATCGCATTCGCGTATCTTTTTTTTTTTCTCTCCGCGATTTTCTCTCTTCGTCGGAAAGCTGCTCTCGCACATACGTGGATCCTTGTAAAAATTCTAATGTTCGACCCTGATACCCTCGAGAGAGAGAGAGAGAGAGAGAGAGAGAGAGAGAGAGAGAGAGAGAAAGAAAGACGCAAAGAGCGTGATTCACCTGACTAGCTTCTAGAGCTCTCTTCTAAGGACACCTTGCACGAGTGTACGCGTACGTGTACCAAAGTCGCCGGCTTGAATCGTAACTCATTTCCAATTAATCGTTGGTAAACCGACATCGCGATGGACAAGTTCTATTTTATTTATCTCTTTCGCGTATTAAACTGAATGCTGCATTGAGCATTCGCGCGTCGTTTGATTAAAAGATATCGCGGACTTTATTTTGTGAATTTTTGGTTTAGAAAGGGAAGGAAACAGATTTTTATTGAACTTTTTTGATCAAAGGTTTTTTCGTTGATCGCTGTAGGATAATAATATTTTATTAATATTTTTAAATTATCAAACTGTGACTAGATTTACATATTTTAATCGAATGAAATATTGTGCGTCTTACTTACAGAAATTACATTTGATTTTTATCAACGTATACAAAGTCATTGGCATACAATATCCATATTTTATTAAAATATTTTAAAATTCAATAGGTTTCACCAACTCTATTACTTCATTATCTATACAATAAAACGTCAAATTCCATTATTCAAGATCGGATATTTTAATTTTTACATAAATTTTCACCTCGTTCAATTAAAATTCATAAATCACGTTTCACAACTTGGAGACCTTCGATAAAGGCCCGAGGAAGAAAAAAAAGTAGAGAGAAAAAACGTTAAATTAATAAATTTCAAACGTCCCATTAACAATCCTGTAAAAATAAAGGTATATATACGTGTGAACGCAAACGTACCATAAAAAGGCACGGAGGAGCGACTTCTTACGGCGATTTTTCTCTCCGTACGATATCCATATAGAAACAAAATACATGCATCGAAAATCGGTTTGGCTTCGCTAAAGGATATCGAGGCCGTTGACCCCCGACGCTCACAATTACATTAGAGCAGCGACGATAAGAAACGCAGCGTGAATATATATACATGTATGTATATATATATATGTATGTATGTACGACCGACTACATTTTTCTTCTCTTTCTCTCCTGCATTAGATGTATGTACATAGAAGAGAGAGAGAGAGAGAGAGAGAGCAGCGCGCGAGCAGCGTTAGAAAAAAAAAACGATAGCCGCGACGGCGGCGGTGGCAGGCCTTGTTGCTTCAAGGCGAAACCTATTACAGCGTCGTCGAACGTTTCGTAATGTTGTCGCGAGCGCCGCGTTCTTTCCGTGTAGTGGAATATCGCCGTGCCGGTCAAACGCTCGAGTTTTTAGTAGTAAAAGCGCGGATCGCGTCAGACGCGATCGAATAGACGCCACCGCCTTTTTGGCATTCGATTTGGCTGCGAGAACGACTTTCTCTCGCTTTTTCAAATGCGACGGTTCTCGAGACGATATATACATGTATTCTTTTCGTTACTTTTATTTCTAAGACACGGGTGAGTATAATTATTTTACGATTCAACGTAAGAAAAGCGCGAAAATAAGATTTGCAATTGCGTGGACGGAATTTTTTTTCGTTTGTAAAGTGGATAAGAATTCGAATGAACGATTGAAACGTCGATTGCCGTGCGAATAAATTAAAAAGGGAATCCTCGTAACTTTCGCTAGGTGGAATACGTTTATCGCCTATAAAAGTCCAGAATGTTTTAATATTAAAGTTTCTAAGAAAGTGAAAACGTTCGAAATTTATGCGATAGTATCACATTTTTTTCTTTCTCTTCCACGAATATTATCATCATTTTTTATACATCAAATAAAATTCAAAATTTTAAAATGAAAGTCGGAATACATTGATAAGTAAATGACGAAATTTAAACGATTCTGCTTATGTGAAACTTTCGTTTTTATATATAAAAATGCGCTACGAATGTAGATGTAACGCCTCACTTTTTTTCCTTATTTTTTAATATTTAATTGATTATTATAATCTTTACAAGTACATAAAAGGTATTTTATATCGAGAAATATCGTGAAAAATAAAATTGTAGTGTAGGTATGTACCTGTATTTTATTAAAAAACTTAAAAGTACAAAATACTTATAACCTAGTTATTTGGACGTTGACCTATTTTTTCGCGTCGATCTCTTGAATGAAAAAAAAAAAAAAAAAAAACAGAAGTAGAAGAACCCAATCGTTAAAAAAAACGAAAACAAACCTTGTTTACTGTGTCGATGTTTACGACTTTATCCTTTTCCAAAAGGCTAAACGCTTAGAGGAAAACAAAACAAATCGGGCACATCCGCTGGTTAAAAGCGCGCGATCCGTTTTCTTCTTCTTCGGCTCTTGTTTTTTTTATTTTCTACGAATTACCCAAGGTATATGTAAAACGTCGTAGAGCTCGCTCGCTCGCTGCGTGCGTGAGAGGACTCGCAAAAAAGAAAGGTTTTCGCAATAACGTTGCAGTAATCACGTCGCCTATGTACACCACCATCGTTTTGTTTACCTCCTTCAATTCTCGGCCTTAGACGAGCGTGCGAACGCACACACACACACACACACACACACACACACACACACGTATAAACGTGTATACATATATATATATATTTATTTATTTATTTATATGTGTACATACATTCACACATGCTTACGGATACGCCTGCATAATATCGAGGTGAGACTCGAGCACTAGTGAACGTTTTCGTTTATGGCCTTGGATTTCTCCGCGTACGAATTTCTCGATTGTAAAGGTCGATGCGCGCGCTATCGATGTTGTATTAAATTTTATACTCGTCGCTCGTTGACTCTGACTCAGAGTGAGATTCATTTTGATTTCGGTCTTCTTTTTTTTTCCGGCCGCGGGGAGAAAGCTATGTGTTTTTAAAGATTGTGCAACAATTTTATTTTTTTATTTTTTTTTTTTGTTTTTTCGTATTCGATGGATTTAGACGTTACGAGAATTCAAAATTGGAGAATTTATTTACGCGACGAGTATCGAAATCTTTATCTGTTTTGACGTTTTAGTTACGTTGACTTTTTGTAATATATTTTCGAAAACGAAATTTTATCATTAAGTATTCATTTGTTTTTAAGTTTTAAGAAAATATGTTACTTTACGCGTTGGTTTTTTTTTTTTTTTTTTATATATTATATTCGTTTGATAACATGTACATGCGATAAAAATTCAAAATTATAAAGTTTTTCTCTTAATACTTACATCAACTATCATAACATTTGAATTTGTAAAAGAAAAACGTAATGTCAAATACATATAGCAAAAGTGCAATATTAAAAATGTGTATCTTTCAGTAGCATAACAATAAAGCAACAAAGGTAAATGAATATTTAATGAAACTGTTACTAAATTTAAATGACTCAAAGCATTGTTTTCTCAGAATTTAATTCAAATTCATTGCTACCTCGGCAAAAGAATAAAAAATACATTAAGCAATAAAATTTCCAAAATTCATTTGTCCTCGCGAATAAGTTATTGATAAAAATACATTAAGTAATCTTACTTCCTAATTTCAAGGCATGTGTTATGATGAGGAAAAATATCATTCCGATGAGCAACAAAAATTACTTAACCTTATTTTAAAGATATTGATCGGAAAGAAAAATCTTTTCGCTGCTATCAATAACGCTTAATTACAATTTTATTTTAATCGAGCTTTTTCTTTTATACGTTGCTATCAATACATATCTTACTCGTTCTTTTACAATGAAAAAATAAAAAATAGTACAAACAAATGGTCATTTACACACTTACATAATTGGTAATATAATAAACCAGTATTTTATTTAATAAGAAAATGTAAGACGCGAAAAAGTCCTTACAAGCACAAATTAAACAATAAGGCGGTAGAAAAGGTAAATAAAAAAAAAAGAAAATAATAAAAAAAAAATTAAAGAAAAAAAATGTAGCTTGAAGGCGCGTATAATCAAAAGAAACCAATTAAAAACCGTAAGAGCATTATAATTCATCATGGCATTATACGCGTTGCTGCAAAGTACAACGAAAATCAGCAAGAGGGAGAGAGAGAGAGAGAGAGAGAGAGAAGCAGTGAGAAAGAGATAAGGTATATATATATATGCATTTTACTGCAGGTGCATCGTTACGGGCACCTTTGAAAGGCCATATTGTCAGCTATTGAGTCAACCACGCGGTACATTTAAGGTAGAACAGAGTGACGGCACGCGTGTGTATGTCTGTACATATACATATATATATATACTCGTATATATGCGTGTCTTTTCTATCATCAACGCATTGTTGTTATTTCGTCTTTCTCGATTAAATCGATGGTTTTATTTGTGTGCATTATCTTCTAGCTGTTTTTGCGTATGCACGCCAATATACGAGAGGTTTTAATTAATTATCGATTTAAAAATTTTACGACTTTATTGCGTTTTATTTTATTTGAAAAGTATAATTATAACTGTTTCAAGATTGTAAAAATGTTTTTATAATTATAGTATTTATATTTTTTTAAATATTTTTCATTACAGGCAATTGAATAAATTTTCCGTTGCTTAAAACGGTTGTATGCTTCAAGCATTAATAATACGCTTCTTAAATTTATTCAGCTTGAAATAAAGGAGTCGAAAGCGTTTAATAATCCAAAAATATGACGTCATCTCAAACTTTTACTTTAAAATATCTTTATTACAAAACGAAATAAAAAGAAGATAGCATTAAAAGTTTTTATCGCCCGTAACAAGCGGCAATTACATCTTACTCAATTTATCCAAACGCCATTAAAAATTATAAAAAATGCACGATCGCTTAAAAAAGAAAAAAGGAGAAAGAAAAAAAATGAAAATCACTTTTACAAGTACGAGAAATCTCCGATGGAGAAAGCTATCAACGATATATATTCCATCGTAAGCGAAGGTAGAAACGTGACGCGGGAGCGATGCAATTCGAGGCTTCGCGCCAAAAAATCCGTTACATTATAAGAGCCACGTCGTTATTGCGAGGAGAGACGTGGGAGAAGAGCCAATAAGATAAAAAAAAAAAAAGAGAGAAAAAAATAAAAAAGAAAGCACACGGCGGCCTCTGTGTGCTTTCAGGGAGCGAATGAAGAAAAAAAAAAAAAAGAAAAAAAAAGAAAAAGAAAAAAAAACGATAGAAAGAAAGAAAAAGATTTCCGAGCGCGTGCTCTTACGCAATTGTTGCAGCGATGGTGCACGTGTGGCGTTTTTAAAGCGGAATATTTTCTCGACTTCTTGCCTAAAGCTGTGTCATTCTTAGATATGTGTTTGTGTACGTGTCCGTGTCCGTGTATATATATATATAGGCATGAATAAAAGTGTCTCTCTCTCTCTCTTTTTTTTTTTTTTTTTTTTTTTTTCCAGAACTTTTTGATCTTGCACGTAATGCAGGGAAATGTATTTTTAGAGCGCTTTTATTCTGAGTGAAATGTATCGCTGTAATCTCGTTTACGCGAAGTATGTTGAAAAAATGTGTGTCAAAAATTTATAAAAAGATAATTTATAAGAATAAAACTATACTAATATTTTAAAACATTTTTATGTTCGCGTTTTGCTTAACTATTTTTTTTTTTTTTTTTTTTTTTTTTTTTTTTTTTTTTTTTTTTTTTTTTTTTTTGGTAATGTTTGACGCCTTAAACGTTTAAAAAGTTTTAACGTTTTTTCGAAAATTTTGTGATCGCACGCGTTGTACAATAATGAAATTATTTATAGGCGCACAGAGTTACGTTAATTGCAAGAAAATCGAGATTGATCAAAACGATTAGTATTATACGCGTTGTACAGGTAGGCGTTTCTAGCGGTCGTTAATTTACGCGAAAAGTAAAAGATTGACGAGCGCGCGAGACAAAGGATATAAAATAAACCCGCGATTTCGTACGATCAAAAAAACGCGACGAAAACATATGTGTCGGGCAACTTGTTTCAGAGCACATACGTACACGTACGTGTTCATAAATATGTCATAGATTAGCAATAGAATCGTTCATTCATAACTCTACTAACATTTTTAAACCCGCATTCGAAAAAATGTATTTATTCAAAAATTTTGTAAAAAAAACTCAACGAGTGACAATTTATTTCTATATATTTCATTATAATTATATTATTATTATGTGAATTGTAAAAAATCAGGAGAATCCACTAAACTTGCGAGTCGCTCGATCTCCGCGTTGCATAAGTTAACCACACGCGGACACGCCGTCTCTCTCTCTCTCTCTCTCTCTCTTTCTCTTTCTCTTTCTCTTTCTCTTTCTCTTTCTCTCAACTTACACATATAAGTATACAGTTCTGAGTACACGCACGTGCACGCGATTGTGTTCTCGCGGGCCTCGCTTAACCGGTGTTTAATTGACGCGACGAATATTTCGAAAGTCTCTCCCTCCTCCCATCTCCTTTATAATAACGATGCCTGCGAAAATTACACAAATCCGACTCTTTTTCCGTAAAATACGTGTTACGTCAATAAAAGCTTCTGTACGTGTACGAGTAAGTGTGTGCGTGTGTATTTATGTGATAGGGACAATTATTAAACAAATTACATGGATTACGACGCAAATGAATTGATGGTTGACAAAAAGTTCTCGTGAATGTTTCGTTAAGAAAATTTCTCTGTTGTTTTGTAATTTTCATTTTAAGAGGATAGTTATTTACGTTATTTTAATTAAAACTCATTTAATGAAAAATTTGTAAAACGCTTTCTCATGTTAAAATAAAAAATAAATAAATTAAAATTTTCTTGATTCCTTGTAGAATATTTTATTATCGAGTATCGTTTGTTTATATTATTATAAAAATTACATCCAATTAAGTAATTTAGCGCAGCGGTAATCTACAAATCAGGAAATACCCAAAATTTTTTCTATCGCGTTATTTACTATTCCTAAAAAATTATTCCATTTGCTAAAATCTCGTCTACGCGAGATTAAAACGAGATCGAGAAAAAAAAAAAACTTAGAGAAGAAGAAGGTGAAAAGGCAAAGCCACACACCAACAAAAGAGTCTCTCTCTCTCTCTCTCTCTCTCTCTCTCGCTCGCTCTCTCGCTCTCTCTATCCACTAGATCTTGATTGCGCAAACGCGAAAAAGCGCATGTGTGCACGAGCGATATAATCCAATCAAAGTCGCGGGAGCATCAAATTGATCGTCTAGACGTATCCGTATAGCCACACAGACAGCACGCTACGCGTTATACCCGAACGCTACTGTGTATTTTCCGAATATACAATATACACGTACACGCAGAGACGGGCGCTCGGAACGGGGATGGGGTGCGCCAAAGCGGGGGCGGCTTCACGTGTATACATGTAGTCGGAATCTTTGTTCGTACCTCGCTTTAAATACGTATGGTAGTATACGGACAAGCTAGCGATATGATGTTGAATATCTGCATGTGTGTGTCTGTGTGTATGTGTATGTATATGCACGCGTGCGATAAGGTCTGGCGTTGCGGTAGAGACAGCGGCTCTCCGTTCGCTACTTATTGGATCCGAACTGCGCGAGTTTTTCCTCCTCGCTTAGCGTATATGAACAAGTTCGGTTGTCGAGGTCGATTTTCCTTTTCATTCTTTTTCTTTGACGGCTCGCTGTTTTTTTTTTTTTTTTTTTTTTCCTTTTCTTTTTTCGTTCTTCTCTTTGTTTCTCGTTTAATTTCTACACTGCCTATATATTGTTGAGAAACTTAAAGCATTCGTTTCGAAGCTCTTAATAGTCATTGATTAGAGATATCGTGTGCATTAATTGTGTGAAATTTTTTGTTCATCGGTTTTTTCTCTTACTATATCAATAATAACTCTTTCTGCAAATATAATAATAGTTTTATTCATTATTTTATTAAACGCTGAGACTTTAACAGTAAACGTGAATTTGTTTTTAATTAATCTAAACTAATTTGTTTTACAAAATTGTGATTTTTTTTTTTTTTTTTTTTAACAAAAAATGCTAATTATTTACTTGAAAGTAATCAACTTTCATTATCTAACACAACATTTAAACGGATTGATAGGATACAATTACATTTGTATAATTTCAGTATTTGCCTACGTATTTTTCCGATGGATAGGTAAAGCGTAAAAAATTGGGACAACAAAACAAAAGAAAATAATAAATAAAAGAAGAAGAGTATCGAGAGACAAAAGGGGCGCGTTTTCATCGATTCCCCTTCCCCATGAAAATAAAGCAGTTCGAGTGAAAATTCTTCTCCCCGGTTCAATATATCCGCGCAAACCAACACCTACACACACACACACACACACACTGAGACACAGACTCATCGAGATGCATGCATAATGAAACCGCGCGATACTACGTCACCGTTTGACGCGCGGCGTTACCACCGCCGCCGTTAACGTTTCTTTCTCTCCTTTAACGCTTACCTACCAACGTGTACATACGTTACATATATGTGTGAGTACTTGTATATAAATATATACGTGCACGTATAAATCGATCAAGTGGATTCCTTCTTTCTATCGATTAGCCGGTGCGCGATTGGTCATTGCACTTTGCCCGGCATCACACTCGCATTGATGTATATAAACTACTCTCGCGAACATTTGTTTCCGTTCTCGAGGCGAGGGAAGCGATGTACATCGGATGCGCATCGACGTCGCTAAATATACAAAATTCGCTTACCTGAATCAATGATTCCGTTTTAACGTTAATACCATATCTTATTTATAGCATTATTGTGGAGATCTATAACCCTTTGCTTTATTATTGTCAACGATGAAATTAGAAGAATACATAAATAATTAATATACGTCGTTTTTCCTTTTATTTTTCAATGTGATAAGAACAGCGGTATAATGACACATTGTTTCGACCCGATGAATCTTGTAATAAATGCGTTTCTTTCAAACGCTAAATAATTAATTTTATAAAGTAACTGGATTTGAAAAAAAAAAAAAAAAAAAGATAAAAAGGAAAAAAGGAAAGAAGAAAAAAAAAATAATACAGTCACCAACGTTGACTGCAATTTATTATTTGTACATCAATTTTTAATTACAAGGCGTAATATTTTTATTGCTCCACGGATCCTTGAAAATTTAATCATGCTGGTATACATAATATTACCGAGGCCTATTTTTACAATCTAAAAAAGAGAATACCTGAAATAGAGAAAAAAAAAAAAAAGACATGCAGACCCACACACAGAGCTGAATATTTTATTTCGCAGTGCGTATATCATTAAGATTCTTCGTAAGGCATTAAAACATACTTGAGAGTACTTAAAGAAACATCAAAATCCCGTTGAAATAATTCTTATACTAAATTTCTTTCTATAGCCTTTTCTCACACAATGCATTCGTAACATTTCATAACGTTTCTCATTGTTTTTGTTTCAGGTAAGAAAAGCGATTTTATCTCATGGACTATTTTTTGATTTCTTCCACATTTTTTATTCTTATCTCGACGGTATTTATACATTTGTAATCGACGCTTAGGGTAAGTGAAAAAAGAAAAACTAATAAGTTAAACATGCAAGCGCTATTGAAATCACCTATATAATTTGTTAATTTTCTTATTAATGAAAACTATTCTTATTAAATAAGAAAATTAAAAAACTAAATAGGTAATTTATCATATTAAATGCATAATACTTTTTCATAGAAGATTTTATAACGGACCATATGATTTTTTTAAATATTTTTCGTTTAAAAAGAATAAAGTTTCAAATCTTGATCAAAAATATAATGAACTTTAAATAAACAAACGATAAACCAAACAACGAATCCAAGAATAAACGCACAAGTCGATTTCCAGAAAAGACTTTTCATGGGACATATACACACACACACACACACACACAGACAATGGCTTATGGTAAAGGAGAAGCGCTCCGAAAATAGTCTCGCGGAAAATGCATTCGGCGCTATACGTGTAATATATATATGTGTGTGTGTGTACGCGAGCTAAACGACGCTATACGCTGCATTGTGCGCGTTGTCGAGTGTACACACAGACGGACGTGTTAAGTATACGCCAACGCGTTCGCGGAAGTTTGATCAACGCTTTTTTTTTTTTTTTAACAGTTTTGATCGCCGGTTTTTTAATTCTGTTTTTTTTTCCGCGATATTTATCTTTGTTTTTGGTTCATTAGTAGCAGTTGAGAGAATGAAAAACTATATTTATGAGAGAAATTGCCGAATTACACAATCTTGCTGCATGCTCTGACAATTATTTGAATAATATCGTAATCTTATCAAAATAAATATTGATGTATCTTTCTTTGTCATAGTTAACTATGATGAAACAAGTGTAGATTAAATATCACGTTCGACGCATTATAATGCGAGGCAATATAACATTTATTTAAACGATGCAATGACAACCATTTATTCATAATTAATTCTTGATAATAGCTAATTTGTTTTAAATATTTATCCGTAATAAGCGACATCGTCTGTGTCTTCAAATTATTAAGCATTGAAAAAAAGTAAATCTCGAGCGGTAAGTTTAATTTTTCTCAGAAAAGTCTGTCTTAGCTCTAAATAAAAATGCATATAGTCTGAGGGCTGCACAATTTCCGCACACATACATATACATTTTAATATCGAAACATCCATATTTCATCCGAAACCCTTTCCTCCGTGCAAAAAAGAAACTAATAAAAAAAAAGCCAAAATGCCTATTCAAAAAATCATCAAAAAAAGTCCTCGAAAACCAAACGCAAGATACCGAAGAAAAAAAATAAAAAAAAAGGGCTTACAGAGAGAAAAAGTATGAAAAAAAAAGTGAAAAAAGTACAAAAAAAAAAAAAAAAAAAAAAAAAAAACGCATCGCGTCGGCCCGCAAGCGCCAGCGGACGGTATATAACAGGCTCGCAAAGAGAGAAAAAGATCGAGCGAATGAGCGAGATAGTCGGAAAGCGCATGCCGTCGTGGAACTGCGCAAGAAAGAGCGAGAGAGCGATGAAAAAAGAGAGACGAAGCTCTCTCTCTCTCTCTCTCTTTCTCTCTCGTCGACTCGGAGTACATATAGTAGTAGCTCACACAGCGGTGCACATCAAGCGCTCGCCAGAACGCTGAGAACCACTGGCTAGTCAGCCTTGGCTGAAGTTGTCGAACCCGCGACCTAGTTACACGTACGCTCGCGCGCGCGCGCCCGTACACAGACACGCACAGAGCGGCGTACGTTCAAGCCTCCTCTCACCCACACTTCCGACGCGGTGCATGGCACTACGTTGCACTCTCTCTCTCTCTGTCGACGAGCGAGCTAACCAACGCTCCTATCGCTATATTTTCTCTGCTACGTGTGTGTATGTGTGTGTATGTGTGTACGCACGCGAGCGCGCAAAGATAGACGACTAGAGCTCGTCTAGGAGAGCGACGACTCTCTTTATGCAAGAGCCAGCTAACGCTAGAACAGTAAAAGAGAGAGAGAAAGAGAGAGAGAGAGAGAGAGAGAGAGACAGAAGCGTGTATATGCACGACGTACAGCGCATGTATATATATATACATATATGAGCTGAAAAAAATTTTCGTTTGGTGGTCGCTTTGCTGCTGCTGCTGCTATTGCTACTAGTGTCTTGCTAGTCTAGCGTATGGTGAAATGGAATTTTAATTGCGGCTTAAGAGTCTGAATGCTTTTTTTTTTGTTTTTTTTTCATTTAGTTTTTTCATTCGTTTTGGATAGATTACGTTAGCCTATTGTTTTTATTACGTGAAACGTAATTTTACGCTGGCTATATAGTTACATTATTCGAGCGATGTTTAGTAACTCAATAATGGCGTTGTAAAATTTATGCGTTATATTCGTAATGGCAACCTTATTTCTGTTTGTTTTTACCGATGGCCATTGTTTCGCGGATTATAATTATTGAAACAGAAAAAAAAATGTTCTCTTTCCCGATAAAAAATTTCCCTCTCAACTATTCATTCGTAAATTTTGAATGCAAACTACAGATGATTGTAACAATTATTTTTTTTTTTTTTGTCAACGTTTTTGTCGTCGCCTCGCGTTAAGTTGCGCAACTATTTATGAGTGTGAACGGTCGAATAAAATTTTTCATCTCGAAGATGATTCAAATTGATCCCTTGAAGTTTAAATAGAAGTTCCAATATAATGGATTTAAAATTGGAATTAAAATATCGATGTAGAAGCTATTTTACGCAGCGAACGAATCTTGTAAATTCAACTTTATTATCTTTAAGTTCGCTAACGATATTCAGTATTTTTTTCTTTATTTTACAATCTATCGAATAATTTTTTATTTATCAAACAAATAAAACTTTATCGCAGTGTTTGCACAATTTTAACGAATAATAACTATTTATGCAAAAATATTTACCTTTATAAACGAGATTCGCTAGAAATGAAGGACAATGCAAATTTTCATAAGGAAAATGATGACTACAATAGGTCTATAATATTTAAAAATTTTTATACATTGTACTATACTTTGTTATATTCTACGAAGAATGGTTTAATTAAAAAATTTTCCAATAGAAGCGTGGCATTTTTATGCTGAAAATTTATTCGTGCAAAACACGTGCGAAAAATCGTATGTTACAAAATATAAAAATTTACGAGGAAAATAAAAATCTTCATCGCGGCGAAATTTTACAAGGCATAAAATAGATAATCGATTGGTAATAAAAATTCAATAAATAACCCATAATATATGACCGTACGAATTAGTGAATTTTTGCGCATTCGATACTTCGACGATAACAAAGTTTAATCGACGTCAACGATCGAGCGAGATGGATAAGGATACTCGAGTACATCGAATGAAAAACGAAAAAAAAAAATATATCCTGCATAACCGCAATGACTCGCGCGCCAAGAAAATCCGGATTCCGTCTCTCATAACATTGCAGCGGCGCAGCGACCCTTTAATATAAAAATAGCCGGAATAACGAGGTATCTGCCACTGGAAGAGAGGAATGAGGAATAAAGAAAAAAATAAGAAGAAAATCGGGGAGGGAATACCATGAGAGAGATAGAGAGAGAGAATTAAGGAAAAGGCCATTTTCTCTCTTACTCTCTCTCTCTCTCCCTCTCTTTCTCTTTCACTTGATGTTAGATTTCTTGGCACGAAGCAGCGACTTCTCGAGGCTGAAAAATATAGCGGCGACGTTGCACTTTTGGCTCCCATGGCGATAGCGCGCGCAGGATGACGAGCTACGCGAATGTAGTCTCTCGTGAACGACGCGCGCGAGAGAGAAGGAGAAAGATAGAGAGACGATGACTTTTGCTTTTTCCAAGCTATTTCGATAAAAATATTTCATTAGATGTGCGATGTACGCGTGTGCCCGAGCGCTGGCGCTTAAAAAATTGCGGGGAAAAATTTTCCGGTATGCGTATTCACATTTTCATAACTCGGTTCTGCCATCTCTCGGGAGTTATCCGTTCGTTTTATACGAGATATATCGCCGTTAATATCAAAGTAATGCATAATAAAACGCACGCGTTTACGCGCGAGCGCGATAGAGCCAACGCGTTTCGTACGATGTCGAGATACCCATCTGAAAAACCTAGTATAGTATATATAAAAGAGAGTTAAAAAAAAAAAAAAAAAGTCAGGTATAGAGAAGTAGAGAGAAAAAAAAAAGTGGGAAAACAATGCGGCGAAGCCCTGCAGATCTTGAATACCGCGCGGATATACTCGCAGAGACTTACACGTACTCGTAAGCCTTTCACCTCCTCCCCGCATCGATCGAGCGCGCGCGCGCGCGGGCGTGTGTAACACACTGACTCGATTCGATTGCGCGCTCGCGAACGCGTGGCGTCCCGTCACGTGCGTGTGCCCGTGTATGCGTTTTGTCTGTACACAAACGCGCGCGCGTATCTATACGCGTGTAACCGCGAATTCGCGTAATAGCGCACCGCCGCCGGAAACTTTCGGCGATAAAATACGATCGGAATTATGCGTTTCGCTCGCGTGCGATTCTTATCGCGCCTTTTCTTCTACGTTTATCCGTCTTTGTATACGTGCATGCGCGTCTGCCTGTGTGTATAAATGATAAATATCTGGCGATGTTCGTTGCAACATCTCTTAACGCATTGTCGAATGAATGGCTCAGTTTTATGCCGACTATGTTATTTGCATTGTTATTTTATAAAGATATTTTAAAAACTTGCTACGAAAAATCTTTGCAGATATCGCGATTCGAAAGATACGGCAAACGGTGTAAAAATTTAAGAAAATTACATGTATTATTTACAATGATGAATTTCAAACAATTTTATTTAATTTCTAATTGTTTTTTTTTTTTTTTTTTTTTTCTTTTAAGCTTAAGCTTAGTGAAATAATAATCGTGATGTATTTTTCCGAGAAGATGAAAATTATTGAGGCGAAGATTTTTTTAAACGAAAGTAATAGTTCAGCAATATTATGAAATATTTAAAACGATATGTAAAAATACACTTGACGTTCCAATTTCATCGTATACATTTAAATAACGTCAAATCATTAATAAACATATAAAGAATTCATTCCTATGTTGCACGTTGCGCAAACTCCGTGAATAAAATTCAAATGTCAAAATGCAAATTTTGTTTATTTTAGAGTGCGTGTGCATATGTATATAACTTTGAATATTGATAAATATTGAAAAAAAACTTGTCTCGTTGTATGGGTAAACTTTCAAAAATTGAAAAATAATAAAAATTTTATTTTTTTTTGTTTCTGTTTTTGTTTTTGTTTTTGTTTTTCAATCAAATATATTGAAGTTCGAAAAAAATAACTAAAACAAGTAAACTTCACACTACAATATCAACCGTAACAGCAACAGAAATTTTGTCTGATAAAAAACAAAAAAAAAAAAAAAAAAAAAAAAAAAAACGTAACGCGAAATCGATTTTTTTTTCTCCTTTAAAACTCTAAACGCTGGTGCGTAAGCGTCCTAAATTCGATGAGGCATTAGGACCGGTAGAGATTCGATAATCAAACGAAAGAAATCGCGTTTACGTATACACGTGCACGTGTTTGTATACTCGGCAAATCCATTATAACAACAAAGGTAAATAAAACGCGCGATGTACCGTAGTAAACGACAGTAAACAAACGATAAAACGCGCTCTTCTCTCACTTTCTCTCTCCCTCTATCTTTCTATGTCTTCTTCTCCTGCTTATCAACGCAAAAGACATTATATAGATACGAGTATTATACAATGAAATGGCAAACATGTGTGTAAAGAGTTTGTTTCTCTCGACTTGCTTTCACAAGCCCATGACTCAGTCAAAATTGAGAGATATGCTCGAGAAGGATGGCCCAATTACTGCTGTCACCTTAAACGCTACCGCGAAATCATTGTTTCTTTCATTTTTCCTTAATTATTTTTTTTTTTTTTTCCTAACAAAAAATTAAAGTTGCGCATCCATTCTAATTCCATTCTACTTTTTTTTTGTAACTTCATTGTGTTAATTAAGAATGAAAAAAATAAAAATTTAGAGAATATTACACGGCTATTTAATTATTAACAATATTTATAATAAATTTCCAATGATTTTAGTTTATCGCGGATATAAACGTCGATTCTACGAAATGCATCGCTTTACGGGGGAAAAAAATGCCGCGAAAAAAATATATTTTTTCCCTCTAAAACTGGGTCAAAAGTTTCGTTTTACATAATCAACGCGTATAAAGTTAAAAAAGGAAAAGGAAAAAAAAAAAAAAAAAAAAAAAAAAGAAAGGGATTAAAAATTGCGGCTTAATCTGCGCAATTTATGCGATAATAAATTTGTTAAGCAAATTTAACTCTTAATCTTTGATAATATTTTTAACGAAAAGATTTCCTCTCTTTTGCGCGCAATTTAAAATTAATTAAATTGCACGGGCAATTTGAAGCGACGTCTTGTTTACGAAAGTCATAACGCTCTTTATCCGCGTTTAAAAAATTCTCGAAATGAGATAGACAGAAAGAAAGAGATAAAGCATAAATAAAGTGAAGCGAAGAAGATGAAAAAAATAGGTATATATAGAGGAGGAGGAACCCGAGCCGCGCGCACACCATAATGCGCGACATTCCGCGCATCTTTTTCTTTTGCTCTTGCGGAAGGGAACTCGAGAAGAGAGAGAGAGAGAGAGAGAGAGAGAGAGAGCACAGAGCGCTCGGTGGGCTTATATAGCCGATGCACTCTCGGAAGGCGGAAAGAAAAGAGAGGCAAAGAAAGGGGCGCCCCGTTAAAAATAATACCGCTATATTTAGAAGCTATATATGCCCTCGCTTCGCTCTCGCATAATAAGCGCGTGCGTTATTCGTCCATCTCGTGGATTATCGCCGAATCGCCCCATAGTATCTAAACGACGCGTAGTTTATATTTTTTTTCGCTCGTTAAACGCCCGTTTCTTTTTTTTTTTCTTTTTCTTTTGTTTTTTTTTTTTTTTTTTTTTCAATATATAAAAACCGATACGATAGATTAACAGAAGGTATATTTTTACCTGCTCGCACTACTCGTGACACAGATATTTATCGTTTTATCTCGCGACTCATCATCCTATCGATATCGTTCTACTCTAGATATTATACCTATATAAACTATATATGTATGCGCGAGCGCTTTCAGACCGTGACGTCAAGAGAGGGAGAAAATTACGAATTTTGACGTCGACGACTTTTTCTTTCTTTCTTTTTTCTTTTTTTTTTTTTTTTTTTTTTTTTTTTTATATCGAAAAGATAATAACCAAAGTAGACGAAGAAGCGTTTAATCGGAGTGTTCATCGGTTAACTATTGAAAGGGAAGATGGTAGAAAGAAAGAGAGAAAGAAAGAAAGAAAGAAAGAAAGAAAGAAAGAAAGAAATGAACTCGTGCTTGGAAATTGAATTATACGCGGAGTGGAATTTTTAAATTACGGTTTTAAGCCACCGAGTCGAGTCGATTCTCTCGCTACGAAATCTGGTTCACGTTCACGGTGCAGGTATACGGCTCTACCGTATCCTTTTTTGTATTTCACTTTAAATGGAGCATCTATTTTAACAATTAACGTTGTTGTATACGGTTATTTATACGTTTGTTTTTAACGATGCGCTCTTATATAAACGCCGGCGTTACATAAAATTTAATGAGATTTATTTATTATCGATAAACTTTTCAATTTTTATTATTCATCCAATGTTTAGTACTTTCCATTTATTGACACAGTTTTATCGGACGGTTTTTTTTTATTTTTATTTATTTATTTATTTATTTATTTATTTATTTTTTTTGTACCTTTTATTCTTCTAAATAATAATGTACGTAACGTTTTAACGCGTTAAAAAATTGTTTGGGCTTTTAAAACGAAGTAACCTTTCGCGTGTAAACAAGCCAATTGCAATAGTTGAGATAAGAAAAATAGCTTACGACAAACTGCTCTCGATGACTTTTTAATGTGGTTCGACACAATGCCTTTATCAGCTGTAAACCAAAATATTGAATAAAAACAAACATAACCGCATTACAAAGTAACCGTTGCATTAGTCAGAGTCAAAATATTAGGTCAATCAATTTTATCGACGTATATTTGACGGGAATCAATCTTAATTTTCTCTTAAACGCTTTACGCGATGGTAAATGTGTACATTTTTTTTTAATATTAAAAATGCGATCGTAGCAACGATACGCGCATTAAACGTCAACGAAATACGAAAGTTAACGAAATCGTCGCGTATCGACAATTCTTTAAAGATCCAGACAGCTAGATGACATTGAATAAAAATTAGATACCGATCGCCGTTCAATTATTACGTTACTCACGTTGTATATCCACCTCGCTTCGTGCACCTCGAACGCGACCTAAAGAAGAGAAACGCGCGGAAGATCACGAGAACGAAAAAAAAAAAAAAAAAAAAAAAAAAAGAAACAAAGAACGTCGGCGCATATAACAATCCCATAACTCTTCCTCGCTATTTCTCCAACGGTTAAACGGTTTGAGGACCTAGAAGTGCATAGAAGCTCTCGTGCTCGCAGTTAAGCGCGCGCCGGCTCTTCGCGCGCAAGTGATGCGAGCCGATGTGGGTCAGCCGATCGCCGCCGCTACTACACACATACACATGCACACACTCTCTCGGGTACAAGCGCCCGAACGCACGGACGTACGTACGTACAAAGAGCGTGAAAGAGAGAAAAAGAAAGAGCAAGAGAGAGAGAGAAAGAGAGAGAGAGAGAAAGAGAGAGAGTGCGTTCGGCGGCGTGTAGTCACCCACCGAGGATCGACGGAGCCGCACGAGCGCGAATATCACGTTGTTGGTGCCGCGCACATCTGGGTCAGCGGCGTCGCGGCGCATGCGCACCAGCCGCCCGGTCGTTCACCGTAGTAGTAGTACATATGCGAGGCTAGCCCGACGACGTTACTAACCTTCCGGCACTCGGACTCGCTCGATGCTACATCACGCCGGCCCTAAGCTCTTTCTCTCTTGCTGCCGTACTCCTCCTCCTCCTCCTCCTCCACCTCCACCTCTACCTCCTCTTTCTCGTCGTCGTCGTCGTCGTCGTATTGACCGCCGGAAAAACGTTAGCCTAGCAACTCTATTATGTTTGTGTGTGTGTGTGTGTGTGTATATGAGCACCGTGTTCTACTGTAGCCTGCGCTGCGCTTCGATCTTTTTCTCTTCCCCACCTTCTCTCTCTCTCTCTCTCTCTCTTGTTCTTTCTCTTTGACTCGTTGCATTTTCTCTGCTGGACCGATTTAACAATGCATTGGTTTATCGAATAGCGTTGCGACACCCTGAATTTCGATGAGCGATCGATGACGATATCTCAACTTGAACCTGAAAATTTTTCGAATATACACAAAGACTGTGTTCATTCGTTTAACGTAAACCGTTTGAGTTTTGTTTATCCTCGAACGTGTTTCGATATAGAATTATCTTCGAACTGATTCAAATAAATTTTGAACTAAAAAAAAAAAAAAAAATAATTTGTTAAAAAATGTCGTAAAATAAGTAAGTTTACGTACATAGTTAGTACCCTTGTATACGATAATGAAAGCACGTGTTAACGTTTATGTTTATTTTATATTGTTTAGAACATTAAATGCTCGTAATTTTAATTTCAAATTCAAAATAATGATTATATTTAACATACCAAATGTAACGTTTTATACTGCTCAAAAATAATAACTTATCAATATTTTTATTATACAATTTAAAGTCTTATGACGAAGAACTTGAAAAAAAAATAATAAAACAATTTGAGCTTTAAATACTTCTGTATTGACAAAGTTTTCGTTCTATTACTGTTAAGAAGAAGAAGAAGAAGAAGCGAGACTTCCGGAGAAGTAGTTATTGGCTTATCAATCTTGGGTCGTATCTACTTAGACGAGTTTTTTTTACGGGTAGTATCTACTTATCATTGATTTATGCATAAACTAAAACATTTACTCGAAAAAAACTGTGTTTTCGTTACTAAAAATAACTCGCGCTATTACGTGTTCCACTCGACACGCGCGTAGACATTTAATGAATTTCAAACAAGTTGTGATAAAAGGCAAGGCAAGGAAGTGGATGTAACGCATTGTCAAAAAATTTCCTGTGTATTAAAAAAAAGAAAAAAAAAAAAAACAAAAAAAACAATTAAACTGATTTCTACCGTTTGAATAAATAAAATCTTTCTCGTTTAATTATAGAACGATCCTTAAAATAAAAAAAAAAAAAAGCCGATTTCCTAATAGTCCATCACTCAGCATCTCGGCAGTTACCATACCGAACCAAACTCGCCAATTGCATTCCTTCGTACGTACGCCCTTGACAACCATCGGCGAAATGAAAGAGAGAAAGAGTAAAAAAAAAAAAAAAAAAAAAGAAAAATAAGTCAAAGAAAAAAAGAACGAGCGCGATTAATCGATCGCGGCAACCCAAATCCAAACGGATAGTTTTCTCGGGAGACGTTCGGCTTGGCATCGAACGATTCGATCTGTATTAACGAGCGTATACGTATACGTTATGTTGCAAGCGTACAGCTGCCGTCGCGTTACACCACGATCCTCTCTCTCTCTCTCTCTCTCTCTCTTGGCTACGCCTTTATAACGACCGTTTCATCGACGCTTATCTAAGCCTGCGTATATACGTGCACTTTTTTGCGCGCGTCGATACAGTGGCTTCTTGGGAGATTTTTTCTTTTTTCTTTTTTTTTTTTTTTTTTTTTTTTCCAGGGCGTCAGTTTTTATACGCCGCTGGCTTCGAGTGCGCATGTAAGCGGCTTGTTTAATATAGAATTAAATTTTATTCGCGGATAATCGATGAGAATCTCTCGGTGTTTAAAAATTATGTTTACAGATTGCTTTTACGAAGCTTTATGAGGTTAATATTATATTGTATTTTTGTTTTTTTTTTTTTTTTTTTTTTTAAATTTGCCTTCTCGGGAGGTAGTTCGTGTTGCAGTTGTAAGGAATGGTGCTATCGAAAGGAAGTCAATAAAAAAATCGATCGATCAAGTGGATTCTTGTTTAAGTTATCGAGCTGTTATTTATCGACGTTTGTTTACCTACCAAGATTATTCTCGCGAATTTCAACATAATGATAACGCTGAAATAATTTTGCAATTAAATTTATATTGGCAAATATTTTTATTACTCTTTCGAAAAGAATCTCCATTAAGATTAAAATTTTCCTATTATTCGTACAATCTTACGGTTATTCACACACACACACACACACATAAAACAATAATAAAGATCACGCAGGTATTAAAAACAGATTTCATAATGTCTCGTATACAAATAGAACAACGATACGGAATTATTTTTTCTTCCCATTCACAAATTGCGAGCTTCTTACATCACGGATGGTATATATCGACAACAAAAAATCGGCGTATACAGATATATAAAGGAGTGGCAGGAGCTGTCTGCTACGCACGTGTATGTAAACATCGGCTATCGATCGAGCGTCCTCGTAAAAATAAGCGAGCGACGAAAACAGCTAACCATCTTCTGATCATTCACACTTTGCACCAATTGCTAAAATAAAAAAATCAATCAGCCTCTTTCTCTCTCTCTCTCTCTCTCTCTCTCTCACTTTCAATATACACACCAGTATGCGCAAGTTATAGAATACATATCTTTCCCTCTCAGCGGCAGCCGCCGCAGCGGGAAAAATCGATCGGTGCATGAAATATTCAAATAACCTGCCGACGCCGGCGGCGCGTAGCGCTCGACCCAATTTTAAAAAGCGTCGCGACCCTTTGCCTCCCCTTAACGGTCTCCCTCTTCTCGTCGCACCCCCGTCGAGACTTCATTCATCTTTCGGCGCGCGCGACGACGTAGTTGTCGTCCAGCGCCTGTGCAAACTCTGCAAGAGAGAGAGAGAGATAGAGAGAGAGAGAGAGAGAGGGAGAGAGAGAGAGAGAGAGATAGAGAGAGAGAGAGAGAGAGGGAGAGAGAGAGAGAGAGAGAAAGTCAAAGTCGTGGAAACTGCAGCAGCCCGAGCGCACCGCCGGCAATCGCTCATTGCTATAGGCGTATTTATAGAGTGTTACGCGGTAGAACGGCGCAGGTTGCCAACTGCCTCGGTGGTTATGCAACAAATGAGACGATGGACGAGGAGGAAGGGCAACCGAGAGAAAGAGGAATCGAGAGAGATGGAAGTTGCGCGCAAGGACGGTGTTTCTTCAATTGTGGAAGGAGGAACGAATAATGCCTGAGAGAAGAATGCTATGAGTTTTGGTTCCGAAGGGACGAGAGAGAAAAGAGAGTCCGTTTGCTCGCTCATGGGACCTTTAATCCCTTGACAGCGTCTGGCGCATGTATATGCGCAAAAATAAAAGTGGCCACCAGTCCGATTGTCGCTTAATAATTTTAAATTTTGATGTGATCGAACTTTTTTGTTAAAACGCTTACGTCACCGAAACATTTTTCGTTAAATTGTGTTATGGCGTTAAAAAAGTTGATGTTTTTAGTTTTACCAATTGATTGTTTCTTTTACCTTTGCTCGCGTGTTCCAAATTTCCAATTCTGTTTCATTCGTGAATCGCCAAGTGCGATGGAATATTTAAAAAAGACTTTAGATATATTGATTTAGTTTAAGCAAATAATCAATGGCTTTTAAAAATATTTATTCGAAGTAGGACAAAGTACGTTTTAATTATTCGAAAAAGTTTTTTTTTTTTTTTTTAATTTTATCCGGCTTCGCTAAATATTAATTTCTATGTATAGCTTATTTAAAATATGATAATGCATATTTTACGTGTAAGATAAAATAAAATCTACTTTACAAATTTGAACACAATCATGGACTGCGTTTTATTTCATTAACATATTTTACATCAATTATTACAATTTACTTTCGTTGTTACACAACTTGTTAACGCTGATTAATAAAAATTTAAAAGAATTGTTTCTGAAATTTTAACTTGATCGATAAATAAAATAGAGTAATTCAATCCGGCAATTTTTAAAATAATTGCCTTTATTTATTATATTTTAATCTCACGCTGATTATTAAATTTTTCCGCTTCGGTTTCTAATTGCATTATTAAAAGTATTAATTTTTTTTTTTTTTTTTTAAGGCAGCTGCATTGTGATAAAATAATTTATTTACACAAAGAATCTATTTTTATCTTTTTGATTATTAATTTTTTTCGAATAAAATAAATAATTAAATAATCAAAATTCTATCCTCAACACAATATTGTATTCTTGTACTAATCAAAAATCATCGATGAAGAAATTCTTTTATCCACGCCTACTTAACAAAAAAAAAAAAAAAAATAATACACTTCGTCTATATTAACCAAGCCCAAACTAGTACTTCTCTAATATGAGCAACACAATGAACGATGTGAAGATAAAAATAAATAGGTATTACACGGATTGTAGAAGATAATGTTTATATGTTACATTTACATTTTTAATTGTTACATCATTAATTAGATGAAAAAACCAAAAAAATGTGACAACTGTTAAAATAATATAAAGTATATAAATATATATATATATGATATAAAATTAAAATCATTATTTATTTTCTTTACAAATACATTTTCACAATACAGGGAAAATAAAGTATCTTATAACACGATAAAATTATTTAACTTTCATAAAATCTATTATAATAATATCATTTTAAAATTTTACTTCTGAATGCGAATTAAAATACCGTTCAAATATTTGTATAGTCAAACTTGACAATACTTTTAATTGTATACCAACATAAACGTCATAATTTCAATCAAAGCCGTTTTAAAAAAAAAACAAAAAAAAAAAAAAAAAACCAATAAAGACAGTTGAAAATGGAAATAGTTTCGATCGTAGAAATGAGCATCGTGAAATCTCGCGCGGCGCGCTCTCCTCATCGTCTACCTCGTCGTCGTCATCGTCGCGATGTTTGGAGGTGGTGGTGACGGCGGCGGCGGCGTCAGCAGTTCGACGGAGTGCCTCACGCATAATGCACACAAACTCGGTATCTATACGCTTACAGCATACGAGAGAAAGAGAAAGAGAGAGAGAGAGAGAGAGAGAGAGAGAGAGAAGGCGATAGAAGATAGAAACGGGGTGGGGGAACACTACAGTACAGAGTTAAAGCACTCGGCCATCATCGGCGCGCGCTGCTGCTCTCCTCTTCGAGCGAGAAAGAGAGTTCAGTGACCTACGGAAGCCCAAGCGCGCGCCTGCTCTCCGTGTATATATTCTTTCTCTCTCTCCCTCTCTCTCTCTCTATATCTCTCTCTTTCTCTCTCTCTTTGGCTATGTGTGTATATATACACGTATGTGTATAGGCGCACGTTATAAGTATGTGTGGGAGGGGAACGCCAACAGCAGCGGCAACAGCAACAGCAGCAGCAACAGCAGCTTCTCGTGTATGACGGATCGCGAGTGCGTGCTTACCCATAAGAGGGAAAGAGAAGGAAAAAGAGAGAGAGAGGAAGATAATAAAATGCCGGTCCTCCGAAATAAAGGGTCGAGGGCAGTGCACGTTGTTTCCGTTGAGATCGCCGGGAAAGTCAGGCTTTCCTCGGGCAAGCGGAAGTGAATCGCGCGCACGTTCCGACTGGCAACGAACGACAACAGAGAGAAAAGGAGAGAAAGAGAGAGAGCGAAAGAGAAAGAGAGAGAGAGAGAGAGAGAGAAAAGGAAGGACTGGCGCTAGTAGAGTTTAAAGCGACGTGTATACGATATACTATACGGGCCGCGCGCGCACGACCGAAAATTTTTCGAGGATCGACGACACCGTGCGACACAAAGGTTGTTCGCCTCTACTCGGGCAAGCGAGAGAGAGAGAGAGAGAGAGAGAGAGAGAGAGAGAGAGAGAGAGAACGAACGAGCGAGTCTTGCGTTGTGTGGCCCCCGCAGTTGCCGAGGATTTTTCTTCTCGCGGAGACGCGCGCGAGTTCGCCGCGGCGCTCACATGGGTGAGCCCCTCGTGCTCTTCTTTCTCTTTCCTCTTTACCGTCATTAGTTTTTTTCTTTCTTTCTTTTTTTTTTTTTTTTTTTTCTTCATATGTGATTACAACAACGAATTATTTGAAAGGAATACGAGACGACGAAAAAGTTTCAGAGGTGGCTTATAATGTGCGATGTTCGCAATGTGTTTGTTGTTATACTTTGACTCGTGAGATGAATTTTTTTCGTTGTGTACGTGTGAGACAAAAATTTATAAATCTGGTGCAACGATTGGCTTAAAGAAACATTGAGCGGTGCTTTCTTACATGCCGGCTTCGTCTGCAATACGCTCAGTTTTTGGTGTGTAAATATTATGCCAACGTAAAGAATAATTATGCAAAGAGAAGAAAAACTGAGCAATGAACTCGAAGTCACTCAAAAAATATGAAACAATAAAGTGAATAGAATAGTTGATTTCCAATTGCCTTGAATGAGAAAAAAAAAAATGAAAGCTTCATAAAATCGTGAGTAGAAATTACGAGTCATTCGAGCAGAACAAAGACCGGGCCCAGTATAAATGTATCACCATGAGCCAAGACGCTGCCGGTGAGAAAAAGCAGGATCGTGGATCGATTACGAGGAACGGGGAATAAGGTCCGACACTTCGACGTGTAGCAAGAAAGAAACTTGAATTTCTTCGATTGCGCGCGACGTATCTTCGAAGGAGTTTCGTGAAATATTTGGTGAATGTGAATTGCGCGTGGCGGAGATTCCTTTGCTTACTGGCAATTTGAATCAACGATGTAATTGGGAAATAAACTCGACATTTGTTTTTTTTTATCATTTTTTTCAGTTGTATGTCTAAGCAGTAAACGCTGATTAGTGTATGCATGGAAAAATTTAGATTTTTTTTTTTATTTTTTTTTTATTTTTGTTTTTCGAAAAGCAATGTGATTCGATGTTAACAGCGCTAAAAAAAATGATAAAGACGAGCGAAGAAATATCCTCTCCGAAGCAAAAGAAAATAAAGAAGGAAGCAGTCGAACGCTCTATCGACTTTTTACCGCGCAACGTTGTACACATTATACATGTAATCAATACTTTATCATACAGGCCATTAAACTTCATTGTGAAAAAAAGTGTCTTACAATCCTTTAGACGCAAAGTCTTAAAAAAAAAAAACAGAAACAAAACGAGCGTTTATTTAATCTAAGAGAAATAGAAAAGAAAGAGAAAAAAAAAATAACGAGAAAGCATCGACTTAAACCAAGATTTTTTTCGTTCTCTCGGAGAAAAAGTAAAAAAAAAAATAAAATCACCGGAGATGATTCACGAATCCTCGTAGCAACAACAACAACAACACAACCGCGCGGATAAAATTCACGGAGTCGTCGACGTTGTCGAGTTCTCCCTATAAAAATATAAAAAGACAAAACGCGAGCGTGTCGTCATTATCGAGCGGCTAAGGAAAAGCGCGATTATATATATATATATATATATATATATATATATATATATATATATATATATATATATATTTATACCTATATATATATATATAGTCATACGCGTACACGAATACATACAGACAACTATTTGGAGTGTCATCGGGAGTAGCGCGAGCCCCCGTAAGGTTTTTCGGCGCAGCTGCACATTTATACGAGGTGCGTGTGTACACACAAACACACACACACGCGCGCGCGCGCGCGCAGACACATACATGTGACGCATGCGAAGCAGCACCGGCGGTGCGTTGGCTGACTGTACTCTCCGGGTTCATCGTTCTCGGTTATGTAATGTTTGACTATATGGTGCAAGCGCCCCGACGCTAGCGCGCTCTCCGTTTCTCTCTCTTTCTCTCTCTCTCTCTCTCTTTCTCTCTCTCTGGTTTTGTGCGCGACGTTCTTTGCTTCGCGCGCACCGCCTCCCACTTCCGAGCGAACGCTCGACGTGCGACGAAGAAACGGTTAGGGGGGAGAGAGAATTCACTAATTTTTTTTTTTTTTTTTTTTTTTTTTTTTTTTTTTTTTTTTTTTTTTTTTTTTTTTCGAGGCGACGTCGAGTTGTACCGATAGGCGGATTTCTCATTCGGTTTTTCTTTTATTTCGTGGGCCATTCCTCGCGTTCTTTTCGATTTTGGAGTTTCGTGATTTAGATTTTTATGGTGACGCGTGTTTTTGACTTGGTTGTCACTTTGATGCCCGGTTGAAGTAGTTTGTTTCTGAACGATAATTACAACTTTCGATAAAAAGTTTTTTTAATATTGAATTCGTGCGATTACTTTTTTCTTTTGCATTAATAAAAAGTCAGTTGTTGGATTAAGGTATATTTAATTTAAAAATAAATCAATTGGCTATTTACAATTTTGTAAATTTAATTCACGAAATTTTTAATTATTTTTTCAACGCGATAAAAATTGCAATAACTTCGTTACACGGCAACAAAAGCTATCTTGTTGAAAATGCTATTTCAAGCAGAGGAATTTTATTTAAATCTATGATTGCTCCAACTGTAATCTACGCGTCTATTGTATTCGTAGGAAATTTAGTAAAAGATCACGCACCGTGACAAAAAGATTGCACGTTGAAACTTCGAAAAGCAAATGTTGTCACGCTTATTATTCTGCTTTTGCAACCGAACAACGACGTTGCATCGTTAAAACTACAAAATTTCCTACCTTTAATAAATTTTTGCGGCATCGATCGAGAAAAGACAAAAGAGAAAATCGTTTTCATCTCTAAAAATAGATCACATTTCTTGAAAAGAAAAAAAAAAAAAAAAACGAACAAGTAAGGAAAGAAGAAAATGGAAAAATGTTATCCCGTCGACTATAAAAATGTTTATCGAACCGACGTCGAAAAAAATGGACACGTCATAACGCCCGAAAATTTTACGAACTCTTTGTTTCTCCAGCTTCTCTTCGTTTAAAAATACATTGTTATTCTTCTTCTCACTCTTTGTCGTTCCCTCTCTCTCTCCCTCTCTCTCTCTCTCTCTCTCTCTCTCTTTCTTTTTCCCCAGAGTTGTCGAACGAAACACTATTTTTTCTTTTATATTCTTTTTTCTCTCGAGCGAACGGCGTCGCTCTTTTCCCTCGTTGCTTCTTCGCTTTCCTCTTTTATTTTTTATCGGAGAAATATACTCCCATCGGTGCGGCGCATTCTCATTTCTCCGTTGCCGTTGTCTTCATCGGTAATTTCTCTGGATGCTGCTAACGCCGGCGTTGGTGCTGGCGCTGCTGCTTTCTTTTAACCATCGATCGTCGACCGGAATTTTAATAACTGAGAAAGAGAAAGAGAAATGACGTGGTTGCGCTGCTCGTACGTATCTCTGACTTCTTGTTCGATAAACGCGCGTCAGTACAGTCGCGGGAAAAAATCAAGGCGTGTGATATTTTGGCGCAGCTAAGCGACGACGAGCGACACTTATGACTGCGTCAATTATGCCGATTGGCTAGAATATTCTTTCATTTTAATAACCGTCCACCTGATTTTTATAGTGATTATCTCACGCATATTGCACTGATTTTTCTTTAAATTTACACTTTTCTAAACGTACTCACTTTCGTCATGATTTTAATGTTTTCATTTATATTGGTTCCACAATCGTCGTTAAATTAAATTTTTAATTAAACGTAAAAAAAAAAAAAAAATCACTGCAATATTACCTTGATATTTACCTAGTGAAAAAGTTTTCAGCGAAAAAATGTGAGCGATGAGTTAAATTTTAAAAATACTTTGTCAACTTACCCGACACATCGTGGAATAATCGCGAGTGTAAAACTGATCAGTGTAATTTAAAAACCAATAATCGTTAAAATAACGCATAGGCAAACACAAGCGCACGCACATCCAGACAATCCACGGCAAAGTAGAATAATAATATGCCGCATGCCGAAAGCGCCCGAGTGTCAAAAAGTGAACTACGTCGCCGTCACGAGGACGATGCCGCTGAGATCCTCCTGATAGCGCGTAAATGGAGGCCAATCTGTCGGTATTCTGTGGCTCTCGATGGGGCGCCGACAGTACAAGCCCCCAACGTGCTACCGGTGGTGAGCCCAGGTCGCGAATTAACGATAATAATACCCTCGGCGGACAAAACGAGCCGCCCCAACAACAGCAAACCATCAGCAGCCAGGACGATCGCAGGATACAGGCTAACTCGATACGAGGTAGTTTCTTTTCTCTCTCTCTCTCTCCCTCTCTCTCTATTTTTCTCTCACCCGGTGCGTTAGGTTTTGATGTTTGGTTATCATCGTGTCGCGCCGCGATTTCTTTTGCGAATACAAATAATTTAATGAATATGTACGAATCTACATGTATATTCAACGCTCAGAAAGATATGACGCTTTTTCGTATCTGTAATCGAATCAGATTCATATCTGATAGATTTTGTTAATTTTTATTTTTATTACCTTGTTTTGTTGACACGTGCTCATTTTTTATTGTTATGATAAATAATAATGATATATTAATCGTAAGTTTAAATAAAAAATTTAAATTACTTTTAGATCAGTTTTAAGGAAAACGCTGCATTAAATTTTTTATGCCGATAATGAAATGTTTACTTTCGCAATCTATTTTTAAAAGATTATCTGCATGTCTTTACAAATATGAAATTATTTCCACCATTTTTTTTTTTTTTTACTTTTGAAATATTTAAATTATATAACACCGATTAAAAAATAAGAAAAAAAAAAAATAAAAAAAATATATTTTAAAAATAGTATTGTTGTTTCTACAATAAAAAAGAGATTACGAGACGAATTTGAATTCCACTCACAAGTAATCTCTGCGCCATTATTTTAAGGCGTTAGCAAAACCATTTAAAACGATTAGATAATATTTTTTATATTGGAAAATTAAAATTGCCATTATGCCTAACATATTATTGTATAATTTAAAAAATAACTACATTTAAAAGATGGCAATAAAAAATTTTTATATTAAAGTGTAGAAAAATTTAAAAATTTGAAAAACGACGGACAAATCGAGTCGTTGGTAGTAGCGTCGTATGCTTGTCGTTCGATCGCTAATCTTCACGTGCAGAGTGTGTGACTTTCATCGTGTTTATATGCAAATTTTACTAGATTTAACTACGTAATTTATCGACTCGAAAATCACGTATCGTTAATGAAACTAACGAAACGTTAATATTTTATTAAAACAATTCTCAAAAGATCGCCAAAAATACATTTGTACGTTCAAATTTTCTCTTATAAAAGAACGATAAATTTCTTTAATTTATCTTTTTAATCAATGTGCTATCATTAATTAAATAATTTAATAAGACGACACTCGTAAATCAAATATTTTGTTGCTCTTGCCTGTTTCTTTTTACATTTTTTTTATCTATCCCGTTAAACGCTTTTGAACATTTTTTTTTTTTTTTTTTACAATATCTATATAAAAATATAACTAGCAATACGTAGTTGTAACAAATTATAACATAAAAATTTTAAAATACATATACGTATATTTATATATATATATATATATATATATATATATATATATATATATATATATATATATATATATATATATATATAGATATATAGATATATAAATAAAAGTATAATCATTCAAAATGAAATTTGTACCCGCAGCCCAGATTGAAATAATCCCGTGCAAGGTTTGTGGCGACAAGAGCAGCGGCGTCCATTATGGGGTCATCACGTGCGAGGGCTGCAAGGGTTTTTTCAGGCGGTCGCAATCGTCGGTCGTCAACTATCAATGCCCGAGGAACAAAAATTGCGTTGTCGATCGGGTCAACAGAAACCGGTGTCAATACTGCCGGTTACAAAAGTGCCTAAGGCTTGGCATGTCCAGAGATGGTAAGATACCTTTTTATATATTAATTTTTTTTTTTTTTTTTGTATTTATCAATATCGCTTGTCTTATTACAGTTAGCGTTTATAAAAATTTACCAAATATTTATTCTAACGTTATTAAATAATACGGCAAGTTGAACTTATTGATGCTGATGTTTAAAAAGGTAGCAAAGATTGACTGACCCAATTTGAACATTAAATGTAAGATTAAACAAAGCAAAAATAGAATTACAACAGAGTAAATAATGTCAATCGTTTAAATTTAATACATTATTTTGCAGTAATATTGATATAATTCGATGTATTATTCGCGAAATCGACTGCCAAGTTAAATTGAACAATCGAAATAAATACTTTCCTTTGGCACATTTAACGCGATAAGATAGAATTCCCAACGAATGCGCGAGAGGAGAGAGAGAAAAAAAAAAGTAATAAAGAAAGAAATGAAGATAAATAAAGAGAGAGAACCACTGCTAGCCGGTTGAATTTTCATATTTTATCCGGAGAAAGATCAACTAGCTCGAGGCAAAATATTCGCGCGCACTTTCGAGCGACGGATCTCTCATGCGAATTGAACTTATAAAAGCTCGAGCGATCCTAAACTAAATTGAAACGTGCATACACACATATTTATATATGTACGAGTATATGTGTTTATGTGTGCGTGTGTGTCGCGACAATCATCACATGCCATCGTTACGCGCGAAATGGATACACGCCGTACGTACTCGCTGATTTTATTATTGACCTGTTATTAAACTGGATATTCAATCACAGAATTACGCGCATAAAAATATTTCGTGTACATTTTTGCAAGTTTTAAAAATTGAAATCGTGCATTAATTTAGACGAATGAAATTTAATTTTTTCAACAAATCGAATGAATCGAAGGAGAAAAAAAAAATAAAAATAACATTATATAAATAAACTGTTTTTTTTTTTTTTTTTTTTTTTTTTTTTTTTTTTTTTTAATGTAAAAATTACATTCGGTCGGTATTAATTTTATGGAGTTTTTATTTGAAAATTCAATGAGCTCCGATAAGCTGTAAAAATAAACTGATAATAGACCGATAATTTAATGTGGATGTTTACGAAAGAATAAATCGTATTTCTATTAATTAATTCAATTTTACAAACGGCAATGAATTTAAAACATTTAATTTTCATAGTTTTAGATCGATTGAGCGGTTCGTCTCTTATCGATCTTATTTATTTAAACATGCCAAACGTGGCCTTTGAAATGAACTTCCTAAATTCCGGTAAAAGATGAAATCACATACACACACACACACACACATACCTAGCATCGACTTCCTGCAACGACAATTAGAGAAATACACAATGGCCGCACAGACGGGGTGCACGACCCGTTATCGTTGAACCGCAGCCCCCTTATCGAAAAAACACGTCACACCAGCGTCTTACATCTCCTACGTTTCCACGTATACGTACACACGTCGCGCACTGCGAGTACTGCGCGTTCATAATGGGTACAATGCCATCGGTACGTTTGGGCATAATGTCATTCCCGTTATCGATTTTTCCAATCTAATTGATACGTTTAACGCTTGTATAACGCTATCTACTTTCGATTTGGTGTAAGATCGTTTCGAAATAAAATTTTACCAACGTTAAATCGATATGGAAAATTTATATAATTTTATTTAAACCATTTTCTGGTTTATTATTGGTTAAAGTATTAAAAAATACGTAATTTTTTGATCGTATTAAAAAAAAATTGATCTTGGAATAATAATAAATAAACTATATAGTGTTTCTTACATATAACTATTATTTATTGTATCGTTCGGTAACGAAGTTCAAATAAAAATAAGGGAGAGAAAAGTCGTTTTAAAATTACCATTATTGATTCTCGACCAACCGTAAAATAACGATTTGTTTATTAAAAAAGTAAAAAATAATGAAAAAAGAGTTTAATGTTATAATTAAAATAACTGATAAATTCGTTATCCTGTAATGGAAAAAATGTGCTTTCCCGACGCATCAAATAAAATTCGTTCGTTGGCAAATATCACTCGTTGGCAAATATTTAAAGAATAAATATTGAATATACGAAGAAATTGAATATCTAATTATTAAACAAATATGATAATCGAAATTGATAAACGCATAATATTATTAGTGTCCCAAGATATTGTAAGATTTTTTTTTCGTATTTTAATAACGTTAAAGCTACTATCGCCGCGCAAGTTAATACCCAAAAATCTTAAAATGTTTTTAATCGTTAATCCCATGTTAAATCAAATGTAATTCGCATACGCGAGTCTGAGAATTTATTAAAAAGAAAGAAAGAAAGTTAAGGAAATTCTAATACGTCCTATTGAAGAAAATTGAACGAGATTTTTAAGCGAACGTTATATCCATCCAATGTACAAAATCATTCGTATTTCGCACAATTGGCGCATCGAAAAATCTAAATCAATAAACAATTAATTAACAAAAAGGCTCGATTACACGCGCAATTAAACGTCCCAACGGTTAGCGCGCAAGATTCACGCGCGGTTATAAACGCCCGCGCGAATCTCGTCATCTCGCGCCGGTATATAATCTTCGTGATGTATACGTTCGTATATATACACACATATATATATATATACATTTTGGCAAGAGCTAGTCGCTCGAGAAAATTCAAATTAAAAGTGCGCGCGCGCTCGTATACTCATAGATGTGTGTATAAATTCGTACATATGTTTCGAGTGATAAAAGAGAGAGAGAGAGATAGAGAGAGAGAGCGCTTAAGAGAATGCGATTGCGTGTGCGTATGTGTACTCGTTGCTATATATAGAACAGTCATAGCTCGGAAAATGTGTAAGCCGAAGGAGCGCCCATTTGTGTGTGGATGAAACACATGCGTGTTCGTGCGCGCGTTTATAAGTATACGTAAGCGTGGCAGTGGCGTTATGTTCTTCCTAGTTGCGTCTCCTTCTTATGCAGCTCGGTCGATCACCTTTCCGTCTCTTTCTCGCTCTCTCTCTTTTCCCGTTTCTCTCTCTCTCTCTCTCTCTCTCTCGCTCCCCGACGACGACGACCCTTTATCTTCTTCTTCTTCTTCTACTTTTTCTTCGTCTTTATTCTTGCTATGGCTGCTGCTGTTAACTTCAGAGCGCCAGAATCGTGTGCGTCGATGTGTGTACTGCTTTGTTTTCAACGCGCGGATGATGATGACGATAATCGCGTCTAGATGTACAATCGGAGGTTCATGACAATATCGCAGACCGGAGAGAAAAAGAAAAGTTTATACGTTTGAATTTTTTAATTTGTTTCAGATTTAAATTTTTATGGAACGGCTCGAATCGCCAAAAATTTACGCATCATAGTTACGCAAAATTTTCTTTGTCGCATTGTTTATTATTTTTGATGCACAAATTTTACGTGGATTGATTTGAAAGTAAGCTTATAAGTTATCGATGAATTCCTAATCGATATTTTTTTTTTTCGTAACGATAACACACTTTAATGCTTTGTTCTTCTTTTTATATTTTAAATTTAAAAGATAATAAATAATTATTATTTTTTAAACAAATTTTAAATAAATAATAACAAAAGATAAAAATACATTTTTTTATTGACAGAAAACGACACGAGTGAGATTTAAAAAATGTAATTTAACATGTATAAAGTGAATAGAAAAATATTTACTTCGTTGAGAGATCGGTTTAGTCGGTAATTTTATGCAGTTGCACAATCTTTTACAAGCGTTGAGTCATCGAGAAAGTCTTACCGAACGCGCGAGTATTCTATTCATGTTTTTTTTTTTTTTTTTCCAATTCATAGAGGGCAAGTTCATCTATCCCATAAAGTAATTATACACGTCGATAGATCTTTACTTACTACGTTTGATTTTATTTTTTATTGTGAAATAAATTTGAAAAAAAAAAAAAAAAAAAAGTTCATTACGATATATTGAATTGTGAATATTATTATTAAATATTATATTATTCCGAGTTCTATTATAAATGTAACCTTAATCTTAATGAAATTTTTCATTCGTTATAAATCAATTTCAATGTAATTTTTAAAATAAATTCAAACCCGTATATTATACTTTAGCGAGAATTTTTAATATTTATTCTTAATTCAATTAATCGACGATGAATCTACAATTGTTTGAATGAAGTAATAAATTTCACAGAAAGATAGATGGATTTTATTCCTTTGTTATTGAATCAAGTGCGAAATTGAGTAAGTGAGAACTGACCTCATTAATATTTTATTTCTTGTTTTACATTTAATGCGCTTAAAATATTTATCAGTCTATCGGAGAAACCTTAAGATTAAGAATAATTTATCGATAAAAAAAAAAAATATAAAAAAAAAAAATAAATTTTGCAATCTATTTATATTTTTTTACAATAAAAATGTAACAAAGATATAAAGTTGTAAAAAAAATATTCGATTTAACTTTGATAAAATGATAAATAATTATTAATTTCTCAAAATTTTAGTCTGTAAAAAAAAAAATTACACAAGTAAAGCTACCCAAACAATATTATTATGAATAAAATGAAATTGCAATGTTTAAGTTATTCTATTTCATTAAAGTAATTTAACGCAATTATATATATATACACGGAGAGATTTATAGCTCATTTCATTGATTTCTATAATATAACTAGTGTTACCTAAAAACTAATTTTCTTGAAAGCTTACTGTGCATATATTATACCGATATGAAAATTTCACGAATACAAATTTCCTCTCTTCGAATAATCAGTCTCAACTTTATCGATAATTTATTCCATTGAAAAAATGTCATCCGTCAAAGTGCGCTATACACATAGTCTTTCAAAAATCATTTCGACGTATTACCATATAGTCGAATCGTTCGCTAAACGTTACCGCGGCCGCTACATGCAAACTCCCACGACGTCACGGTGAAAAAGAGAACAAAACAAGAAAAAAAGGGCCAGACACACGCGTACGGTCTAGGACGGCCCTTGGAAACAAGGCGCGAAGGACCGCGTTCGCATCGTGACGTCGTCTCCTGCTCTTGCGTGTGTAAGCTCGCATGACGTCACAGCCGCGAGTTTAACTCCCCACGGTTTCAAAGAGGAGGAGAGACGAACCGCGGCGACGCTTCCGCGTTCCCTGTGCGGAGAGGCGCATGCGCCTACGCCTCTCTTTCTTTCTCTCTCCCTTTTTGTACCGTCTAATACACATATATATATATATATATACATATATAGAAATAGAAAAAGATGAAGAGCCGCGGGAGCTTTTTCTCGTCGTGTGTGTACTTTCCTCCTCTGTGTGTCCCTCCTCCTTCCTGTCGATTCTCATTGTTTCTCGTTCTTTTGTGAAGTACTTGCGCGCTCGGGACAGTATAGTATAGTTTGAAAAGGGATAGAAAGAGAGAGAGAGAGAGAGAGAGAGAGAGAGACGGTATTTGAAAATTAGTGGCGGATGAAATGTGAACGTAGAACAGCGGCAATTGATGACATTCCTTTTTTTCTTTTTCATTTTAACGCTTTCGTTGAATTGTTACATATATATATACACACACACACACGCGCTTAATGGATGGGACTATTAAATGACGCGGAGAAACTTTACAAAGGCTGCTCGTGAAAATTGTTTTGTTTGGTATGGAAAGGCGGTGTGACTGTATTAAAAAAAAAAGAAACAAAATTTAAAATACTAAAAAATGATTTCGTTAAAAAAATCCATACCTTTTTTTTTTTTCTTTCTCTTAATGCAAAAAATTCATGAAATACTCGTTTAAAATAAACAACTTTATTGCTCTGGATAATTTCTTTATTAACAAAAAAAAAAAAAAAAAAAATCCATAACATTGTTATTAAAAGTATAAACTCTGTAAAAAAAAAATGTTGTTGCCAAATTTAACACAAAGAGAACTCGATATTTTCGGAGCGGAGAAGTAAGTGTTAAATATTGATGTTGACATTGATGCGGCACTCGAATTAGTTCCGTTTTTAGCACCAAAAACTTTGACACCGTCCGATTCTTCGATTTTAAAATATATTCGTGAAATTTTTAAGAGATGCTTTTAAATAATTATTTCTTCTGCGTTAAAATACAATTGTAATTATAAATGACTTTTTTCGCAAAAAATTACTGCCCACATTTATTTATTTAATACAGCATTCATATTTAACAAGTAAATACTAGTAAATGCTGCGAAAAAAAACAAAAAAAAAAAAAAAAAAAAAAAAAAACATAAATAAAATACGTTTTCGTTCAATTTCAATTAAAATTTTCAGCCGTTAAATTTGGACGAATGTCAAAGAAGCAGAGGGAAAAGGTGGAGGACGAGGTGCGATTTCACAGGGCGCAGATGAGAGCAGCCTCGGAAACGGCGCCGGACAGCAGCGTCTTCGAGCACCAAACACCGAGCAGCTCGGATCAGCATCACTCCTACAACGGAGGGTCAGTAACACCATATAAACGGTTTAAATTTTTTACACTCAAATCACCTCACCTTTGTTATCTTGATTCTTCAACCCTTCGAGTGCGCGTACTTAAATATAGTTATCATGAAATTTTTCTTTGACTCATTGATTTTCACTTTATTATTTTATTCAATCATTCGAATTTTAATATCCAATGAAACGCGGTTTAAGGTTAAAAAAAAAAAAAAAAAATAAACTTTAAATAAACGCATGTGTAATCATTGTGTGAGGAATTGATATGACAAAATTAAAATTTTTTGTATGTATGGAAAGCAACTCTGAATAACGATTTTACATCACTGTACGATCTGCAGGATGACTTCGAGAATCGTTGCCGAGAGGATTCTAGGTGCTGGACTTAAAGGGTTGAAGCAAGAGTTGTAAGCAAGAGCATTAATATTTCTTTAAAAAAGAATTGTTTATGACCTTATTTATAACGAGACTTGAATTTATTTCTTATCCTTTAAAATAATCGCGATATTAATTTTTAATATTGACTTACTAGACTAGACACAACTTGAATGCATAAACATATTCGATTTTAACGTAATATTTATCTTAAAACCTTCACACGACACGATATAAAAAAATAAAAAATACGTCAAGACGAAACAACGTTGAAGAAACGGTGACTAAAACTTAACGGAAGCAATAATCGGCTTGAGCATAGGTGAAATGCAGCATAGCTGTTAAGAGCGCGATTCTTTTAATTTTGTATGCCCTTTTATTTTTTGTTCGTCCAGTTACACGTACGGTGGTAGCGAATACGCGTCCCCGGGTCCCGGCACCGGGAGCTCCGGTTATTACAACGCAGCGATGACCAACTACGAGCTAAGCGCCGACTACGTCGACAGCACGACGGCCTACGACCCGAGGCCGACGCAGACGCAGGTTGACGCGGTGGCGCCCGACACCGCCTCCGTCACCGCGACCGGCGTTTTACCCAGCGTCGTCACAACTGGTAATTATCGAAATATTATTTATTTTTATCATTCGGCTTATACGTACCAAGCTTTTCTGTCGAACATTTTTAAAACTATTCTTTTTTTTTTTTTTTTTTTTTTTTTTTCTTTTTAAATTGACACAAAAACTGTTAACGTGTCTCATTGAATTAGAATTATTATAAACTTAATTCACCAATTATATCAATTTATTGGATTTTTTCCGTTTATAAAACTTCAATTCTATAAATAATTAAAAGCTGATCGACAACTAGACAGTTGTTTAAATGAGTAATTGTATAGATAGATTATTGTACCAATTAACGCATCTTACAAGCTATATTGTATATCTTTAACTATACAAGACATTAGATAGTTTAATAATGATAAGAAAATTATCTTAGAATATAAATAATTTATAAAAATATTTGCAAATTTATTCTACTTATTTTATATTGCAAAAAAAAAAAATAATTATTTTAAATGTTTAAATTTTCAACAAAAATGATAAAAATATTATTTATTAATTATAAATTCAGAATTTTTAATGTTATTAACGCTTCGTGTGTATTAATAAGCATCAATATAGTGGTAACAATAAAAATTAACCACCATAAGACAACTAATTTAAACAAATTTTTAACGTGTACACTGGAATTTCATAAATGCCACAATTCCCTAGTTCTGTGTTGTTTACAACATAATTATACAACAATTTATTGCTCAAGAATATAATTACCTATTCTATAAAAATGTACATTCATGTTAAAATTGTAAGAGCCTCACTCGTCATTTAATTTATTTTCCTTATTTAATTCATGATAAATACATCAAACGTCATTCGAGTAGATTTTTTTTTTTTTTTTTTTTTTTTTAATAAAAATCAATTTCACATATCTATTTTTCTTGATCTTATCATCATTTTCAAAGCATTTAGAAAAATTTAGCTTCATGAATCTAGAAAATTAACAAGTGTTAATAGTCTCGTATATGTGTGATTTGGATAACCGACATTTCACCTAACTCAATGGAAGTCAGTTAAAAATAAAATATTTTTAACAAACAACATGGATTCGTTATTTCAATTTTGTCACATTTATTCATTTTCAATTAAAACACATAAAATAAATAAATGAAAAATAAACTCAAAATTAAAATAACGAAATATATATTAAAAAAAAGAAGAAAAAAAACGAATAGTAGTAGCAAACAAAGCATATAACATAAACTAACAATTAAACAAGGCAACTTGTGTCTTTCATCTCTTTCTTTTCTCTGTTTCTTCCTCTTTCTCTGTCTGTCTTGGACGAGAGCAAAAAAAAAAAAAAAATAAAAGAAGAAAGAACAACGATAAAAAAAAAAAAGAAAAAACAAAAAATTAAATAAATAAATAAAAAAAAAATAAGAAAATAATAAAAAAAAAAAAGAAAATAAAAGAATGAAAAAAGTATACAAGGAGTGTATAACTGAAAATCGTTAGGCGCGACAACGACCGGGACATCAGGCAATAACGGTGGTGGGGACACTAGTAGCGGGGGTGGTGGTGGCGGTGGCGGTGGCGGCGGTAACGCCAACGGAAACGGTAGTACCGGCGGTGCCGGCGGCGCCGGCGGTAGAAGCACGGTTAGCGGCGGCGGATCCCTGAGCGGCGGCGGAATAGTCGCCGTTAAGCAAGAAACCACGGTCGAGCTCGCCGGCCTCGGTCATGGTTCCTACACGATGGTCGACTCGACGACCTTCCTGAGCACCCAGCAAAGCACCCCGAGGCTCCAGACCGCCGCCAATCAGCCTCAGACGGAGGACGATGAAGTTCCCAGTATGTCCCTCCTTCCGAGATGTGAGGCTTATGTTTGTGTCCATTTGCATGAACAAATTCTAGACGTGTGTGTGTGTGTGTCTGCTATGTCTCTCTCTCTCTCTTTCTGCCTATCTCTCTATCTATGTCTTTCTTCCTTCATTCTCCTTTCAGAATCATTCATGTCATGATTTTTGTTTCTTGCATTCACCTCGCATGCCTCTTTTGTTATTGTGTTTTTCGTGTTTTCATGTGCACACTGCTCTTATTAGGTCAGGGCTCCAATCGCTTTCGCTTATATATACAACTGTTACACTTCATTAATTATTGATTTTTAAACAAATAGTTTTTTTATCAATTTTTATTGAAGTATTCGCATACACGAGCTTTTTTTAATAAAATTAATTGAAATTAAAATTAGTTAATGCTGCAAAATTTATAAATTTATCACACATACGAATAACAAAAAATTATTAATTAATTTATCGATATCGATGAATTATTTTAACTATAAATAAAATATTTCACGTATCCAAATTATAATGCATAATATTGCTCTTATAAATAATTTTAAAATGTATAGTTTGTAACTGGTTCCGAAATTATTAAACTTAATAAAAATTCTCATTATATACCATTATTCGCTTTAATTGTTTGTATCGATAATCATCTTATCATTTCTTTCAATAATTTTACAAACTTCTATTACACAATCATAATCTTAAATCTTGATTTTCGATAATGTATCGTGTTGAATAACTTATTATTTGTAACAAAGTGATTCGAAAAAATTTTGACGTATAATATTGAAAACAAATCTAACACACAGTTGAGTTAAAATAATTTTATAATGAGCCTTTTTGAAAATTTCTCTTAGTAGGAGAAAACATTACGGTAACGTCGAATTAATTGCTTAGAATACACTTATATTCTACCATTTTATTTATGATTACATAATATAAGCAATCTATTTAAAACTTGTTAATATTTGTTTAAAGTAACAACAAAAAATAATCTAGAGTTTAAAATAAATTTAATATACTTTCATTATTTTTAATGGCGACTTTAAGATTTACTGAAATTCATCTTCGATAGCTTTCTCAACTTGAAACTTTGTATAGCTAAACTCTAACCATTATTACCCCAGCTGTTATTATATTATAACGACTGTTTCCAGCAAAGTTTCAATCGTTTAAATTATATTAAATATGTAAAATATTAAATTTTAGTTTTCAAATAATGGCCGTAATAACAAAATATTGGTTAATTTATCATAATTACATTAATTGCCATAAAATATTTTCATAATTTTAATATATTTTTATGTGATCTATATATATGCTTGTTTTTTTTTTTTTTATATTGTGCAGTTTTTTCCTAATTTTGTTTTTTTTTTTTTTTTAAATAATTTTTTGACGTATTTGTATATTTTTTTTCCATTTCATATCTTGTTTCAACGTATATTTATTACCTTATTGTTATTAATAATATATGTCTTTAAAATGTTACATGTTTACGCTATTTTTAATTTATTTTAAATATTGCATTAAATATTGAATTGTTCTATTAAACTGTTTTATGTTTTCATTTTAAGTGTCATCATTTTGATACTGAATTTGAAATACTGAATTTTTTTGTAATCACAATACTCAATAAAAATATTGAACTTTGCAATCTCATATATTCATCATTTAATGTAATATGCTGTATATTATAATATTTGATGTTAATTAAGTTAATTCATTGTTTTATTGTCAACTTTTACATTTACAATGCATTATTATAGATTTATTAATAAGAAAATATATTTTAAATAAATTATTTAAATTTTTAATAATTTAGAATTTTAGGCGCAAATGACACGGTTTAAAAACATATAAATTCAAACATTGCTTCTATTTATATATATATATATTTATTTTATTAATTAACGATAAAAAATTATATTATTTTTGTATTATTATTTTGCACGTAGAATAATTATATAAAAATAAAACAATTACATCCATCCAAATCAATAAAAACGATAAAATTACACACAAAAATATTTATATGAAAAAAAAATTATACTAAAATAAAAGAAAAATTAGTCATTTATTTTGGATCAATGTGATTATTTCGTAATAATTTGTAGAAATTTGCATGTGACAAAAATTAATACATAAATTTTCTCTATTTTCAGATCCCGCGGAAGTTAATGAAATGCTTTCAAAGGCGATAGCGGACGCACATGCCAGGACGTGTCTGGTGTCTACCGATCAAATCCAAGAGTCGTTCCGAAAATCATTGACCCAGGACCACAACCGAATTCTCTATTATAAAAACATGGCCCACGAGCAACTCTGGCTTGAATGCGCCCAAAAGTTAACGACGGTGATCCAAGTGATCATCGAGTTCGCCAAAATGGTTCCAGGCTTTATGAAACTCTCTCAAGATGATCAGATTGTTCTTCTTAAAGCCGGTAATTTATCGTTGGTTACTTTTTATATAATCGACGTTTATGCTAATTGTATAAAAATATATATTGGATTATTTACTGTGCAACGTTGATAAAAGTATGAGATGTTGAACGATGTCCTTCGCGTTGATTAGAAATTGCGGATAGAAAATAATATACCTCAACATATTTCTCACGCTTTAAAAATTCCAAACTTTAATCTAATCGTTTTATCAATATTATATAAAATCTAATGAGTTTTAATGAATAAATAATTTATTAACATGCTAATATATAATAACAAAAATGACTAAATTTATAGGTTCCTTCGAGTTGGCTGTGTTACGCATGAGTAGGTACGTCGACCTTCAGACTAACTGCGTCCTTTACGGTGACACAATGCTACCGCAGAGCGCATTCATGACGGCAGACACGGCAGAAATGAAGCTGGTATCCTGCGTCTTCGAGGTCGCCAGGAGTATCGCCGAGCTCAAGCTCACGGAGACAGAGCTCGCGCTCTACAGTGCCGCTGTACTTCTCAGCCATGGTTCGTACACGCCTCTGTATTTTTTTTTTTTTTTTTTTTTTTTTTTTTTTTTTTTTTTGCATTCGGTTTCATTGAATCATTGATTTGAAAGTACTTTTAAAAGCAGTGTCTTAATAAAGCCGTTTTTATAACACATCAGCCGCAATATTGCAAATCAACGTTTCGCAATAAAAAGAGACGTTTTACAGAAAATACCAAATGCCATTGATGAATGATAATCATAATAGGCACAGCCTATACTGAAAAATTGTAAGATATAAAGGATAATTTTGCATAAAAATTATGCATTAAAAAAGATATTTTGAAACTTTAGATCGACCAGGACTGAAGGGCCAAGGAGAAGTCCGAAGGATCTACGATGCAGTTATGCGTGCTCTGAGGTCCGAGCTAGACCGCAGTCACATATCGCCGCTTAAGGGCGACGTGACCGTATGCGACGCGATGGTCGCCAAGATTTCCCAGCTCAGAGATATATCTCTCATGCACATGGACGCACTCGCTAAGTTCAAGCGATCGCAGCCCCACCTCGAATTCCCGGCACTTCACAAAGAGCTTTTCAGCGTCGACAGCTGAACGCGCGATGGGGCTGTGCCGAGCGACGAGCATCAGGCCGACCCATTATCATCACAACCGGTTAACGACGACGACCTGACATGAAGAAACGGGGCCTTGCTCTGTCAAGGTATGCTTCTTCGTCGTATCGTACATACTTTGAAAATAGTTTAGATCTTATTTTACTGTCTCTTTTTTGTGATAAAAGAAATTTCTTTATTTCGAAAGCCTATGTGTAATGTTTTATTAAGTGCAATGATTTAAATAATACAACGATGGATCTCAATTTTTTGTTTCAGATTATTTCCTTCGTATTGAACGTATTGGGCCTTAAATAAACATAATATTGTTATATAAAGTATAAACAGAGCAACATAAAGTATATAAGGAAGATATATATATATATACGTTTATAGGAATATAATATAAATATAAGATATGTATGCGCATACAAATATATATGTATATAATTATATAGACATATATTTATATATTTGTATGTAAATAAGCTATCGGTTGTTATGACAAACACATAAAGTGTGTTTACACACACGTTATTGACTAATGTAATTGTAAGATGCACTAGGGTGATCTCAAAACAAATATACTGATAATTACAGAGAAAAAATTATTTATCGCCGGTAATTTTAATTGAGCACGTCGCGCATCTCATGATATTGTATAGACCGACGTAGGTAAGAAAAAGTATATTAATATAAAACATGAGATGAGCGACATAATCTTCGAAACCGAGGTTGATAAAAAATTGTCAGATAGAGATATTAATAGGTTCCAGAATCGTGAATGTGATAATCGAAATTATTCTATACAGTAAACGCGTTTAAAAATAAAAGCATATTCACGGTTCTATGAACTAAATAAATTCGACTAATAAATAATATAGTTCTATTATTATATTGATATTTTATTGTTTTTAGAGCCGATTATTTATCGACATTCGATTTCGTCTAATTCTGGTAATAAGAGGTGCTCAGTCAGAATTCAAATGTGCGAACCTCTCCTTAGGAAAAGAGGAAAAAGAAATGAAGCATAAATACGTTTAACGTACTTTTATCTTGTCTTGAGATCTCTCTGGTATAATAAAACGACGTCACCGAACACGAACACAAAGGAAAAAAGGCAAAAAACGAACAGACACATTTTTAGTTAGTTATTATTATATTATTCAAGTAAATTGAACGAATTTAAAAAAAAAAAAAAATCGTTTAGTTTGGCGCGCGCACTCTATACAGCAGCGTTTTTTTTTTTTTTTACATGCTTAAAAAAAATATTACTTCCTACCTACCTACTATTGCGAAATACAAACAGTGAAGCAAAAGCATATATAGGGTGTGGAAAAGTGTGTTATCGACTCGTTTTTCGGATGCGCACGAAAGAAGCATATATAAAAAGATGTTTTTATTCTGTCAACTCATAACAGTTTAATGAAAGGAATCTGGTATTCCGCTAATTGCAAAGTTAAGACATATATAATATACTGAATGTACAAAGATTTCTGTAAAATTGTTTAAAAAACCTATTGTAAACAATGAATAATTCTATGAAATAGCTTATCGATAAATATATATTATAATCGAGCATGATTACAGCTTCTCCTTTTCTTATTTGTTAAAGATACTGATTTAATCAAAATATAGTTAAGATCGCAAAGATCGTTAAGATCGAGGAAAGTTATGGAAGGATTTAATTGCAGGAATAAAGAAAATTGCGTCATGTATTTCACGTATATTTTTTTTAGAGATACACGTGTAACATATGAATACACATTGCACCTGAATTTCACAAATGCAAATGGTGGTTTACATAGCTGTGATAAAAATAAGCTGACAATTTTTTTCAACGAAGAATTAAACTCTACTAAGAGTGATGACAATCTTTGGTGAAAAATAAATTTACTTTTTATTTCAGTTTTTTTTTTTTTTTTCATTTTGATTTTATATTGCATAATATATTTTTATTAAATTTATCTTTTTATCACAACGTATTGATATTTATTAAATATATTTTTTTCAATTATGTTAAATTATAGATTGAATACCCTTTATTTGAAACGTAATTAAAAAAAATTTTAAATATTTTGCACTAAAGATTAAAATTGTTTTTGGCAGTGTATTTTTTCTTCTTGTTTTATCTCGTAATAATCGATATGAAAGTTGCATCATTTACATAGTCTAATTATCGCTCCGTTGTTTAATTTTAGATGTTACTAACAAATATAGTTAATAAAGTTTAAATTGGCATCTATAGAACGCAGAATTTCGCGAGCTGTGCTCGAAAAATACGATATATAATTGATCGAAAAAAGCACGAAGGGGGTGTAATTTTTTGACAGCACCGAAAAGCGAGTCGTTAGCACTAGTTAATATACACAATAAAAATTAAGCATAGAGGAACAAAGTAACAATTACAGCAAAATATTTGAAAAATGACCATGTATCCAGACATCCTCATCATAAATATATAAATAAAGCTGCATAATTGTGATATCACGATGAAAAAATTAAGAATGAAAAAAGAATAGAGACGTCACGCAGTAACGAAATTGTAAAGATCGAGTAGTCGTATATAAGAGAGAAATACAAAGATAAACCATGCATTGAATGGAAGAAAAAATGCAACAAAAACATGGAAGTAATGTTCGCACGTGTAATATACACTTACGTACAAAGAGTGAAAGGAATAATAAGAAAAATAAATATATATACGATGGAAGAAGGAAAGGTACAGTGAATGCGACATGCGCATAATAATTATTGTAGTTATAAATAAGTAGAAAAAATTTGTAAGAAAATAAAATGCGAATAAATGAGACGATGCGCAAACTAATACATTAACGCGTTAATAACGACACATGAGCTGAGGCGCAACGTGAATATTATTATTAATATTATGATTATGATTATAAATATGATTATGATAATGTTAATTATTATTATTAAGATTATTACGATTATTATTATTATTATTATTATTATTATTATTATTATTATTATTATTATTATTATTATTATTTTTTTTTATTTTTTTTTTTTTTTAATATTATTATCATTATCATTATTATCATTATTATTATTATCATTATTATTATTATTATTATTATTATTAATTATTATTACTATTCTATCGAATAATGAGAGTAAACAATATAGACTTTACTTATCTTTAGAAAATTGCTGACATTTACAGATATTAAATAAAATACGGGAATAACTGGAAATCGACCCATGAATGCAATACGTGATTATGTGCGAGAAATACACAAAAATCCAGAGAATATTTGACACTGATATACACATTCGCGTACAGATGAGCAAATAATATACAAGCGGAGGTGAGAATTATAAAACAAGCGAAAAATATACAAGCAGAGAAATATGGGCGCTCGTGAGAAACAAACTTAGAATTAACGAAATAAGACAAAAAAAAGTATATTATATAATACAATACACACGTTGCAACTAGAAGTTATTAATGCAATTTGGAGTTAAATTTTATAACATATATAATAAACGAAGAGTTGACGGATAATATAAAAGTTATAACCCTATGGTCAAAGGATTGTGCGTCCCTTGAAGATTGCATGGATTTTTTTCGCTATTTACATTTTCTGTCATCCACTCATGTTAATATCATTGTTATTGTTATCATACTATTATAATTATATTATCTAATTAATGTTAATAGTTGTAACTCGGTGAAGTATATGATAAAAAATTCCACAAACATCTTTCTTAAACTTAACAAAGAAAAACAGTAAAAATTTATTGTTATAAAATTTATATTATTTAATTTTTTTTTTTTAAATTATCTAATTATCATATTAAGAAATATTAAATATTGTTTATTAAAATTAAATAATTATTGTGAAAATATTTATTTACCTAAATGGAATTTTTGTTAAGATACAAATTCAATAATTTTTGAAAATTCTTTTAATTCTTTTAAGCTTGAAAGATTTTAAAGGAATTGTGTATTATATTATGATGCTATTTATATAAATATGCTTGATATAAAGTAGAAAATTTTATTTATATACATTGATTTACATCATTCAAAATTTATTTTATTTATTCATTTTTTTTTTTTTTTTTTTTTTTTTTCACCAAACTGATACAATAGTATAAAACTGTACATTCTATATAAAAAAAAAAAAGTACAACTAAATAGTTATATCAAATATAATTATAATAGAACTGTTCAGTAACAAGTATGTAAATGAAAAACTATAATGCTTAAGTACTATTGTATTATTGTTTTTATGTAAACAAATATTATAATATTTTTTTAATCATATTTAGCATTTGCTTTAATTACTTTAGGAGTTTTAAAAAAATTTTTTCCATTAAAAAAAAGAATTTCACTTCTACTTTTATTTGAATTATTTAAAAAATTTTTTGAATTTTCTAATTAAAGAATATTTTTCAATTTAATGCATTGAAATAAATTTTGAAAAATATTTGTATATTATTGAATTGTACAAATACAGATATTTTTAAATTCTTTTTTTTTTTTTTTTTTTTTTTTTGAAAATTACATTTTCAATTATAAACTAGCAGTGCATAACACAAAACTATTTTAAATTTCTTACTAAATGTCTAAATAGTTCAGAATTCAACACAAAGTTTATAAGCAAACAATAGATTAAAATAATGTGCATGACATAATAGTTCTACGCAATACATCTTTCAGCACCTGAACCATCCATGGTATTTTTACAAATCAAGTTTTTTTGAAAATCTTTTTCGTTTAAAATATTTGTTATTTTCATCAAGTGTAAGAAATGAGCAAAATATCAATATTTAATCATCGACATTAGAATTCAGTACAAATTTTCGCTTTTATAGGATTGCACAAAATCATTACTTCGAATTATTCTTCACCTTTCAACTAAGACGTTAGTTTAACGAATCCACGAATTTTTCAAGCTAGCATAATCCTCCGCGCATAGGGTGTATATATTTATTCACACGAACGTGCGCATAAGTGTAAAGCTTGTCGCTGAATAAAAAAATAAAAAAAAATAAAAAAAAACAAAAAAAAAAAAAAAGGCGACGAGCAATATCGTACTGACTATCGAGGGTAAAAAAGATATTTACTGCGGGAATAATGAATAAAAAAGATAAAAAAAATATATATATATATACATACATATATATAATAAAACGCACGTTCGCGCGACCAAGTTGATTTAGCTTTAAGATTAGTATTCATAAAAAAAAAAAAAGACAGACGTTGATATTATCATATTATCCTCCGCGATGGTTCTCAAACACCTGCATTCCATGTGTCGAATGATTTTTTTAAAATCGATTTTTGCGAGTGCATATATTATAGACTTTTCTAATGAGAAAATAAATTTTATTTTTATCAACAGTTATATTCCAAAATTTTTAAGAACGAAAAAAAAACAAAAATGGGGCCTTGGAGTTTTCAGTGTTCATTGATTCAAAAAAAAAAAAAAACAAAAAAAAAAAAAAAACAAAAAAACAAAAAAAAACAAAAAAAGAAAGAAATATATATGTAAATAGGAGAAATTGTTAATGTACTGTAAAATACATTAATGAGTTTGTGTATAAAAGAAGGCGCAAACGCGATAGGAGAAGTGAGAGAATAAAACATGAGAAAGACATTCGCATATGTAAAGTTAAAAGGACAGTTTTGTGAACCATCGCGTAAAGGACACGAGAAAATTTAGACTTATTCACTTTCATCATTATGTATTTGACAATGAAAATATGGATTGCAGCGGAGAATAAGATAATTTGTTGAATAATAATATGTAATATTTATTTGGTTCACGAATTTTTGTTTTTCCGTTATTCCGAATGTTTTTTCGATTATAACTTAGATTCTTGGCAGAGTAGATTTTCATTCATTCGTCAAAACGAATGACTGCAGGATATACATTAACCATAACACACATACACACACAAAGAACATTTATACGTGCGCGTATAAAGAGGCGATTGCATTAATTATTATAAGTGAAATCTTTGGTAACATTAACGAATATTACGTGTTAACACGCAATCTAAATTCTAAATTCGAATTTTTGTATGAATTAACGTGGAAAAATAGGAATTATATAATACTAGTATAAACGAAGGCAAATACAAGTAAACAAATAAATAAAAAAACCCAAACAAAACAAAAAAAAATAATAATAAAAAAAAAAAAAAAAAAAAAAAACATGAGAGGCAAGAAGATAATGTGATCGGCCTGATTTTTAGAATTTTGTGTATTATAATATATTACTACGTGCATTGTTCTATAGATCCTGCGACCCCCGCATTATATATTATTTAAATCTTTATATACCCGTAAAAAAAAAAAAAAAAAAAAAAAAAAAAAAATAATGTGTATGAAACAAAAAAAAAAAAAAAAAAAAAGACTTTATTGTTTATAATTTTTCGAATTTTGTAACTTTCATCCCGCGGTGAATCAGTGAATGCCTGAACAAACTATTTTTACGTATATGGATTAATTAAAATAGATTTATATTTGGCTTTATAAATAATTATAAAATGGAAACGACGTAGACGTTCTTAACGGTGGTTTGTTTACCGAACGTTTTTTGTATAATTGCTGTCGAAGTCGCCTGCGATGTTTCGACACTTGCGACTCTTTTTATTATTCTTTTGCGCTTTATCACGATTGATTAAAGTTTTGCGTAGGAGAGAAACGTCGGTGCTTTTTTGGAATATATATTAAATATACGAGAGAGAGAAAGAGAGAGAGAGAGAAAGAGAGAACGAGAGCGAAAGAGAGAGAGAGAGAGAGAGAGAACGAGATAAAGAATATGTGTTATGATGCGAGGTTACCTCTAATAGAAGTGAAACAAGATAAAAGAAAACAAAAAATTGTGACAGAGTATGTAACTATAGCAATTAGACTTATATTTTATTTATATTTTATTAGTATTACTTCTAAATGCAATATTAGGTAATTAATATTATACATAATTTTAATCGCCATTATTATTATTGTTACTGTCACCTTACTACTCTTTTCACTATTAGATGAATACTATTTACTGTTTATCATCGTTATCATCATCCACTACATGGTCATTTATTATTGTTCGCCCGCTATTGTTTCTATACCGTCATTGTCATTATTTTTCGTTGTTAGTTGTCTCTAATTACTTCGACTTATTACATTTTTGTTTTTCTTTTTTTTTTTTTTCTCTCTCTTAAGAGTATGTCTTATTCGATAATAATTGCGATCACGCTAGATTGTACATACTTTACTGCCGACATTGAAAACGATTTTTGCTTTTATTATGGTAAAAATAAATTCATAATTATTAATACTCGGATGCATCTTTCTTTTTTATTTAGTAAAAAAAAAAAAAAAAATATACATATACATATATAAGAACTGATGCTACTTCGTGAGACTGTCGTGGGAGCCTTATATTAAAAAAAAAAAAAAAAAATAATAAAAAATAAAAAAAAAACAAAAAAAAATTATAAATGGAGTTGGTGAAAAAAAAAAAGAACAATTTCTCTTTATGTGTGTATAAATGATCGTTTCCAGGGGTATATAACGAACAAATAAAAAAAAATCCATTATTTCTTAGGGGGGAGGGGGGGTCGCGGATTAAGACTGCTGCTACTTCGAGACTCATTGTGATATTAAGATGAAAAATAAAAACAAAATATTATCGTGAATATAGTTAAGTGCACGATCCAAGGTAGCGTTGGCGTTATTTTAAATAACAATAATAAAAAAAAAAAGGGAAAAAAAAAAAACAAACGTTTCTTTTGCACTTAAATCCCGAAATATATGTATAAAGATTAATTTACGTTCTTAACGTCGATATATACAATTTTTTAAGTACGAATAAAGTAACATAAAATTTTTCATGCTCTTTGCTGGTCCATCGCAAAACATACGTATAATTTCATTAAGAAAAAAATCTATGATAAATTATACTTGTAAAGGTACTGATATTGCGCCTCGTGCGAAAAATCCCATTACCGAGATGGTACTAAATTAGTACGCAAGAATAAAAAAAAACAAAAAAAATTAAAAAACAAAACAAAACAAAACAAAAAAACAAAAAAAAAAAACAAAAACAAAAAAAAAATTAATAAAAGCAGCTATAACGTAACGATATCGTAGACGAATGTACCTTGCTAAAGAAACTTAACTTCCTGCAAATGACCAAATCATCTAGTTAACAATATATCCTCTCTTGCAACTTGTATTTAATATACTATAAATAATTTTATACGATACTAATTCAGTAGGGTCTCGATGATGGCGAAAGTATGTAAAGATTTTTTTTTGCACGAGCGCGTTTTTTATAGACTTTCCAGCAATATTCATGATTTTGCATTATTTATTTGAAAATGTGTGACACTCCTATAGAATCATGGTTGTAATATAGGTGATTATACATAATATTAGATTTTATTATTATATAGGAGTAGCATGAATTTTCCATTCGTGCAGTGATTTACCTGCTAAATAAATAAACATAACTTATACGTACTATTTCTTTAGGAGATTCATGCGTTATACATATATAAATAAACAAAAAAGGAAGAACACACTAACACACATATATATATATATATATATATATATATATATATATATATATGACGAGAATCTTATATTAATGCATCACGCATCTAATTTCACGATGACTATACATACGATTCTTTTGTTAAAATGCCAATAATTATGTTATCGTAATTATCAACATAGCGGTATATAGATATATAAATACAATAGGGCGTTCACTTACGAAATGTATGTAAAGCCGAGAAAATTTTTCGACTCCACTCACTTATACAATAAATAAATAAAAAAAAAAAAAAAAAAAAAAAAAAAAAAAAAGAAGAAGCAAAATGGAATAATGCAACAAATATAAAATAAAAAAAATGATAAAAAATAATAACAAAAAAAAGAAAAATAAATGAATAAAAATAGTGGTAAACACATATGCGCGCGCGCGCGTGCTATCCAAGTGGTCATAAAATAACGACGACGACGACGACACATTATCATGTACACGTTTTAAAGGAACGAGTAAGGAAAAAGAAAAGAAAAAGAAACCAAAAAAAAGTGAGAAAAAAAAAAAAAAAAAAAACATAAGGAATACGTTTGACACCAAAACCGAACATCGTTAATTTACACTTGCAATATACAACAAAGAAAAATAATAAATACATATGTAGATGCGTTAATGCAAAATAAATTACAGCATCGTCGAAAAACGTAATAATTAAACATTTTCCCTGTACGAGATAAAAGTAAATAACGAATCACACAGTTTGAATGGAATGATTATTGTTCCGCGTTTCAAGTTCGTAATATAGATTTATAAGACTAAACTGACTGTAGACGCACGAACCTCTGAAAACAATAAATATGACGCTTTTTCTTTAACTTATTTCTTTATAAATTAGGATATTTTGTTAATTCACACTGTACCAATCAACTGTGAAAAGTATTCTGAGATTAATTTTTTTCACATCTTTTACAACAATCCTGTATTTTAAATTGTACTTTATTCTAACATTTTTTTTTTATTTTAATACCTTGCAATAATATTTTATTGGTAAATGGTGAACTATTCGTTTTAAATAAAAATTTTTACGAAAAAAAAAAAAAAAAGGTATATTTTGAATAGATTTATAATTTAAATTATTAAATTTTGAGTAAAAACGTATACTTTAGGTGATCTGTACTATTCCAAAACTTTCTATGAGTAAAAACAATAGCCTTCTTTTCGCTCAAATCGATTAAAACCTTATTTACTATATTTAACGATAATTTTTTTAATCTGTGTTGATAAAGACATAAAATATTAGATACAAGGAATGTTGCTAAACTATAATTAGAAACTGGAGATAAAAAGCAAAAGCAACGGGTAAGTGATAGAGAGAAAAAAGTTGACGCCTTGATAAAACCACAATAGGTATATTTTTTACTCGTGTTCAAGGCATTACGGATAAGAAATATATAAATAAAGAAGATGAATTGAAAATAATAATAAATAAACAAATAATAATGATACAAGAAGAGAAAACACGAGACGTACTATTATCACAACAAATTGCACCGACTTTATTTATTAAAAACGAACAAGTTATTATATTCACGTAAATAAGTAAATTAAAAAATAACAAAAGGCATCGATATACATTAACATTCTATAGAGTGAATTTAGCAAAAAATGGATGATATATAAATATATAAATACATTTAACGTACATACACACAAGCGCGACATATACATATACATATATACATATAACATGTATTTTTCAGCGAAATAAAAAAAAATTTAACGACGGAAAAAAAAGGGGGAAATAGGGGAAGTCAAAAAACAAAAAAAATAAATAAATAAATAAATAAATAAATAAAAAATCTTTAGCGCGATAAAGATTAATATACGTAGACTTGTAATATTGCAGAAGCAAATATTTACACACCCGTACTCGCGTTTTAAATAAAAACAAAACAGAGAAAAAGAAAAAAAAAAATAAATAAATAACAATATAAGTACCACTCGTCATGTATTTGAGAATGCCATCATTTATTATTGCCGATGATATCGTACGTATGTATATCAAATCCAATTTTAGCAATAATTTCCATATGATCTTTATAATTTACTTTGTTCGAATATATTACTATAACACTTCATATCTTTAACGCGCGTTTTACGTAAAAACAAAACCATGATGCGTGTATTAAGGTGCGACTTTAATAAAGTACTGCTGTTTGAAAAAAGGCTTCCCTCTTTGATAATTATTTTAAATCGACTTTATTGAATTTAATTATATGTGATCGTTTTAGTTTTTATAATTTATACGATTACACGGGTATTTAAATAAGAGTATGTATATACTCTTAAGTAACAACACATTCGAGTGTTAAATTTTTTCAAATTGATTGCACAAATAACTCGAAAAAAATTTACTTTCGTTTACTTTTTTAGTTTTTGTTCGAGTATTTATTTTATACATTGATAAACAAGAAGTAGCTCAGTTTCCATTCGATCTTATAATTTCAAATTTCTTTAAACTGGTAAGGAATTATTTTATTTAAGGATTTCGAATTATAAACTGATTTTAAAAATATTACGAATAGAGGCACATTTTACCAAATGTTTTCAGGTAAGTCGAACGTTATATTAAATGTAATAGTTATTTTTACAAAAAAAAAAAAAAAAAAAAAAAAAAAAAAAAAAAAAAAAAAAAAAAAAAAAAAAAAAAAAAAAAAAAAAAAAAAGAAAGGTTTAATGATTTATTTTATTAATAAACTTTCATTAGTGAATAAAAGAGACAAAACAAATTTCTTATATTTTCTTTCCTACCTTTTTTAATTCAGGTATATCTTTTTTTAAATAAATTCCTAAACATAAATACATATTTTAATACATATTTTTATATTTTTCATTTCAATAAATTAAACAAATCAAAATATTGTAAATTAATTTGTATATAAATTTTTAAACTTTAATATTTTCATATGCATTTAAAAAAGTAACAATAGAACAGACTTTTTTTATTTAATTTATTAATTTTTTAATTTTTGTATTATTTTGAAAAGAGCGCGAATAAAAATTATAACAGGTAAAATCTATAATATATTTTTTTTATCGAGCTGCTGTGGTTTAAAAATTTAATGTTTTAATTTTTTAGGTGAAATTATGCAATAAAAATACATAAATAATTAATATTTATGTATTAATTACAAATTCTAGCCTTTTTTTTTAAATTCAATAGTTATTTTTAATAAAATTTTGCTTTAATACCAAAAATATTAAATTTTCACTTGTTTTCGGGTCTAAAAAAAATTAATTTTAGTTCCAAAATGTACTGTATGAGGCGCTGCAGGATGGACAACCTCCTTGATACCTACGCATGGGCATACAGCGCCATGGTCGTTTTAAAAAGGGGCAAATTAAAAAAATGCATTCGGGGGGGGGGGGGCATATTATGTGTAATATAACATTTTTTTAATTTTGTAAATAGTAACGTAGCCTAGCGCGTTACAATTGCGAAATATTACTGTCAATTCAAGAAAACCATTGTTAAATAAATGTTTATGCTTTTTATACTAAACAAAATTCACTTAAAATTTGGTTATTTTTTAAACCGTTGTATAAATTCATATAATGATCTATTTTATTGTCATATTGTACTGTATCTAAACATTTTTTAAAAGTATAATCTCTGTAAATCTTTTTTTCATGTTTATTATAATTTTCTTTCATTAATTAATATCTTTTTCTATACTATTTTTTAAGCTAAAATAATTAACTATTATGTTGGAACACGTTTCCAAACCTTATAACTGTTCTATATATATTGAAACCTTGAAATACCGTATTTAATTATTATCAAAATAAAAATTAAATTATAACGTTTAAAGAATAATTTTCTTTTACGAAACTTAAATTACTAATATTAAAAAATAAAATTGAAAATAATTAAATATATTCATTATATTTCATCTAATTCATTCTTTAAAAGCAGTAAATTATAGTCTTTAAAATTAATTAATTTATAAATACAATCACATGCCACGTAATCTTTTTTGTGAATTTCAAGATTTTTAGGTTATATTCTATACTTATTAAGGATATCAAACTTCTTCAATCTGTTTTCAGTGTAGTGTAATTAGTTTAGTGTGAATGTTTTTTAGTGTGAATGTTACACGACGTACGTGAAGAAAATAAGGTCGTGAAGTATTTGATTTTAATATCAAAAGTGATATCTTTATAAAGATAAAAATGGGGAGCTGTAAAATTTTTGTAACAAGTTCATGAATATCGACAACACTATGAAAAAGTCTTAGTTCAATAAAAAAAATGTTAGACATAAGACATTTTTACCGTAACGGTCAAAATTATCAGCGTTTATTTTTATTACCCTGAATATTTAGATTATTTTTTTCTACAAAATCCGACCTAACCTTTACACGTACATTTTTATTAAAAATTAATCACTAAAATGATTAAGGCTATTTTGGTTTTTAATAATCATGGAAAACCACGACTTTCCAAATTTTATCAATATTTTGTATGTATTATTAATTTTAAAAGTAAATTGTTATATAATTTCAAATATATTAAAATAAATTTTTTATTTTAGAATGAAGATATGCAACAACAGATAATAAAGGAGACTTTTCACTTAGTTTCTAAAAGAGATGATAATGTTTGTAATTTTTTAGAAGGAGGTAGCCTTATTGGAGGCTCTGATTATAAATTAATTTATCGTCATTATGCAACATTGTACTTTGTTTTTTGTGTAGATAGTTCTGAATCAGAACTTGGCATTTTAGATTTGATCCAAGTTTTTGTTGAAACGTTAGATAAATGTTTTGAAAATGTATGTGAATTAGATCTTATTTTCCATGTTGATAAAGTTCATTATATCCTTAATGAATTAGTAATGGGTGGTATGGTATTAGAAACAAATATGACTGAAATTTTAACAAGGATCGAGGACCAAAATAAATTAGAAAAACAAGAGGTAAGAACATGGATAGTTTTTGTGAAATTATTATATTTTATTCAAAATTTATTACTTTAAAGTGCATCTTGTGAAGAGTTTAAAAAAATTTCAATATAAAATAAATCAGTTTTCCATTGTTTACATATATGCTTGTTATAATTTATATATGCATTGATTAAATTTATAGTATTGAGCCTTACAGTTTTAGGTGATTTTCAAATCTGGACACATTTTTTTTACCCGATCCACTAATTCTTACAGAATCTCCTTCTTAGATCATTGACCAATTAATATTTTATATTTTTTTTTTTTTATATTTAACATTACTATTCTTAAATTAAAATATTAAATTATGAATAAAATTGTTGTAATTATGTGATATGTAAGTTCTAAGACTATTTGAGATATATTTTAAATTATTAATTTTATTGAAATATTTAAGTCTATAATTATTTTGTATGAGTTTATTATTATCATCTTTTTAATACGTATATAAATGTATTTGTGTAGGCTGGAATTACTGCAGCACCAGCACGAGCAGTGTCTGCTGTGAAAAATATGAACATACCACAACAAATAAAGGATATGAAACTCTCTGACTTACCCCAAGCAATCAAAGATCTCAAATTCTGACCAACCATTATTATTTACATCCAGCTGATATTCTTAAAATTATTTTATACATTAAAGTGGCAAGAATGCATTTTTTCCTCTTGAAGATAGAGAAAGCGTATCTTTAATACTTCATCTATTATTATGTTTAATGCTAGGTTTCTATTGCTACTAAAGTCAAAAATTTTGTTACATTTTTAGAAGGCTGTTTTTAAAAAAATGTAACACTATTCGATATTCATAACTTACTCTCAGAATGAAAATACAGAAATTCATTTCAAATTTATAATCAAGTAATATAAAGCTTTACAAAACAATCGGTCACAAAGTACTTTATTGCACTAAAAAGAATCTGTAAAGGAACTCGCTATCTAATATTTATTTTTCTATGTGACTAATGTAAATGCTTTAAAAGTATACTCTAATATTTACTATAAATAAATTATTTAAAGTTATGCTGTACTACAGTCATGAAATAAAATAGTGCTACATATTGTTAATTTTCATTTTATAATATCTAAGCCTTTGTTTTACAAAAGCATTTTAGGAGTCTTAAGAATTCACTGTTATATAAAACACAAAAAAAGTTATATTTTGTTTATATAAATTACAAATTTCATTTTATGTAAAATATTAGGATTTGTAAGAATTTTATTCTTAATAAATTATGCTCTATAACTTAAACATTTAATTTAATTTACAGAAAAAACAGTTTATCAAATAGTAGCTAATATGTATCAATATTTGTTTTATATTAACATCTTTTTGTAACTACATGATCAAACTTTTTTCAATAAGTTTTGACGTGCAAAAATAATTGTGGAAAATTGCTTGTACCATTGCAGTTACAATACATCACAGAATGTTGCTCACATGCACCTTAAGAATACAAACATTTACAGCATTTAACAACTAATAAAAAGCACCAATGGAAGGAATCACTTTTTTAAACTGGCTTCATTTTTGAGTGATGTCCAAATATAACCACTGCCTCCTTCAGCAAGTACAGGAGGATAAGGACTATTTTTCAATTTGTAATAGTCTGATGGTGCATGCATTACAAATTCCATATATTCCAATTTGCGTGGTAAATCTTCTTCTGGTCCAATGATATATGTTTCAGGACTAAATCCATCTTCTGGGGGTGGACTAAAAATTAAAAACAATGTATATTACAAAGTATTATATGTAAGATGAAAAAGATTTTAAAGCAAGAATAAATATTTAAGATAAAACTATGTACATATTTTAATAATGACATTAACTATGTACATATTTTAATAATTTTAATTAATAATTATAATATACATTCATATTAAAATGTAGATAGGTTTAACAAATTATTATATAAAAAATTATTCTTTATATTAATTTAACAATAAAATTCACAAAGTAAAAATATTTTCAAGTTAATGATAACATTATCAATCTTATTCGTGTTTACATCTTTTTATTTTTTAATTAAACAATTTTAAAAAATTAATTTAATAAATTTTATTTTTATATTATAAATTATAAATATAATTTTATGCGTATTTTTTAATTTACAATGAATAAAAAATTACCTGGCCGTAGTTGGTAATAGCCACGTTACTGCTGCACTTTTTTCACAATACTGATCAGTAAGTAAACCTCGAATTTGGGCATAGTAGATTCCTCCATCAATATCTTGCATTGATACTATATCTCCAACTTGAAAATAAGAACCTTTATAAAAAACATAACTACTTGTTACTGGAGTTGCTGTAGCAGCAGGTGATTTTATAGGCTGTAACACAATATTAAATTTTTAAGAATTTATATTCATTCTTCGTGATATTATTTTCAACGCATACATAATTTTATTTATTAAAATTTACTAACATTTAAAATATGTAAATGATTTATTTTTTATTGATAATTTTAAAATAATGTATAACAAAATCAAATGGAAGATAATTTCAATGAAAATCGTTTACTTCCATATTTGTGTTTTTTGCTCATACTATTAATAATTTATTTTACAATATATATTTATAATGAACATTGTTAAAAATATTCTGCCGAACCATATTGTTTATTATTAATCATTAATCTTCAAATTATATTTCAAATTCTTATGATTAATCTTAATTATAATTATAATAAATTTAACTTTATTTTTACAATCAATTTATAAGTATTAATCTAAATTTGTAAAGCTCTTTTGTTTACAGACAATATTTGTAATTTGTTTTTTTTGATTTTTTAATCTTTTTAACGAAAAATAGAAATTCCAATCTTAAAAAACTAACTAAATAACAAAGTAATCGTTAAAAAAAGATTGATTTTTACCGTTTTTTTAAAGATGTGCCTGCGTCCTTTACCTTTAGGTACAGTTTTAACAACTGGAGATGGTCCGCTAGGCTTGCTAGTTTTTCCATTATACCTAGTGACCCGAGTACTTTTACGGGCAGGCCTCATAATACCCGCAGCATCATCATTATCATTACCTTGTTCAGAAACCTTAGACCTTTCGATCTCGAGACAACAGTGGCAAACACTTCCAATCTCCGTCGCATGCCACAACGGAGTCTCCCGGGTACCACATTTTACACACTCAGGCTTTACTCCCAGTGGCATTCGGCTAATTTATCTCAAATTGCAGATCTTCTCTTATTGTTAACTTTCACTAATAAACTTAAGAAAGAATATACTCAAACTAAAGAGCAAAATATATCGACGAAATTATGCGATTTCTTTTCATCGTCGCTTAATGTTTGGTAATTTATTGAGAGAACAATTTTGAGGTTCGTTTATCCAATGCAATGGATACTGTAAACAAACTTTGCACGAAATATACCTGTAGTGTAGAAAAATAATGAATACGTAAAAATCGTTCACTTATTTTACGTAACGTCTTGTTATCATTAAAGTTTTTATTAAATATTATCTTTACAAAACTATATTTATTTTTAATATTGGAAAAATATTAAGGTTAAATTGTTACATTTTTAAGTTAATATTGTATAAATATAATATGTTAATATTTTAATATTATGAATAATTAAATTATTATTAGTAGCTCTTTTAAAGCAAAGCAAAATCAAAATTGTTAATATAATAATCATTTGAACATTTTTTATAATATATTGAAAATAATATAAAAATTTTAAAACATAGTATCTACAATCACATTAATTATTAGGTTTATTACAAATTACAATTCTTAAATAATACTGTACTTGATTAACAGAAATGTAATAATATAAAAAAGGAAAAAAACATTTTATTTATACATTACTTATGAAAGGATAGTAATGAAAATAGTTTCATATTAAGTATATAAGTAAAATCTTTATTAAAATACTTTTAAACTATTTAACAATGCATAGTTGTATTGAAATAATAACAATATATTAAACATTTGTATTTTATCAAATTAAAAATAATTTTTTTCCAGATCTAAAGAATATATAATAAATCTTGAAAAATAAATCTAAAGAATATAAAAATAATCTAAAGAATATAAAATAAATCTTGAAAAAACAGTGAAGCAACCTGAAACAAAAAAATTTTTATATGTTTTTGTGTTAAAAAAATATCTAACAACTGTAAATAATTTTTATTTTAATCAGGGTCTATTTTCATCTTTTAAATAATAAAGAATATTTTTATTATTTTCAGGTGAAGAAATTCTAACATCATAATGATTAATTACATAAATTATAAGATTTATTGAAATAATTTATAATACAAAAAAAGATTTTAAGTATACAAACCTAAAGATCATTAGTTACATAACACAATTTTGAGCAACAGCTCTTATACCATAAATGGTTATAATAATTGATTTTGCAAATACAGAAAATCAATTTATTATTTTATTCCTTGATGTAGTGCAAAAAATGAAAATGCAACCAAATGTAACCAAATTTACCTAAAAAAAAAAAAAAAAAAAAGTATCTTAATATTTATCAAAACTAATTTTGAAAATCAAATAAAAATTTCTTTATCAGAGTCACGTGTCATCTTATGAACAATAAAAAATAATTTATAGTTCTCAGGTGAAGAAATTCTAACATCATTTTAAAATTATGATAATAAAAAAATATTTTATATTATAATATACAAAGAAAAACTAACCTTGATATTAAAAAATGAATTACATTAGGAATTGAATGTTCATCGATGAGTTTTGTTTCTATGAATAACATTTGTTTGATTGAAATTATTTTCATAATTCACATCTAATTCATGTTGATTTATACATTCATAATTATTCATACAAAAACTGAAGAAAAATAAGAATATAAAATTATTTATTTATACAAAATTATTTTTTTTTAAATTTATGAATTTACTTACACAAATTATTTAATATTGAGAAACTTTTTTTTCTTCAAATGTGTTTGTAATTTTGGCTGTTTTTTTGAGCAATAATTCTGCAAAAATAAGAAATTTTATGTATTTTAATTTCATACAGAAATTAAGTTATCGACGATATAGTAAAAATAACTTAAAACCATATTTTAAATGCGAAAATATTGATTACATTTTAATATTCAAATATTTTACCTGTAAGAGATGCATTTTTTAGCCACAAAAAATATTGGATGTTGTATTACTTTTTAGAATAAAATCTGTTAAATATCGTAAAATATTTCACGTTACAAATGCTTCTCGATTTGCAATCTACAGTATATGAGTAAGGATGTGCTTACAAATTTACGAATACATATAGGTACTGAAAATATATATATATATTTCAACCAACCACTTCTTCACTTTTATTGGCTGCGGCTTCAGTTCAACCAACCACAATGAATTATTAGTAATCTACTTCATGATTGGATAAGATTTGTAAACTTACATTAAACCTTTTTATATTTTAAAAAGATTTAAAATAATAGAAGATATTTTTTTATTTTCATCTGCATTATTGTAAATTTTAAGAAATTAATGTTTCTAAAAATTGATTTCAATAATTTTCTAAAGAATAATTCTTACAAATAAATTCATGTAAATAATTTATTTTTAAGTAAGTTATGTTATATGACAGGTCAGTATATGCTTTTTTTCGTTATTTGACGGTAAATTCTCGAACGTTTAACAAAGATAGATTATAACAATAGGTTAGCTTAAACTCTTCTCTTGTTTTGTTAGTAATTTATTTCGTCGTAATCACTGTATAAGAAATAAACGTTTAAAAATTTTAAAATATTCGATTATAACTATTATAAAATGTATCAAATTTAACTATTTGCTTTATTATAGTGCAAAATTTTTAAAATTATGAAAAGAATTAGTTGTCATTCGCTAAGAATTTTAAATTCTATGCGACTTTATACCCAAGATGCTGTATTTATTTTTAATTATAATAATTATAGATGATTGTATTGTAAGAAATCGAAAATTAATATCTATTTATTTTCAGCTAGAAAAAAAAGTAATTCCTGTTATTGATTCAGAAATTCATTTACCTAAACCTGAATATGATATAAAATTTCTTTGTAATCCAGCAAATCGTGATTTCATTGCTTCAAACATTAAAAAGAGAAAAAGTTTAGGAAACATAGATAAAGTTCTTCAATTATATAAAAATTCACATGCCCAAGAAGAACTTTTTAAAGAACTAAATAAAATTCCAAATCTTACAGATCCTAAAGTTTTGGAATATCCAGATGATAAGCCTTTTATTCTTAGAACAAATGGAGATTTGCCAAATTATAATTTTGAACCAGAAGAGTTTTCTAAGTTAGCAAATAAATTAAAATTATTACGAACTGATCGGTTAGGACCAGTAACAGGATCTCGAAGTTATTTGTTAATAGGAGATTTGGCTGAATTAGAGCAAGCTTTGGTTTTATATTCTTTAAATGAATTAATTAAACATAATTTTCAACTAATTTCTGTACCAGATATTTTACCTTCAAAGGTTATAGAAAGATGTGGATTAATAAGTGATGGAGAAAGAAGGCTTGTTTATGAATTAGAGCCTTATTATGGAGATGATTTAAGTCTTTCAGGGACTGCAGAAATGGCTTTAGCTTATAAAATGTCTAATAAAGTAATACCATATAATGAATTGCCTTTAAAACTTGCTGCTGTAAGTAGATGCTTTAGAGCAGAAGTCTCAAATTTAGCTGAAGAAAAAGGCATTTATAGGTAAAATTTATTTTTAGTTTGCTCATGTATTAAAGCATATTAAAAAAGCCATAATTATATATTTACAAAAAAAAATAATTTTTTTAATATAATATTACAATATAAATTTTTTTTATATACTGAAGTAAATTATTAATTTTTGAACTTTTACTTGTTATATATTAATCATCAAATATAATATTATTTCAGAGTTCATCAATTTACCAAAGTTGAAATGTTTATTTGTTCTTCACAAAATAAGTCCATTGAAGTTATGAATGAAATTGTGGCTATTCAAGAAAAATTATTTAAACAATTAGGATTACACTTCAAAGTGCTAGACATGCCACCAAATGAATTAGGATCACCAGCTTATAAGTAATATAATTTCTTAAAATAACGATAACTGATTTATTTTTATTCATTTTGACTAATATAAATATAATAAAAAAAACAATTTTTTAATTTTTTAGAAAAATTGACATCGAAGCCTGGATGCCTGGTAAAAAACAATTTGGAGAAATTTCAAGTTGCAGTAATTGTACAGATTACCAAGCCCGCAGACTCAATATAAAATATAAGCATAAAGATGGTTCAATTTTACATTCACATACATTGAATGGAACTGCTTGTGCAATACCACGAATGCTCATAGCTATTTGTGAAACAAATCAACTTGATAATGGTAATATTGTAATCCCAGAACATTTAGTACCTTTTATGTATGGAAGGAATATAATTGAAAAACAAAATTTCCCAGTAACCAAACAATTCAAAATAAATTTAGAATAAAAATGTAATATATTTTGAAAATTTTGTAAATAAAATTGTATATAAATTTTGATGTTATTTGTTTTATTTATTACTTCTCACTTCATTGTTATACATTATACTGTTTTAATTATTAAATTTTTTTGAAATGTTTAATAACACAAAATTAAAAATAAAAATCAAGGTAAAAATAAATATAAAATAACAATAAATATCAAACATCACCTGACAGTATATTTTTATAAACTGATACAATTATTATACAAATTAAGTAAGGGTTCTGAAAAATGTACGTACACAGGTATAGTTTGTTTTCTTCGTTATTCTGTATACACTTTGTAGTGGAGTTATAAAAATTGTAACACAAAATATTTTTCTTAACGTAATACAATTCAGAGACATTGCAAATTTACAATTACCTTTCACGCTATCATTATTAATACCCTCTATCATCAATGATTCACAATTTTATGTTCATTTATTTATCGTCTTTAAAAAATCAGATGCTTGATCAAATTTGGAACCTTTATTGTTTCCTTTACGTTCCTTTTTCAGAAGTCACAATAGTTTCCTTAATACGGAGGGTTCCAAGATTTGCCCAAAAATGAAATCATTCTTGAACATTATATTGGATTACTGTGTCCTGGCAATGTTGCTTGAATGTATCTATAATAAATGTGATTTGTAAATTATTTCAAAAGTTTTTCTTATGTAAATATTTAAATAAAATATTTTAGTAATTTAAACAAAAAGTTACTTATATAGCTACATTTTTATTTTTAGCTAAAAAATAATAAAAAAAAAATATACATAAAATACGAATTATAAGCATGAAAAATAACATTTTGAATACTTTGAATTTATTAGTCATCTTCTTCTCCAGATTCAGACTCTTCCTCTGCATTTTGTAACCATTCGACGAACTTCTTCATTTGGTCCAAAAAGAGCATTTTACCTTTTACTGAATGCCCATCTTTAAACCACCTTAAAATTACTTGTTCTGATACTACATCCGCTGTAAATCAAAAATTATTTTCATTTGAACAATTTTATTATAATGTTTAATGTTGTTTGTGTATTGAAATAAATTGAAAGAGAAATTATAAAAATTCATTAATAAATTCACTAATTAAAAATAATCAATAATTATAAGTGACCGCATGTTCAAAAAAATATTTGAATATCTGAAAATAAAAGTTACAACATACTTTTATAGAAGAGTAAAACGATTTTTTGGAAGACTTTCATGAAGTTCATATTATCATAACAGAATTCTTGAACTTTAAGAATCAGTGCAAGCTCAGATTTGGCAGTGGTTGTGAATGCACCAAATAGCGGTGTGTAAATTTTTAAGTGTTTCAGTGCTTGTTCAGCGACTAACTCTTCTTTTTTGTTCCATTCGGCTTGACCCATAACTACATTCCAAATCTAAAAAAATTCAATTCAATGAATAACAGCATACTATTTTTGAAAAAAAAATTGATAAACAGAAGATATTTACCAGTCCAATAACTTCATGCTCAGGAATATTGCATCTTTGAGCCATTTCTTTGAGATCGTTTACTATATCTTTAATAGGCTTATTATCAGCCAAATCGTCCAAAAGTAGCTGTTGGAGATCGCGTTTGGCTTCTTGGCTAGCTTGAGCTTTATGAAGTTTGACAATATCAGCCAAATCAGCAGACTCAAAAACAGATCTGAAGTATTCATCTGTCCTTTTGTTTGGTGGTACAAATTCCATTAGCCTATAAATACAAAAATATATTAAAATATGAAATTATATTTTCTTAAATTAGTCATAGTATAAAATAATGATTTAGTAAAATTTATTATTTTAAATTTACTTTAAAATATTGTATGGAAATTTATTTGCTTCATTAATTAATTTAATTTTTCAACAAAAAATGTACATAAATTACATTTAAAATTTTAAGAAAATTGCAGCTTGTAATTTTTATTACCTTCCTTCGATGCCTCCTCTTTTTAATGCAGTCATTAAACTAGATAGACCCTTTTCTTGTTTCCATGTGACAAATACTTCAAGAAGGAAATCTAACGCAAGATTATCCTTTACTAGATGTTCATTGATTAAAACAGAAAGTACCGTTGGAGGTACAGCTCCATTGGAAATCCATAAAGCAGTCATTCGTGCTAGCTTGATTCTTTCAGCTGGAGTAAATCCTTTCATAAAAACGAGAACTTTTTTCATTTCCTCTTCAAACATCTTCTCCAAATATTTATATCGTCGCATAAGTTTAATAAAGACCTATTGAAGTATTAAAAATAATTATATTTTTATAATTGCATTTTGAAGGAAAATATTTTGAAAATATAATTGAGATTTATTTATTTGATCATAAATTTATAGCTGCTGTTTTATTAATTATTATAATATAAATACTTAGATTAATTATTAATATTAATAACTAATTATAGTATTAATTATTAATATTAGTAGCATAACTTTAATTTATTAAAGTAATGTGATCATATTCATCATTTTTTTTAAGATAATATATTTTTTAAAATTTTATTTCAATTGTTTTTATACAAATTTTATTAAAATTATTCTAATGAATAATAACAAATAAATAAATAAAGAAAATACTTATTATATTATTTTCTTAAAAATTATTATTATTATTCAATTTTTCAAATTATTAATATAATTATAATAATTTTTATTTCACAATCAATCAATAGAATATAAATATTTAACCTGTTCAAAACTGCGCATGGAGTCCATGTCTTCTGATTGTTCAAAAACACATGCTGTTGTTTTGACTGGTTTATCTCCATCTTGAGCAATAGATCCACCAGGTACTAGAAGTCCACCAGCTATTAGAATATCAAAGAGGACTTCACCATAACGACGATAGTCCAGCTTAGAACCAGCGGTATCTAAATACTTTGAAATGGCTTCTAAGTCGTTACCGGCCTTTTCCAAACCAGAAATAATGGCATCACGGAATCCAGTTGGATCATATTTTTCTTTTTCATCTAAAGTTTTATATTATATAATACAATGCATGACATACAAAATATAATAATTAAAAATCTAAAATTTTTGATTAATTATTAATTGTGCATTAATAATATTTTTACATTTTATTTAATAACTTTCAAACTTGATTGATATATTATGCATTTTGGATAATAATTTGATTTAAAAAAAAATATTAGACTCTAAAAGAATAAAAAATTTTACAAAACAAACGATTAATCTACTTATAAAATAATAATATTAAAATATTGAAAGCTGCAAACATGTGATTAATACATAAAAAATCATTAACTTATTCACAAAGCCAACTCACCTCTTTTTCTGGTCTTTATGCGTTGACCTGACAACACTGGCTTTTCTATTTTTTGACTCATACAATTTCTCTCTGTAAAAATATCAAACAAAAAAAGTGCGTTACCAAAGTGTCGTTCTAAAAAAAAAAATCATACAAAAAAGAGGTTTATAATGAGCACGAGGACGTTTCGTCCTTCAAACTTTAAAACATGTGCAGACTTCATTTTTGTCACAAACCTGGAAACCGTAAAGAGAAAAAACTACAATGCTCGATAAAAAACTGATAAATTTTAAAAACGGATTTTGAGAAATGTTTTAAAACGAATCGTTGAACGAGAGGTTAAGCTCGAACCTGCAGGCAGAGCGAGGCCACGATGGCCGATAAGACGGAGACAGATGCCAGCACGCGCAGGAACAACGAAGACGGCTGCATAACGAAAACGATCAGAGAAAGCGAGAAAGAAGTAAAGAGGGAGAAAAAGAGAGAAAAGGAGAGAGCACCGAAAAAGAGTAAATCTGCGGTATCACAAAAGGTACCATTATACACAGCACGCGCACTTTTTTCGATTCGTTCTTTTTTTGGAAAAAATTATGAAAAACTTTGTATTTACTTACTTAGTTACAGGTACGACCTAAGAAACCACTCCCACGATATGTTCTTGCCTTCTCTCAGTTGCTACTGTTGCTGTTATGTCGAAGAAATTCGTAGCTGTACGCGGCGGTAACTCTCCTCGAACTTCTTAGGATTGCTGCTACTATAGCGTATACGTCTACTTCGTCACGCTCGCACTTAACACGCGCACACTATTGGGCGAATGACGCGCACACTAAATTATAGGTATGCGTGCGCCGCGCAAGTCGAAAAAGGGGGACACCAGCACTATCCTTGTTGCACTCGTTTTCTCTCTCTCTCTATCTCTCTCTCTCTTTTTTACTATGACGTACTGCCTACGGTAAGCGTGTCCTTTTCTAATTTGACTTGGCGCGGAAGCAGTACCAAAGTTCATCGGACGCGTATAGAGGGACGACAAAGATTTAGAATCAATGCACTTGATTTTAATAGAATTTTATTTTGTTTCTTATAAATTTTTTTTACGATACAATTCAAGATCCTTATGAAATATTCGAATTTTAATTATTTTATTAAGTCATAAATAAAAATTTAAACGAGGAAAAATTAGATGAGCGTGTTTTCTCCTATATGAGTCGATTCTTATAGGCAATTACGTCTATGTTCGCGAAGGCAAAGGAGAAACGCGGTTTTTCCTTTTTTCGTCGCCAAGCTGATGAAACCGGAAATTATATTGTTATGCCACGTGAATTTTCAAAATTTTATGTTAATTTTATAAGAACTTAACATTTTTATATAATATTTTTTGCTACAGTAATAATAACATTACACATTCAATAACTTTTATGTTTTTTGAATAAAAAAATATTATAAATTTTATTAATTAGACTTAAGAGAAAAATAATTATTAGTCATTATTTGCAAATAGAAAAAAGAGAAAACAGGGAAACGTTGGAACTCTTCCGTTAGATCGCATTTTCTTTTGCAGATGACGCTGGGGTGGCTTATGGTTAATTCTATCGAAAGAATAAATCGCATTTATTTTATAAAGTATAACTGATTTTTTAAAAATGAATTTCAAAAAGTATAGAGATAAACCAAATAAAAAAAAGACAAATTAATAGTGAAGTAGCAATAAGTTATTGAATTTAGTAATGTTTCTGATTTATGATTAATAATAATTATATCATTCCATCTAATTCATCTTACATAATAAATTATTGAACAACATAAATGAAAAAGTATTTATAGATTATTTTGAAATAAAAAAATTTCTTTTTATTAAGTTATAAGTTCTAATTATACAGTTTAAAAATAGTAACTTTTGATACATTACTAATGCATCAAATATATATTCCTATTAAAATCCACACTGTATTCACAACTAAAATAAAATATTTTCGTTAGCGGTTATTTTTGGCTCATTAGTCACCAAAAATTTTATTCTTATCTTAACCAAGTAATTCTCATTATTGAAAAAATTATATTTTCAAGTTTTTAAAACTAATAATAAATTTCCAAAAAATTATTCCGGGGCATCCCATCGTATACCGACCGATTCCTAATTTATCAGCAACAAATTTTTTACTTTTTTAAAGATATATATATAACTATAATTTTTATTTACTAATATAAATTTTAAACAAATCTATTAAATAATAGAAAATAAAATGTTATAGAAATGAATTATTTTTTATTATATTTTTTCACTATTTAATAAGTTAATTTTAAATTTAGAATTATATTATTAAATTATTTTTATGCCTCGTTAAAAAAAAAAAAAAAATTAAATAAATTGTTTTATTAATATGAATTAAAAAATAATGCTAATAAAACATAAATATAATGTCAGTTATTTTATAATGCATTCTAAAGGTAGTATATTTAAATTTTTTGTAATTATTCTGTTTTATAAGTATAAAATTATTAAATAATTTGTATTTTTGTTCGAATACTTGACTTACTTGATCTACTTTTTATAAATGACAAAAATAAAATTTTAAAATACTTTTATTGCGTTTGAAAAATCCATTATTCGTTTTAATATTGCCATTGATTTTTTTTTTATTATGCGACAGAAAATTATTTTAATAATTTATGTGTTTCAATAATACAATTATGTTTCGTTTAAAAATTTTTTTTAAATGCTATTTAATTAAAAACATTTTGATTAAGTGCATTACAAAAAATTAATTAAAACTGCGTAATAAAAATTTTTTACTTCAAGTACATAAATTTGCGACCGACGATCAACTGTCAGGATGGCCGAGCGGTCTAAGGCGCCAGACTCAAGGTTTATTTCCTTCTCGGTTTAACATCGGGTACATCTGGGCATTCTGGTCCTCTCTGAGGGCGTGGGTTCGAATCCCACTTCTGACAAAATTTTTTTATTTTTTTTACAAACTAAAAGTCACTTTTGAGTAAGTATTATTTATTTTAATTTTTTTTCTTTAAATAATATATTTTTATAAATTTTTTTTTGATATCGTAATTAAAAAATATTCAATTTAATATTTGCTTTAAATTATTTGATAATTTAATAATATCATACCCTAAATATATCGCATTACATTACACGAAGATGAATTCATATACTATATACCCAAAATGATAATTATGTAATTTGATCAGGCACTCTGAAGTAGTTTTAGTTTGAAACATAGTTGTCAGGATGGCCGAGCGGTCTAAGGCGCCAGACTCAAGGTTTATTTCCTTCTCGGTTTAACATCGGGTATATCTGGGCATTCTGGTCCTCTCTGAGGGCGTGGGTTCGAATCCCACTTCTGACAAAATTTTTTATATTTTATTATTTCATTCGATTAGATAGTATTATTTCAATGATTAGTATTATTGATCAAATTTTAGTATTATTTAATGATTATCAACTTTTTTTTAATTTTTTTATAATAATCAAGTCAATAATCGTTATTATACCTATTATTAATAATGATTCTTACTCTTCGGAAGTATATTATGCCGATCATTTGAAAAGCTTTAAAAATAATGTTAAAATTTAAAATAATTGCTAATTTCAATAAATAATTTGAGAAATCGATTAAATACAAGATTTTAAATAATATTATGACGCAATTCTATCAGTAAAAAAAATTGTGTAAAAAACAATTTTTTTAAATAATTTGCCTTCCAAAAAAGTAAACAATTAAAAATAATATAAATAAATTATAAATATTTATAGTTTAGCATTTTTTTTTTTTTTTGCATAAGGACACAGATATATTAAAAACAATTAATTATCATCAACGTAAAATTATTTTTCAAGAAAATTTTCATAGTACGGTTTACTAAAAATATTAATCAGATTATATCATTAATTATTGCTTGTAGATTTCTACTAAATATTATCTTAATATATTTATTCAATTTTTAAATGTTTACATTTAATAATTTTATGTTTTTTAATAAATTTTTTATTTATTTAAAAAATTTTTTAAATATAATTAATTTTCAAATAAGTGATTGTAGTTGTCATGTTTATCCGGTAGAGCGGATTTCAGTAAGTTATTGGTAATCGCTCTACCGGAGAAACACGATAACTACACTATACAAAAGTTTCTATTTATTTTCAGTATGAAAGCGGTTGATATTATAAAGTGAGACACTGTATCACAACTCCCGTATGGTCTAGTGGCTAGGATACCTGGCTTTCACCCAGGAGGCTCGGGTTCGATTCCCGGTACGGGAAATTTTTTTTTTTTTTTTCATCTTCCAAGAAGAAAAAATAAATATAAAGAATCAATTTCTAATTAGTTTTATGATTCAAATGTAAATACATGATCTGTTAAGGATAATTATTTAAGGATATATTTTTGTTTTGCACATTTTGATATTTCAAACCAATACATAGGAAATTTTTAAATAAAATATACATAAAAAGTAATAGATTATTAACAAAATGATCAGTTTGTGTAATTCAGATTATAATGCTTCTTAAATAATATTTATTAACAATATTTGATAACTAAAATCATATGTAATTAAAAAATTAAACCATAGATTTTATTTCTACTTGGAGTGCCTATTGAAATCAAATTTGATTCTTTTAAAGATGCGTTGAGCACATATTATAAAATTTACAATTGAATAAAAAATTTAATTCATGTAAACTTATAAAAAATTCATCAAAAAATTGGCATTAAGTCATTATTGAATCTATTCGGAAGTTTCAACAATTTTAAATTTGTTAAAATTTTCAAATATTGTTATGGAAAACGCGAAGCTTTATCAATTTCAAGGATCTTTTTTATTAAAAAAAAAAAAAAAACCAAAAATAATTGAACAATTTTTTACATTAATTAAATTTAATGATGATATTTTGATCTGTAAAACTTGTAAATAATATTTTTGTAATTTAAAATTATGTTTGAGTAAAGCTTATAAAAAATTTATTTAATATAAAATAATTAAAAATAATTCAACGATTACTTGATAAACAATTAGATTTGTTATTTTCATACGTGATTGTGGGCGCAGAAATAAACATATTTTAAAAACAGTACACGTGAGCAGTAGTACAATAAGAATCAAATGAAATTATTGCCGATACGATTTTAATTTTCTCAACGATTAATCTTATATTTTAAATCGTCATTGAATAGCGAGCGTACAAGCGTAATTGTCGTAATGCGCAAACTTACATGCATTAAGTTTTTTATCGCGCAATGTAATCGACTTCCTACTTTATCCGACGTTAGCGTTAAGACACATTGATAACTTATATTCATTTTTACATTTCTCATACAAATTGCTTTTAACGCAAATATAAAATTAAACAAATTGGTGGGAAAAGAAAAGAAAAGAAAAAAAAAAAAAAACTTTACTTCATCAAATCATACATTTAGTTTTGTACAATATAATTCGAGTTTACATGTATATCTATCGTCAATAAAACGATGAAAAAAACGTACAAATATTCCCCATTGACGAACGTCATTTATTGTTACGGAAAAATAATCGGGGTTTTTCCATTCTCCTTAGATCGAGAAAATTTCATTCGACACTCGATTATGGGAACAATTTACAATACATTGATGAGTTTACTGTACACCTTTTGTTACTTCGTCGTGTTGGATTGCAGACTCGAGCTTCGTTTACCGGAAGAGACTCATTTGAAAATTTTGATCGATCTGTTCGTTATAACTTTCAAAGCAAGCGCCGTTATTGCATTTTGGTTAACGTTTGCTTTCGGCCAGGATAATTTTAAAATAATAATCGAAAATTTCGAATTTTTGGAAAATGATTCATTCGTATTGAGCAAAGAGCGCAGAAAAGTATACTTGATGAAAAAATTGAAAAGGTTTAAGCTCTACTTTTCTATGAACAACGTATTGTTTTTAATGTTGCTTCTGGGTGAAAATTTATCGCAACGACAGTACAAAAGTTTCATATCGCAAGCAAACGTTTGGGTGGCTTACAACGTACCTCACATCGTCATTTTTAACGCCATGTTTTTCTTCACCGAAATCCTGATGTATTTCCGAGGATATTATCGAGCCGTTAATAAATTATTGAAAAAATTGTATCGCGGAAAAAGTGGGGATATATTAATCGACGGTTTTCGCGATACAACGACGACTTTGAAAATATTTAATACGATCGGAAAGTTTCACAACAACGTAAGCGACGGCCTCGAGTACTTTACGAATTTTTTCAATCCGTTTATTTTATTGGTACTCGTCGCCATGTTTTCACAAACCGTCAACGACGTTTATTTGCTGTATCAATTCGTTAGGCGCACGGATTATTGGGAATCGCGAGAAATCGCCTCGTTTTTCATGACGATTATTATGCTTACCGTCAGAGTTATTTACGTTTACTTTATTTGCATCGTACCCGAAACCATGTGCAAAGAAGTAATTTTAATTATTTTTTTCTTAAAAAATGTTTAATAAAATTAAATTAACGTATTTATTGTTTCAAAATAAAAATAAATATTATTATTATTATTATTATTATTTTTTTTTTTTAATTTTTTTATTATTAAAAAGTATTATTACTAATACGTATTTATCAATCAATTTGTTTAGGCTAACTACACAATATTTATTCTAGATAAAATTATGAATAATTGGTGTCGAGAGAAAGCTTGTAAGAATGTGGTAAATATCTGTTTATCATTATAAATACACGTAAATAACGATACACGTGATAAAATTATATTATCTTATTTTCAGATAAAAATGTTAATTTTAAGATTGCACCAACGGAAAATAAAAATTTCGGTTTATGGTTTATTTAATTTAGATTGCCGACTGTTTCGAAGCGTAATTATATATATTTAAATAAGCCTTTATTAATAAATGGATTATACAAATAATCTAAAAAAAAAACATTTCTTTTTCAGATTTCGAGTACAGTTATGATGTATCTCATTTTTATGTTTCAACTTGATGATTTAGTTACTTAATAATCGTTTATCATGAAACTTTGTAACAATTTGTAATTAATATATATGTATATTTATGTACCAATTATTATGTATAATCGATTGATTAAAAATTGTTTGAATAATGTAATTAATTTACTTTGTTGTATGCGGGCGCGCGCGTGTGTGAGTGTAAAACGTGAATCAAATGATTATTTTTTTAAAAAAATTAGTTTAGGTAAAATAAGTTGATTCTTTATAATACCGTTTAAATTATATTTTATTTATAACAACAAGCTATTTCATCATATAAATTTACAAAATTTTTATTTTAAACTTAAAAATATCAAAAAATAAACTCTTCATTCGCATATTTTTTTTACATATTTCGGAAAAATATCAAACAACTTTTAGTAGAGTTTTTTTAATAATTTATTATTAAATGAGGGATAGATTCACGTGATATTTTGTAAAGAATTTTATGAATTTAATTTTTATTTTTTGTTAAATATTATTCGATGCGATTATTATGTACAAGTATTATAATGCGTCGTTCATAAATAATTTTATTATTATTTTTATTTTATTTTATTTTATTTTATTTTTTTTTTTTTTACACAATACATAATTTTTTTCCGGAAAGTTATTTATGATCATTATTTAGAAAAAGTATTCACTCTTTGCAGCCTATACTTATACGACTTATGTTAAAAAATATAACAATTTTTATTTCTATGCGATATTACACAAAGTGATGATAATAATAGTAATAGTAATAGTAATAATGACGGTATAATAAATACTTGTCGTAATGTTTAATTTTCTTAATACACCTTTTTATTCAGTTCGGAATTGTATAATAGTAAAGTTAGATTCTCATACTTATCTTCGTTCCCATAATAAAGTAATAATGAAAAAATTGTCGAACTCAAATTTCGTAAAATGTTTATACTATTACGAAAAAATTATCGGCCTTTGTCCATTTTTTCCAAGCGACGACGAAATGATTATAAAATGTTCGAATTTAGGAATTATTTACAATATTTTTCTCACCTTGTCGTACACGATATGTTTCGTGATAATTGCCGGTTACAGAATCGAGCTCCGTTTACCCCGTGAAACAAGGCTGACGATAACGATGGACTTGTTCGCGTTGATATTTCAATACTTAACGATCGTTGCTTCTTGGTTCGTCGTTGTTTTTCGTCAAACAAAATTGATCGACATTATCGATCGTTACGCTGAAATCGAAATTTTACAAAGGAAATTAAATTTGAAATTTCATCGTAATAAAGACGGCGCGCGACGTTTTTTCTTTATAAATTTATTGTACATCGCCATGTTTTTCATCGATCATTACACATATTCGCTTTACAAAAAATTTCAAGAACAAGCCAACCTTTGGATTTGCTTTAACGTACCAAAAATCGTCGGCTACAACTTGTACATAATGTTCATCGAGCTAATAATAAATTTAAAAAATAATTACAGAACGTTAAATAAAGCGTTGCTCAATTCGTTTGCGAAAAAAATTCAAAGCGACGTTTTAGCTCGTAATTTATCCGAAAAATCGATAATAACGTTAAAGAGACTTTACACGATTGGTCAATTGCACGATATGCTGTCGGATCTTCTCGACAGCATAACGAGTTTTTTCAACTTGCCGATTTCGCTTTTTATAATAACTAATGTAATATACACGACTTTGGACATTTATAACGTTTATCAATCGATGATCTATGGAAAATTATTGGAGCTTAACGATTTTACGTTTTATATCGTTGATTTGATTTGGTTGTCAACGAAGATATTGGGTTTCTTCTTTGTCTGTTCTGTGCCCGATTCTGCATGTTCAGAAGTATATATATATATATATATTTAACATCGTTATGCTATTTTTATACGGGAAAAGTTATAACTAAAATATAAATTTTTATTTTTCCTCCGATTAATCATTTTTAATCATTTAAGAATTTTTGTATTACGTTTTAAAATTATTATTTTCACGATTATATAATAATATTTTAATCTTAGTTATAATCGTTAGTAACGATAACAGGAGATAGGAATTTAAATAATTTTTTAATTGGTAAATTATTTTATGAAAATAAAAATAAAATAAATAGAAAATACGTACATAACAATATCTAAATATAATGTAAGAAAATTGAAAAATATTTTTATACAAATGTTGAATTATTAATTTTTTATTAACATTGTTTAACAAATGTTGATTTTTCCCCATAATTACCCAATTCATTATCGTATTTGTTTTCACATTCGACTTTTATCATTTAGAAATTATAAGCAACTTTAACGATATTTTAGTTATAGCTTTTCATTCGATTTTTTTTTTTTTTTTACATTTAATTATAAAAAATATTTATAAATTTTGATTTATAAAACATATTTGATGTCGTTAACTATGTGTTTTCAAACCAAACATATATAAAAAATTACAAGTTAATTAATACTATAATTTATAAACGTACAGATGAACGTTCAATCAATTTTTATAAAATTTCCAATTAAAAAAAAAAAAAAAAAAAAAAAAACAAACAAAAAGAAGAATATGTTAAATCCAATAAATTTGTTAAATAGTTATTTTTATAATTTTTTTAGGGAAATAATACAATAAATACGCTCGATTGTATTTTGAATAATTGGTACGAGGCAAGAAATTATAAAGAATTGGTAATATCATTTTTAACTATTTATTTTTTTCTACATCGTAAATGAAACAATAGATTTATAATATTTGTTACAAATTTCAGTTAAAGACGTTGTTATTGCATCTGCATCAAAAGAAAGTTAACGTATCTTTTTATGGTATTTTTACGCTGAATTATTATTTATTCAAAAACGTAAGTTTGATTATGTTTATGTTTTAATCTATGAATCTATGAACATTTTTTATTTTAGATTATGAGTACGATTCTAATGTTTCTTGTATTCATGTTTCAACTTGACAGTTTAGTGATGTGATTTAGGAATATTGCATTTAAATAAATGAACGATTACAAATTACATCAATAATGTTTTATTATTGTAATTATAACTCATAAAATTTTTAAATATACATTTAATGTGTAAAAAAAAAAAAAATGTAATTAATTCATAATATAATGGACTTATTGTAAGAAAAATTTCGTTCAAGCTAATATAGTTGTATCCTCTAAGATTTTAATTGTTATTCAAAACTACTCGTATAATGGAGTTTTTATTTATTTAGATAATTTTAGTTCTTTAGAACAAATTCCTGTCGTGGAATCAATGATTTTTCAACGTATACATGTATTTATAATATATATATATATATATATGACGCTTGCACTTTATGGAATGAAGCATCTTACATTTGATAAATAATAAAATTCCGAATAAATATAAATAATTTTTCAATAAAATAAATTTCACTGAATTCTTTGGGAATGAAATTAATATTAATTTTTATGTATAAAAAAAAAAAAAAAAAAAATAAATGCATATAATAATAAAATGAATTTTTATAAATATTCTTATGTTTACTTTTCGTTATTCGAATGAACTTCGGAAGAATTATTAACATTTTTATATAATTTCGTTTGATCTAGTTGAACCATGAATACGAGATACATAAGAGAAGTTGTCATAATCTAAAAATAATAAAGTATATTGAGTTAACCATGTCGAATTTAACATTTTTTTTTTTTTTTTTTTTTGGTTTAAAGATACTTACACTTTGAAAGGAGTTTAAATTCAAATAAAAAAGATTATAGATTGACAAAAAAACTCTCTTTTTGAATAAATTTATATATATTTTTGTAATCTAAATTAAAAAATAAATTTAATTAGTTTAATGCCTTTTTGTATTATATAATAATTTTATAAATATTCGTACCATAGCATTGTTATCACATTCTTGTTCCTTTTTTTTGTTTAGAACACCGTTAACGATATTAATTGTTTTATTCGCCTAAACAATTTTTTGAGAACATTTTTCTATTATTAAAATAAATCATTGAACTATCTAGAAAAATTTGCTTTAACACAAAAATAATTTATCAATTTATTTATCAAAGAAAAAAAATTAATAATAATCAAATTAATATGAGCGTCACATTGGTTGAATAAAGATAATATACGATAATGCAACTTGGTGCGTCGATCAAAAATCTATATTAAATTTTGCATCAAATACTTATTGTAAATATTAGCGCACCTCGTCAACAACCGATGCCGGTACAACGCATAGAAAATATAAAGTTGATATTTTTATTGTCAACCAGAATACAAGTGAGCCGAAATCGCAGAAATCTAAAAGCTGCCACGATTCGTTAAAATTCAAGTAAAGATTTATCCGATAAATTGACGTAGACACGTGAACGAAATTATTAATCATCGTACAAATAATCGTGAAACGAAAGAAACGTATTAATTCATCGATTAGAACGTTTAAATCTTCGTGTGCTTGTTCGATTCCTGAAAAATCATTAAATTATTAATGTTAAAAATGAGCAAACGATTACAAAACGATACGAAACATGTTAATATATTTGATAACGTGTCAAAATGAGTTTGAATTATTTTATCTTAATAATGTGTGATGCCGAAACAAAAAAAAAAAAAAAATAATAATGTGAGAATAAACAATTTTAAAAGAGTAGCGTGAAATAAAAAAAAAAACCTATTAGTAAAATTAACACAGCGATTTAAATCGATGGAATATTGATTTTTTTAAATAAGTTTAATTTTTTTTTTTTTTTCTTCAATACCTTCCAATTTCACGTAATATCCTTTGCACTTGCGCAACGATGTATTCAATTCATTAAAGTAATTTCGAGTGATCGACATTAATTCGACGAAGATGAAAACAGTGGAAAATAAAATAATATTAGCACTTTGAAAAAGTATCCAAAATGTAACTTCAACGTTCGAAAACATATCGTTTATCAAGTATCTTAAATGTTCGCCCATACAAATGATAAAATACAATAAACTTATAACGCATACTTTAACTCCAATTAATATCATATTCGATATAAAATTATCCTTACGCGATCCTTTACTACTAATCTTTGTTACATACCGATCGATATTTTTAAATTTTTCAAAAAACGATAAAATTCTCCCTTGACAAATTCCGTAACTGAGAAAACAATTGAGAATTGAAACGACTTGAAAAGTTAGAGCTATTAAATCCACGAGCACCGCTGTCGAAGTTTCTTTCGGTAGAATCAAACAAAATCGTTTTCGATAAACTTTAAAACAGACGTATAAGTAAGCGATCGCCAATAATAAATTAATAAACAATCCGCGATAAGTATATATCAAATTTCCTTCACAATCGAATGAAAATGGAAACAATCCGAGCATTTTTAGGTACGAATACACCAAGAATTTTCTTCCCAATACACGATACATATTCCTTTCCTTATTTTTACAATGAAATATTATCTACCGATAGAAACGTAAAATTGTAGAAGCTTGCATGCCGATAGATGTCATCGAGTAAGGTTTTCGTATTGAGCTCCATCGAATAAAGTACAATATTCGATCGAAAGCATTATAAATTATTTATTTTTAATTTTTATGTGTAAAAATAGTTTTTCAATTATTATTACCTAAAAATTTTTTTGCTAAAAGCAAAAGAAAAGAAAAAAAAAAAAAAAAAACAATTATAAACATTTATATTAAAGTTTTTCCATAATATTAAATTTATTTTGCTTATTATTATTTTATTTCAGTTGAATAAAATTTTCAAAACATACATATTTTCAATGATTTTATTTAAATATTTTTTATAATGAATAGTTTTTAATTGATTTTAAATGTAAACGTAACGCGTTTATTAATTAAATAAATGGCGCTAAGCTTAAGCTCTGTATATCAATCATTATTTTTCTCTTATGTATATATTATACTATAACGTATAATGAATAAGTAGAATTAAAGATTGCACAACTTTATGTGAAACATAAAAAATATCTACGATAAAGGGTGTTTTATCAATTTAAAAAGAAAATGAGTGAATTTAAACGTTATTCGTTATTAAACGTATATATGTACTATATGAAAATCATGGGTCTTTGCCCGTTCACATTTGACGAGGAAAAATTAGTGAAGCGTTCGATTATCGGAACGTTTTATAATTGTTTAATAACAATCGGATATTCATTTTTTTTCATCAAAGCAATAAAATTACGCTCTAAAATTATATTATTTGAAGAAACGCCTTTAGCTGTAATTGTAGATTCTTTGAGTGCAATTATTATGTATACGGCTCTCGTAACAATTTGGCTGGTCATGATAACTCGTTTGAATACCATAAGAAAAATAGTCGAATATTTTAATAAAATCGAAATTTTGGAAAAGGACTTGAAAATTTATTCCCCAAAGAGAAACGTCGAAAGTGCCGTGAGAAAAATGTCTGTGAATAGCTTTTATAAAGTAACGTTATTCTTCGCAATATATTATAGTACAATTTTGATTCCTGTATATTATCAAGATTTGGAAGATCAAACATTTTGGCTTCTTTACAATCTCCCATGGAATATTATTTTCACGCTTAATGTTCTTTTCATAGAATTTTTAATTTTTTTTTTCGATCGATATAAAATGTTGAACAACAAATCGATAAGGTTTATTAGATATTCACAAACTGCTTTTACCAATGTTAACGTTTCTATAAATTCATCGTCGTGGTTTTGTGAAAAGGTAAATAATTTTTATTGCTTCATTATCATTTGTGAGTATATAAAACTTTAACATCTTATTAGCTTTATGTAAAATTAAGTTAAGTACTTTGAGCAATTGTCATTTATAAATGTCGCACATTTTTATCAAAAATTATCATTTATCAAAAAATATCAATTTTATTTTCAACACTGCGGTGTATTAAATATTTTCAGTTGCAAGCGATTGGTCGTCTTCACGCCGATTTGACCGATTTCTGCGAAACAATCGTTGAAATTTTTAGTTTACCATTAGTCCTCGTATTTGTCGGCAACTTAACCAGCATAATGTTATCGATACATGGAGTTTATCAATTTATGAAAAAATCCAACGATTATGAAAATGCGAGCGCTTTTATTATTTTACCATCCATGATTAGGCTGTTGCTTGCTTTTATCTTGACCTTCTTTAAGTGCAGTATTTCCACCTCTACTTGTGACGAAGTAATTAAACAGCTTAATTTTAGATGTAAATGTTTTAACATTCATTGAACATTATAAACCATTATTTCATATATATATAGCTCAACAATAATTTTTTTTGAATATTATGATTAATTTCTTTTTGCATTTTGAAAGAAATTATTACAATATTGCATTTATTAAATATAACTAAAAATATCGATAGAATTAGTATGTAGTATTTCAATAAAGTCAGCATGCATTATAAATAAATAATTATTTCTCGCAGGCAAATAGAACTGCAGCCATTATTGATCGAATTCCATATAAATGTTATGAAATAGAAATCAATAGGGAAGCGGTAATACTTAATATTAAACTTGCAAAATTAATCATTACCATTATATTCTTCATATCAATTCAATTATGTTTAATATTACAGATGAAGAAATTAATTTTACAGTTACATCAAAAAAGTTTAAAAATATCAATGTTTGGGCTATTTAATTTAGATTTTTATTTGTTTCGAAACGTAAGTACTTATCTAAAATTTACAATTTTTATGATTAATTTAAAATTGCTATGAAATTTGATTTGTGTAAATTAGTTTGATAATTTAAATGAAGAAATTGCTAGAATAATAAATTATATTTTTTTTAGATGTGGACGACGATTATATCATATCTTGTATTTATGCTACAACTTGACAATATGTAGAAAAAAATGAAGCATAAAATTTTTGTCACATCATCAAACGCAACACAAGTTTTATTGTTTTATATTCTTAAATATCAGTATTATTTAAATAAAGAAAAAACAAAAATAAGTTAAAAATAATTAAAATATTAATTAACAAAATTTTATTGTGATCGTTGACTATAAAATGAATAAACGTTTTTTAAATTTTTATGTATAAAAAATTTGTAATTATTATTGAAACGATTCTTAAATGAATTTTTTCAAAGTCGTGAAATGCAGTCATTATTTAATAATAACAATGAATAAACTTCAAATATATTTTGAATGTTTGATCCAGTGCGCATGCGCCAAGTACACGCTGCTAAATTATCGTATCGCAGATAATGAAAATGGTCGCCTTCTTTTAATGTTCCTCATTTTAGTAGTACTCAGCTAGATTTTACATAGTGTTTACGCTTATATGGAATTATAAAATAGTTATAACCTTTTCATGAAGAATAATCATAATAAGTTCCTCAAGTAATATGTCGTCAGGCTTTATTTTCTATTCACTTGCCTATTTCTTCTTATCGTATTGCATTGTTTATCCTCCAAATGAATTTGTGTCAGCTGGTTTGACAATTAAAAATATCATTGCTTTTTTTTTGGGCAGTGAAAGCAAATCTTTTATCCAATATCATATGAAAAACTGTATAGCAACTTTGCATGTTTACGCATTAATTCCTTTTGGTATGATTTTATTATTTATTTAAAATTATGAAAATGAAAAAAAGCAAAATAAATAGAATCCATGAAGTACCAATTTTTCAAATAAATATTAAAGATACATCAATAAACATACTTTTCTATTCAACTCTAAGTTCAATTAAATTAAAAGAAAAAATTAAGCACATGTAAAATTAAAATAAAATTTTATTTTTATATTTATAGTTCAAAGATTTTTATCAAATTAAAATTATAAAATATTATTATAAAATTTTATTTATAAAATTGAAGCTATTTAAACAATTTTTATTTTTAATTTAATTTAGGATTATTGTATAATGAAAAATTATTAATTATTAAATATAGTAAAGTAATAAAAATTAAAGCTTTTAATATTTCTATAAAAAAACATGTTATTGAATTATTTACAAATTTTTTTCATTGCGTTACAATGTTATTTTACTGTAACATTTATTATTTTATATTATATTTATATATTTTTCTGATTACAGGGTACCTATTAGGACTTGTTTTAACAGGAAATGCTGATTCTGTCCAAGTAATATTAGGCGATGAAAATTCATGGTCGTTGTTACTTACTACTTTAGTACTTAGTACTTTGGTAGGACCTCTTTTTTCTTTGTATAAAGCTATACAATGGTCTTCAAATAATTGGTCACTGCATCCTATAGCAAAAAGTCTCAAAATTTATTGTAATAATAATACGAGCTGGCAAGCTGTTGCAGTGGATATTAATAGAGAATTTCAAAGGTAGAATAAATTTATTACTAAAAATAGAAAAAATACAGTTTTTCATTTAGTTTTTGAATGTCATAATTTTTTGTGAATTATTAATAAAAAATATTATTAATGTATATATATTCAAAGTGAATAAATAAAATATTAATTGCAGCATAGACAAAATTATTATAGAAACAAATAATATTACAAAAATAGTAGCAACAGATAATTGGATTATTAAGGTTACTCCTTATAAATTGTATTTTGCTCATCAAAGTGATACTACTTTAATTGTAAATAAAAGCGATACTCATGCATTTTCACCGAATACAAGAGGTGAAGTTCAATATGTGAACATACAGGTATTGTTTAACATTACTTTTTCATTTACACTAAATATTTTTTTTTTTTATTATAATGTAATAATGTATTAAATATTATCATCTAAATTTTTGCAGGTTAATACAACCAGACCTGGTGCTCAATCTTTTAATATTAGAATAAATGTTTTAGATTTCAAGGATTTGCAAGATAAAGTAATTCGTCCGATTGCTGTTCTTAACAATGTAGTATTCCATAAAACTCTAACAGACAGATTTATTGATACTTTTAAGGAACTAATAGCGCACAATGCAAAATATGAAACTGTTCAGGTAATTTAATTTTCTTTAAAACTCTCATTAATGTTTTATAATATATTTAATACATTTATATATAGCTGTACATAAAAAATACATGAAAATAATTTGATATAAAATAATTTTCAAGAATCTGCATGCAAAACTTGGCACATTGTTTATGGGAATGTAAATTTTGTGCAAAATATGTACAAAGATTGATTCTTAATTTATGCAAATATCAAACTTGTATTCGCGCATTGTAAATAATTAATATTAAATGTGACTTACCTTTACATTTTATTTAGGAGTTAGAGCAATGTGTTGGATGTATGCAAGCAACATCAAATATAAAATTAAATAAACTCTGTAATGATTCCGATGAAAGATCTGAATCATGTATTTCTTGTTACTGCCGACCAATGTGGTGCGCCGACTGTATGGCAAAGTGGTAAGTGATTAACAATTAATTAGCATTAATAAACAATGAAATATTTTGTAATATTCTTTAATTAATAGGTTTGCTTCAAGACAAGATGAGACAACACCTGAAACTTGGTTATCATCTAAATGTACTTGCCCAGTATGTAGAGCAAAATTTTGTATGCTGGATGTGAGTTATGTTAAAACAATCAATTCCTGAAATTATTGTTTGGATTAATTTAATCTTTTTTAAATATTTCTATTATTATATAATAAGGATAAGATGATTGTAAATAATGTCAAAATGTGTACATTTTTCCCAATGTGATTCTTAAATATGATAGGATTAGTAAATTATTAATTTTTTACTATTCTAATTATATAGATTTATTTTATTAATCATTTAATATTATAATTTATCTTTTTAATATAAATTAGATTTAAGAAAGAAAAAAAAACAAAATTTCAATTAAAAAAAAATCTTTTATTATTAAATGTATAAATTAAAGTTAAAATAATACTTTCACCGATATTTTTACATTGTTTAAACTGAAAATGAAACTATGAAACTAAAATAGAAAATTTTTTTTTTTTTTTTTTTAATTAACCATAAGACGAGGCGCAATATTCATCGACATAAGTTCCTGGAACAACAGTTTTGCAGCGTATGGTAGCCTAACTTGAGATATTTGCGTCTTATTTTTACACGATTTACATTCAAAAGTATTATTTCTAAGATTAGCAATAGCGATCAATCCGCAAAAATTGCAAACGTGTATCCTATAAGGATCCGATACTTCGAAGAGACGTTCTCTTAAAAATTGCGCAGCTCCGTGACTAATTTGACAATCGCGTTCCATCTCACCGAAGCGTAAACCTCCGTCTCTAAAATTTTATTTATTTATCAATTTTCACATCGTCTTTATTCTTATAATAAATGAAAAAAAAAAAAAAAAAAAAAAAAAAAAAAAAAAAAAAAAAAAAAAAAAAAAAAAAAAATACAATACAAACCTCGCTCTACCCTCCATGGGTTGTCTGACCAAAATTTGAACGGGACCTCGTGCTCTGCTGTGTATCTTATCGTCCACCATGTGCTTGAGTCTTTGATAATACGTAGGCCCTAAGAATACTTGTGCGTTTATTTTCCGTCCGGTGTGGCCGTTGTACATGACTTCGTTACCGCGCAATTGATAACCGTATTCCATCAGCAGTGTCGAGATCTTTTGTACGTTTACGGAATCGTTGAACGGTGTCGCGTCGCCGATTTCGCCCTTGTTCGCCGATACCTTTCCTTGGATGCATTCGATCAAGTGGCCGATCGTCATGCGCGACGGAATCGCGTGCGGATTTATTATAATGTCGGGCGACATGCCCTCGCACGTGAACGGCATGTCTTCTTGGCGGTATTGGATGCCGCACGTACCTAAATTTTCATGAGATATTCGTTATAAATTTTGCTTTCCTTTTTTTTTTTTCTTTTTGTTTAATTCTCGGAGAAATATATTTTCTTGCAAAAGTCTATTCGAGTTTAATATTCTTGTAAAATCTGGTATTCGTTAAATATTAACGTGTAATCGTTGTTTTAAAATTATGAAAAAATAAATCTCAAATTGACGATAAAATTATTTAATAATTTTTAAGAAAAATTGAAATTTCATCAATGTTCACAAGCGACACGTTACATATAAAATGAATTCTAGAGTAAAGTTTACAATGCAAAAAAATTTACGCACCTTTTTGTCCGTGACGCGAAGCAAATTTATCGCCTATCTGGGGAATTCTCACGCTTCGCACGCGAATTTTACAAAATTTATAACCTTCGCTATTCAAGGTCAACATAACTTGATCGACTATGCCGGTTTCGCTGTTGCGCAGAAACGTCGAGGCGTCACGTTTGGTGTAACGTTTTGTCGCGCTATCCAACTGTAATAAGTATTTAAAAAAATTTTATAAACTAACGTCCGTTTTCTTTTTTTTTTGTTTTTTTTCTTTTATTTTTTTTTTTTTCGACAAATAATAAAGATGAATTTTTTGTAACCACATCACATATCGGCATTAAACTCACCTCGTCTTCGGTTTCGGGCAGCGTCATCGTCTTCCCAATGATAACGTCATCGCCGGAGACTCTAATCCCGGGCGATATTATACCATCGTGATCCAATTTGTCATAAATCGCGTTCCTCATACCCTGACAAGTTTGTCTGTTCGGCTTTTCGAACTGTTCCTCGCGCTCGCCCATGCCCTTCGACTCGGCGTCCTTGTACGAGCGATAAAACACCGAGCGAAAGAATCCCCGCTCGACCGCGCTCGTGTTTAGGATTATGCTGTCCTCTTGATTGTAACCGGTGTAGCAGAGGATCGCGACTATGCTGTTTATACCGGCGGGTAACTCGCGAAAACGAAGGTATTCCATCGAGCGCGTTGTTACCAATGGTTTGTGAGGGTAGTAGAGCACGTGGGCTAAAGTGTCCATACGTACGTGGTAGTTAGTTATGTAGACGCCCATCGCTTGTTTACCCATGGCACTCTGTGGATACGATTAATTGGTTAGTTGGCTTTATTTTTGTTGAAAATATCGAAGGTTTGGTTAGATACGAAGTAGTATTTTTTTTTTTTTTTTTTTTTTTTCAAATACTTTGTTTTGTAAATCAACAGTTTATATCTTAAGAAAATATATTAAAATTGGAAAAGAATTCAGTGTAAAATTGTTCACATCGATTAAAAAAATACAGTCCACGAATCTGTTCTAAAAAGGTCATGCAGCTAACGACGCGTCTGGCCAAGCTCGTACATTTTCTACTTTGCGTTTATTATACGTATATAAACATATTCGCTTTCTAAATTATATTTTAATTTTTTATCTTTTAATTGAATTAAATTTTATGTTCAAGCATTATAAATTTTATAAATATTTAGTAATTAAAATTTGTTAAGTTCGTTATAAAAAATTAACAAAAAAAAAAAAAAGTAAGCAATAAAATACTCTACTCATCTTCCGCAAAACGGCAACTAAAAAACATTATTTGAAATAAAATTTTTATATACAACGGCTTGTAATTATATACGCACCTGATACGTATTTCTCGGGCTCTGATTATGATCCGGAAACGGTATGATGGATGCACATACGCCCAAAATCATAGCGGGATGAATTTCGCAGTGCGTGTAAGTTGTGCAATAAGCGTATTCCTTTTCCTGTCTCAAATCCTCGGGTGACATGGCTATCATAACCGTTTCTTCTTCGAGAGTGTCGATGTATTCGACTACTCCGCTTCCGACTAATTCTTGCCATCTGTGAGAAATGGTAAAGTTTGTCTTATTTATTTATTTTTTTTTTGCGTTAACTATTTACAGAGATAATTGTTTGTTTAAATGTTCTTATTTTCGTATATTATATACATCTAAAGAGATTAAAGTATTCAAAGGAACATTGCAAAATTTTAAAAGATATCTTTATTTATAAAAATAAATAACCAACCCGTCGTTGTTAAAGTCCCTTTCTTTGATCATGTCTATGTGCCTTTTCTTAAGCAAAAGCTGCTGATTTTCAACGATAAGCAAAGGTCTGCTTATTCTTCCGGCATCGGTGTAAATTCTAATTTCTCTGTCTCTGATATCTCTAACCATCGATACTTCTGAAACAATGATGTCCATCTGTCTTCTTAGCTTCCTTTAAGTGAAATTATCGTGATTTTTTTTTTTTTTTTTTTTTTTTTTATTGAATTTAATCGATAAGAAAATATTGAATTTGTCCGTTTATTATTTACGAGTTTTCAATTTAAATTAATTTGTAAAAAAAAAAAAAAAAAAAAAAAGATAAATCATCAAATATTCACCTCAACGTAGCCATAAGCTGATCGGGATCCCGATGAATGCCAACCCAGCAACCGTTAACGAAAATCTTCGTCGCGTCGGCAATAGCACTTGGCGCTATCTCTTCCAAATTTTCCATCGACCATTCCTCGAGAAATTCGAGAATCGGCGATGGTTGAGAGCCGACGCTTATGTAAGCCATGAGGGCGAGATTTTTAACGAGGCCAACCGCCGCACCTTCGGGTGTCTCAGCCGGACACAACATACCCCATAACGTATTGTGCAATTGTCGAGGTCGAGCGAGTTTACCGTCACGACCGATCGGTGAATTAACTCGACGTAAATGCGACAACGTCGATGCGAACGTTAGCCTGGATTTCGAATGACGTTTTAATTCATTACTTTATTTTTTTTTTTTTTTTTTTTTTTTCTTAAAATTACAAAGAGAAAAAAATCACCTTACCTATTCAATACTTGAGACACTCCAGCTCTAGCTTGATGAGCTTTTTTCTGATCGCCCCAATTGCCCGTCGCCAATGAATACCTCAAACCGTCGGTTATAATTTTCGTTTTAATAGCGAGCTCTAAATTAAAATCTTTTCCTCGATCGATAAACTTTTGCGCGTACATGCGCACTTCCTTCATCAAGTTTTTGAATAAACCACGGAATAAAAATGCTAAGAGTGGACCGGCTAGATCTAAACGCTTATTTCCGTAGTGATCTCGATCGTCTGAAAATATTTAACCATATAATGCTATCTTTAATGTCGTTTATATCAATTGAAGGCGATATTAATAATAATGATTGGTTACTTTTTTTATTATCTTTTATCTCTATTAATTATTTTTCATCGTATATTAAGAAATATTAGTATAATATGCATCGTTAACGAGAATTGATCTTCTATTTCGTGGTTGTTTTACAATTTTTATTTTAGAATCATAGACAATGTAAAAAAAATAAAAAAAAGAAAAAAAGGAAAACGATTTTTAATAACGTCCATATTCATAAAAATTTATGAAAATGCACATAAACCTGTCTTATAAAATATATTTTTTTTTTTCTCGTCCACGACGTTCAAATCGTCGTTTATTTTTTACCAATCGATATCGCGAAGTAAAATAATTAAAGCAATTTGAATAAAACGAAAAAATAAATAAATTATCCTCACCCAATTCTCTACGGCCCAAGGTAGCCGATAATAATCTATGTACCATATAACCTAAAAAGTACGCCTTCTTCGTCTCGCAAAAATCGCTAATACCAACGTGGGGTAAAGTTTCCTTTTGCAAAATTTCACGTGCGTACTTGATCCTTCGTTCTTTGGTAACGCCGGGTCTCGCGCCTCTGCTACCGATAAAATTAAGTGCGACGTTTTGTTCTTGAATGACGAATGCCTCGTCGAGCGACGGTTTAATCATTTCCATCATCTCGGGATCGTCGAAGTCGTAAATAATGTGCTCGAGGATGTCGCGATCGGCGACGAAACCCAACGCACGGAAGACTATCATTATCGGGATTTCCTGGCGGATGTAAGGTAGGATCGCTATGATACGCTGACCGATCGCCGATTTTTTTATCGCCTGAGTTTGGTAATCGTATGTTTTAATATACTTTTTATTATTAATTTATAAAATTATTAATAATAACAGACGAATTTTCAAGCAAATGTTTTAAATTTTAAATTTTTTAAATAAAAATATATTTCGATTTATTTTGCTATATCTTAAAAAAATAATTCACATCTTATATCTTAAAAATATAAGCTTTAAATTGTCCTTTACTATTTTAACATAAAAAAAAAAAAAAAAAAAAAAAACAAATCAAACACCATCTTTATTATTTAATACCACCGAAGGCCATTTTTTCTATTTCCAATAAATATTTTTTCTAAACTTTACAACAAGAGGAAAAAAGCGAAGGTCATAATAAATTGATTAAAGAATAATAAATAAAACTTACGGCACCGCTCTTGGACATCATATTGATCCACAAAGTCGATACCGGTCTCGAGCTGTGCTCTAAACAAGATCGTATTTCAGCTTTGTACGCATACTTTCCGTCTTTTATACTGAACACGTATACCGTATTCGTTGCCATTTTTTCTTGGGCAATTAATACCTGCGAATAAATTAAATTCACAAATATTACATAAATTAATATGTAGGTAATCGGTGATCATTTAATCGCGTCTATCAAATCTCAACGAACCTTTTCCGAACCGTTGATAATGAAATAGCCGCCGGGATCCATCGGGCATTCGTTCAATTCCGTTAAATCACGATCCGATAAGCCCGAGAGCAAACAATATTTAGACCTTAACATTATTGGGATCTTGCCAATAAACGTCTTTTGATGCTGCGTTTCTGTAACGAAAATAACGCCCCACGAGTTTTCCTATTTTACTCCCTTAAAAAAAGATAATCGTGACAAAGAAATAAAAAAAAAAAAAAAAAAAAAAAAAGAAAACACTCACCGATCGGTTCCTCACCCTCCTTTATCACAGTTTTCATAATGTCAACGTAAAGCGGCGCGGAATACGTCAAATTTCTCAATCTTGCCTCGTTCGGCATCATAGGCGACGGTGCGCCGTCTTTTTCCCAATGCGTCGGTTTCGATAAATAAATCTGCTCGAATTTAACCAAATGCCTCGATGGCTCCTCGACGTAACCCGTGCGATGCTGGACCTCGGCTTGTAAATTTATTTGCGGCGAATCCTCGACGATCCTTTGTATCGACATCTCGATGAACTCGTCGAAACTGTCGAGCTGCTGGCGCACCAAGCCTTTCTCGTCGAAGTACGCGTTTATTACGATCCAGCATGCTTCTTGCCATAAGTTTGTCGATATCTCGTCGGAATCCTCTTCCTCGTATTGATCTGTTTGATTGATCGTTTTTTTTTTTTAGTTTATAAAAAAAAAAAAAAAAAAAAAAAAAAAGGGATTAAGAGAACGCAGAAATATCAAGCTTGAAAATAAATTAAATTTCTACGTATGCGTATTATTTACAGTTTTCGAAACTCGTTTTTTAAATAACAAAAAAATAATTTAAAAAAAAAAAGCTTAATATTTTAAGACGTTGAAATTTACGTTTATTTCAAATTTATTAATAAACATGTAAATTGAACGAAAATGATTAAAAAAAAAAAAATAAACAAACGAAACAAATCGTAATTATTCGTTGTTAATACAGAAAAGCACAAGTATAGATATATCTAAACGAAGAATGAACGGTTGGAATTAAATTCAATTTAGATATTTGGGTTAAGTCGGAAAACGTCTAAGTTCTCGCACTTGGCAATGACATTCAAAAATAGCATTAAAAAAAAAAAAAAAAAAAAAATTAACAATACAAGTCAAAATATTTACCTTCCTCGGTGGCGTACATTATAATTGTGGTCGATACTTAATGAACTATCGCAGATAATAAAAGAAAGAGAAGAAACAAACAAACAAACAAACAAAAAGACAAAACGCTTGGAAAAGCTCCGATAAAATCTTCGTCGGAGGAGTCGATGGGTGGCGCGTTTGACGATCGCGCACGACTAATGTATATGACAAAAGACGATACCAAAGAGAAAGAGACAGAGAGAGACAGAGAGAGAGAGAGAGAGAGAGAGAAAGAGAGAGAGAGAGAACACAATTTACAAGATCGGTCCGCACGGCCGCGCTGCAGCCTTTTTTTTCTAACGTTACTTTTTTTTTTTTTTTTTTTTTTTTTCTTTATTTATATTTATAACCGGAGCAAGAAATGCGCGCGATGCAACGCGCATCAAAACGCGGCTAAGAGTCGCGCAGAGCGCAGACGCGATTTTTCCTTTGGATTAATGTGCAGCGGACCGCCTTTAGTTTGAATTTATTTTGGCGAATAAAGTCGCTTTTACGATTGATGGTTTTACGCATATCATTAATTGGGAATGCCATTTTCTTTTTTTGGTCAATTATCGATTAGTTTTAATTTAAAATTGACATTTTTTTTTTTTATAATGAATTTAATTTTAATTTCAATGTCAAAATTTTAGATGAAATATTGATTAATTTCAGTAATCTATAAAAAAAAGAAAAAAAAACGTTGCCTTCGTCAGCACTTTGATATTATACGGGATATTGCCGATCTTTTTAATTAAAAAATGCATACATCACGGGTAAATTAATAAGAGAACTCGAATATGCCTCATCTCAAAATTTAAAGGCAGGATAGAAAAATTGAGGCGTTCGGCCGTTAAATATAGAGAAATCCTTGTCCCAATTTTAAAATCGAGCATGATTTACGCGGTGTAACACTTATCGGTTGCACGAAATTTCCCTGCTTTATCGTTGAAAATTTTGAAGAAATTATTTTGAGGAAAAATAGATAAAATAATCTACGGATAAGCTTGTTTTCGATTAATTATCAAATATTCAGTGGTTAAATACAAAGTGTAAGACAGCTTTATTATCGATTATTTATTTTTTATCAAGTTAAATATTCGAGAAAAGCTCGACGAATCAAAAACTATTAGGTGTTTATATACTTATACAGTCAAACAAACATAAAGAGTTATTACATCAATTTTTACTTTAACATCACATTTGTATTAGATATAAATTAGCGAATATTGCAGGAGAAAAATATAAAGTATAAAAGTATCTGAACGAGAAAAATTTATTACGACGATATCGTAAAAAAATAATTTGTTTGCAGCACCTAAAAAATAATTATGATTAAAAGTTAATAGATTACTTATAACGTGTGTTAAAATTATAATAATTATCCAAGAAGAATTTATTGTTTATAACTGAATGATACAATATTGATTTTATTGCATGTTTCAATTGATAAATGTTACATTACGTATGAAAATTAAAAATTTTTTTTGAAAATGAGTAATAAATTAAAAATATTAATAGCGTAATATATCAAGAAACATTACAAAATAAATTTAATAATTACTGCAAGAATAACAATTTCGATAATTTTTTATTCTTTTTACAAAAATAGGATTTTCTTTTCAAAAATAACAATATTTTAATTATTAAATTTTTCAGCTCGTTAAAAAATATAATTCAAAAGCGTATCCAAGTCGATAAAGCGAAAATTTTTTTTTTTGGTGCAATCACTTTAAATGCGTTTATTTTTAATCAAATTATTATAAGTTTTTAAAAATTTCATTTTTTGCACATTTCTAAAATACACTGTACAATTTATTAATTTTATTGTGGCAAGAGTAATTTATTAAGTAAACAATGCCATATCAATAAATCTTTATAAATATCAACATCGCCATAAATAAATTTAATATTATAACATATTTGAAACTCTACTTTGTCAAAATTGTATTCGCTTGACTTGTAAAATAAACATTTATATTGGAAAAATTGTATGCAGATAATATACATGAATGTATATAAGGAAGCACATGAAAGAATAAAGAAAAGATAAGTTGCATTTTTTTTTTTCTCATAGTTTCAAAGAATATTTATTTTTAAACTATCGTGTTTACATAAAAAGATAACGCGATCGTTGCAACGTTGTAATAAACGTTTGTCTTTTTTTTTTTCTTCTTCTTCAACATTTTAAAATTCAAAAACTTAACCATTAACGATTCGTTGAGACCTTCGTGTATTTTATTTTAGGCATATTTACGACTAGGCTAATGCATTTGCACTAAATGGAGTATTTTCGTTATTTCGTTACGATATTAAAAGCACGTATACAATATTATGATAATCTGCGTGTGTAACAAAATATAAAGGAAGAACGGTGTTTAAAAAAAAAAAAAAAAACAAAAACAAAAACAAAAACAAAAAGAAAAGAAAAGAAAAGATAATGTATAGTTGTATTTGAAATTTCGCACGCGCAATAATTTGCAATTATTTAATCGCGATTAATCGCACTTTGATATCTTAACGATGATAAAAACATCGTTTACAGATAACTACGTGTTTCCATGTGTTGTTAAAATTTTTTTCCGCGTAGAAAAAAAAAAAAAAATTTGAACAATTGTGCATCGAGTAAGTTGATTGCGTAGAGTGACATTTAAACGTGAGAAGACATCGGTCGAAAATATATTCCATACGGATTGTGATTAAAAAATACATTATTATCAAGGTTACGTCTACGAATAATAAACATTTTATTTTTTTTTTTTTTTTTTTTTTTTTTTTTTTTTTTTTATCGATGTACAATTAAATACGCGCTATTAAACTTATCGACTAATTCATTTGTACCGCCTATTTTTCGTTCATTTTATTTTATCGGAAGCTTTTTCTTTCTTTTCATTTGTCGAAAAAAAAGAAAAAAATAAAAGTAAAAATAATAATAGAAAAAAAAAAAAAAAAAAAATACTGAGATGCCGTTGATTCGTATAATTCGATGAAGACTAGTAGTGATGGGCGATACCGAAACTGCCGCCCAATCCTTGCTCTTTCCTTAATTGCGCCAATTTTAACGAGTACCAATCCTGAAAAAAAATATCGTTAACTTTAGAAACAATGCTACTAAGCAATCATTGATTTAGTAAAAATTAATGCTTAAAATAGCCGTAAATTTAATTTTATTTTATTATTCTTTTGTTAATTTAATAATATGCTTGTTTACGCGTATCCTTTAAAAATATACCTTTAAATCTTTTAGAATAATATAAAGTAATAAATTTCTCAAATTCTTAAATTTATTCTAAAAATACAGAAAAGAAAAAAGAAAGAGAAGCATAGGTAAAGCCCAAAAAATAATCTTACTTGAACGTCTTCTTCGGACAGTCCGGTCTCGGCCGCCAAAAGGACGACGTCGGCTTTGTGAGGATTTTTCGGCCACCTGTTGAACTGTTCCTGCAGAACGGCTTCCTGATCCGACGTCAATCTTATGACTCGGGTCTCGGTTTTCGAGGAGTCATGCGGCATCACCGATTTCATCATGTCTGCAATTTGAATATTCAACGCGATTATTATTGACGGTTTTTTTCGGGATTATCATTGCGAATGTCAAATAGATTTTTCTCTTTAACTATTTGTTTGTAACGAGATGAATGGATATGAGTGAATTTTTCTCCTTTGTTAAGGAAAATATTTTATTTTCAATCGATAAAAAATGTAAGTAATTACTGCATCGTCAAAGACTTTTTATATTCGTTTTATTAGAAACGTTTTACGTATTAATTTTCACACTTCGTAAAATGATGTTATTTTAATCGAAGATATTTTCGGTGCTTTAAAAATGTGTTCAAACCCTTCAAATATTAAAAACTGCAAAACGTCGAAATCAAACGTAGGATCGTTATGTGCATTATGAGTTTTGTCGTCAAAAAACTATTCGTACGAAAAAATCGTTTGAAATAAATAACAAATAGAATAAATAACAGTTATGTCACGGCATTAAATCATTTTTACATGTTATACAATATTTTTCTTAACACCAAAACGTCGCAGACGAAACTTGGCACACAGTCAACTCTACGTGTTATATAGCTTTACTCGCAAAACATCTGGGCAGAAATAACAAAAATCTCTCGTACAAAAAAAAAAAAAAAACGAAATAATTTCACGAGATGAAAAGGAAACACAAGCCAGCGTGTGTGAAAAAAAAAAACGAAGAAAAAAGGAAGCAAACCAAAGACGAATTCTCGACACTCCCTTTTCACGTGCGCGTTATCTCAAATGTGTTAATCGTGTATATATACATATATAAATTCCTCGAGCAATGTTTAGATGCGCACGTCAACGCTCGTGGGTTGAGTCGCGTTAACGGGCCGGCCAACACAAAGACGATACGTTTGAGATTGTATTGGTATACATGTAGGAAAGCCCGTATAATAGTCAAAGTAGTATTGTACCACAAAGACGTAATGACGCCTATCGGCTGAAATCACCCACGTGTTAATTCCTATACGCGGATTATATTGCATAACTATTTACCGCATATCGTGCGTATATATATATATATATAATATACCTTTATATATACCTATATATGTATATGTACATGTACGTTAAATGGACGCAATATTCATGGAAACATTGGCCGTATGATTCAACGCGAAAGATTTTTATAAAATCGTTTTCATGTTTTAAATTATACGCATATGAATTTTATATTTTTCTATATTAATCGAAATTTTATAACGAATTTGAATGACGTTTGTTCGCAGTTTTATCAATTTTTAGGGCACTCTTGCTCATTGAAGGGATTAATTTTCACGAGTATTATTTCACTTTGGGAAAAATAAAAAAACAAAAAGAACAACATCTTATAACGTATGGAACGTCGCGTATTTTGATTTTTATTTTTACGATCGTATTTTTACTCTTAACTTTCGAACATCCGAGGAAAAAATCACTTAAGAAGACCTACGAGACCCAAATATATATATATATATATATACGTTATGAAAATAATGTAGCCGCCAACATAATTAAAAAAAAAAAATCCCTAAAGTAAATATAACAAGAACGAGATAGTCGCGCTGCCCTTGGAGCGCTTTTAATATTAGACTCGACATTGACCTAAACTCGACTTAGGCAATTGGAAGCGTTTCAGAAGCGCGACGACACACCGTCGAGAGACGGCTTCGAGAGCCGATGTAAAAAAAAAAAAAACACCTTCCGCGGGGTTTTTAACGATAACGCGTAAACGCGACGAGCTGTGCGCGGCTTGATGTTACGTTGCCGTGAAAAGGAATAAAGGATTTTTTATATAATTTTTTTAAAAATCGCGATAGCGATATTTACGATAAAAATCACGATTGTTCGTTAATTCTAGAGGAGTGAAAGGGAAAAGCAGTTTATTTGCGAATGTTTTGGGTCTTGATTATCAATTTTAAGTAATTCTCTTTTGATTATCAATTTTAATAACTCGCTAAATCGTTGTTGGAGGTGTTGATAAACGTATTTTGTTTTGAAATATTGATTCGTTACATATTTACCATTGAATTACGTGAGCAGGCGATATTGTATTTTGCATTATTATTAAATTTCATTTTTAATCGTTTACAATAGGGATATTTAAATTTTAAACTTTTTTTTTTTCGATAATAAAAACTGGTTTATCGTATTTTTGTAAAACTAAAATTTATGTAAAACTTGAAATTTTTTTTTTTTTAATTTCATTGGGACTAATAATAAAGAATAAGTTATAATATATGATTGTGTCGATTTATAATAATCTTTATTATATTACGTGATTTTGACGATTATTTTTTTTCTCAATTAGTATAATAATAATCGATGCCGTATCTCAATGGCAAAGCTAGTTTTTACAAATAATTTGATAGTCAACGATCGTCGAATTTATTTTCGTAAATGATTTTAAAACGTTTTCCGTGGGTAGAATTTATCGGCAATCTTAAATATGATTTCTCAGTTTGCGTCCGATACGCGATTTTAAATTTCAAATGTCAACTGCCTTTTATTTTTTCTTGCTTATGATAATAATTGCATAAATTAAATTTAATTTTTAAGTAAGTTTTTTTTTTTTTTTTTTTTTTTTTTTTTTTATTTTAAGATTGTAAATTGCAATTGAAGAATGCCGTAGAGTTTTTGAATCGCATAATTTTATCATATTTATTTTTCTACTATAATTCTAAATTCTTAATAATAACGATCAAATTTTTAGCGATCTTATAAAATTAATTGAAAGTTCCGAGAAATTTACATCTAAAAAATTGTCACACAAATATTTGTGAAAGTCAATTAATGAATCAAAGAAGAATTCCATCTATTATTTATTCAAAACAATTAAAAATATTAAAAATTTAACTGTTCGAAACAAAAAATATTTAACAAAAAAAAAAAAAAAAAAAAAATTTTATCCATTTCGATTTCCAGCAAAGTATCTTAACATTACCCACATTCACAACAACAACAAACTCACTTTATATGTATATATATATATATATATATATGTGTATATCCAACTTTGTGAAAACTATCTTTAAAAACAAAAAATTCTCAAACTCTCGCTGTACACAATAACAAAAAGAAGCGAGTTAAATCTCTAAATATAAACAACGGCGCGGCGCACGTGTCCAACTCTAACCGTTCCGACCGCGTGGGCGGTTGTCGTACAACTGCAGCAGAATTACCTCTTGTGAAAACTCAGCGTCGACTTGCGCTTCTCGAGAACCCGTGTAAACTTGACCTAGAAGGATGTCGTTTTATATATACACACACACACACACATACATATACATATTTATACCCATACACAAGAGTTACGCGCGTGTGTAAAGAACAGAGTAGGCTCGCGCGCGGGCTAATAAACGGAACTCGCGAGATATCGGGAGTTAGCCTCGATTTCCTCCTCCTCGTGCTCGCGCTCTTTCTCCCGATCGTGTGCATACGGCCCATTGTCATCGTCGTGCGGCAAACCGGATTAGCCTTTTGTAGGTTAGAGCTAACACGGCTATGTTGGTATACGCTCCTTCGTTATACATAAATATATATATATATATATATAGTTTACAATGTGGGTGGTTTTCGAATTTTGCTATCAATGCCATAGTATGGGAATGTCGCCGTGGAGGTTGTGAGAATTTTTTTTTGGGCTTGTTTCTCGTTTGATAGATCGCTTTGTGTGCGAGCTAACGTTTCGTCGCTCGTTACTTTTATGCGAATACAAAGAGAAGGAGAAAAACATTGCGATCGTTTTAAAAATATAACAATAACAAATGTTTTATTGTATATTTGATACTTTTTTTTTTAAATGTTTATTCGACTTCAATTATATTATAAAAATTTACAGAAAATTATAATATAAAGCATAGATTGGGAGATTATTATAATTTTTATTTTCTTTTTTTTTTTTTTTAGCGACTTAGTTCAATAAATCTACAATAGATTCAATAATTAATTTATCACAGTAAAAACTTAAAAAAAATAAAAAATAAAAAAAAAAAATATATATACATATAAACATTTCCAAATAAAACCCACGCACGAAAAATTTCTTAATCGTCATTCCCTTTCACAACGTCGTCTTTGCGGGCTCCGCGCGTTTATCGTCACCGAATTCGTCGCCATAATCCGGATGAACGTAAGCGAGGGTCTCCTCGTCGTAATCCATTTCCCGTCGAATTCCGCGCTCCTTACTCGGCGTCAAATACATCGGCAACTCATCCTCGTGGCTTTCAAGATAATCGATCAATCCGTTTTCAATTTCCTGTAGATAACACGATTTTTCCAAATATTCCGCTATGATTTTGTCCCGCGCAGCCTCGGTGATCTGTATATATTTAACGAGTCAAAGATTACGTTTTAACGTCGACGTTAATCAATGCGTCGCGCGAAACTCTCGAGCTCAGCACGCGAATCGATTACTCACTTCGCCTCTCTCGTTGTACATTTTCACGGTGTTCGCGAGCTCGACGGCTGTGTTATTCTTGCACTCGTCCTGCGTTGCGTTATATATAACATTGTATCATAACGCATTTCAAAATCATTAAGCATTATTTTATATTTGTTTTTTTTTTTTTTTTTTTTTTTTTTTTAAATATTGTAATGAATTTCTTACGGGGTCAGTAACGTTAGCGCAAAAGTATTTGCACTTTTTTTTAAACTCATCGAAATCGTCGGCGAACAAAGCAGCGGCCCAAGGCTCGTTGAAATACGCGTAAAAATCGGTTATCTCCGAATTCTGAAACACGAAATAATTTTTTTTCTTTTTCTTTTTTTTTTTTTTTTTACATTTACATTACATTACATTTTTTTTATATTTTACATAGGGCAGCCATTCCCGTGCAATTTTCATACAATTATCTAATGTTAAAAATACTTTCCATTTATTTAACATAAATATATTTGATAATTTAATTTTTAAACACATATAGACGTCAAATTGAAAAAAATATAGATATATTTGACCGACGGATTATTCCGAAATATTAAACATTTTAAATACTTAAGGAAAAGAAAAATACAGAGTTTAAATTAATATAAAATAATGGCAAATAATAAATTAGAATTTTTAAACTTATAAAAATATAAAAAAACAACATCGAAATAATTTTACAATATCGAGGTGATACGCGAAATTTTAGGGGATACTTTCCGCGTGTTTGATTGGCTCACAGGACAGCGGCCATAATGCAAAAATTATCAGCCAATCGGAAGCTTTTTTTATATTTTACATAGGGTAGCCATTTGCGTGCAACTTTTATACAATTATCTAATGTTAAAAATAATAATTTCCATTTATTTTAAGTAAATATATTTGATAAATTAATTTTTAAACGTGTATAGACGTCAAATTAAAAAAATATAGATTTATTTAACCTACGGAATATTACAAAATATTAAAAATTTAAAATAATGAATGAAAAGAAAAATATGGTGTTTAAATTAATATAAATTAACGGCAAATAATAAATTAGAATTTTTAGACTCATAAAAATATAAAAAAACAACGTCTAAATAATTTTACAATATCGAGGTGATATGTGCAATTGGAAGGGATACAATCCGTGGGTTTGATTGGCTCTCAGGATGGCGGCCATAATGCAAAAATTATTAGCCAATCGGAAGCTTTTTTTATATTTTTCATAGGACAGCTCGTTCGCGTGCAATTTTCATATAGTAAAATATTTAAAATAATCAATAAAAGGGAAAAGAGTGTTTGAATTAGAATAATATAACCGTAAATAATGAATTAGAACTTTTAGACTCATAAAAATATGATAAAACAACGTCTAAATAAATTTACAATATCGAGGTGATATGTGCAATTGGAAGGGGTACATTCCGTGGGTTTGATTGGCTCTCAGGATGGCGGCCATCATGCAAAAATTATTAGCCAATCGGAAGCTTTTTTTATATTTTTCATAGGACAGCCGTTCGCGTGCAATTTTCATACAATTATTTAATGTTAAACGTAATTTCCATTTATTTTACGTAAATATATTTGATAAATTAATTTTTAAACACATATAGACGTCAAATTGAAAAAAATATAGGTATATTTAACCGATGTAATATTCCGAAATATTAAAAATTTTAAATAATGATTGAAAAGAAAAATATAGTGTTTAAATTAATATAAATTAACGGCAAATAATAAATTAGAATTTTTAGATTCATAAAAATATAAAAAAACAACGTCTAAATAATTTTACAATAACGAGGTGGTACGTGAAATTTAAGGGGATACTTTCCGTGAGTTTGATTGGCTCGCAAGACAGCGGCCATAATGCAGAAATGATCAGCCAATCGGAAGCTTTTTTTATATTTTATATAACATTTTTAAAAAAATGCGTTCGATAATTATAGCTTCGCGATAACCAACCAAATATCGAGCTCTCAAATCGTTGAACATCGCTTCGTGTCGGCCGTACAACGCAATCATATTTTGAATGTCAAAATCCTGTAAAATTATGCATATATAGGATTGTAATAGTGAAAAAAAAAAAATATATATATATATATATATATATATATATGTATATATGTATTAGTATGTTATTTTTTTTTAATATATTTTCGAAACACAATTTTTAATCAACACAAAATTGTTTAATCGAGAGTTTGACTTTAAATTTTTAGAAAAAAAATTGGTCGTTATGCAAAACGATGTTTTTTTTTTTTTCCACGCGTTAAGTGCGGTAGAATTTTACCATAAATAATTAACGTCTAATGCGCAAGAATTTTTTTTTACCGTATTTAAATGAACTTCTATTATTTTAAAACGTGACGGACTAGAATTGGAATTTTTTCGCCTTATGTAATTATCAATATATTAAGCTATTAAGTAAAGGTAAAATTTTTTATTTTGAAAAAGTTGATATTTTCAACATAAAGTAAACTACATTATTCGTGTGCAGATAAACAAAATACACGCGAATAATACATTAAAATAACTTATTAAAAAAAAAAAGATAAAAAAAATTTCAACGATTCTGCCGCAAATGTTATATTTTGAACACAAGTATACGAAAAAATGCACGTCTCGAAAACAAAGCAGAGTGTCGTATACACAATATATAAAATCGTCCCTCCGATAATCAAAGAATCGCTCGTTGCCTTTGTTAAAAAAAAAACGCTCTCACCTTTTTACTGAAACAAGTCGCGCTTTCGACCGTGCGGAACTGGTTTAAACGAAGACGAAAGTATCCGATATCAGCTGTGCAAGATCCCGTCGTAAATACGTCGTCTTCTGCATCCGCCTATACGGTATATGCGTTGTATACATATATACAAATGAAATGTTCGTTGTATATGTACGCGTTTATGGAAATTTACGTATTATTGCAATATTGCGAGACAATAACGATCGGTAATAATTCAATCCGTTTCGTAGTCGCTTATTGATTCATTTTTTTTTTTTTTTTTTTTTTCTTTATTTATAATAGAAAAATAAAAGGTTTTTAAAAAATTTTAAAACTCAATTGTATACTTGGAAATTTATACGCGTAATGATGAAATTTTATAATTTCACCTCGTTAACGTCGTAATGCTCGCTGCATATTCGCGTACTGGGTTTTCGTACGTGTAAGTATCGATAACCGCCTGGGAGAATGCAACACGTGACTTTTGGCATACGAAATACGGTGTCGGGTATCTTGAGCTCCAATTTTTTCGTTTTAATGTACAAGTGTGCGCGTTCGTTGTCGATTTCCGAGTCGTCCTTATCGGCCATTATTATGCTAATGAATCTTTCGGCAAGCTGTTGGTTTTGTTTAAATTTTTTTTTTTTTTTATTATTATGATAAATTTATCGCAATGATTGATTATATTATATTATTGTAAAAAGTTTAGTTTTTCATTATAAAATATATGTTTTGATATAATTTATTGCAAAATTTACATGCTTTTCGTTTCAAGTATACCTATTCACTTTTGTTTACTATCGTTCCTTACAATTTCATTAGTTTTATTTGAATTTAAATGAAATAATTTTAAATAATATTCATGTAGAATAAAATGCGATTCATTGTTTATACTTAAAAATACTACAAAAATTAAAGAAATATAAGATTAAGAAACTTTGTTAAAAAAAAAACTCTCATAAATATTAATTATTAAATACTTTTTGTTAATAATTGATAAAAAAGAGAAAATGAAAAAGAATAAAGGTCATACGGCGACTTGCTTTATTTTTCTTAAAACGAAATTCCAAAATAACCGTGCGATCGAAAAATCAACTTACGTATAAATAAACCATCTACGAACGATCTCACATTAATCTAACATACACAGACTTTAAAGCGAGCTGCCAAATTCGTAAACCTACATAACCAAAAGCGTGAACGAAGCCTCGCTCAATAAACGGCTTATCGTTAAAATAAACACGAAAATAACCGCGTCTATATGTATAATAAAATTATCGTAAGGAAGATAAAACCTTGTCGCCGATTTCCAAACTATCGTAATGCCGATGCTCCGTGACACTCCTCGTCCCGCACATCAGCTTCCTCGTGTACTTGGTCATCGTACCCGCGGCGAAGATCCAAGGATCGTTCGTTCGGAAATCCGCGTCGATAACGAGCAGGCCGTCGAACACGAGGCTCGCTTGGGATATCGCTGTGTAATGGTGGCAAGAGTTTACGCGGATGTAATTCAAGATTTAAGTTTTATTGGAATTTTATTTTTGCTCCTTAATGGGATAGAGTCATTTTTCATTTTAACGCAAAAATTTCGTTGTTCTCGCCGTTTGAAAGAAAAAAATAAAAAAAAAAAAAAATAAATAAATAAATAAATAAATAAATAAAAAAAACGTTCTTCATCAACGTCGCAAATTTAACAGTCGCTCGTCTTACTTTTCATCAAAATCAATTGAAAGCGTCGACTCTCTTTACAACTCGTTATTCTCGCGAGTTCTTATTGAACGAGCTACGTATTATTGAGAATGACAGTAGCGAGTTGTTTTACCACAGCGATTACGTAGCGTTACCGCATCTGTGGTCGCACTCGCGCACGAATTTTATTGCTTCGTATATATAAGCGTTACGTTACGATCTATTAAAAGCTTCTCTTAAATCAAATACGTAATTATTACTTAGTATAAAAAAAAAAAAAAAAAAAAACAAAAAAACAAAAAATACACGGCGTTAAAAAAAAATTTCAATTCGCGATATTTTTTACGATAACAATATTTTGCTACTGAGATTTCTTTTTTTCTTAAAATTTAACGTATTCAAAATCATTAATTCATTGCGATCAATGTTGAAGTTGAAAATTAACAATAATTGTTTTCACATCAAATTATCATTTATCAAATCCGCACAGCATTGCTTTTATTTCATATTTTTTCATGCATTCTTTATTAAATCTATCAATTTTTTTAAAAAAAAAAAAAATTTCCTTGATTATTAAATTTATCAACGGGGAGAAAATAAAATTTTCGCCGATAAATTTAACAACAAAAAATAAATAAATAAATAAATAAATAAGTTCACTTAATATTACAGATCTAACGGTTACGATCTACAAATAACCCAACAACGCACATTTATTAAATAATAAAGCGATCTCGTATTACATCAAAATATTTCATGATAAGTCACGACCGCATTAATATTAATATACTCTTGGATCACACGTAGGTGTGATCTCCTTGTCGGTCAAGTTGTCGGTTATCCGACACCGTAGCCAGAATATTCTTAATGTAAAGTCATACCATTTTTCATTGACGTAATCGCGTAATCTGAAAATTTAGACACGCGAGACTATCCATTACCGATCGCTAATTCAGTAGCTATCCGCAAAATAAATATCGTAGAAATATAGATTAGCTTTTTTGTTTATTATTTATTTTATTTATTTATTTATTTATTATTTTTTTTTGATTTTTAAGACAAGCGACTTATTTATTTGAAAAATTTTGTGGGTGTAATGATGATTATATTTAAACTTAAATTTTCCAAGTATATTTTATGGAATTGAAAATAAATAATGACTCGAACGAACCATTTCGGAAAGTTTTCCTTTAAAGAAATAAAGTGTAAATACAATCACTCAAGAGCTCTTGTCCGTATAAAAAACGTTTTCGGTAAAAATTACAACTTTGATATCGTAAACGTAAGCTGTGAGGTCATTTCGATGTAATAAATTCAATTATCAAATAATTACACATATACGCATCACATTGTAATTTTTTTATTGAAAAAGTTTTTTTTTTTTTTTTCGTTCATCGCTTGCATAAAATAGTATTCTTTAAAAAACAAAAAAAAAAAAAAAAAAAAAAAAAAAAAGAAAAGGAAGGATAATAATAACAATAAAAGAATTATTTATTTTAAAATTACCGATAAAAGTTTTACGACAAGGCAATCTGTTATGAAAACTGAGCAGCGCATCGCAATCCAGAAGCAAACGATTCGCGGCTTCGTTCTCGATTGAGAGGCTCTTGATCATACAGATATCCGATTCATCGAGCGTCCAATCGATGAGATCGTATTCGGACATTACTTTTATACCTTTCGTTGCGATTGTTTTCTTCAGCGTTTCTTTTATCTTTGAACCGATTGTATGCATTTTAAATTTTCGCAGAATAATGGACCGTCGTATATCTTTTAATTTTTATTAAATGAATATTAATGTTAAAAAAAAAAAAAAAAAAAGAAAATAATTGAATCCAAATCATTAATACCAATTATTTGCATAACGAAAACAAAAAAAAAAAAAAAATATAAATCTCGCCGCGACAATAAAAAAAACGCGATAATTTAATTTAATAACGATCGTAAGTTTTCTAAAAATAAACACTCATAAGTACGTGTGCGTGTATATATGAAACAAGTGCGAAATTGAAGCTAAGAAATGTAAGGAAAAGAAAAAGAAAAAAAAAGAAAAAAAAAATAAATAAATAAAGAAAAGAGAAGAAGAACCGCATATATATGTATACGCTTACTTCGCAATCGTCTTTAAAAGCGTCGTCGATAATGGGCTTCGGTTCGATTAACGTTATCCACGATCCGTCAAGGCCCGTTTCGAGTAAAGCGCCTAAAGCGCAGTAACATTCGATGTTACATCCATGAAAGACAATTGATTCTGCGAATTTTATAACTGTGTATATATATATATATATATATATATATATATATATATATACATGTGTGTGTATGTGTATGCGTGTATACGGTATACGCTCTAAGAAAAGTTAATTGTGTACTCGATTGCGAAATGTAAAGCGATCGCGCATATATATATGTGTGTGTGTGTGTGTATGTAAACGTGGTACACTGTCTTATTTATTTGTTTTTTCTTCTCTCTCTCTCGCTCTCGCTTTCTCTCTCGTTCTCTCTCTTTTTTTCACGATTTGATGATTTAGAAATAAAGAATGTAACTAATGAAATTACGTATCGATTTACATGGTATAAACTCATTAGATTATATATTTCGATTAAAAATATCGTTATAATGTTAATCATACTTTTAACGGTAAAATTTTTCGTCGTCTCCGTTACGTAGTCCACGAATTTTTTAGCGGAAACATCGTCGTTGATCAAAAAGCAATTCAACGGAATCTTTGAGCTTGAAATATACATTAATTAATCGATTGTTAAGAGGGTAAATACAAAAGGTAAAAAAAATTTTAAATTACTCTTCGTCTTCTTCGTCGTACGAATCTCTTTTTAAACGTGGCTTTTGGAACATCAATCCACAAGTGAGTACGAGATAATCGTACGATATGCTGTCAGAATTTTCAATCTGTACGCGTTTGTTTTCTCTTAAACAATCGAACGTTATTTAATTGACATAAAATAATTTTTCTTATTCAAAAATAATAATTTAATTTAACAAAATAATAACAATAATAATAATAATAAAATTATTACAAGATTTATATCGAATCGATAGATATATTTATTTAAACGATCAACCTGTCAATCGCAACGACGGTGCCTTTGATGATATTGTAATTTATTTTCGTCGGTGTAAGCTTGCGATAAATATGACAATAGCGGCCTCTGAACGGTGTCATTATTCTGACTGAATATTCGGACAAATGTTCGTATGGTAAGCCGTTTACCGATATTAACGTGATTTTGCCAAACTGTACGTTATTGTACTTGAATCTAAAACGCACACCGTTATAAATTATTTCGATACTACTACGTACTAATCCTATATTTAAAAAATAAAAAAAATAAAAAAAATAAAAAAAAATAAAAAATAATGAAAGATAAAACGAGCATTTAATTCACCCTAAGGCAAGAGCGTCGATGAATGCAAGCCCGCAATCCGAGCCGCCAACGACGACAATTTTAATGTCGATGTTATTTTTCGTCATCAGCGTCATTCGGGGAGTAGCAACGAAGAGGGAAAACAAATGATCGAACGGCGAGTCTTTGAATTCCTTTTGATAGTAACGTTGAAATTTCGGCCAATTACGTAAGCGAGGCTCTACGGGCTGCATCACGCTTAGTAAAGGAGATACGTCGATTTCGCTCTGTCGATTTTCGTTCGTTTAGCGATTTTTTTTTTTTTTTTTTTCATGAGTACGATAAATATTCTTTTTTTTTTTTTTTTTCGTAATTTTATATTGAATCGATAAAAAAAAAAAAAAAAAAAAAAAATAAAGAATTCCTGTTTAGTCCGTAAAGAGGTGAGCTTTTTCTTAAAGCAATCTAAAAATTATCGAAGCGTAACATACCATATCTCGATCGAAAACAGCACGATGACAGATGATCGGTAGCTCTGCTTGTCGCATTATCTCGCCGAGAAAGAAACCAAGTCGCGCGCAGAATACCGGCATGAGAACCAATCGAACGAGACGACCGAAGTTTAACGCTTCTCCCGTTTTCGTTGACAATCGCGGCACGAGCTCTTCCAAGTGATAAGCGCGTCGTAACCGATCGACGTCCGTCTCTGCGCTAAGAATTTTTGAATGTTTATGTGGAATATACTCTTTTATCGATATTTACGATCACAACGTTTTACCCGAAACATCAAAAAAAAAAAAAAAAAAAAACATTCAAAATAACACAAACAAATATCCATTCGGAATTTCTTAATCAATTTTATTAATCCTATCCATATCCTCGATTTCCAAACATTTCCAAAAATTACCGTTACATCAACATGCGCTTATTTTTTCCAATTACCATACAATGGCGAAACCAACGATTCCACCGTCGCAGGTGAAAACGAAGCAGCGTCGATCGTTTGCCGATTCTCCCCCCGAATTAACGGCCCCGGCAAACTCCAGCGCTACGTCTCGTCCATCCGGTACCTCGTTCAATAAACCAGCGACTTCTTCCTCGTCGATAGATCGAGCATCTCGTACTCGAAGTACACCTTGTAAAACCGCCCGATGCGTTACGTACAACATCGCTCGGTGATCTTTGTTTTTTTTCAACGGGACTCGCTACGATAATAAGCGCGAATCGTTGGAAAAAAAAAAAAAAAAAAAAAAGGTAACGTTAAAATTTTTTCGTGTAAGTTTTTTTTGTTCAACGAATTTCGTTGACTATTAAATAAAATAAATACAAAATTTATACCACGAAATTATCGAGAAGAGGAAAATGTCTTTGATCGGTTGGTATCAAATTCACACAGTAATCAAGATCGGGATAACATTCGAATCCGGCGCACAAAAAATTTTGACACTTCAATCCGTAGATCAATCGCCTGTGTCCTAAAAGTTCCAGTGCGAATACGTTACCCTCCCGAGTGTCTTTTTCTTCCTCTGAATATGAAAAATTTTATTATTTTTCGCAGTACTATTTACGTGCATTAAAATTTTATTGTTTTTATCAAAATAAATGTTTAACTAATTTAATAGCTTTATTAAATATTTATCACTAGATTCGTTAAATTTAAAAATTATTGTTTCCAATCGCTTAAAAATTATCTTTTGCTTATTACGATATTACGATACGTATAAGAACATTACCTTCCAGCGTCTGTACGCTCTCGCAATATTCGTACTCACTAGCGTCACGATCGTCTAAAATTATCGACTTATCCTCTCTATGATAGAAAACGCATATATTTCAACGGTCTTTTAACATAATAAATAACTTTATAATTACGAGTAATGTTGTTGCGTTTATTACCCAGTTTCGTCGACATTCGTATTTTTTTTAGCGATTCCGATATCCTTATCTGTACTAAAAATGTAAAATATCCATTGAATTATTTCTCGTAACGATATTATTGTAAATACATATGGTACAATGCCCTGTTATCTTGATTTAGTTTTTACCTTTATTACAATCGTTAAAAATTTACAAACCATCAAAATATAATTTTCATTTCGTTTTATTGATAAAAAAAAATAAAAGTTTATCTTAATTTTCAATTAAAAAAAAAAAAAAAAAAAAAAGAAAAAAAAAACTGTCATTTGTATTTTAACGTCTCGGTATACACAAGCCGAATAATTATTTTACGCGTTATCTAAAGCGTTTTTAAAAGACGACGAGTAAAACATGAAGTACTGATTAAGTATTCAACGTTAGAGAAATTTCTACAACTTGATAGTTCTGAAAAGTTGAATCACCAAGTGACTTTAATAAATGTTATCAAGTGCATTAACATATTCATTCGGTGAGTGATAAAATTTATACCATAAATCTCAAAATGAATAATCGTACCATTCGAGATTGATTTAATTAAAGTCAATTCATGTTCTCGATAAAGGGAAAAAAAAAAACGCGTGAATAATTTATCTTTGTACGCTTCTACGATAAATCGATGCACAATCGTCTCTCGTTTCCGCGTTCAAATGTCTCAAAAGAATAAAAAAAAAAAAAAAAAAAAAAAAAGAAACATTTATTTTTTATTTTTCAACCAAACGAGTAAGCAAAAAAGATTGATTTGTATATGATAAAGTCGTATAGAAAAGAAGAGTCAAATAATATCACCTTACTAGCTCGGCATTCGAACTTTTCCGAAGCTTATCGAACGCCTCGAGATGAAATAAATCGTTGAGTAAATCGAGATCGACGGATCTATTGAGAGCCATAACTCCGACTAGGTAATTCTCACTTTCGGCGACTAAAACTGATCGCGTGTCCACGGGATGACGTACCATTTCGCTTATGTAGTAGTCGCCGTAAAATTCTTTTAGATTCTTGTATCGGATGTCGAGTATCTCGACTACGTCGTCGTTGTCCTCTTCGCTAAATTGGTTTAAGGGATTTTTTTTTTTTTTTTTTTTTTTTTTTTCTAAACAAAGCTCGAAAAAAGTAGATTTTGTGCAGATGGGGATTTTTTTTTTTTTAATTAAGATCGTGTGATTTTATGAAGAAGCTTTTGTTTTATTTAATCAACGATATATTTCTGTTGCTATTTAAGATTTAAGAGAAATTAAACTTTGAAATTGGGACTTTTAAATTGAAATTGGGGTTATAAAAATATCTGATAGTCGTTAAAATAACGTGTAAAGTGTTGATAGAAATTCTTACACCACTAGACGGAATTTCGTCTCGGGTATTAATTGACACTGATCGCTGACGTAAAGCACTTGAGCTTCGGCCTCCGTTGGTACATTTTTAGGCGGAATTCTCGTCATAATCTTACGAATTACGTCGGCTAAATATCAGTTTAAAAAAATTATTTTATTTTTGTTTGCTTATAATCAATGTTCAATGTTTTAACATATATATATATATGTATATATATCAAATTGTTTTTAAATATCATCGCTAGACGATGAAATTTTTATGTTTCATTAAAAATGATGTGATAAATATTGCTTGATTCTGTATTTTTTTTTTTTTTTTTTTTTTTTTAAGTATACTTGAGTGTATCAGCAAAGATAAGTATATTAAAACTTTGTAAATTAAAATTCATTAGGCATAAAAAAAAATATAAATAAGACTTTAATTATATTTATAGCTTATGCAAATCACGTGAGTTTATCGTATAATCATTTGAAAAAAAAAAAAAAAAAAACAAAAAAACAAATAGGCACAAAAGATTTTCAACTTTTTCAATTTTAACTTCCTCGTTATGGTTCAACGAAACAATTGTTTACGTAAACTAAAAGTTAAAGAAAAAAAATAAATAAACCTTGCGGTACCGTCGGCGGCTGGACGAGTACGACATGGGTGCACAAAGCCGCGGCGTAAAAAGTCGCCGTTAACAATGCCTTCAGAAAATCCTCCTCGTAACGCTCGTCCCAAACGAGATAATGAACGAATAGCGTATTCATTTCCGTCGTGTATTCCAAACTTTTTGCAAGAATATTATAAGAGAACAATGTTTATTTGTATGTGTGTGTGTATCGATATTATTCTTCTTTGTTTATTATTATTATAATTTTTTTTTTTTTTTTTTTTTTTTATTTTATTATTGTTGGAAAATGAGAAAGCGGTAATAATTATTTACGATTAAAATAATTTTCTTTCTTTATCTCACCTTTTGAATTATTAAATGTGTAAAACAAAAAAAAAAAAAAAAAAGAAAAGAAAAAGAAAGAAAATAACAGAAGTCGACTAAACGGAATATAATTTTTTGAGAAATAAAATCGATTTATTGTATATGAAAAATTTTAAATCATTCAAAATAAAAACGTACTCGTAAAGTTTTTTTATCCAAATTGGCCATTCAGATTGTGGAAGCACCGGGACATTCGGATAATTGCAAAGAAATATTGCCGATACAATTTTTTGGACTTCGTTTTCTTGAACAATCGATAAACACGATTTTTCGCTAAATTTAAAATTGTTCGTTATTATCGTCGACTCCTTGTTCACTTTAATGATTTAATTATTTAATAATTAACATATTGTTATAGCATTATATTTATAAATGGTAATTATGGTAGTTTAAGTTACTTTGATGTAAAATTCATTTTACTTTAAATCAGAATAAAAACATTTATTTTTATATTTTTAATAAATAATTTTTACATAAATGTCGTTGGTTAGCACACGCGAGTATTTAAGAAAGTATCAAACAATTATTTTTATTTTTATTAATGTATATTTTAATAGAATAATAAATTTAATACTTTTTTTTTTTTTTTTTTTTAATACTTAATTTTAATACTTTCTTTTTTTTTTAAATCTTGTTGAAATGTAAACATTTAAAAGATAATAAATATAAGACATTTCGTAAACGAAATTATCTTCATAACCTACATTTACAAAACACTTTCCATACAATGGTAAAAAAAAAAAAAGAGAAAACGAAAAAGAAAAAGAATAATAAGAAGAAAAATTGAATCGACTCACAAAATAACCGGGAGACGATCGTTATCGGCAAACGTGCCAGAGCTCCAATCGCAAATCAACTCTTTGATTCTCGGAATATCCTCGCGTACGGCATGCCTGCATCCGATTAATTTCGGTGGCTTTTCCTCGCCCCTCGCATAATCCATTATAACATCCTCTGACATTTCGGTGTTAAGGTCAAACTAAATCACCTCGGCTAGGTTACTCTATGGAGGTCGCACTGATGCGCTTTAATCACATTTGCCGTGGCTAAGTTTACGTATATATACATATATACATACGTAGATCGTTACGGTATCTCTCTCTATGACTCGAGAACGATAGAGAGGGAAAACACGTATATATAGAATAGATGAAATGTAGAAAAAAAAAAGGAAACAAACGAACGCGCCGTTCGTATATGCGCGCGTATTGTGTGCGTCTTAAATTAAACGAGGGGCGATTCGAATCAGTAGATAGAGGCGGGATTTGGTAAGGCGAACGCCAGAACGCCGATTATTTTTTCGATCCGAATTTAGATCTTACAAAGCAGTAGTAGCCTCCTTTTTTTTTTTTTTTTTTTTTTACACTCGTTGTTGAATATTGTGCTTTGAGATTTATTGTATTATTTATCCTGTATTTAAAATTTTTCTCGCTTTAAATAACTCGCTCTTTGACTTTATGTTCTTATCGATTGGAGTCTTATGATGCGTTTAAAATATTTTTCTTTTTTTTTTTTTCGTTTCCTCTTTGTAGGTTTGAAATTTGAATTAATAATAATTAATAAAAAAAGGCATAATGGGAAATTTGAAAATTTTTAATTAATTAGATTTAAAGTTTATATTTAAGTATAGTTTGGTAACATTTGTTTAGATTAAATACAATTTTTCAATTGAAATTCCTTAGAAGTTATGTTAATTTAAAATATGTACACGTTAATTATAGTAACGATAAATTAAATCTTGTATTTTTATCACAGTGAAAAACAAGATCGCTACATTAATTATTATATTTCATATCGCGATCTTAAGAAAAATACATAAAAAAGACATAAAAAATCAACTTTTCGATAACTAATCCTGTAAATGATTATTTAAAAAGAAAAACAAATCATTGATTTTTCTCATATAACGGAATAATCTCACGGAATACGCATATATGCATATAAATCAATCGGATTGAAAATTCAAAGTCGTACAATCTCGGGTGAATAATAATTAATGAGTCTCGCTTCGACATTATATCGACAAAAAGTCGACGCATTTACGGCAAATCTTATCGTCTTCTCGCGAAGCGCAATACAATACAGACAAACTAACCAACAACAACCTTTCGGTACAGAAAACGTTGAAACGTCGACGAGAAAAAGAAAGCAAAGCAAAGAAAAGAAAAAGAAGGGGTGGGTGGGTGGGCTTAAAAATTTACGAGCCGCGTAAGAAACGTGCAGACCGATAAATCACGCGAGCTCGATAAATCAAGAGAGATCGAGGTACGTGTATATTTGCTCGCGTAGCCGCGATTCTTCACGTCGTCCTTTTCTGTTTCTGCATGCGTCTTTACGTAATAAGCGTATGCGCGATGTTTAAGAGACGCGCGAAATATGACTGTCAATAATGCTTTTCAGTATTTTCGCGAGCTCGAATGGTTCCTTTGTGTGCGTTAAAGGTTGGAAGATCGAGAGAATGAAGGAGTAAGAGATAGCGAGGAGAGTGTATTATTCGTTCGTCATATTGTCTTTTGACACAATGAGTGTGAATTGTAAGTGTTAAAAGTAAACGTACGTTGTGATAAACGATTGTATATTACTCATTTATTCGTGACGATAAATAAATTTTTAAAAGATATTTAATCGTTTAACGATTTATTGCAATGTATAAGCATAAAATATCATTTTTGTAACACAATATCTTGACGCTAAAATAAATTTCTTTCTTTCTTTTTTTTTTTTTTGGTCAATTAATTATAATATTATACACGTGCATTCGTGATTATCATAATCGCAGTAATCTATCTGTAGTTTATTTATACATTTAATCAACGCTATCCGTCAAGCTCGAAACGGCCGATCGAATCTCCTTCTCCTCATACAAAGTAAACTAATATTCTACGTTACGTGTAGTTTCGATTTCAAATACATTTCCCCCCCCCCCCCCCCCCCTCTCCCCCTCTCTCTCTCTCTCACACTCATTCACTCTTTTCCTCTCTTTCTCTCTACAAATGCAAGTGTCTATTTACACGCGTTAGACTTATTAAGGGTGACTTAACGGCCTTACAGCTCGTCACACCCGCATTGCATTAGAGAGCGAGGTTATATAGCGCGGGACGATGACGTAAGCCGGAAAATTGAAAGTTATATACTTGCGCGTTTATTTTTCTTTCCTTCGCCATCCTTTTCTTTTTTATTTATTTTTTATTATTATTATTATTATTATTATTATTATTATTATTTTTTTTTTATTCTTTCTTTCTGGCACGCGATCAAGGACATCGCATCGTCGCCAAGTGAAAACACGGGCGCGCGCGCGCGCGCGCACACGACGTCGTAACGTGATTATGAAAGTTGTAATTTTTTATTTTTTCTTTTTTTTTTTCATTTTGACGAACGACATATTGGCTGAGAAAATATCGTTTTTACGTAGACGCACTTGTAATTTTTTATCTGCTTTTCTTTTCATGCTAATGATGATAATATTATAAAAATATTACCGAATTTTCTTTTTTTTTTTTTTTTGTGTTATAAGGTTACCGTTCTAATTTATTTTTTTTGTTTTGTTTTGTTTTTTTTTTTTTTTCTTTATGCGCCGTTGATGGAAATTTTCGAATAAGTATAATAGCGCTCGAAAGAAAACGTTATTATTAGATCGATGGTAAAGTATGGAAAGACAAGATATTGCTTTCTAAACTTAACTTTCGCAATTTTTTACTTTCGATAACAACGTTTCAAATGAATAAAGACGCAGAGCTAACGAGATAGAGCGAGAGATAGAAAGAGAGAGGAAAAAAACTTTGGCAATCACAAAACCTATTCATAAAATTAAATTCTACCTAACTAATACTTAACAATAGTCTAACTTATTATGTAATATTATTTTTTTATTTTTAATGTTTACATCGGTAACTATGTACAAAAAAATAATATTCAAATTGTATTATTTCAATTGTGCATAAATTAATGAATAATTATTGTATATATATATATATATATATATATATATATATATATAGATCAAAATAATATAAAAATTGGCTAGTAAATATTTTGTTTTTCTTAAATTTTGTTTAATGACAATGATGTATTAGCTATGTATCTACTGGCGTTTATAATAGAACCAAATCGATTAGTAGTCCGTAAAAGCAATGACAATCTTCGATCATCTATGAGTGACTGGTGATTGGCACACCTTAACAATAAAATTGATTCGTAACCATCCCAACAATCTTATTGTAAATTACGGATTGAACGTATAATGAAAGAATTAGCAGAAGCTAAATTTAGGTTATCTTGCTTAAAAAAGTATAATATATATTTAAAAAATTATGTTTGTAACGTTAACATAATTAATATAATCACGCATCGACCGACGAGTTAAAACGTACGAGAGTCAAAAAAAAAAAAAAAAAAAAAAAAAAGATTTTTTAAAAACCTTTGAGTTAACGCAACAGCTTGAAAAATAATCATAACCAAATGCAATAACCCGTGTAGCTGCAGTAACTAAAGCAGTAGGTCGATAAAGTAACGATATACCGTTTAAAAAAAAAATAATGTTAGAATAGAAAAACAAAATTCATATCGTTGGGCGTAATAAATAAGCGCAAAAAAATATAAAATATCGTAAAAATTTAACGCGTGCGAAGGCGAGAAAAAAAGAAAGAAAGAAAAAGCAAAAAGGGATAGCAAAAAACGATACGAGGATAACGAAAGATACTAAAAGTCTCACACACACACGTGTATATACAGGCAATCTAAGCCAGCAGTCGTGGGAAAAAGTCAGCCGATTGTTACATATACATATATACGTGTATGCATAAACGCAACTTGGGTCCGTTGCACCGTTGTGTACATTTTAACCGAGAGAAAACGAGCGAGCGAACGATAGCGTAATAAAAGTTTAATGCGCCGCTCGCGGAAGAAGAAGAAGAAAAAAAAAGGAGCGAGCGTAATATCGCGAAAGGTTTTTCGCGTGTTCACGTGTGTACGCGTCATTGGCTTTGTTGGGAGTGTTTTGATTTTAAAAGATTGAATAACTTTCTTTCTCTTCTCTTTCTCTCTCTCTCTCTCTCTTTTTCTTTTTCAATCGATAGATTTGATTTACGTGGGATTTTCGGTTTTCAATTTTTTACTATTTTGTAGTTTATTATATTTAGGCGAGTAAGAGGTTGTGTTCTATTGTTTTTAAATGGTTTTGTAGATCGAGTAAATTTTTTAAAGACGATATTATGATCAACGACGACGTAATCAATGTAATGACTTAACTTTTGAAAGTAACGTTTGTTGAATATTTTAGTTGTAAATTTAGATTTGAAAATAACAAAAAATTATCCAAATAAATCTTTTCTCGCAATGTTAATTTTGCACAATACAGCAAAACCGATGATCCATTATCTAACGATAAAATTGAGTTATCACAATAGCTTCAATATCACCAAATCAAAACGACACAATCGATCGATATTAAAAAAAGACGTCTAATCAAAAACAACAAAAACAACAAAAACAACAAAAACAACAACAATAACAACAACGAGAACAACGTCAATTTAATTCATCCTTACTCATAATTTGATCGTAGCGAGGTGTATACGGCGAGGGTGACTTGACCCTGACGACGGTGATGCGTTCCTCGGGTGGAGGTCTGGGTTTCTCCAGTTCGATGTAAATGACGTTCTCCTTAGGCGGCGGCGGCGGTGGCGGTTTCTCAATCTCAACGTACACGACTTTTTCCTTCGGCGGCGGCGGCGGCGGCTTTTCGACCTCTATAAACACGACCCTTTCCTTAGGCGGTGCCGGTGGCTTTTCCACCTCGACGAACACGACCTTTTTCTTCGGCAGTGTTGGCGGTGGAGAAGCTCGGGGTCTCTCGATCTCGATGTAACGGACTTTCGAGGAATTGGACGCCGGCGGAGGTGGCGGAGGCGGTGGCGGCGGTGGCGGAGGTATCGGCGGCGAGGACGGATACAACGGGACGTTCCGTTCGATTTTTACCTCGCGATGGGAGTAATGGTACTCGAATCTGCTATCCGCCATGCTTTACGATTGCTCTTTCTTTATCACTCGGTTATCGTTATCGTTGTCGTAATGATCTCTTTAGCGTGGATTTATTTTTCTTTTATTTTGTCGTTATCTTTGTTTGTTTGTTTGTTTGTTTGTTTATCCGAAGGATTGCGATTGTGCAGAATGTGTCTACGTGGGGTAAATAAAATGAGGCTACGATGCTTTGGGCACTTTACTCTTTTCCCGCTTGTCTATTAATCTGATACTGTTAGGGTTTCTTTCACTTTTTTTTCTTTAACACTATAGAGACAAATGTATTGTATAAATTTCACAAATGTCCACTAACATAACTACTTCATCATTTCCCTTTATTAATTATTTTCTTCTCGTTTTTATTCCCTTCAAACAACGAAAGATTAACAAACAATCATAAGCTGATATTATTAGTTAAACAAATTTGATTCTTTCAAGCTACTAAAATTTTAAAAATGATTCAATCACTTTTATCATCGATTGTTTTAAAATTTTCTAAATAAATCAATCAAAGGGCAATTTCAACAAAACAAAAAAGGATAATAATAAAATTTAATATACAAAAAAAAAAAAAAAAAAAAAAAAAAACAGATACCAAACACTTAATAATTAAAAGTCGTTAAAAAATATGACCGTATTATAATCAAGACAAGCGGGTAGACAGAGCCGTACGGGTTTGCGTATTAGTGGACTTGCGCTTACGCAAAATGTGGCTATTGCTCAATACGATGGACTGAGGGGAGACGAGAAGCGCGGGTGATATAGTCCTCGGCTCGTAAAGCACTTTGGCGAGACGTTCGCGCGGTATCTCGGGTATGTGTCGTGGCGCGGGATAGGGCGGGGAGTAATATTTGGGCATAGGCGGGGCCGGTTTCCAATTGCCGCAGCGCCTCGAGATCGGACAGGTGCAGGTTTTTTGAAAGGAGAGGGGAGGACAGCGCGAGAGAGTGGGAGATTTCGGGGTCGGTATGAGATGGCGATTGGAGGGGGTAAGTGTGAGGGGACCGGGCTCTCGCGGCGCGGTGGCGAGCTTTAAAGCGAGCGAAAGCGAACGGGGATTCGGACTGAGGGCGGTGTAGGGCACCGGGTAGCGAGGTCTCGCCGCGGCCAGGATTATGCAACGGGTATGAGCGGGAGAGACGGGGAGGGCGCGAGGACGAGCCGTTCGGGGTGGGGGTGAACCGATGAGGCACATTTGAACGGGTGATACGGGTGGAAGGGATGGATAGCGCGAAGGGCGCGGCATGGTGGGAGTAACTTGGCGAGAAGGTGAGCTTTTAGCGGGGAGAGTAACCTGGAGTTAAGCGTTGAGAGACACTGCGGGGTAGCGAAGACGAGAGAGAGAGAGAGAGAGAGAGAGCTGAGCAGCGACGATTATATTAATCAATAGCCAATTCCAAAAGCTTGTACGTTAATAAGCATGGATGATTCAGCTGAAATTAGGATTTTTTTAATTTATTAACTTATTAAATCGATGCGCTTTCCATTTGAATTTTTTCAAAGTTTTAATTCTAATCGCTGTTTCACGAGTCAAGCACTCATTTTCTCATTGAGTTACTAATAATAAAATAAATTTATTTAATGACGCATAAGTTATTTTATTGTTAATATTAAAAATCGAGTGTGACATTATAATTTTCATTAAAATGTAAACAAATGAACAATAAAATTTTTACTAGGTGAATTAATAAAAATAGTAAAAAACTTATCGTCTATATCAATTTGTTTTAAATGCTTATTATAAGATAAAACACTTTCTTTGTATTAATTTATTTATATTTTATCTAATATTATTTAATACAATGTTAATGTAGGTCATATATTAATAAAATTAATGTGCTTTTCATTGTTAAATTATTATTATCAAAATGCATTATAAAAATAAAAAAAAAAAAAAAAATAAATAGTTAGAAAATAAACTAATAAACTATTAAATAATAAGATAAATTATTTTAAAAAAGCATTAACACTGAATAAATTTAAAAATTAATATAATTTTCAAATATAAAAATTGTATAAATCAAGGTAAATTTAATATTAATTATGTGAAAATCAAATTAAGATAGCGATAGTGGATGCTGAATAAAAATTAATATATTAAATTAATTTCACATAAAAATTTCAAAAATAAAGATCTGATTTTAATTTAATTAAATTTAGCAGCAATTTTCGAAATTAAAGTGAACAGCAATCAGAAACTTTTGCACGAAAAAATAAGTTTAGGAAAAAGCGCTGACGTATAAAAAGAAACCACAAATCTAATAAAACGAAAAAATCTCTTCCTCGAATATTCCAAAGATAATGAAAAAAAAAAGAAAAAAAAAAAAGAAACGTTAAAAAACAATATCAATACACACAACTCACAGCTTAACCGAGCAAATAGCACAACACTCAACAACCTAAATCAAAAAAAAAAAAAAAAAAAAAAAAACGTACGTATACCCGTTGAAAAAGTTAACGTAACCGCGCGCGCTTCCGTTCGCAGCTTCGACTGACGGTCGTGCACTTGACTTTGAAGACAACAACTGGCGCTTGATATACCTCGATATCCCCGTGCGCGCTCGGGAGGATCGATCGAGGAAGAGGTGAACAAAGAGAAGAAAAAAAAAAAAAAAAAAAAAAAAAAAAGAAGAAGATAAAAAAGAAAAAGGAAAAACGATAAAAGGGTAGAAAGAAAAAAAAAGGAAAAAGAGTAACTAGCAACGCGCGCTTATAGTCTATTCGCTTCGACGATTGGCTATCATTGATAGGTGAAGGAGAGTCTATTTCTCTCTCTCTCTCTCTCTCTCTCTCTCTCTCGCTTTCTGGCTACTCTCGATCCTTTTCTGGCAACGCAAACTTCCGCGATGGCCCACTTCCAATTAACTACGTTATTAATGCCCGTATAGCTTCTTGCAAAGTGTACGTAGTACACGGCAGTAAAATATTGCGCAATTCGTTATGCACCGCTTACTTTTAAGCTCGTGTAAGTGTATGCGTGCACGTGTACGTAAACATTAACGCGGTGGGTGAGCTCTCTTACGTTTGCTAAGGTCCCAATCGTCCGACGATGAGGAAGATGATTTCTTGTTTAAGCGTAGGTGCAGTATACTATATATATATATGTATCAAAATGATTCCTATATCGACGGTGTCAATGTCGAGGCCGACGATGACGACGTTTTTATTATTATGTTTTTTTTTTTGCTGTTGTTCCGCGAAACATTTGCTCTTGACAATTTATTTATTTTTTTTTTTTTTTGTTTTTTTTTTTTTTTTTTGTTTGTCGTTGGGCGTTGTAATGGTTGCTTGGAAATTATTCTTAATTAAGCTTTTTTTTTTTCTTCGTTTCTCCTACTTGTACACAAGCTTTTATCGAATAATGACATATGCTTACTATATTTCAGCTGGCATTTGAGCTATTACTGTATTTAATTTGCCATGTACAAAAATAATTTGTTTTCCAAGTTTATAATTCAGCATGATAGAGTCCCTCAAATGATAAAACTATAATAGTTTAAAATATACCTTTCTTTCTTTTAAAAATTTGACGTTTAATTTTCTTAAAGGAGTGTGTTTTTAATAATACACTATTTTATATGTTATTATTATAAACATTTAATAAAATATTATACGTCAAATATCCAAACTAAAAAAATTTTTAATAATAAATCAACCTTGAATATATACAACTATATATCGTATCATAAACTAATTATTTCACCGAGATTATACCATTTTTACAACAAAAAAAAAAAAATAATAATAATAATAATAATAATAATAATAATAATAAATCCAAAGCATGACGAAGACTTTCAATAAGACGATATAGCCTTGAAAAAAGAGATGAAGAAAAAAAAAAAATTTATGATAATCGCGTTTAAGCATTACAGTCTGGTATATAATTTGTTCCGAGTAATTTAGAAAGTATACGCTGAGTAACTAGAGCAACGTTTGAGCCTTTAATATTCTCTCGCTCACATAGACGTGACTTTAATTTATTACGCTTTCGCGTCTTTACAATATTCACCAAATCGCGACTTGTCGAAAGATCATCGAAAGATTTATTTCTTTTCGTTGCTCTCGAATATCTTTTACGATTAATTAAATATCGATCGATTGGTTTTCTTTGTTACTTTTACGCTCGTTTAAGGTAAAATTACGAAGGTATCATTACCTTTGAGAAAGTCAAAACAATGTTGGCGACGTTATTTTATTGTACGACTGCCAGAAAACTTTCAGCCGTGATAATTTATCGTTCGAATTGAGGTATAAATATAAAATAATTTATTTTTCATAGTTTTTTTTTTTTTTTTAACGCGACGCTTCGTTAAATAACTTTTAAACGAAGCTGTAAAATTATGATTGCGCTTTTAATTATTGCGACGGCGAATGGATTTTCATTTCACACAACCATAACACCGATTAGGAATCGAATTTATACGATGTAGTTGAGAATTATTACGATTAAGAAAATGAAAGGGAAATTCGTCGTTTTATCGAAAATGTTAATTGTTAAGAATTTTAATTAAAATTTTACGATACACAAAAGTGAGAATATTATTTAATATTAAAAAAAAAAAACAAAAAAAAAAAAAAAAAAACAATCTTTTAATTTTCCTTTTGTTTTTACTATAAAATTCATAAACAAAATGAAATGACTTTTTAATTCCTTTATCGCGAGCTATTCCTATTCCATGACGCTTTGTCCCAATCTCACTTATTACATATCGCATTGTCCTCCTATCTTTTTCTAGGTTTACCTAACTATCTTGTACTTACCGGCTTAACTTCTTGAAATTTTGTGCGCAGAAAAATTTCCCATCCTAGATATTCATTCTATCCTTGTATACATGTGTTAGAGATACCGTGCTTTAATTATTCTTACAATGTTGAATTATATTTAACGTATAATTATCAAGTTTTGTGATGCTTTAGCTTGTGGTACTTTTTAACAATGCCTTTTTTTTTTTTTTTTGGAACTTTTCTTTTTCGCCCATAAATTTAGATCTCGATTTATTTTACATTGATTATAATTTAATAAAATCATTCTGCAATATCACGTTTAAAAATCAATTGCAGCTAGATTTTTATTAATGAAATATTTAAGAATTTAAATTGAGTTAAAAACAACGTGTAACTGTTAATTAACCCACAATCTTTAAACAAAGTCCGATAAACTAAATTCTTAGTTAAAAATAAACAATAGCCAATAAATTATCTTGCAATAAAATGCACCATTTAAAATAGCCAATCGAATCTTAGAAATAAAAAAAAAAAAAAAAAAAACAATGCGACGCTAACCGTTTTAAAAGCCATTAAATGATGAAAACAGAAGAAAAAAAGAAAAAATGTATAGTAGTATAAACCGGGTGACAACCTTAACATCTACGAAACATCTCTCGACGTGAAAGAGGCAAGTCGACAAAAGAATTATATCTCCGAGTAGTAACACACACACACACATACATACACACACACACACAAAAGCACTTAACGCGAGGCCGCGCGAAGGTCGCGGGACGGTTCGTGGCTTCGCGCTCGGGAGCGGAAAAATGTAGGTGAGATATATTACATCGGTAACAACATACATTCGCATACACACACACACACACACACACACACACACACACACACACACATATATATTATATACATTCGTCCGAGCATTTCGACATTACCGTTTTTCCACGTTCTCTACATTATCTCGAGTGAGTGACGTTCGTTTACGAGTATATGTATGAGTGAGCTTGTGCATTGACTTACTTATATGTAAATAAGGGAGAGTAAAAACGTAAAGTTTTCTCTTTCTTTGTATTTGCCTGTTATGCTTGAAACGTAAAATGCTGATTCTTTTACATAGCAAACGCGCGTATGTGTGTATCTTATAAATATTACAACATCGCAATGTTAATTATATTGGAGAAAATTATCTTTTTCCTTTTATTTCCCTCGTTGTTTATACCGTTTAAGAGATTGCATTTATAAATTACAAATATTTACAAAACACGCCGTTTTTCTTTTTATTTTTATAAATTTGTATTTGAAAATTTTTTTTTTTTTTAATTTTCATTACAATAAAAAAAAATAAAAAAAATAAATAAAACTTGAATTTATCACAAAAACTGATAAAGTTGCAATAAAATACACTGTATTTATCTAAATTTTAACAGATATGTTTATATTAAATATAATTATTGTAATTTGTCTATTCTATCGACTGTATATTTATTACCAAAAATATTATTTATTAATTCCAATTTAAATCGCCAATTAATCTTGCGATTTTTTACCGTCCAAAAAAACGTTCCACATAGCATTTGAAAATTTAAAAAACAAAATTAATACATATATTCTTCTTAACAGATGTTATTGGAAATCCAAATTCAATTCGTTTGATCTAAATATAACAAATCTTGCAATTAAAATAGAATGTGCTTAAAGTAACATTTAACATTATAACGTTTTAAGATATTTTTAGTATCAATTTCCATAATAAAAATTTTATACTTTGTAACTCTAATATCTTTCTTTCCATATTAATAATTTTAATAAACTTTTTCTAATGAATATGGCAAACAAATTTTTTGACAAGTGAAAATATCTCGTTCATTTTTAGCATTTTTATTCTCTCACTCTCTTCCTCGCTCACTTTATATCATCATACAAACTTAGAAACGAAATATTTGATCGGCTGCCAAGAAAACAACGGGGAATCAAACGATTTAATCATCAACATTTTTTTACATCTTTTGTTTACATTTTTCCCTTTTGATCAAACATTTTTTTAACGTTACTAATAACTAGTGTAAAAATTCTTTACATTTCAAAAGTAAAAATATAGAGACGTTTTAATTTAAACATTAACCCCTAAAATTCTCAAATCCAAATAAACAAAAAATTGAAAAAGGATGAAATCGATAAATAAAATAAAAATCTCGAAAGCGAAATTAATAAAATCTACATCCGCGATCAATAATAAAGAACAATAACCGCGACGCGTCAACAAAAGTAATCACGAATAAAAGATAAATAAAGAAAGAAGGCCGCAAGGATTGACCGAGCCGCGCTAGATCTTTATTATTTTCGTTTTAATCTTCCACTGCAACGTGACCATTGTTCGACCTATACACACATACACACACGTATAAGCGAAGAAAGAAAGATCGAAATCTTTTACAAAAGTGATCCTCCTTCTCTTTCTCTCTACGCTGCTCTCATCGTTGTAATAAAGATACACGCATAACACGCGCGTGTGGTAGTCTTATCGCTCGGTTGGACTTTTTTTTTTTCAGCATCTATAATGCCTATATATATATATATATATGTGTGTGTGTGTGTGTGTGTGTGTGTGTATATATATATATAAAAATCGCTGGTAATCGAGCGTATATGTACGTTATAACATTGCATCCGTCCCTTTTATCCTGCATTTACGCCCGATTCTTTGCTTCCTTTCGTTTCTTCTCCTTTTTTTTTTTCTCGCTTAAAATGTGCATCATACGCGCTAGATAAGAGCGGCTACGTCGTATTCTTTATTTTATATGAAGTTTTATGCGTTTCGTATGTTGTCTTTAAAAACATTGACATTTTTCGTTTATAATATTGTAATGAGCAATAAAGTATGTATATATATATATATATATATATATATATATATATATATATATATATATATATATATATATATATATATTGATCATTTTTTTATAAATAATTGATCGTTTATAGTACCTATTATTTTTAAATTTACCGGCAAAGTATTGAAAACAAAATCATCATAATTTTAAACTTAACTTAACTCGCGCAATCGTTTCGATCAAAATTTTTACTCTTTTCTTCTTTAAAAGATTGGCCATAATAAATGTTTTCGAAAATAACGGCGTTCTTTGAATGCAGAATTGTGAGTAACATAATATAATCGCTTATAACACGATGTTCCCATTAACACTTTCATAATCATTTAACGTCATCGTTTACACATATATTCAAGTCTTCTTTTTACAGCTTATGAATGTTAGGCGTCCGATTGAAATAATTATGAATTTTTTGCTTTTATTTTAATTTGCACATATGTAAATTAGATGTGATTTTATGTAAAGTTTAAGAAATTTTTCTCAATTTATTTTTATTGAAATCATATATAAAATTGAATATATTTACAACAGAATTTATTGGAGATTATTTTTCCACTCGATTATTTTGTAAAATGAAAAGAAAAAATATTTATTAAAGCAATAACTTTGTGTGTATACACCGATTCCGCAATATTTAAAAAGTATTTTTTTTTTTTTTTTTGTTTTTTTTATCATTTTAAGAATACAGTAATGATAAAATAAAGTCTTTAAAATCTTTATTTGCCGTTTTCAATTTACTAAATCAATGGCTTAATCTAAATATATTTATCTCTCGATTAAAAATAAGTACAATAATAAAGCTAACATTTATTTACATTGAAATAACATTTTTTTAAAATGGCGCATGTGTAAAATTATATACTTTATTAAAGTTTCGTAATTTTTAATATCAATAGCAATATCAAATAAATATTACAATAAAATTTTATCCGTACGGAACATTAATTCCATACATCGAAAATATTCGAATTATAAAAAGTAGCTATTCGTATATAAGATTTTTAAGATTATCGTGAAAAATAATAGAAATCCTTTTAATGAAACGCTTCAGTTTGATAAAAATAGAAAGTACCAAAGAACAAAAAAAAAAAAAAAAAAAGAGAACCGATAAAAATTCAATCAATGCCAATGAAGCACAACACAAAGACTTTGCGTCGTATTATTGACATTCGAACATATATACTGTTCAATTTATAATAAATCTTTTTTACTCCATTTGCGGTTTATCTTAATCACTTTTGCAGCGTAGACTTATTCCCTTTTATTTTTATTTATGATACATGTCATAAATATTATTTAATCGACATAAATAACCTTTTAATTTACTAAAAAATTTCTGTAGATTCCATCTTAATGGACTCTTTTTTTCCTTAGCGAGTAATTCATCGTGATTTTTTTTCGCAGGTCGTATTTTAAATCATCGAGTTAATTAAACGATAATAAAATACACGTTGAGTTACAACGCTGCGTTTATTTAAAAAAAAAAATAAGATTAAAACGATAAAAATAATTCATAACATGTAAATACATTTTCGTTGAATTAGTTGTAAAGATTTTTAAACTAAATGTACTAAAATAGCTTTTTATTAATATAATATTACGGTAAATAATTTATGATAATTTTTAAAACTTATTTATTTATTATTTTTAAATAAAGAAGTAAACCTTTTAAATGTTATACTCTGTTTAAATAATCACAAAAATTGTAAAACGATTAATATTCCCCAATCTTTCATCTTAAAAATGAAAAAAAAAAATTCTCTAAGCCCATGAAACTCTTTAATCTCAAATAAATAAACGTTTTTCCCAACCCTTTGACATAACCAATACTTATTAAAGACTCACCTGTTGAATTCAATGAATCGATTTCCTTTAAAACGCAGAAAAACACCGCACACAACGTATTTGTTTTTTTATTTCTCAACGCTTAAGTATAACGTGTGAGAATAAAAGACGCGAGAAGAAGAAATATACTACCTCGACGTCAGAGTTCGCGCGCGCGACTGTGCCGCGATGTCAGTGCGCTCGTTCGCTTCTTTCCCTCTCTCTCTCTCTCTCTCTCTCTCTCTCTCTCTCTCTCTCTATCTCTCTCTCTCTCTTTTACTTTTGCTTTATTCCTTTTATCCCTGTAGAGTCGGAGGCTCCACGTTTGTTAGACAGCGTGTGCATTCAGAGAACATATATCTATATGTTGTGTCTGTGTGTGTGTACGATCTTTCGACTTTCTGATCTGTTTGTCTCTTTTTTCTCCTTTGATAAACAAATTTTTATTATTTTCTGCGACTCGATGAGTTTTAAAAATAACTTAAATTTTTAAATAAGAATCCTGCATTTTATTTTTAACATTGTGTTATTGTTTTTCGTTGTTTTTTTTTTTTTTTTCTTTTTTTATTTTTGTCGATAGCAAACGGACACACAATTATTTATTTTTTTAAAGCTTATCGATATTTTGTTACTGAAATTTAATTTTAGAAATAAAATTTTTCAATTCAAGTAAATCGATAGTTAACGGGTAAAATAAAATTAACTTTCTAAATGCATTATGAAGATGAATTGACAAGTAGATTAAGTCGGGCATGATCGGACGGGTAAAAAATCTAAAGAACATCTCATGCATGTGCAATACGTACCTATTTGAACATTAATTTGATCGCTTTAAAAAAATCTTTATATATTATATTATAATATTTCTTATACATGAATGATCAAGATTTAAAATAAAATATTTGAAAAATTCTTAATATTTCAAAAACGCACAATAATCAAAGAAAATTTTTTACTTTTACTTACTTAAAAGGTTCATTTTCTTTAACATTATTCTCAATGTTAACGATTATATTTTATTTATATTGTTTATAATGTACATTATTACACTTGTAAACATAATTAATTTTATTTTAATAAATTAATTATAAAAATAAGATCTTACTATTGTTATGAAAAGCATCATTTTTTGGATAATTTCAAGATTGATGAATATAATTTTTTGAAAAAATATTCTTCTTATCGTTAATATGATAATAAATGAATAGTTTATTTACAGTAAAGGATAAAAAAAAATTCAAATTTAATTGAAAGAAAACCATATAAATAGAATTATTTACAATTGTATTAAAAAATAAAACTTCGCTTAAATTTTTTCTATATTTTTTGGAAACTTTTATTAAATTTTACTTAAAATTATAACATATTATTACGACCTAAATGAAATTAACAATATTGTTTCAAGTCATAAATTGTGCAGATGCAAGAATGTTCTAGTTTTTATAGTCAATGCCTTATTTAGTTATAAATAATTATAAATAAACAAAAATAATAAGATTAAAGCATCAAATGTTTTAGATACAATAAAATAAGCCATAAAAATATTTGAATATTCTTAGCTACTCTAAAAAAAACTTACATTCCATTCCATTATAATTATTTTATTTTAATTTCTTGATTTTAAAATTATTCAAAACTTAATCTAATATATTTTATGGCACAATTTTATAAACAAATTTATAAAGCTAAGAAAATTTCCAAAAATATTAATTTCGTATAATCAACACAAAAAAACTATTACGTATATCAAATAATAAAATAAACCAAATGTTTATTGAACGTAAAAAAAATTATAATAAACAAATATTATTCATAGAAAATATGAAATTTATTATACAGCGTTTGAAATTTAATAAACAAAACTTGAATAAATATTGAAAAAAATATGTTAGAAAAACATTGCATTATTAAATGCTGAATCATTTAAAAATTATGACTATTTTCTTTTAATTATTATTTTTTATATACAGCAGAAAAAAATATATTATTTTAGAGCAATTGCATTGAAAATCTTATACCTTAATGTACAATTGGCAAGCTCTGAGCATTATGTAAGCTATTAATATGAGTCGTAGAAAAATAATCCTAAAATGGAATTCTATTAATATTTTATTAAGAACGTAATTTAAAAATAAGGATTAGTGTGTACCATCAAAACAGTGAAATTTTATAACAATAAAAAGATTATTAGTACAAGTTACAATTATAAAATATTATGAAAAATAATATTTTTTCGCAATTGATTAAATTTTGTTGTACCAAATAAGGCCATAATCGGTATATGATATTACTGATTTTTTTGCATATGACACAATTACATTCATAAAAAAATTTCTTTAAAATTATTTTAAAATAAATAAATAATTTAAATAATTTATTTAAGCTACCTATATAAAATTAGTAAATAAAACGCAAATAAATAATTTTAGTCTATTTAAAATTGTGCTATACATATTCGAATATATATGAAATCAAAATGAAAAGGAAGAATTCAATACGTTTATTAAAGATTTAAAAAATTCTATAAAATAATAAATTTTATATTAAATTAAATCAAAAAACAGGAGCAACAGGTTAACATTACGGTAAATTTAGTACATATAAGTGATAGTTTTCACCATAGTCACATAATATTTTTGTACCCAATATATGTGTATAAAAAAGAAAAAGAAAAAAAAAAAAAAAAAAAAAAAAAAAAAAAAAAAAAAAAAAAAAAAAAAAAAAAAAAAAAAAAAGACAATTAAATGTCGCTGAAACTTTATTCTAATTGATGTCTCTGTAAAATTAATCATTTCATTTTTACGATTTCTGCTTTCTGTAACTGGAATAAATAGTAAACTGGACACAAACTTCAATCCTTAGTGATTTAACGGTGAATTTGTTTCTTTTACGACTGTTCAATCACATGTTCAGCAAGAACTTATATTTATATATATATACAAATTTTTTTTACATGAAAAAAAAAAAAATAAGTGAAAAAAATTGCTTCATTGATTTAAGGTATGATTATGGTAATTTTTAACGCGTTGTAACTGATAATTTATAATTACTTGCAATTTTAGTAATTACTAAATTTTAATTTCAGATAAATCTATTTTTTTAAATAAATAGAAGAAAAAAATCAACTAAAGGTAAAAAAAATTACGATTTTTTGCAATTCAATTAAATGTATATATTTTTATCCATAACTTGAAATATTAAAGTTTAAAATGTTAAAAATATCATAATCTTGCCTTAACGAGCAATTACGTATTTCCTTTCAAAACAAAGAACATTATTCATCAACTCAAATATTTTATCCTCAAACTTTGGCGCTCATCAGTAATCGGATTTTAATCCAATTAATCTTTAACTTTGGAAGTAAGAAATAATGAAGTCTTAAGTACGACATCGTATGGAACCGGTATAAGAGAAGCATATCATTTAATTTACATAAAACCTAACTAGGTATATACTCAATTTAATCCATTAAATCCTGAGCCGAATCTAGGCTAGATAGCATCAAACTAACTATTGGATTGGTGGCATAGCCGAAAAAAAAATTACCCGTGTTTTTTCTTTTATCATTTGCAATTTTTTATAAAAAAATTATTCAAACAAATAGATAAAAAATTTATAATTTTGAAAAACTAAAAGCGACAATCGATTCTACGAAAAAAATCATGAAGAAAATCTTAATGACTTAAATAGTTCTCTTGGAGACTCTATTCAGTTATTATGTTCTTACGAACATGTAAGAAGTTAAGTACACAAAAATTATTATATCCTAATCATGTTTATGATTGGCAAAATTATGCTTACAATGATAGCCCTGTTGAAAGTACTAACAATTACACTTGTTGCTTCAATAATAGTTACATTTTATCATTGTATAATTAAAACTCATTATTTGTTTAAATAATTTTTTATAAACAATTACGAATGATAGAAGAAAAAACAGAGGTAACTTTTTTATTTGGCTATGCCACTAATCCAAAAGTTAGTTTGATACTATCTAGCCTAGATCGGCTCAGGATTTAATGGGTTAATTATAAGTTATTAATTCATTGACTGAGGAAAAGTACATCACTTATTGACTTTAAACAGGATTTAGCCAATATCTGTATAATCAATGTGTTCTGTTTTGCTAATAAAACTATAACTATAAATAATGACTAATATTTAGAATCATTCGAAACTTAAATTAAAATTGTTATAAAATTGTTTATACAAAAATGTGAAAAATGTTTGATTTCTTTTTAACAAAACTTGACAGAATTTTATGTTAATTTTAATTAGTACTTTTTTTAAATAAAATTTTAATTGTTTATTACTTAAAAAAAAACAAAAAACAAAAAAAAAAAAATATATATATATATATATATAGCTATGATAAAAATAATTTTCATTTGTGTTTCTCCTTACGGTATACAAAATTTGCCTTGGTACAATTTACCAATTTTATGACAAATGAAAGACACATCTAATGACGCAAAAAAAATCAAAGCCCACGTACAATGGTAGGAGAAAAGTATGGGTACATACACAATACCGGCAACTTCTTAATCCACATCATAAGACGCGCCATTTAAGGTTTCCTCTTTCCTGTTTATATATAATATAATAAGCTTAGCTCCTAAAAATTTCAAGTCTTGGACTTTAATTATTTGTTACTCCTTTTTTTTTTTCTTTTTATTTATCACAAAATGGCGATATTAATAGATTTCTGACTTCACCTTTCTTCAACTGGTTGTTCTCGTAGCGTACTCGTCATCCTCAAAGATACCCTCGACGTGTTGCAATCTACTTGTGTATTATTCTGATTATTCATAATATTATTGATTTCCTCTCGGTTGTTATTTGCTGAAAGAGTAGTGCAATGAAAATTATTATCGATTTAACGTTAATTAATTTCAATTTTCTTTTAAAAAACAATTTTAGCTAACAAGTACAAAGAAATATTAAAAGATATTGAAAAAAAAAATTAAAAATAAATTTATTAAAATAAATAAATAATAACCGGCTGTATATTTTTCAAGATAATAATTATTTCTAAAGTTTAAAAATATTTGATAAGAATTAATATTTTTATATCATTTTTGATTAAATAAATAAAATTTAATATTTAACTATTATTCACCTTGGTTATTTGCTCTTTCGCGCTCATCTTCGCGATTCTCTTCAACATGAGGCTCCAAACTACGAGGCTCTTCGCTATCCCTTTGATTCTCTTGCAGATTTTCAACCTTATACATAATCTTATGACAGAGCGGACACCTATCTTGTACATAAAGCCATTTTCGCAAACAAACGCTATGGAAGAAATGATTGCATTTAGTGATTCTAGCCGTTTCCATTTCTTGATAGCAAATCGCACAAACGTCCGCGTGCTCTTCCAACTGCTTTTTTGTTGCCTTGGGTAGTAAATTGATTTTTTTCACGGCGTTTCGACGTTTCATGAATACACTCCAACCGGCTTTCGCCTCGCTCCACAAGTTAAAGTACGCGTGAACGCACATCATGAAGGCGCGCACTGTACCACCAGCCTCAAATACCAGAACCCAGAAACCGTTTAAGAAAAGAATTATACCGAAAGTGAATTCAACAGTATTACCAAAGGATCTGAAAAGATAAAAATTTTGAATTCATAAATTATTTAAAAGTACCCTTTATAGCTGTATTTTCATTAAACAAACGTTACATCTTGATTTGAATTTTTAAAAAAAACTAGTCTACATAATTTAATGTTTATATTATTTATTATTCATAACTTAAAAAAAAAATATAAATATTTTTAATCAATTTAAAATTGTTTCTTGTGTTTATACATTCTTTATACATTTTTCTCATTGATTATTTATTTATAATGAATTTTCAATATGCATTTTAAAAAATCATATGCTAATAAATCATAAAAATAGTCAATTATTTTAAAATTATAATTTTATATTCTAATCACAAACTTAATATACACTTTTACAACTCACCTTATGATGTAGACCCAATCATCAAGCTCATCCCAGAACTTCTTACGGTATGCATCATAAAGGAAGAGAGAGTAAATGGCTAGAGAAACAAATACTTTCACCACTACTTCTATGCTGAAGACAGAAACAGCTAAGAGCCATGTGCTGATCGCGTAATGCGACCAAAAGAACATTAGCAACCAAATTGGGAAGACAATTAGAAAGACGCACACCGCTAATGCTCTTATATGCCTATGAAGCGCAGGATTATGCGAGGCGCTCAACGACATCAGTAAAGGATTAACGATATTGTGTATGAAGTGTAATAGTGCTGTAAATAACAAACATAAATTTCGACATAGCCTTAGCAATCTGTTCTCTTTATCGAGCGATGTTAAGCCCGTTTGCAGAGCCAATATGTAAAACAACATAGCCGACACAGTTCCGATATTTTTGTCATCGTCATTATCTATGAGCAACACCCAATGGAAGAAACTCCCAATATAATAGCATATCACTGAAATGATGCTTGCCATTCCTAAGACAGCCGTTAACGTCTCACAACCATTGACCATTAGTGTTTTAATCATCACGTAATAGTTGAAACCTTCATCACCATAGTCGTTAATCAAAATTTCAACGACCTGTTCGGCTACCCGAAGGATCCAAAAAGTTCGTAAGACAGTGGGTACGTGAAGACGTGCCCATTCCATTTGTGCAAGCGCCGATAATCCATAGTCAGTCATAAAGGTACGTCCAAATTGATAACCTTGGTATAAAGTTTTCCAAATGTTGTGTGCATTATATCCAAGTACAAATTTACATACACCCAATAGAACTATAGTTGCGCAAAGAAGAGTTCGTTTCATGACGTATGCCTGCAATAAAATTGGGAAAAATGTTAACTGGAAAATCATTTTAAAAAAATTATTTTTTTTATATAATTTATGAAATTGAATTCTATTTAATGAAATCGAACAATTTGTTTCTGATAGTTATTACGTACAATACAATTACATTGTTTTTAAAATAATTGTGATATTTACTTACAGATAAAGGATAAATTCCTATGTGAGCTGGTATAATGAAGCTGCAAGCAATGACTTTTTGAAGAAGTGGATGTTTTGGTCCATAATAAAAATTTAATAAGAAACAAAAAATATATGCAAGAATGCTTTGAAATATATAATTTATAATTAATAATGAGCCTGGACCATTTGTGATAATTGGTGTTAATTGAAGATTGAGAATTTCGGCTATTATACTATCAGTATTATTTTTAGAACCAAGATAAGTAATAACAGCTTCTACAGTGCTCATATTAAACCAATATGATATGAAAACAATACCCACTGACATAAGGTAAAAATAAACTATCACTAGATGTTTTGTCCAAAGCATAAAAGTACAAATAGCAGCCACACAACCTGTTAAATAATGTTATTTTAATAGTTATTCATTTTAATAATTTTAAAGCAGATCTACCTTATATTATTATAATTTTAATTTTTTATTATTTTTTAAAATTTCTTCTAAAGAAATTTCTTAAAATTATATTTAGTTTATACTCAAAATAAAAATTTCAAAAAATTAGATTTAGAACTAAAGATTTACAATTTTTATTATTAATCAAACTATAGTAAAATAATCAAATGCTAATAAACTTATAAATATGAAATTTGTTATGAAATAAATTTATGAAATTAATTTATTTATAAACAAGTTCACTGTATAATTTCAATGGTATTGTTCAGTACTTAATTTAATTACTAATTATGCAATATGACATTTATTACTTAAATTAAGTTCATGTTTGATCAAAGTTATGATAATTCGATTAAAAAAGACTCACCAAAACAACATGCCAAAAATCTGAATATAGTCATTAGGTATACTTGATAAGAATAAATTGTATATGGCGACGATGTACTATTTACTTTTGTCCAATTTTGAATACTAAGCATTGAGTTTCCTGCAGCAATCGCCATTGAATCTAATGTATTTTCTTTTGGATCAACCATTTGAAGACCATAGTTTGTATTATCAAAAACCATGGGTTCATCTGGTACTCCCAATCCAATCCTTAGTAATTCATCAATAACAAAAAGAGGTGGCACTCTTATGATAATACTGCAAATGGTGAAAACTCTGTCTCTTATCAATAGCTCCTCCATGTTGTTCAACTTCAATGATGTTAATTTATTTTTCACAAATTTTCAATATCCACGTCTAGATGAATGTCAAGCACAGTGGCTGCAATGAAAATACAATTTGAATAATTAAAATAACAAATATCTTTAACCTTGTTTAATAATCTAATGTCTTAATAATTACAAACGAATAAATAATGTTTAATTACAGTTTAATATCAGACTTTAAATTATAGTGCACAATTTGCAAATGCTAACCAAAACATTTCATAATGACAGAAAAAACCAAAGTTATATCGCATCTAACTGCATAGTACACAATATACGATAAAGAAATAGATGTAAAAACAAGATAAATAAAAAAAATCCAACTACCGTACAAGTCCAGCAAATAAAATAGCGCACTCTTTGCACCACCTTCTTCGGGCAATCGAAAGGAACATTCGCAGTACTTTAACTACACATTTTTAGCGACGCATTATACTTTTCGTGGGTTACGAATAATAGGAAATATTAGCAAGCAATGCAACCCACTTGAATTACTTTACGTCACACTCGTCTATTTAACGAAAGAGTAAGAACACGTCAGTGAAAATTAAAGATGCACGACTACTAGTCAGTCGCGTATGGGCGCCGGGGACAGGTAAGTATGAGAGAGACAGAATTATCATGTATATCGAAATAAAAAACGTCGTTAGAGGTTATGTAAAATAAGCTGATTGTATCTATGTGTATATACATTTTACATATTGTCCCGAGAATGTTTTAAAAAATATATATGTGTATACTGTGAATATACATGCACGTATATATAAAGTATGTGCATAGTGTTTATTGCGTATTTTGTGCGTAAGACAGAAGACGATTATACTTGATACTACATATTTTTCCAATAAATGTTCATAAATTTCTTAAACGAATGTACTTATGTGAAAGTTATTTGAAATTTTGTAAAAAGTAGTTGAAGTCAATAATTTAAGACTTTAAAAAATTCATACAATTAAGAATACATAAGTATATTGATATTATAAGATAAAAAAATTGAAATAAATAACAATTATTCGTAAAATTGAGTATTTACATTTAATGATTTATTTATTTAGATATTTAATATTATTTATAAATAATCAACTGTTACCGATGACAAAGTAATGTTGACTTAAAATTTATAAATTTAAAAGAGAAGATTTATCATCATTTCAGAAAAATTTCTTAAACAAAAAAAAAAAAAAAAAACAGCAATTAAACAAAGACGCTTGGAACTATTGCTCTACTGAGTCCGAAAATCAGAAAATTTTTCTCCCTTGAATATTTGTAATCTCTTGAAGATGAAAATTTATCTTAATTTTATTTAAATTTTACGTGACTTTATCGATTTAATAATTGTATGAATTTGATGGAAATTTGTTAAAAATGTTTGAAGAAAACCTTCTCATTATAAAATTTTAAATACTTCTGTGTAATTTATCATTTAATAGCTTAAACTTTGAGATTATAATATTTGTCTTTAATCTTCATCAAAAAAGGCTTCAACTTTTGTCTTTTCAAATCATTTAAATAAACTCAATTTCCAATTTGATATGATGCATTTTACTTGTTCAGAAAAACGATACTTTTAAGAAAAAATCTCGGTAAATTTCCTAAAATAAAATATAAAATTTTTAATCCTTTCAATTGTGAAAGTATTTCATTATTCCGTCGAAAGTGAAAATGTATATATGAATACTAACAATTGAAATAAGGTATGAAAGGCGCGGTTGGTCGGTTAAGTAATTTAAACAATAAAATTTTTTTTAAATTAATAAATTTTAAATTTCATAATTTATTAAATGAAAACAAGTAATTTTTAAATGTGTAAATTACGTTTGCTATTTTATTATTTTAAAAATATTTAAATAGATTATTATTTAAGATTGATAGAATAAGCAATTGTTTTATTAAAAATTTATTTTATTACATCAGAATAAAAATATTGCAATAAATCAAATAAAACTAAATTTATTTTTAAAAAATGTTTTCTTAATTTTTTTGATTAATTTGTTATAATAATTTTAAGAAAATATTCTACAATTTTTTATTGAAAATCAAAAATTTTCAAAAAATAGATACTGTCATATTAGATCACAGATGTGCAATACACTTCTTCGTAAAAAACTTGAATGGTCAGATATACATTTTCTAAGAAATATATTCTAAAAACAGATCAATAGCTGTTCAAAACTTTACTACTAAAATAATTGTATACTCAATTTTAATAAAAATAAATCTAGTTAAATTAAAATAAATATTAAATATTAAAATATAATTAAAATAAATATTAATTAAATATTAATAGAGTAGATATTTTTAAGACAAAAATTATTTTATTTAAAATTTTGCGTAAAAAAATGTTGATAAATATTTTCGTTACGTATGAAAAATTTGTAAAATGTGTATGTTCACATTAAAATCAGGTTTTATATACTTTTAAAAATGTCATTTAAGAAAATTAAAGCAAAAAATGTAAATATTTTGCAATATATTTATTACCAAAAATTTACACGAACACAACATAACCTAAATTTATTTTTCCTTATGGCGAAAGAGTTAACGAAATTTCTGAAACGTAATTTAGCAATTTCTCCCAGTGTTTACGTTTGAATAAGCATAATTTTTCATAATATTTAAAGCCATGTACAAATAAAGTTCCCCCTCCCCCATGTTGATAAAAATCACCCAAAATATACGCACCTATGCGCGGACTGACGAGCAGCAACAGTAACAGCAGTTAAGGCTGAGGATGAGGTAGCAACATTCTCCGTTTTCTGTCGCCGCTGTCTATATATCTGTGCAAGACTCAATGATGAGAGAAAAGCACCGATATATACATACAAGTTTCGAAGAAAATGGTGAATGAAATATATCAAATCGTCGCGCAGAGAAAATCAAGTTCATCGCTCGACCTTGAACAGAGTACAAATTTTGACTATATACGTTATCTTGATTATTTTACCAGGCGATATCACGAGCTACAAGAGCATGCAGGCTCAAGTACAACAGAGAAATAAGAGCTTTAAGTATTCGATTTGCGAAACAGCTGTTGGCTAGAGAAATCTGGAACTCGGTGGAATTTCTTTCTCTCGAAGAATGGTCGTTGCCTTTTTTACACGCGCAAATTAAGTCTCTTGAATTATATTTCCGTTAAAGCTTTTAAAAATTTTTGCTTACTATATTCGATTCACGATAAAATTTAATGAAAAATAACACATGTCTTTTTACACTTTGGCATCGAAGAAATTGTGCGTTGTAGTGGTTAATCACAAAGATGGAATAAAACGCGTGCGCGAAATCATGATCGCGCGTCCAACAGCCGACTGATACGTTGCATTGAAATTTCTATTCATTAAAATTAATTTAAAAAAAAAGAAAGATTATAGATATTAAGAAAAAATTGTCTTACTTTTCACATAATGATTACATTTAGAGGATAAACAAAACATATTTTTTAAGAAAACCATTAAAATTTTTAAATGAAAAAAATATCAATTTATTATCAATTAAAAATAATATTAACAAATTTGTAATTTAATAATTATTTAATTTACAATATAGAAATATAATGTTAATGAAATTTTTGTTTTTGTCATTATTAAAATTTGAAATGAATTATCATTAAACGAATGCTACTTAATTTAAAATAACGCGCTACAAAAAGCTTTAATACGGCGATGGAATATGTAGCACGTGTATTTAGCACTACGGTTAAACGTGTTTTCTAAAGTATTCTAACCTATATTGTATTTCAAAATTGCCTATTATTGAAGTAAAAAAATTTATCATAATCTTATAAATTAAATTTGAAAATTAATTTAAAAAAATAATAATTTTGTTCAAATAAATACCAAATAAAAACTTTATGCGGTCAAATATGGTTTGATACATTAAAATTCTTATAAAAAAAAAAAAAAAAATGAAAATTTAAAAATAATATTATTTTTAAAAAGTTTAAAGATTATTAATTTATAAAATGTTAAGATACATGTTACGCTTATCCTACCTCGGGAGTCATTACAGAGGTTCACAGAAACATAGCAATGGTACTATATTAGATATCGATTCTATTCAAGGATCTATCGAGAGTGCTTTACTACAGTTGCCTATGATTAACAATATTCCAAAATTGAATTTAGCTGGTAGAACAGATGCAGGAGTTCATGCTTTGTATACAGTAGCACATGTTGATTTGGAATTCAAGTATCCACAATATAATTTCGATTCATATAATATGTGCAGATTATTAAATCGTTATTTGATAAAATGCGGCCATGATATAAGAATCTTATCCAGTCAAGTCGTGAACAATAAGTTTCATGCAAGATTTTCAGTAAAATCTCGAACTTACCTATACAGATTTTTTTTACCGAAAGATATTAACAACCATCAAATTCCAATTATAGAATCAGGAAAATCAATGCACGTACGTATGGAAAATTTTGACATAGAGAAAATTAAGAAAGGTATAAGATTGTTTCAAGGAACCAAAGATTTTAGAACATTTTGTTCTCAATTTAAAGATAAAGATGACAGATTTAAAAGTACTGTTAAAACTTTACACATAAGTTTGGAAGAAGCAGAACCCCTTTCACCCTTTGATCAACTTTCAAATAATTTTACTTATTGGCATATTACTTTTACTTCGAAATCATTCTTATATAATCAAATACGACGAATAGTTGGAGCTTTAATAGCTTTAGGTGGAAATAAAATAACCGAAGATGATATTGTTACGATGTTACAAGTGCCATCTGTTTTAAATTGGAATCCAAGAGTTACTATAGCTCTACCATGTGGATTGTACTTGAAAAATGTAGAGTACGATGAAGCAGATATTCAAGAAGTTCTTATTTAGATTAAAATGTATGTGACAGAATGTATATATAAATATTTCTGTATATACATATGTATATATGTTTCTAGTTAAATAAAATAAAACAATAAAATACAAATTAAAATTTTTTACACTTGTAAAAAGATAAAAAAAATTTAAGAATTTGAACAAATTCAATTTTATAAAATGTATAGCATGAACTTTTTTGCAAATATGTAATTATGCTTTCTGTATAATGTATATAAAAACAATATTATTTATAGAAAGTGTTTATGAATTTTATTTTCAATTTTCGTTCACCAGTAATCTATGTATAAACTAATTACATTTACACATGTACGTACATGTATTTGTTTGATAATTAATTATATAAGTTAAACTAAATATCTAATCAGGTAAATAAGACAAAAAAATTATGCACGATTGATTTTCTTTACAAAGGTTTATTAGTATTTTTTTTCTCCTGTCTTCATATTCCAATGTTATTCTCTATATAATTCGCTTAAACATTATCGGGCCATCCAAATGCCACGCAAAAAAAAATTTTGTATTAGCGTCTCATTATTTACCTGCACTTGAAGAAACATTCTCTCTTTCTCTTTCTCTCTCACATTTTTTCAATTTTCTCATGCACTCATTCTTCCCTTGCAACGTAGCGTGCTCTGTGTCTTATTTATATAACAGCTTCCAATTATTTTTTTTACTTCTTTTCTCAAAGTCCTATGGCATTATATGTGTAGTAACATTTTTCTCTTTTTATGTTATATGCGAGTGTGTGTAGTTTTTTTTTAATGTTTAATGAGTATGTATTCCATTGCAGTATTTTTTTTTTTTTTTTTTTTTAATTTCCATTATTACTTTCCGTCGGTTCTCTTTATAGTGTGACACACAGATCGGAAGATCTTGTATTTTATTATTATTGTTATTTTTATTTATTTCGTTATTTTATTTGTTAATACCTTTTTTTTTTACAATTCATTCATAAGGCGCCATTAGCTTCGCGTGTATATATGTCCGTTCTTTTTTTTTTTATTTTTAATAAAAATACACAACTCGGGTTCAAATTACGCGCACTACATCGCGACATAATTCACATATTTTATCACAATAAAAACAGGTCCTGTGTGCGAGCCAAAAATTTTTACGCGCATTTCTCTTCGATCTATTTTCTCCTTCTTTTTGTCCCTTTTCTTTACATTTTTTTCTTAATTGAAAAATCATTTATTTGACAGAGTAATTAAAAGGATGTCTTCTATAATTATTACGTATTTGTTTGTATTTATTATATTTCTGATACCGTTAAGAATACTATAAATAAAAAATGGGAAAAATTCATTGCGGCTAAATCCAACATGTTCGCTTCCTTGCACTGAAATTATTAATTGTGAAATTGAAAGTATTCACAAATTATTGCAATGTGGAACATACAAAAATATTCATTTACATAAGGAGCTACAGTTCGGTTGATTAATTGAATCAAGTTTAAATGCAAATGTTTGTTTTCTAAAAAAAATCGAAAAGTTTATAAAAAATATAGTTTTATAAAAATATTTGCAAATAACGCATTTCGATGCATACTTGTTTATTTATATTTTTTTTTTTTTGTTTTTACTTTAAAGTTACAAATGAAATTTTTTAGTTTTAAGCTATATAAGTTTTTAAAACTTAAAATAAACTGTTAAATTACTTGTTTAATGATTAAAATTTTTGTAATTTATTTTATATTTACATTTACTCAATCATTTTCAATTTTGTGTGCATTTATATTGTAAAATAATTATAATACTATACAACAAATTTTAAACGGCATTAAATTTGCATTATCCACATCACAAATGTGCTTTTAGAAATTGTAATACTTTCTAAAAATGAATGATATTAATATTTTTTACAACCTTATTATGAGTTACTAAAAAAGACTTTATACATATTAATTAAAAATTAAAAATTGCATTCATTAAAATATTATTTATTTCTATAAAAACTCATTATTCGACTTTTAATTCTTGATTTTCGTTATAAATTTTATTTATTGAATTGAAAAATTAATTAAAAAATGTGCTTACAAATGAGATGTTTGCACAAATGGCTGGAGCAAACTATGTGGAATATTTTTTTTTTTTTTTTTTCAAAAATGCAAACAAAAATAAATCAAAATATTTCGATTAATTTGAATGGAAGTTTTTATTAAAAATGATTTTCTTATGAGATTGATTCAAAATTTAATAGTAATAAATAACATTATTTTCTTATTTACTCTGTTTATATAAAGAATATTTACTAATTATTTATGAAATTAAACGAATCAAATCCTTAAAAATTCTATAGTCTACCTTAAAAAAAGACTGCAAACTGTTTTTCTGAGTACATTTTAATATTTTTTTGTTTGCATGAAAAAGTGTAATAATTATTGAGCTTTTTTTTTTTATAACAATTTTTTTCTTGCGTATAAACGTATTTTTTAAAAAAGATTTGGCTCGTTTTTCACTAAAACAAATTTTTGTATTCAACTTAAAAATCTAATTTTAGTTTAGCAGACTAATAACGTCAGTTTTTTTCTTGCGACAGCTCTCGCAGAAAGATCTTGACAAATAGCTATTCGTAAAACTGAAATACAAAATCGCTTTTTATGTTACTTTACAGGTAAAAAGCAGAAAAAAAAAAATAAATTTTAAATTCTTTTTCGAGAAAATATGATCACAGAAAAAATTCAATAATAGTAATAGATAATGTTAATAAAAGTTAATGCAAATAGAAAAAACAATTCTAATATAACTGTTTTATCATCTTTCATAAAGAAAAAAGGTTTTTCAATTGCTTTTGCATTTGTACATTATGATTGTTTTTTTTCTTTCATATTAACTATTATTAATAAAATCGACATCAATTATTTAAAAAAAATTGTTCTCTATAGTGGCACTCATTACAAAAATACGTGATAAATTTAAAAATTAAAAAATTTTATTAACCGCGAATTTTTCTTTTTTTCTTAGAACGGTAAAGCGAGAAAGGTATATCGAATAAAGCAGCAGCACAATCCTCGAGATCATCGTTTTTCTCCTCCATCACACGCATTTTTTTTTTAACCACATCTCATCGGCGGCATTGTCGTTCATTTTTAAATAAAAAATAAATCATTGGTGCGATAGAAGCGAGCTAAACGATTCGTAGGGAAAGTTCGGAAACTAAGCGCGCTGTACTTAGTATTTTTTCTTTTTCTCCTTTTAATTTAAAAAGGTATAATTCTCTATATACAAGTCAATATTATACAATTCATTGTTTTGATTGGAAATGAAACTCTTGGTAAGCTGCTTAAAGGTTACGAGGTTCTTTTGCAAAGTTTCTTTTCTTTCTGGCAAATAAATCTTTACTTTTATTTCTCTTTATCTTTACTTCTCTAAGTTCAGCGAGGTTACAATATGGGACAAAATCTGCTCGTCAAAGGATCGAAAAGTTTGCGGCGGAGTATTACGTATACTTTATGTACAATCTATCTATAAGATTATTCATCTTCAAAAATAACTATGGCTGAATTATGCTGTTCTATTTTTTCTAATCATTTTTCTTTCTCTCACGTTTAACCATTTTTTTTCTTACTTTGGTTCGAGCTGTCTTATATCCTGCTTTATGCCTCTTAGAAATAAATTATTCATGATAATTATAATTATGGAATTTTTTTAATTATTGAGAGAAATATAATTTGAGCTTATTATTTTTGTCACATCGGAAAACTATGAGAAAAAAATAGTTCTCTTAAATAGTGGACTTGAGAATGAAGTTTTATTATAAAAATAAAAATGAACAACTGTAGGCCTTTAGAAGCTAATTATAACATTGGAATTGAACGTTGTTTTTACTTCAAATAAATTGATAAGAAACGTTCACATTTTTTAAAAAGAAAAGAACCTATATCTTAAAAGTAAATTCTTCTGACTTTATGTTACTGGTTCCAGCCATTTTAAAAACAAGATATGAAAGTTCGATCGTTGAAGAATTAAATTCATTCCGTTTTTAAAAGTGAGATGACATATTGTTATGCATACAATGATCAATGAACTGTATTATTATTCTTAAACATGTTATTTTTTTGAGCTCAGTTGCAGTCGTACTTCAAACTTAATATACATAATAATTATTCTTACATCACCTAGTATCAACATTAGCATTTTGTTATTGATTTCTGGTGCATAAGGTAGGTAGGGGATGAACGAATAAAAAGAAAATAGTTATGAAAAGTATATTTTTTTTTTACCTAATTTCACATACTATTTTATAAAGGTTTTTTTCTGTTCTTTTCTGCTTTTTTTTTAATTAATTCAAAATGAATTTCATAATGATTAGAAAGAAAATCAATAACAACATGTTAAAGGTACTCGGCCTCAAATGCTTTGCGCTTCTGTCTCCATTTGGTTCATTATCGAAAATAATTATCGATTCTCTACGTCCATTCATTATAATTGTTGTCTACGCCAACGCGAAGCTAAATAAGCAAATTCATAATGATCCGCAATCATCATCATTCATTTAAAAAAAAAAAAAAAAAAAAAAAATTAAAAATTAAACTAGTCCCACTTCATCAACGATCGAAGCATTTACAAAAATATCAGGCAATTGTCCAAAAATTAATCAACTTTCTCTCTTTCTCTCACTCATTCATTCACATCTTGCACAAATATATTCAAAAAAGTATTATTATTCACTTGGACACACGGAAAATTGCCAGAAACTTCAGATTCGATCGATGATAATGTGATTAATTCGATTTCACAATTCTTTCCAAAAGTTTGACTCTCGATCGTCATGTTGAATGTTAATAGTTCATCCGCACAGCGAAATCTTTCAACGTCGAGATTCTATTGTATTCACTCGATGGCCCGAGAATCATTGCTATTTATTCTCACAATATATACACATCTTCATATATTCCATGCTAGAAGAAACTGTAATAATGATGCGGTTCATCGAATGTAACATATTTTAATACGGGGAATAATGCGAGCGTTGCGTTTGAATTATTATGTTTACACATGCTTTGACGTTCGCATTCTTGTGTTGTGTTATTCAACGTTTAACATGTGTATATGATTATGGACGTAAAGATCGCATTTTACAAATGTTTTCTTTTTCGACGCTCACTTTCGGTGGCGAGAATTTGATCCTCCATTTTGACGATGGCGCTTTCTATATCTTTTGAATAATAATTTTCTTCGGTCAGTCAACGATCGGAGAATTGCTGAAGCTGACACTCGTCCATGCCTTACTACTCGTCGTGTATCTCCAAACACTAGCGTTGCCAGCTCCTTTTATAATAACCTTCTTTGCCGTCTTTCTTTTTTTCTTCACATCCACCATGCGCCACGCTTATGTCAGTATGTAACGTTGTATAATCTGAAAAATATATTCAAATCATTCAAAAATTTGTTTGGTCTTTTATTTCTGCACTCTGTTAATTATACGAAAATAATATTAAATTAAATAAAGAAGTATTTAATTTTAATCATTTGTTATTTGTAACAGAATTAAAAACAAATATTGAATATGAAATTAATATACCTGCATATAAATGTGCTAGAGTTTGTCTTGAAACAGAAAGAGATTATTTGTGGCTGCTACCGCTACAATATTCTCGGTAGGATGCCATGCGGTATGTAGGATTTTCTTGTTGAAGTCCAAACAATCCACGTTTATCTCGTCCTTCTTACGTTTGCCACCGGTACAGACCTAGAATTAATGCAAAAGAGTTTCAACGGCCCAAAAGAGTATAAGACTTTGCTTAACATGAAGCGAATGTCTTTAGAGTGAAAAAAAATTTAAATAAAAAAAGCTCTTTTCATGCGCTGAATTGAAAATACAAGTTATTAAAATTAATACAGTAAATTAAATTATCAAAGCTATATTATATTAACGATTCAATATCGAATGGCTGAAATAATTGATTTAATTATTCTTCTTAATACTTAAGCACAAATAAATTTATTTTTTACATTTATATACTTTAATATAAGAATGAAAAACTATTATATTACAAATTAATACTTTTCATTAAATAAAAAATAAATATTTATAACTTATTAATTTTGTACGTACCTTACGGGGTTTTAAAAGAGTTTTTGGTTTGGCAACGTCTCGTGACGCTTCCAGTGTTACATCTCGTTTCGTTGAACGATCGAAAACGCGGAAGAAATTGTTGTAAGATCCCGTCATTATGGCCGAATCATTGCCGCTCCAGCAGCATTCAAATTTATCGAAGATGCAGTCATTTTCGTACAACGAACACAGTTTTGATCTTAAATATTCATGTACCTTGAACATTTAAAATTTTTATTTCAATTATTGCATATATAATTGTAAAAAAAATTTTGAATTTTTTTGAAAAAAAAATTTATTATAAAATAGTATTTAATTTAAAAAATTAATTTTGAATAGTATCTATTTAGATATGATTATAAATAAACTTAAAATGCCATTTATTTTTATTTAATTATTGAATTTATAAATATATTACTTACAGGATAACTTTCAATAGGCTTTGTTTCCATATGCAAATCCCACACTTTAACACTGAGGTAGTCTCTACTGATCATGTATCTGCCTGAGTTACTAAGTTTAACATCGCTTATGCTCGAAATAATTTCAGAAAAGAAGCTCCTGTTGGCTGGATCATCAGGTTCCTCAAACAATTTACTATGTCGATCACAAAGTGCCGCTGATCTCATATCACATAAACGAATTGTTCCTTTACTACTACTGTAGACTAATAAGTTACACTCAACTGGATGGAACTCTGCTGCTGTTATTACTTCAGTTAACTCTTCCATATTGGTAGGCTTAATGTCTACAATATCTGTACGAAAAGCTCAGGAAAAATATGTGCAAATCAAAGATTTCAAAATATTAATATATTAAAATTATGAATTGGATAAATTTAAAAAACTTATAAATTTTCAACATATTTTTTAAAATAAAATGAATTAAAATTTTATAACCATTCAAAATCAAGAAGTTTACTATTTAATTAATAAACAATTATTGTATATAATAAAGGATACTAAAACTCTGATCTGTTATCTCAAGATGCCAGAGATTAATCCTAAGGTCATCTGCACTAAGATACGTCTCTTGGTCACTATTGACACTGATACTGTTTATATGGTAAGTGTGCGCATTAGCAAATATTCTCCTTGGCGAAGCTTCTACCATCAGTTCCATTGGCTTTATAGTGGGTACCTAAAAAATTGACACTTAAGATTTGTTTCACAGTGAGATCATCGCTTTAAAATGACTACAACTGAACGTTTTTTTTTTTTTTTTTTCAATTAAAATTGTTTTTCAGCATGAAAAAATGTATGATTAATAATGTACTTTTCACAATTATGAGAATTAATTAAAAACATATTATTTACAAAAATTTATAAATTTTTATAATATACATTTGTTTCATAAATACATTCCAAAAAAATTTCAACTTTAAAACGTTATCAATCATACTACACTTACCCTCAAGGCAGTGATACACGCAGGATCGCGAATAGCGCCATTCTCTTCTTTTGTATTGTAACCTTCAACTCGCTTGTCTCGTTCACTGACTTTCCAAAGTTTGATTGTTTTGTCATTTGTTGAAAGCAAGAAGTGAGCTGGATTTTTCCTTTTGAGCCATCTTATTTTATTTATCTTTTCTTCTATTTCTAATGATTTCAGATAATCAAATTCAGGTTCATGGCTTTGAAAGGTACTGTATACATTATATTCGCCTCGTCTTGGAATAACGGTTTTACTCTATAAATATAAATAATCCATACTAATTAAAATATTTTACACACCAGATAAATATAAATTTATGAATGAGTTAAGTTAACAAATGTCTACATAAAAGAATAAAATAATTAAAATTTCAAATTCTATAAAATTGATTTATTAGATTTTAATATAAATTGTATATATTAATTCTTTTCAAATTTATTTAAATAATAAATATATAATTTAAATAATGTAAATAATATTATAGATTTAAAAAACATTAATGCATAAAATTAAAAAAATTATTGATATTGTTTAAAGTCACTACCTGTATTACAATAATAAAATTGATTTATAATGTAACAATAAACAATGTATAAATTTATATAGATTTCTCATTTCATGAGAGGCTAAAGATAGAGAAAACTTTTAGACAACAGATACAATTGGCCATGATCCAATGATAAAAACTTGTCATATGTCTAAACATTTTACAAGGACACTTTAGGTCAATAGAAAGAGATTTATGTTAAGCATTTGTATTTTATTATAAAATTATAAAAGCAAATTTATATGTGTTTATTAATTTTTATATAAGATCTTCGACTTACAAGAGGATCCCTTTGGAATATAACTACACGACCACCTTTATCACCCGTTGCTAGGAGATCACCATCATGGTTAAATTCCACGCAAGAGATAATGTCCGCTAAAATAATATTCATATGATGATTAGAAGTTATTAAATTCTGATTGATAAGTGTTTGCTGTTTTAAAACAGATTGTTGTTGTTTATAAGTACTGTTCATGTAACATAATCATTTAAAAATATTGTTTATCGAAAATTAATATTTTAACTTTTATAAAAAAAAATTAATGAAGAATAAAATAATCAATTTTATTTAAAATACCAATTATTTACATTTTTAGATCTTAGAATTATATTTAAATATTAAGAAAAATAATTTTCAATTATTGCAATCCATTTTAAAATGATTGTTTATATCTTAAAAAAAATAAACAATTTATGCTTTAAAATATTTTTAGTAATAGCAAAATAATTAATTTTAACAAAATTTTAATGAATATGTATTACACGTTTCAAAATATGAAAACCTATTTAATTTGAAAAGCACTGGTAAGATAAGATAAAGATTCATTTAAAAAATTTTGTTTAATTTAAGCAAACATATTTCGAATTTACCTTCCGTGACATCATCTTCTAAGGTTCCCTTCACCTGTGAAAAACTCCACTGAATGTCCCCATTACCTGTAAAAATACGAAACATAAAATTAAAATTTATAAAAATAGATTAGCACCGTTATTAAAATATTTATTTTGAGGCATATTTTTAGCAGTAAAATAACGGAGATAATTTTAAGCTCAAAACAATAAACATAAAAGTATACGATTGAATGCCAATTAAATAAAATATTCATATAAATGTTTTAAAATAATTTTAATTGCATAATTAATTTTTTAATGAAAAAAATTTTTCAATATAGAATAAACTTCATCTTTATTTAATTATAATATTTGTAGAACAATATAAATAGTACAAATGTGCAACGCACATGGTATAATTTTATAACTTGTACTTTGTACAGACTTTATACATATATATGGTAAAAATGTATTTTTTATCATCAACAATGCAACTTGTAAATAAAACATTTATTTATTAGAATTAAAAACAATATACATTTTTACCAAACAGTATATGTGGAGTCATCGACATAATATTTAAATTTTAAGTTGAACGATTGTAAAATTATCTTCACTAATAATAGAAATTTAGTGCCAAAATATATAATTACAATTTCTATCTTCTAAAGAAGAAATATTTTCTTTTTACAAGATTAATAAAAGATGCAATCATTTATTAAAAAACTTTAAGAATAATATTCTAATTGAAAAGATTTTGGCTATTGTTAAATATAATGTTGCCATCAATCGCAATTGAAGTTTAAAATCAAGGAATGCGCAGTGATTAACATGTATCAAGTATTCTTAATTTTCTAAATATTTTCAAATAAACTTATTAGGTAGAATCTGATAAAATTAAACAAATTTTCAATTCAATAATTCATCGCTCAGATAATATCCTACTTGAGGCTTCACCGCAGTCCATGATGCCTATCCAGTCAATGGTGAGTAGTTCGCATCTGCACCTTTATAATTTAATGCTTTGTATATGGTGATTAAAGCTCCTTGCACCTCTTGTGCATCAACCGATTAACTGCACCTTTTGCAAACAATTAACTTAGTTCTTCGATTTCAAGTTTCTTAATCAAAGTTTTAATTCTCTCCTTGTCTCTCTGTATTTAACCACTGATCTATCTCTCACTCATTCCACGCATAAGCTCCTCTCTTAGCTAAAATAAGTAACTACGTTATTAAATCTCGAAAAACACAGATGCAGAATTATAACCGGCGGGGCTGCTCTCTTTCTGTCCTTCGTATCCTTGGTCAGGGAAACTTAAGAAAATGAGATGAAAGATTTAAAGGTAACGTGAAAACTAGGCGAGTCCTTTAGCGCCGGCAAACGGACGAACGAACGAGCAAATACACACGGAAAACACGCGCGCGCAACAGAGAGAAAAGGACGAAACGATTGACGATGATCCAATACACGTAGAAGGCTATAATTTGAGTTCTCTTTCGAATCGTTTAACCTGTATAACCGTATATGAACAAAAAGGGTGTGTGTGAGCGACAGAGAACGAGAGAGAGAGAGAGAGAGAGGAGGGGGAGGAAAAACGTGCGCGATTTTTCGAAGAAGATTAAAGAAAGTCACAGAGTTTAAAACTATAAGGTTAAAACGACGCAGCTACTCGCGAACTGTCCTTTCTACGGATACAACGCACGTACGTATACAAATGCACTTGTGCGTTTTTGCAGTCCTTGCCGTTTAAGAAAGACAGACGCAGTGTGTCGCAGACGCACACCACAAGAGCGCAAACAGCGACAAGGGAGAAAGAGAGAGACCGATAGAATAGAACACACAGAGACACACGAAGCAGCAGTAGTAGAGTTGCAAAAGTTTTTGTTATAATAAACTGCCAAGTGTACGAGGTATTTCAAACGAAAATGCGAAAAGAGACGAGAATTATTTCCGCACGTATTTTTTCTTATTTTTGTTAACTATCAAATGCAGTACACGCACACGCCAGTACTTTGTAGTAGGAGAGAAGCGAAAAGGAGTCGATCGCGGGCGACTCCGATTTTTGCGCGTGTGTGTCTCCTTCTTTCTTTTTTCTTTCTCCCTCCTTCTTTTCGCAGTCGGCAGTGGCGGTGGCGGTGGCGGCGGGCGCGATCGCGGATATTCGGTACTATACTGGACACGCGCACACGTATTTTACGGGATTCTACACACGCACATACATATACAAATCGTAGCACAGACGAGGAATTTTTTTTCTCGCACGGCGTGCGCGCGCGTGACGTTGCGGACGCGCGTTACACGAACGTGTACATGTATATGAGCAAAAAAGTACACTCGACTCAAAGCCGCGAAAAATAAAGGAGAAAAAGAGAGGGAGAGACAAGGGCAGAGACAGAGAGCAAGTCTTGCACACACTACTTGGTTATGCGTCGTCAAAGTCGTATCGACGACGTTCCTCTTCTACCTCCTCCACTTCCTCTTGCAGCAAGCTCCAGATTTCACGGCTTCATTAGCGTAACGGCGGTAAGGTCTTTCGTCGTTGTGGAGGCACGTGCACAGGTAAATTTTGGATCGGCGTCGCTTTATGCGGGTGTCGAGAGAAAGAGAGAGAAAGAGAGAGAAAGAGAGAGGATATAAAACGCTCACTCGGCAATGGCTCGCGCACGCAGCACCACTACGGGCATCGCCATTTTCTCTCTCTACTCACATGCGTCCGTGCTCCCACATGTATGAGTATACGTGTGCAACTCTCGCGCAAACTTTACATGTGTGTGTGTGTGTACGTGCGCGCGCTTGATAAATACAAGTGTCGTCACACATGTATGTATACGTCTATACCAATGTATATTTACGTATAGATGTAGACACCGGCACGGCGGCAACGGTGGTGGCAGTAGCAACGGCGGCGCCAGTGGCGGCGAGACAGGGCGAATTTTACTATATTACGACTTTAAGGGAGTGGGGGAGGTAGTCTGTTGAACGGACCAACTTTTGAGACAGACATTTTTCAAGGATTTCTTGAATTATTAAATTACGAAATCGTTAATTTTTAATAGATTATATAAAAGATTGTGGACTGTAAACGGAAGATTTTTAAATATTTTAAACGAAAGCAAAAAATTTCAAAAATAAAAACAGTATAAAAAATGTTAGGAATTAAATATTACAATCGAAAAAATATATACAGAAAATATTTTTAAATTTATAAATATTAATTTTTGAAAATATTTATGATTTTGAAAGATAAAATATCAAATAATGTAATTTACACTGATATCAATTATTGACGCCTAAACCGTTTAGGGCGCGGTTCTCTGATCTGGAAACATATAATTATATAAACCACGAAATAATTCTTTCTTAACCATCTATAAAAATTTTTAATTTAATATCGCTGTAAAATTTCATTTGTTCAAACAAATTTTTAATATATTAAAATTACTATCAATTGTTTTCGTAAGTTTCTATATGGATTTTTAAATTTAATTTATTGATCATAGATACTTAAACTTGGCATTTATAATTTTTCTTTTAAAGATACATTGAATAATAAAAATGTAGATTTTTTGCACTTCTTGCATAGTTCATATTGATATAATAATAAACTGATTATTATTTCATTGTCTACAATTTAAATGTTTACTTATACAGAAATTCAAATGAAAAAAAAAAAAAAAAAAAAAAAAAAAAAAAAAAAAAAAAAACATTCATTTAAAAAGAAAAAAAAAAAAAAAAGAACTAAACATACGCAGATTTAAATTTTACAATCAGAAACTTGTTAAAATTTCACAATTTCAAACAAAACAACTGCGGCCTTCTAGCAAACCATAATACAAAAGGAAAATTCCGCTTTCACTAGAAATTGCTTCCTGATCATGAGATGGATAACGTTTCTCCCTAGCCCTACATGGAATATATCGGATTTTTAACGCGCATCAGAAGAGAATTGAAAAAGAAGTGACGGAAGGTAGAGAAATAAATCATTGGTGTGCGATTCTGCATTACGATATACGTGTGAGAAAGAGAGAAACGTTGGACTAAATGTATATTGACCGTGAACGTGTTTCTATTCACGCGTTGGAGGAATTACTGGACCATTATTAATCAAGTTTGTTTATACGTTTTCGAGCTCGTTTTTTATCCTTTTAAACATTGGTTTATCTCTTATGAACTTTTTTTTTTTTTTTTTTTTGGAGATAAAATAATTTAGGCAGAGCAGTATTTTATTATGTCGTACAGTATGCATGTAAACTTCATAAATAGATTTAGAAAATATAAAAATATCGAATTTATCATCTTTTATTACTAAAATACAAAAAATATGTCACTATATAAAAAAAAAAAAAAAAAAAAAACGCTCGGAAAATTTCAAAAAAACTCGCAAGTGTGGATGCATTTTTGCATTACTAATTAACGCGCTAATTAAATTTCGTGCGAGTGGTTATTGTTAAGAAAAAAGTACAGAAGATACAATTTTTTAAATTAAAACTTTATAAAAATAGACGATAAAACACAATGCGGATTTAAGGAAAAAAAAAGAAGGAGAAGGAGAGAGAGAAATATAAAATTCTTTAATACTTGAATAGCGACGGGATTCGAGTCGAGTACTCTTAGAATTTCATTTGATGATAGTAAAGTAATAGAGGCGGCTTACTTTTTCAAAGGACGCACACGTTTTTTTTTTTTTTTTTTTTTGAAAGACGATATTCAAAGCGCGAAAAAAAAGAAGCAAAGTTTTGCATAAAAATAAAAATAAAAAAATAAATAAAAAGATCTCTTTAAACATTCATTAAACATAAAGCGTTTGCGCTGTGGAATTTTTGCTTCTATCACGTGTACGTAAGCTATGACACTTTAAATGTTTATGATTAAAAAACTGTGAATATGAAAGTGTCATATTGTCAAATTAAATGAAATATTTTCTTGAATTTTATACATATCTATATTTTTTTCAATGGATAGAATCATATAATTTAAATAAACGAAATTTAAAAAATAATTTCGATAAGTTGAAAGCTCAATATTTCTTTTAAAAGTTTTAAAGCGATATTCTATTCTTTTCCGTATACAAAACTTGCATTATTCAATGGCTTAAAGACACGAAGAATAAATTCTATTAATCCGATCCGTTAAACTCGCAAACCTCTTAATTGAAATGCTGTGTTCAATTATTCTATTATTTTTAATCAATAATTAAAGGAGACAAGAAAACCAAAAAAAAAAAAAAAAAAGGAAAAAAAACAATCGATCTAAAGTAATTTTAGAAATCGCATTGGCTTTGCATTAACCTTGATACTCAAAATATCTATATATCAGACAAGCGGGTCGTGCGAGAAGTTTTTCTTTCCTTATTTTTTTTTTTTTTTTTCGTCTTCTCTCGATTTCACTTTTCGGAAGCTCCCGTTCGTTCCTTTCTTTGCAGGTATAAACTCGCACACCTGTTTACCAAGGTCGCATAACGTATATAATGCGCGTGAGTGAAAAGTGGCATTTCAGCTAGTATACACACACACACACACACACACACACACATATATATATATATACATATATACACACATACAAACACGTGTATATGTATATATAAAAGGACTAACGCGGAGAAAGAAAGAGCAGGTGGCGATTGAGAACAAGAGCCGAGGCGCGCACGCGTGTAATATTGGCGTAATTTTCATGCGGGACGAGCTTCGTCTTCGCCGAGGCCAAAAAAGGCGGCATTATTTGAAAAATTTTTGTTTGGTTAACCAGACGAAGGATGTATGTGTGTCGAATTGTTATTTTTTTATTGTTGTGCAAAAATGATGATTGATAAAGTGACTGTTGAATTTTCATAAATAACGGCGAAGAACTTGTTATAAAAATATATTTATCTTACTAACGCGATGAAGTTTTTTTTTATTTATTCAAAACTTTTTATTAAAATTTGTTTTCTGAAAATATTTTTCTATTAATGATATTCGTCACGTTAAATAAACTTCAAACTGACGATAACAATGTTATGTTTGAATCAATTATAAATTTTATTATTAACAATAAATTCGCGAAATATAATATAGAGTGAAAAATTTATCAAATTAAATGTAACAATTAAATAATTATTGTTAAAAAATTAACAAAAATTTTACGATAAACGCGTGCTTTAGTGGCAATAAAATTCACGAGGCGTGATTTTTATTAGCAATATACCTTAAGTGATAATCAAACGCTCGATTTATTGCCGCACACTTTCAAGTTAACCGTTTAGTTTCTTGCAGCGTTTGAGAAATGAATATTAATGTAAATATTGCACACGCATACATGTAAACCGCAAATGAATATATTAATTCTAAAAATATAATTTAATTTTTAATATTAACCATTGTCAAATAAACATTTTAAATGTCAAATGTTATTGCTAAAAATAAATTATCAATCCAGCGTGTATAAAAAATCGTCGCATTAACAACTATAAAAAAATAAAAAACGCCTTAAAGATTAATCAAATAATGAACACAATGACGTTCTAAGTGCGGTCAAGTTATAGACTAATTTTGTCAATGCGAGAACAACAGTTAACCACGGTATATAATAATTATAGTTTTAACATTGCGTATATCAACAGCGCTTATGAGATTTAACGACTTTATTCTCTTAAAGGTAAATTACACTTGTAAAACGAAGATCGTAAAAGGTGCGTGCATGCGTTTTCATTCGAATCGACGCGTGTATTTAACATCTTTACGATGTCAAGATTAACGTAGATTAATAAAAAATCAACTTGTAAATTTATTTCTGCGGTAGCTTATCAATGTTTGAACTTATTAAAAAGTTGTATAGAATTTTATTGAAACGTTTTTTTTGTTTTTTTTTTTTTTTTTTTTTGTTTTACCTAATGTCGACAAATAAAAATAAAATTTATTTATAATCTTCATTCAACCTTTAAATAAAAAAATAAAAATAAGAGAGTCTTTTAAACCATTTAGTCTAATTTCTATTCAAAAACCAGATTTGCAATTTTATTGAGAACAAGTATAATAAATACATAAATTATATACTATGTATTATATTACATAATAAAAATTTAAGAAAATTCATATATATGTGATAATTAGTTTCCAACATAAAAGACCATCAGGCGTTAGAAATTCAAAAAAAACCGCAAAATAACCAAACCAAATATTTTCTCGATCGATTTTGCTTGGATATGAAAATCGTTGCGATCGAGAAAAACTTTCTAACCAAGATACGATATATCCTTTCCGCATTAAGCAGCCGGTAACATGAAAAGGTAAGGGAGAGCTATAGAACATTATATGCACAGGTCTCTATACACACCGATGTATGTATATATAAGGAAAGGAGACGAAGGTGAAGCGCGAGAGCCGTGAAATACGATAACGCGCGAGTGAATTGCACCGTGAAAGAGCGAGAGAAAGAGAGAGAGAGAGAGAGCGAGAGAAAGAGAGAGAAAGGTAATGTATACTTATAATACGTATATCTATACATACACAATGTGCGCGAATACCGGAAGGAAGAAGCTCGCTCGCGCGTCATAGGAAATTATTATTCGGTGACCCCAAACGTGTTTTATGGATAATATACGCGCGTCCACGTGTGCGACGTATATGCCTCGATATATATGCGTATGAGCATATATACGGATTATGACAAAAAAAAAAAAAAAAAAGACGATGGTATGATTGCGCGGAGATATTTCGAGATTATTATGCGATTTGATGGGATTTTGTAAAATTGAAAAATATATGAAAGATACATCCTTTTTTTTTGGTTTTTTTTTTTTTTTTTTGATCGTTTTTTAACGAATATTTATCCATAATGGTTTGTCTTTTGAATGTTACCGGGGTCAGGATATGAAAAAAATAATATACTTTTGCTACAAATGAGGTAATGTTTCTTTTCGATTTAAATGTTTAAAAACGTATATTATAAACACAATATATTTTATTTTTAATAGATAAAAATTTGTTTCAATGCAATTCTCCATCTATAAAAAAAGAAGTTTCAATAACATTTAAAAAGTTTGGTTTTAATAAATGCGGTGAGGTTAACATGCGAGTAATTCAAGCATTTTATCGTTCATTATTATATAGAAACTACGTTATCAAGAAGTTGCAGACTTCGAACCTCTTATACATACGACGTATATATAGATCGGAAAATTGTGCTACGATGCGTATTAGATTTAATTATAAAATTCTTGCAACATGCAACAATTATCTAATTCATTTTATAATAAACTTATATTAAATTAGTATATATATATATATATATATATATAAATTTACAATAATTAATTGAAGAGTGATATATGTGTAACTTTAATAGAAGCTTCGTGATTCTAATTTATAATTCTATATTATATCCCCTATTCAAAGGCGTTAGCTAAGTTATGTATAACATTTAATATAATTAAAATTATACCTATTACAGATTGAATAGAAGTTATATCCACGCTGAAATCGTTAAAATAAAGTTTCGCTCGAGGAAATGAGTTTAGCAACTTTATAAATTGCTACATCAATTCACATTAAGTTTAACCTTAACTTATACAAAAGGTAAGTTTATATTTTATTCAAAATGCATTATTCAAATATTATATATATACACATTGTATAAGCTTTTAAAATATTGTTATACGAAAACAGTGAGAAAAATTACAAAGACAACTCGTTGCAGTGAGAAAATTTTCATCGGCTTTATTGATTTGTGTCGCAAAATTTTAATTCATATATATATATATATATTTTTTATTAAAAACACGAAAGATAAAAAGTTCGCCATTTTAAAAGAGTAATTTAATGCTCGTGCAACTTTGCACTTTTGTTTAATCGCTCGCAGAAGCTCAATTAGCCGTTTTGATGTACTTTACGCATTGAAAGTTGTAGGTATTCAAAGTTTCTTCATTTTTCTTCTTTCTTTCAAAGGAAAAGGTGCGGCAAGTATGCATTCGAGCTTCCTTCGTTTATTTTTATGTGCCTCGTTATGTACTCGGTCATTCGTAGTTAACCGATTGTTTCTTCATTCGTTATCCTTGTTTATTTTATCGCTTTTAAAAATAAAAAAAAAAAATATAAATTGAAGAAGGTGGAAGGAAAACTTCGAAACTTTGTAAATTTGTTTGCTTGAAAGTTTTAGAGTTGAAAGAAATTGATGCAATTTCTTTGCAGATTTGGTAAATTTTTTATTTAATATTTATTTTCATTTTTTACATGTACGTGTAAATTTTCTTCGATAATAAATATGATAATCCATTTCGTTTTTCTTCTTACTCTTTTTCTCTAAAAAATGATTATCCTTCGTGAAAATCAAATTCATAAATCTAACTTTTTTAGAGAAAGAAAAAATCGTTATAGAAAAGGAAAAATAAAATTCTTTTATTTTTCTTTAAAGCTCATCCCTTGTTTAAATCTCCATCGAAGTAAAAAGTGTCGATAAAGTTGTCGGTAAAAGCATAATTCTAAAGCTTATCAACATCTTACACATATCTATACAAATACTAAACATCGATCGCGTAAATGCCTCCAAATAAATGCAATAACCATAAATATCAAATCTAAAAATTTTCTTACGATGAAAGAGAACGATATTTGTACATTGAAATTACGAAATTGTAACGAAATTACAAATTTTCACCTTCGATATATATATTTTTTTTCCTCAAAAAACTCGCGATGTATTCAAGAATACCAATAATAAAACAAATTGAGAAAGATGAAAAAAAGAAAAAAAAAAAGAAAAAATAGACAAGGAAGAAGAAACACGCCCACACACTTATATAGGTATACACGATAAGATATAAAGTCGAATGGTTAAAGAGTTTTGGATGAATTTACCTAAGAGCTCGGCGAGCTTCTCGTGCAGCTCCTCGAGCGACGAGAACAGCGGCCCGTCCAGTTTCCACGCTAAGGTCGTGCGTTTAGTCCTCGAGGCCACGTCCGTTGGCGAGACGTCCATGTCCACCCTTTTCTCCCCCCCCTCCTCCCTCTCTCTCTTTCTCTCTCTCTCTCTCTCTCTCTGTCTCTTTCTCTCTCTCTCTCTGCCTCTTTCTCTCTCTCGCTCTTTCCTTCTTTTTCTTTTTCTCTCTTACAACAGTTCAAAGTATGCGTGAGCGTACATCAACGAGCGTGGCTTCCTTCCTCCCAATCTCCGTAGGCATGTATACGTGTAGCTCTCGAGCGTATATAGGTTCGTTCTTTTACTACCAGGATCGATTTTCAAGCCCGCCCGAGGAGGACCATTCCCCGCTATCACCGCGGCGGTGGCGGCGGCTCTTACTCCAACCTCCTTCCCCTCGAATTCGACGAAGACGATGACGACGAAGACGATGACGACGACGAAGACGATGACGACGACGACGACGACGACGACGACTCCGGCGATGATTGTCTTGATTGAGCTGAGCGATCGGTTAATCGGTTCATTATTGCCCTTTTTCATTCTGTCTATGTTTTGTTTTTGAGTGTGTGTATTTTGCGTGCGTATGTGTGTGTGTGTGCGTGTGTACACGTGCGATGTATCGCGTTTGATTTGGAAGTAGAAGAGAGAGAAAGAGAGATAGGGTGTGCGCGATAAGATTTTTTGCTTTTTTCGTTCGGTATGTAGATACTCGTGATATGTGTATTCTCATTGTGTATAATGTATTTACGTTTGTCCCGAATATTCGTTTTTTTATTTTTTTTTTTTTTTTTTTTATTTTTATGTTTTATTCGAGCGCCGCTCGAATTTTTTTACGATTACGTAGCTTTATTTCTTTGATTGTACTTGATTCTTTTTTTATTTTTATTTATTTATTTATTTTTTTTTTTTTTGTCAAGAGACATTGAGATGGAAGGTCGTGTCAATTTTGACTATTGTTAATTTGATAAATCGTAAACTTTGATGCATAAAAAGTGTTTATTTTATAGGATAATCGTCGTTAAAAGTCATGCACGATTTAATCAATTTTATAAATGTTATAGGTATCAAAAACAAATTTTTTTTTAAACAAACTATTCTTATACAATTTTGAGTAAATTAATCGTAATATTTTTTTAATAATTATTCAAGTATTTTTTAAAATTAAGCTAATTAACCTTTATATTAAACTTTTATTTATTTATTTATTTTTTTAATTTTACATATTTAATAATTATAAAAAATATTATATCGCGTGGGTTTTTGAAGTCGATCGTTTATTTATAATTATTATCTAAAAATAATAATTCAAAATAATTAAATTTTCAAAGTTTTACCAACTTTCCTTTTTCGGAAGAATCCATTTTACTTCAAATTTCATATTTTCGTTTATATTACTCAAAAATACTTCGAGACATTGAATAACTTAAAAATCTATTTTTTTAAATCAGTTAAATTAACAAAAAATATACAATGATGTTGCATTATTGGAACAATCCACTTTTTTTCAAACTTTGGCTCATTCACGTTATTTAAAAATATAAAAAATTTGTCGATAAAAAGAAAAAGGTTCTTCGATAAGTAATATACAATAATGCATTAGTTGAATTTTAAAATGATTTATCATCGGCTAAACATCTAAATAACAATGCGAATTACAAAGACTCAATTATTGCGTTTGAACGAAGTAAAAAAAAATTTTAAATACGTATATCAAAGTTGTTCTTATCGAAGAAAACTTTCATTATATTCAATTTGTCTTTTAACATTAACTAATGGGTGAAAAAAAAAGAACGAAATAAAGCTTGCTTTGCGACAACAACAACAACAACAACAACAACGACGACGAGTGATATAATAATGCAAAAAATTCATTTATTTATAAGCTTGAATGGCGTGTACTATACGAGCATGTAGTCGTCGTTGAAAATATTCGCTAATATACGTTGAGCGTATAAATTGATGAAGTGTAATTATAAGCGATCGTTGAAAAATCTCATCTCTCGTTCTCTCTCTCTCTCTCTCTCTCTCTCTCTCTCTCACCTCCTTTCCCTACTCTCTTTAAATGGCCGTCGTTACCTATTAAATAATTTATTGACATGCGACCGCGTGTACATGAACATTTACAATATATAGGTATATAATACGAATGAAAAATTAGTCATCGTTCAACGATTATTATATATTATTTTCTTTTTTCTTTTCAATTTTATCAAAAAATAATTTTTATTTTGTTTACGATAACCTCTGTATGTTTAGAAAAAAAAAAAAAAAACAAAAAAAGTATTTGCTTATTGTTTGCTAAATTTTGTTAAATTTTTAATTTTACAAGTGTGAGTTCTTGTTCTTTTTTTTTTTTTTTTTTCTTTAAATAATTTTTACGTAAAAATATCGGTGTTTCATCATCGAGTACACCTAGATGTACATAGACAGTCAAAATATTTATTTTTATTGAACGAGTAATTTATTGACGACGCGGACGAGTAATATCTATTATCGATTAAAATATATTAATAGTAACCGAGTAAACGTTTAAAACAACGTTAAACGATTAAATTTAGGCGGGTTGTAAAATTTTTAAAGTTTACGGGAAAGAAAAGGAATCGCTTTTATCATTTACGTTTAATATCCATAAACGCGAAGATTAATTTATAATTTAATTGCAACGTAAGAGGGAGAGAGAGAGAGAGAGAAAGAAAGAGAAGGGTAATTTGTGGTTGTTGTTATTGTCGACGACGCGTTTATCAACGTTGACGGGTTGACGCTTTGAAGAAAAGTGCGCCTTTCCTTCCTCTCCTGTCAATTTCATCGATTTTATTTTTTCTTTGTTTTTTTTTTTTCTTTTTTTTTTTATTATTATTATTATTATTATTATTATCGATATCTATATAGTTTTACTAGTACATATATACACACATGATCGCTATCTTTTCTCCTTGTTAAATTACCGAGATTAAACTGCGTCGTTATCGTTCGTTAGTTTTATCATATGTGAGCTTGTTAAAAGTGTAACGTTTATTTTTAATTTTTTATATTTTCGTTCAAGGTTTTATTTTATTAATTTTCCTCTTCTTCTTTTTTTTTTTTTTTTAACATAAGCTTTTGTTTTTTATAAACAATGTTTCGCGCAAGAACGAAAATTTTTTTTAATAACGTAGATTATTATCAATAAATTATTTTATATCAATAAATATTGGATTTTGTTTTGTCATATAATATGAAATACGCGATACAAAATTACCGTTTCGTTTGTTTATTCAAATAAATTACTATATTTTTTGACTTTAAAAACGAACTACGTAGTTTGGTTAACCTAGAAAAATTCCATTATTAATCTGTGCTTTAAAGAACAAATGTATTACGTCGCACAAAATTACATCAGGACAAACAATTTTTAAATTATTCCTGCATAATTTTGCGCAAAAATAAACAAACAAACAAAAAGAACAATTTAGCGTAACAAAATTGTACTAAACGTACCGATCGGCAAAATCTTTAATAGCCAAGAAAATTTACAATTTTTCGTCATGGCATTTAGTCTTGATAAATCTTTGATCTAACGCATTCTACATAGTATCCAAATATACAAAAATACATAAACATTACGAATATAAAAGAATGTTATAAAAAAACTCACACATGTTGCTTCTTCTTCGGCTCACTGCTAGGGAATCTCTTCGTTTCGTGCATCATTCATCGTCGCATCGTCCTCAAACGATAAAGCACAAAAAAAAAAAAAAAAACTAACACGCTCTTCTCGTAAAAAAAGAGAGAATGATGACAATGATGTTCCAACGTTTAAATATCATGAAAGATATCGGGCTATTAAACAATCGTCAACGATTAAAATGAAAAAAATAAACAGGACACTACAACAGTCTTTATAGCCACTCGTCGTAAGAAAATCACGATGGATAAGAGAAACGTTGTAAGGGAAGTTCGCGAGCCCCTGATAAATATTCAGCGGCCATACGAGAGTCGGTTCAACAGCCCCGCTGGTGATACGGCCCCCGCGCGCGCGAACGCGCCCCCGGACGATCGAGTAACTCCCTCTCCTTTACCTCTTTTCCTTTACCTTCGTTGTATAGAGTAAGAGAGAGAGAGAGAGAGAGAGAGAGAGAGAGAAAGAGGTGCCAACGATCGTTGTTTGTAACCTCGGCGCCTTGTGATGTATTACGTGATGGATATAGGTAAAGGATTGGATAACGCGCCTAAAATTTACACACGCACGTTACTCATACATGCATACGCAAACGGTCGCATGTACACTGAGAAAGGGTGGAAAATGCGCGTGAGATCGTCTGGCACGATTTTTTTTTTTATATGAAAATTCGTCGCTACGGTACACAGATTATTAAACTACACTGTCTGTTAATGTTAACTCTTTAATTATTTCTTTAAAACACACATGTATAGCTATACAATATCAGGACGGTTATACTTTATCGCAATGTCAACAAACAAGACGAAACGGCGTAGATAAAGAAGGTACGAACGCGATAAAAGAATACAGATTGCCAAAGTGAACGAAAAGAACATCAGTAGCGGCAGCAGTAACGACGACGAAGACGTCGTCTCCCGCGTACATCGGGTAAGAAAAACATAACATACTCGCACTCGCACACACACGTAGAGAGAAAGAGAGAGCACGCGAGCGCGCGCGCGCACACACAGAGACACCACCTTTGTCGAAGCCGCGCGCGGGCAACTATGTTGTGCGCTAGACCGCGAGACTCCCTTATGCGCGAAGAGAGGAAACTCGCGAGAGAAAGAGAGAGAGAGAGAGAGAGGGAGGTTGTATGGGTATACATAAATAGAGGGTAAGGGAGAAAGAGAGATACACGGATCCTCGGCCAGGTGATCGGATTCCTCGTTGCGCTTGCGCACTCACCCTCCGAGAGCGAGTGCTGTACTCAGCCGAGGGCCTAAATTAAACTAGGAGCGCGCATGTATATACGTATACATCGTACTCCTTCACTCCTACTACCCTCGGCGAGTAACGCGGGAGGGAATGTAGTCGTCCTGGTGCCTTCCCGCGCAACTGCGCGTTTAACCTATAACAGCGTACATGCCTACATATACACAAACACGCATATATATATATATATATATATATGTGCGCACAAAAGAGGAGTGTGAGAAAAAAGTCGAGAGCGCCGTTATCTTATATACACATACAGCTCGTATTTCATCTCGCAATTACGCGTGTCTTTGTACATTACGCAGAAGCGTAGACGAGAGGATTAGAAATATATAAAATTAACGAGGGAGGGAAAGAGGGAGAATAGGAGGACGCTCCGGGTGAGAGAGAAAAGCTCTCGCGGATGATGATGGAGGCTTTGCGCGCGCGGAAATATCGATCTCCTCTCCTTTCCTCTCTCACTCTTTCTCTGACGTGCTCTCCTCTTCCTCTATATATATATATATATCTTTGTGTGTGTGTGTGTGTATATATGTATAATTGCTCGTAAAATATATGCTTGCGAAAGGTCGCAGCGGATTGTTTTATTTTTCAGATATTTTATGTATAGACAGGGTGAGCTACTGATTTCGCTATTGTTTTTTTTTTTTTTCCCCTCAAAGCGATTAAAATCGCATTTTTCGATTGTGTGTGCACGTAACCTTGAAGTGGATGTGTGTATAATATATAAGCCACGAGAGTAGGCTTTTGATTGATGACGCGGGAGGTCGCGCACTCCTCGATGTTTTGACTCGTATACGGGGATATGATGTTACGTCTTCTTCGGATGGATCGAACATTATTTGGATTTGTTGGATGATCAAAATTTTTGTCGACGTAGGATAATGCGAAAGTTTATCGAAGAATATAACAAGAATTGCGCAAGGATGATTATTTCTTTTCTCTCTCTCTCTCTCTCTCTCTCTCACACTTCAACGTAAGGAGAAGGTATTCATTGGTTGAGTCGAATATTTTTCGAGAGGGACGATTTTTCTTTTGTATAGAATGTATTTAAAAGCTCGTGAAATCTCGCATGAAATTTTTGTCGAAAGTTATTAATTTTTTTTTTTTTTTTTTTTCTACTACCGAGAAGAGAATAAAAGTAAAGCGAGAAATTTTTATGAAATTTTCACGTAACTTTTATCGTAGCTTAAAAATTATTTTTGCCAAAGTGCCTAAAGTTATTTTCGATGCGTTCGACATATAACTTGGATCGTAGTTTTATTTGTATTAAAGTTTGAAAAACATATCGCAGATAAAAATTTTATCAACGTAATAATAATTCGTAATCCAAAGATTTATTTATTTTTTTTAAATTTTCATAGTTAAAGTGAATTTGAATACGATTCGATTTATCTTAATTTTCCAAATAATGAACCTAATTTTAAGTTTCATAATACCTTGTAACAATATGTAGATTACACACATTCCATATTTTTTATGAACCTTTAATTAATTAAAGCACATTCATAAATACTTTTTTTTTTTTCATATCTATAGTAATACTTTAATTTTCAATTTATAATCTCGATAACTCCGAGGAGTAATGAAAAATTTTTACCAATGATTTCCAATGAAGCTTACGAGGTAAAAAAGAAAAAGAAATCAATAATAAAAAAAAGTATCGCTTGTAAGGACTTTCCAATAACTAGTTTGAACGACCGATACCTTAGAATGCGTTGATTTGCCAATATTTTTCAAGTACACGCAAAGACGAGATAGAAATTTAATGAGGGAAGTAAATATTCTGTTATATTTAAGGGTTGGTAAAATGAAATTGTAATATTTTCATTTTGAAGCTTAAAATTTTCCACGAGAATCCAAATGTTCTTGCAAAGGATATACTTTTTTATTAAAATTTCTTGAAAGAAAGTATAAAAATTTTGTAAGTATACGATAAAACATTAACTGTAACTCGAGAAAATACTCAGCTGGAAAGCTTTGTAACGTTATCTTTGATAATTTGAAAGTGTGGCATACCATATATATATATATATATATATATATCAGCGTCAGTAAATTACCGAGAGAAAACATCCACGTGTAAATCTTAATGAGATTTAAAGTTGCACATCGTAGGAAGCGTCTCCGTGTATATATACACGTATGTACACGCTACTGATAAAATGTGTAATTTTAACGTTTTGATTTTATATTTTAAATTTGGATATCGTTTTTTAAAATACTTATTGTTCATACGGTAATTATACACATTTTCCTTTTTTTTTTTTTTTTTTTTATTTTCAGTCGAATCATTACACCTTGAGCATATCCTTCCCATCGATTGAATATTCTTTTTAAAAAAATCATCGATAAAATACACACCGTCGTATTTGAAGGAATAAATAATAAAAAACGATTATTTTTATAAGAGATATTAAAACATTTTTGATCGATAAAGTAGTAAATAATTACAGTTAGTATTTAACCTCCTTCTGTTAATGGTTTGTTCTGATGCGATAAAAAAGAGATGATTGCGAAACATTAAATTTGGAATATTATAAACATAAAAAAAAAAAAAAAAAAAAAAAAAAAAAAAACAACTCAATAAACGACACGTGGAAATTAATTGTAATTTATAAAAAAAATTTTTATCAGCTAATAGTCTAAATCGATTTGTCTTTTTTAACGACTTTAATATGTTTATTTAAGTGAAGTTCTCTTTTTACAGACATTGAATAATGTTTCATATTCGAACACAATTTTTTTTCTCCAAATGTTTAATTTTTTTATTAAAAAAATACGTGTATTTCTCGATCTCAATTTTTATCCTCATTTTTTTTCTTCGTGCTCGTGGTAAAAATCCCAAAGTCAATTTTTCTTTTTATCACTTCAAACTTTGCTGAAGTAATTGACTCGAGATGATTTTTAAAAAAATTTGTAGAAATTATTAGAATTCATTTTCAAATAATTTACTGAAAATTCATCGGTTGGATTATTTAGTTATTCAATTTTTTGTTTCAAAAAATTAAAAATGAGAATTAATTCGATTCTTATCGAGTTAAAAGTTGTTTGTAAAAAAGAAAAATTCATTAATCTTTTATTTCTTAGATTAATTTTTTCTTGATATCCACAAGTAAACCACACATTTCATTTTTTATACAGTTTTTTAAAAAATTTTTAAGGTTATCATTTTTCGCTATGAAAATTGAAATAAAATTTATCAAACGTTGCGTAAACTATTTTAGATAAAAGAATAAAGAAAAACACACGCTAAGGATAAAACGTAAAGATGTCAATGCACAAAATTTCCATGAATATTTCAAAGTCTGAATCAGGGAACTGAAGCGATTAATAAAGCATCGCATGTCTTCTTATACGATAGTATTACATGCGTAATACACCGTATAAACGCACTGAACAAATTAATATAAAATTGGAAGTATAACGTAAAATTCAGATACGTCATCGATGTCATTGAATTTTCTCGTTAAGGACACACTATATGCGAAAGGATATACATATATATGTGCTAATTAAAGGAATTAATATGCGATTTATTAAAATTTTATAAATGCTAAATTAACATTTAAAATGTAGAACTAATTCTCGCATTTTTCGTATTTTATCGCGTAATAAAATTATGTATTCATATTATTGCATGGTTATACGTCGATGTATGTAAAAGCAATCAAAAGTAATATACTTTTATAAATAAAATAATATATTTCAATTTTTCTCTTGATTATTTCAAACATTTAAAGCAGAATTAAAAATTTTGATCAGTGAACCATATTAAAGTTTCAATATTATATAATCAAAGCAAAAGAGTTAAATTTTAAAGAATATTTTATCGATTTTCACAATAATAAAATCTAATTGGCTCCGCTCAATGATAAAGGAATATGTAATATTTTAAAAAGTAAATAAAAATAATAATCTAATTATAATTTATCAATGATGTCGTATTTCAATATTGAAATAATTTGCGTATAAATGTTATTTTTAAGAAATAAAAGTTATTTTATTAACAATTCGATAACAAATTTATAAATAATAACAGTATTGCATTTTCGAGATTTAAATAATTTAAATAAAATCGTATAAATTTATTAACTTCTGTGCATTAATTTATGGTAAAAGCAATTTTTTTATCGCATGAGAGTTTTATTCAATGGATTTATTAAATGTTATTAATTTAATCGGTAAACAATTATTGCAAATTATGAATCTTTAACTTTCACTGAATGAAATAATATTTTATTGTTTTTTAATTACATTTAATTATTTTGATACATTATATATACATATATATATATATCCACCTAATATGCATTATAATTTAAAAAGTTTAACTGAATTTATACTTTTACATTTAATTTAAAAAATAGGATGTTTTACAAAAAAAAAAAAAAGAAAAAGAAAATGTTGCGTTCGTTGAAATAAAAAAATAAAAAATTTAATTTTGAAAATTTTACATTAAAGAATTCAGCAGAAAAATACGTAAATTTTTTCCACGAAATACGAGAAAAATTCAAGGATACAAGATATATATTTGCATCACGTTTTTGTTACAATGGTGAAATGCGCGCAATATAGACTCGAAGCAATGCATATTATTATAAAAAGTGAAATATGCGATAAAGACCATTTCGAAATCGTGACAAATAGGTTTAATTTAACGTTAATTTAAATAATTAAAGCTTTTTTTTTTTTTTTTTTTTTTTTTTGTTGAAGATTTAAGGCGAGCGTGAAAATTTTTAAATGAAGAAACGTAATTAAGCTTAAAATTATCCGACAAAAACTTAACTAATTCCATTCGTTTTAACGCGAACGCAAAAAAAAAGAAAAAGAAAAAGAAAACTCCGCGATTGAAATCAATTATTTTTTCTTCGTTGTTCACACACCATTACGAATAAAGAAGAAAAAAAAAAAAAAAAAAAAACAAAATCATTACGTAAAATTACAATTTCGTGTGTATATTAAAGCGCGCGTTATAGTTCGGTGAAAAAAAAAAAAAAAAAATACGCCGTCGCGTCTTTTTCTTTTTCTATTTACACTTTATTGGAAAGGCAACTAAACATTTTACACCCTCACAGGCTAAGCACAAAAGAAAAATAAAGAAAGGATTTCACGTTCGAATCGAGACAACTATATCGAACTTGGCATTTACTGCACCGTTATCACGTAACACCGTTAACACACACGCACACAGAAAGCTACTAAATAAAATTCAAGATAAACGACTGTATATACCATTTAAATTTGCATTCCGTAAATAAAAAAAAAAAAAAAAAAAAAACCTATACATAGAGGTGATAGAACGCGGAAGAGAAAGATATATTTATATATCATTATAGAATATCGAGCAGGGCAACGAACGTTCCGACTAAAGAGCCGCAATCGAAGCGCAAACGATATTATCCCCCGAACGAGAAAGAAAGAGTTGGTAGGTGTATACGAACGTGCAAACGCGCGTAGAAGTAAGTCAGACAGAAAGATAGCATTCTACACACGTTTAAAGTCTGCACATACGTAATGTATACTCGTATATGTATTCGTATAGATTTTCGAAAACGCGCGGGCGCGATTTCATATGTATGTAGAATCAATCGCGTCGCTGATACGCTGACGTAATGCGTAAGTATATAGGTGTATCTGTATGTCGGTGTGAGTGTGTGTCTGTGTGTGTGTGTGTAAGCGTGTCACAGTTCGTCACATTCCTTGCCGTAAATGCATACATATGCATGTGTAGTAAGTAGGTGTGCACATCAGCATTATCTTAGCCTCATACTATCTCTATTTCGTGTGTATGCGCGTAATTGGTATGTGCACGTAAATATATATATATACATATACACATGCATGCGTATGTGTATGATATACATATGCCACTTTTGAAGAACGACTTGGCCTACTACTCTATGACGCGCGCATCTCTCGCAAAATGATGCACTTTCGCATGCGCGCGCGCGCGCACGCACACACACACACACACACACACTCATTCACTCACTGTATGTGTGCGAGTGTGTTTTTTCGCGGTTAAAGCACAATTCTTTTAACTCGAGCGCGAGCTTTCGTTCTTGTTACATATATATATATATATATATATATATATATAGTATAATATATAAACCGTGAAAGAGAGCCTCTCTATTCTTTGACCTGACGATATCTGATAACTTTTTTTTTCTTTTTTTCTTCTTAAATTTCAAGAGTATCGTCTACCTTATATGTACATAGCTTAAGAGCTTTTCTGCACTTATTAACGAATGATTAACGGTATGGTTCGTGTCTTGAAAAATAATGTTGCTGATTAGGTGAGCTTGGTAAATTTCTTTGATAATTTTACCGATAACGATGATTTTTTTCTTTTTCTTTTTTTTTTAAATAATATCTTAATTGTACATTGATTATGCGCATCAAATCATTCATTATTAGCTAACGCCTTTTATATTTTTCAATTAACAAGTTTAATCTAGTGGTAACGCGTTGATTTTTTTTACGCCGTTAATATCGTCAAATCTTTCACTTTGTAAATTTTTAAAAAATAACGGAGGATAAAGAAATATTTAACCAGAGAGATTTTTCAGATTATTAGATGAAAATATAATAAACATCGCCAAAGCAAAGAAAAAATTACAAGAAACTCGAGAGGAAAAAAATAATAATAACAATGCATTTTATACGTTGAGAAAAATGAGAGATAATTGATTATTCGTCGTATTTCTTACTTTTTTTTTCTCCTGTCACACAAACGTAAAGCAAACGTGCGTCGCAATATTTAACGAAGCGGAAAAAGCTCTTAAAAAAAAAAAAAAAAAAAAAAAAAGATTTTCCTTAGAGAAACGAAAAAAGAGATTAAAATTTCGAATGCGCAATTGTTTATGAAAATCGTTCACTCGCACATAATACAATAGCGTTAAACGCATATTCGACGACAATGATCGTTCAAATTTTTAACGCATTGTTTTAATCGAACGAGACGAAAGAAACTTTGCATCTAAGATTTTTTTGGTTTCGTCGCGTTAAGTCGATAAGATAATGTACAAACTACAACTGTGCGTATATATGTGTATATAAGCAATTATTTACGTCGCAGTAGCATCAGCGGGCAAATTGCCGTTTATATAAAGTTTTGGAAAAGCCAACGCATTATTTTCTTTTCAAATGCACACGGCTTTTCTTTACGTTTGCAAAGAGATACTATTTATCTCGTTCTTCTCACACGCGCTTTAATGGATTTAACGCTTTTGCTTGTTGTGTATGTATACGTAGGCGCATATATTTACGTAAGTATTTAAGCACTTTTCAGCCCTTCAAGTTTTACTTTATTTTACTTTATTTTACTTTATTTTATTTTATTTTATTTTTTTTTTTTTAAATACTTCAAACTTATTTCTTTTAGTTTTCCTTTTGTTTTTCCTTTCTTTCTTTTTCATGGATATTTTTTAGATCGCACATTTTTTAAACAATGAAAAACATTTGAAGAAAAGTTTTAAAAATTAAAATGTTAAATGGTAAAGATTAAAAATTAAAATAATCGTATTTATATATGAAGAATATTGAAAATTAAATAGTCTTCAATATTTGTGCAATACCGATGTACGTTAATTTTGAAATTTTAATAATTTTTTATTTAATTATAAAAAAACGATAAAAAAAGATTCATCATTAATAAGTTTAATAAAAAAAATAAATAAACGAATAATCGACAATTATTTCACACGTAAAATCGACCCATTTATTAAATTTAAAAAAAATTTCTCTTTCTCCCATTCGAAATCTATTGTTGAAATTTCGAGCAAAGAAATTATCCGCGTGAATTAAAGTGCAGCGAAGAGTAGCATCAAACATTATACGCTTTACAATAGGATTCATCGTTCTATTTGTCATCGTGCATCTATGTGTGTGTACATATGCATACATATATGTACAAGAGACTATTGTAAATTTCAAGTTTATTCTTCTAGGAAACACTTGGGTATTCAAGGCTTGACTTTTTGATTTCGCCGATGTATTATTGCGCTAAAGTAGGCGTGCGTGCGCGCGCACGCACAAGGAGAGACTTATCGAGCAATTCATTTTACAAATGGTAAAGTTGTTTAGTATTATTAAGAGATATTACGTTAATTTAAATGCATTTTTTTTTTTTTTTTCCTCTATAATAAAATAAAATGAAACGATCGTTAATAATAAAACGATCGATGTATTAAAAAATTTTCTTGGCAAAAACGATAATATAAATAGAATGCACGTATTACGCAACATTTAAATATAACAACTATATCTACAAAATAATTTAAATTTCTTTAAATGTAAGTTATAAAAGAAATACACTTATATTCATCATTCGGTGCTAAAATCGTATAAATAAACTATTTAAAACTCTCACGCGTACAGTTTCATAAACAATGAAAAGACACGTTAATATAATATGCAAATAAAAATTCGCAATTCGATGTACAAAGTTTGTTTATTCGATTACGCTAACGTCCATGCTACACTTCTCTATCCTGTAAACGTAGCGATTATGTCAATTTCTCGACACGATGAACAACGTGAGTTAACGTTTGTTTTGTTTCGAGGGGATCTCTTCTCTCGTGTAACTACGTAGTTTTTGCTGCAAGTAAGAGAGTTTTGAGTTTTGACGACCTTTTGAGGGTTTTTTTTTTAACGTTTTGTTTTCTTGTTTTTCAAGAACTTGTCGCTTTTAAAGTTGGACGGTGCCGAGGTAAACGTTTAGGTTTAAAGGACGAGTTTTTCAATATTTTGCTCGTGAGAAATTTAAATGATTTTTTTTTTTTTCTTTTTTTTATCGATATAAATTATTTAAATTTTGAAAAGTTTAAAAAAATTATTATCAATTGTAACTTGTGTATTGCAATTTATAAAACATTGAAGATTTATAAAAATTAATTCATATCATTATAACTACGATTGTGGTGTATTAAATAAATAATAAAGTAGATACATTGCGCGCACAAAGCGTATTCCTTTGTTTTTAATGTCAAAAATATATTTTACTATTTACCAATGCGACACAATTCAAGATCAAAATAACAATAAGCGTCGGAAAAGAAAAAAAAAAAAAGAAAATGATCGATGCGCATTCATTTTCGATGATGAAATTTATATCGAATTTATTTCGGAAACGCTAAACGGAAACAAAAATTTTTCGTACATATACATTTTTTGTTTTCATAGCCGTATAATTATCGCCGGACACGAAAGTCGAATTTGAATAATTCAAAGACTTAATTAGGTCACTCGACGGGACTTTCGGATACGAGGTAAACCGCAAAAACCATCGGCGCAATGTTCTTTGTCCAGCAAAAAAAAAAAAAAAAGAAAGATCGTGAATTATTTATTACGCACGTTTGGAAGTTTCCGGGATAATAATGTGGCGCTTTGTATAGTTTCGTAATTTGTAAGAATAAAACTTGTTTGCTTTTGCTTCGATAAAACACGTTAGAGCTTAGACGCGTCAGTATATCGATTGATAAAATTAAATCGAACGCTATTTATCTTGAATGGTATCGTTTGTTTATATTAAAATTCTAATAAATTTTAATGCAATAATGTGTTTTAAATAATTACCAAATAAGCAGCAATAATATTATTGAGATGAATTAAGGACGATGTCGAATATCTAAATGAATCGTTTAAACATTTTTAACCTTTTCGAAATCTAATTTTTTACATCATGAATAAACTTATTATTTATATCCCATTAGGAACAGTTATTGTAGTTTTCAATCAGCTTAATCGTACCAATATTTTATTAATTTTTTTTTTCCATTTATTCTTAACCGATTCAAAATGCCGCAAAAGATTTAAAAAGAAAACAAAAATAAAGCTCAGCAGACATTAAGATTTATCAAAAAAAAAAAAAAAAAAAAAAAAAAAAAAAAAAAAAAAAAACACAAAGTAGTTTAACACTTAGCTACACGTTCAAATAAATTAACTTGAAAGTAGATAAAACGAATTTTAATTCGGAAAGGCTCGCAGAAGCTTTTAGTTTAATTTAATTAAAAGCGGTGCATATTTAAAAAAAATCGCTGACATTAAATCCTCTCTCCCCTCCTTGTTAAGTAAGGAGACAATTTTCAGTTTAATTAAAAAAAAAAAAAAAAAAAAAAGTAATTTGTTTTACATCAATTCTAAATGTTTTTACGTTATTATTTACAGTTATTATGATTCGAGATAATTTATGGAGCTAATATATTAGATAAATATTTCTTATTATTTAATATAAATATTTTGAAATTTTTTATATATATTTTTATAGATTTTCTTTACTGATAAGTTAAATTAACACTAAAAATAATAAAATTTTATGGTTATAAGTATCAAAAGGAGAATGATTAAATAATGTCTGAACAAAAAAAAAAAAAAAAGTAGAAGAAATATAGAATTCCGACAAACGTATAACTTTTAGATAAAACTTTTTTATCGTAGATATTTCATTACTTTAAAGTTTTACTTTTGTAGTAATTATATAATTAATAGAATGTAAATGTTTTTAGTAATACTGAAAATTAAACAAAAAGATAAAAAAATCGTTATATCATTTTACGTAAATTAAAAATTAGTTAATTAATGTGTGCTTGTTTAAAATTCATTAAGATATTATTAAACGTAAATAAACAATGTATTTTAAAAAGAAATTAATAAAATATTTTTCTATTTCAAGAAATAATAATATTTACAAGGTACCATGTAATGATCATAATAACAACCGTTATCGAGATATTTTGTTTATTTTAATTACAGAATGACGACACGTAGGATATTTCTCAAACAAAATAAATCTTTATACAGTTATTCGTGTATCTTTTTTTGTAAATTGCTCGATGATAACGAAATTTTCAAAACAATATGTACATAAATTCAAATAAATTAATGAATTTTGACAAGTTAATTCATCAAATATTATTTATATTTTACTCATAACAAATTCAATTGTTGTCAAGGTTAGGTATACCAATACAATATACAGAAAAGAAAAAAAAAAAAAAAAAAAAAAACAAATTACGATACTTTTTTAATAGATGAATGGTAATGCGAACTTTTTAAAAACGTTTATAAACTGTGCATTATTCGCATTTGCATCAATAAAATCAATATTAGTTTCGATCAAGAAAATAGTTATTTACATTACGCGATACTTTAAAATTTCGTAGTTTCTATGTTTACTATATAAACCTTTTCACTTTGTAGAAGAGTAATTTTAATTTTAAGAATTTCTACGTTTATTTTTCTTGTTTATTTTCAGGATAAACGACAGCTTATTTTTTGTAACATAACTATTAAATATCGATATATTAAAAGAAAAAACAAAATGGATAAAATGTGTGCGTAAAAATTTCAAAATTTAAACGCCAATATAACGAATGATTAATAACGTTCACTAATTGTTTACGTTTTATTTTGATTTGGATAACCAAAAAATATTAGTTTGTAAATGCAAAAATTTCACGAGTAGTACAAAGAAAATCAAAATACATATATACATATATATATTTTTTTTATTACATTGTTAAATAAAATAACGTCGATATGCATAAAAATAAATACGAAATCCACGTGTGTCCGCGTGAATAAATAAACAAACGATTAATTCACGTGATAAGAATAAACGAAATTTATCAAAAATCAAAGCGCAAACGCGCAATTAACAAAAACCAAAGAGTATAAAAAAGAATAATTGAAAGAATAAAGCAAATCACTCACATATATCTTTGTAACGATGATGATTGCCATTGAAATCCTCCTTAATATTATTGTTGCTTATGCAAAGGTTATGATGAGTAATACAACTTAAACGATTAACCTCAACAGGAGCATTGCCAGCACGATTTTTACCGATTTTACGCGCGCGCGTTCGATTTCGCGAATTCATCGCCACGACGATATTCTGTATATTGTTACGTTTTACTCTTTTTTTTTTTTCTTTTTTTTGCTTTGTTTTCACTAAACTTTTTTTTTTTTTTTTCTTTTTCAAACAATTATTACTGCGAATGTGTGAGTGTGTCTAACGTTAACGAAAAAAAAGAAAGATTTTTAAATGATTTGCTTTTAAGTAAACGCGCGCGCGTGTCTTTGTTTATATGTTGATTATTAAAGTGAACGAGTTGCGCGCCTCGGTGTATAGGGGAAAATAGGCGCGAAGTTCGTTTGCTTTGTTTTGTTTAGTTTCGTTACGTGTATATATATATGTACATGGATGTGTATGTTCGATGCGTCGCGGTTAATGTAAATTTCGACGTGGAAGTTTAACGGTTAAGTTAACGTTTTACTTTTGGTTATTACATAATTATTAGAGCAAAAGTTTTAATTAAGAAACATTATTCATTCTTCAAAACAATACAATAATCGTTTCCTTTTCATAGTTTTTTACATTTTCAAAAATTAATTCAATATTTATAGTTATTTTAACAAACAATTATAATCTTGTTGAATATTAAAGCGACAGTAGCTAAAAAAATAATCTAATTTGTAATATAAGTGAATAATGAGAGAATCAACTTAATTACTTGTAGGAAAAATAAATGCGCTTAAAGCAACTCGTATCTCTTAAAGACATTTAAAACCTCTCAGTTAAATGACTTTTTTTTTAATCTTGAATTTATAAAGTTTTAAAAGGTGTGTTTTTAGACGAATTAGATAATTATTCATTAAGTAATGCTTTTTGTATGAAATACAAAAATTAAAATAGTACGAACAAATTTTTATAATTTTTGTAACGAAATAATAATTGTTGCTTTGCCTAACGGAATATCAAATAAATGATGAAAAAGCAGCGATATTCACAACGGGAAATATATTTTTTTTTGTAAAAAAAAAATTAATAAAGCATAATCAAAAGCATAGATGAAAAATCGCGTAGTAATAACTTATCCAGATTTCAGCTTTAAAAAAATTTACACAATAATGTGAAATTATTATTAATAAAATAAAGAATTAGTCAACGTGCTTACATTAATCACCAAAACATTTTAAAAATTTACTGAAATTTCCTATCTCAGATTAAATTTAAATATAAAGAAAGAAAATTAGCTCTTTTAAAATTTTATAACGTAAAAATGCAAGATCAATATATCAATCAATCCCAAACAGCTACGACCTTCGATATGAAAAAAAAAAAAAAAAAAAAAAAAAATAGAAACAACTATTTACTCGTTTAAATCATCAATAAAAACATAATGCCACGATCTATAAAATTGTATAAACAAGTTTTCGTCTACAAATCTGCAAACTATAAACAAAGTAAACAAACGTAAAATATACGTTTGCATATATACGAAAGCGAGCTAAAAAAAAAAAGAACTCGTCTCGTAAAGTCCGGCGACTAACCTAAGTAGAAGCAACGATGAATTATGTCAATTGAAATCGTCTCTTTTTCGTCGCTTAATACGCGCGATTATGCAAACCCGCGCAGACATTTTCACGCTTATTACTTCTCCGTCGCAAAGCTGAGAGAGCTCGATTATTCAATTTCCTCGCTCGCGTTGTCGAAAGCCAACTCTGCGTGTCTCTATGCGTGCGTCTCGAGTCTCGCGAAATTTTACTCGAATCTCTTTGATATTGCGATTTAAAAAAAAAAAAAAGGGATAAAGTTTGTTTGTTTTTTATTTGTCCGCGATCGCGCGCGTTTGTGATTCTTTTTGTTTTGTTTTTTTTTTTTTTTTTTCTCTCATAAACGCGTTTAATACGCGCTTACGACGATTGTTGTCGAATTGATTTATTGTTGATTGTTTTTTTTTTTTATCGTAAACGTAATAAAACGATTTATCGTGCGTTTTATATATACACATATACTCTTGTAAAATTAACGAGCTTTTTATTCGATAAAAAAACGTGGATATAATTAATGTTTTTCTTTCATTAAAAGCATACACGTGATTAAATATGCTTTTATAACGGCGCGTTTATTGTACGCTAAATATCGGGTTAATTTTATACGCGTCATTTTACCGTTACGCTTTTAATCCCGCAACGAGCAGAGTTTCTTAATCGTTGCTTGCTCTTATTTTGGTTAAATTCTTTCTTAATTTTTATATCAACGCGCGCAATTAGAGCAAAAGTTGCACGGATTTTCGGAAAAACATTAAAATAAAAAGAAAAAAAAAAAGAGTAAACAAAACATTCTAAATCCATAAGCCTGCGAGTTTTACGCGACATTCAATCAAGCGCGAAATAGATCTTTCGCATCAAAGGCCAAACTTTTTCGTTCATCTGTTTTTTTTTTTTTTTTTTTTTTTATCGTTTTTTATTATTCTGCAATTTCTCCGTCGATTCATACACACGGGCCGATGTAAATAAATTTTAATGTAGGAATTTATTGCGATCGAAGCGATCGTCGTCGTCTTCGCGGCTGACTTTTGCCTTACTTGCAACGGCAGATAATTACGTAAAACGCCGTTGGTGTAATCGGGAGCCGTTGGTTGGATAACGCTATCGATGGATTCGATGGCTGGAAAATTTTTATTTAGATTCGCTCTCGCGTTTAACATGATTGAATTCGCTAATTAACCTTCAATTACATTGTTTAATCGATTGCACTAATTGCCGTGTATTTTTAGTTACTTTTACAGGTTATAACGTTTTTTTTTTTTTTATTTTCCTCGCTTAAAAATGCGTGCGTAAAACGTTCGTGTGATAATAATTTATGTTTTATTCAAATAAAATGGTTATTGTTCTAAACAAAAATTTTAATTTTATGATAAAGTTAAATTATTTTCAATTGTATAAATTAAAACTTATTGTTCTTTTTTTTTTTTTTACGATACAACAAAAAGAATAAAATGAATAAAAATTACGTTTAAAATATTCTTTAAAGCGATGTGTAAATAATTACACAAGTGATAATAATATTTCTTAAAATGTTTAAAAACTTTCAACTGAATAAAAATTTTCAAAATTTTAAAACATGCGAATAAAGTATAATTTATAAGAGCACTAACTATGAAATTAACGATTAAACGACGAAGTCGCGCAGAACTAAACGATAAACGATCATTTATACTAGTGATATAAATTTTATAAGTATAATAAAAAATTAATCGACTTTTTCTTTAAAAGCGTATTTTTTATCTCAAAATTTATAATAAAAAATTGTTAACGTAATAGACGTATTGATTAATAATAAACGACTGTCGTACATTTTATTGGTACAAGATTAATTCCATTGAATTAGAAACATTTTATTTTAACAGTCACGTGTAATTTCAAATCTACATATACTTACAAATGCATGTAAGATATTAATTTAACCAAATATACAAAATATACCTCTCGACGAAGCGAACGATCCGCTGAATCAACAAAACCCGTGACTTTTGGTAAATGTTTGTTAAAGGTGGCGTGTGCAACCCTAATTTTGAACATTTTCTAAGTATATTAAAAGGTAAAGTTTGAGTTTACTTATAAAATACGATAAATCGTAATAATTTGTTTGGCGAGATCAAATATTGATTAGTTTTTTATAACCAACGATTTATTAGATAGTAATTGTTTCTTTTAAGAATTTTTCGGTTGAGTGGACAATTCAAAATAATTCAAATGTCACGTTTTACTGTTGTTAAACAAATTTTTGAAAATCAAAGATTAATATTAATTTAAAGATAGGTAATGTAAAATAGTTATTGGAAAGATATTTCTTTTCATTGAACGATTAAATTAGTTCAAAAAAAAAAAAAAAAAAATTTTAAATCGTTATTATACTTAAAAGTAAAAACAAATGTAAAATAGATAAGTGAAATTTTTCGCATTTTAAAAACCATACGAGTGGATTTATCACGTATTAATTTATACAATTATTGTATATTTATAAAAAAAATCAACAGTCTTTTTAATAAATGTTAAAGTTGTTAAAACTATTAAATTATAATATATCTCGGCTAATTTTGAAAAATAACGATGTAAAATCGTTAATGAACAGAATCACTAGTCGCAATGTATCAATCACGCTTATACGTTACGTAAAATAGCGCTAAATATATTATTGCGCGCTTCAGTCCTCGTACTTAACTTAACATTCATTCCGAGCTTATTATTTTGCGATCTGTGTGGTTAAACCATCGTCGAGTAAGTAATTTAAAATTACCGGCACCTTTACGGTACAGACGAATAAATTCTAACTCACGCTTTTAGAATGAAAATAACGACAACTTTTCATTGTCTTGATTAAAACTTTTATTATAAAAGTAAAGTTAACGTTTACGACGCAATTCAAGTTTTTTTTTTTTCATAGTATAAGATAAAAATAAAAGTTGCAAGCGATTCAAGTAAAAAATCTTGAATTTTCTTTAAAAAATGTACATTATTGCGTCCTGCTGCGTAAAGACAGTTACCGATGTAAAGTAATTCGAACACTTAACGTAAATCGTTTTAGCATTAAAGTAATAAAGTACGTTACGAAAAGGTTATAAAAAGTGTATTATCGACGAAAGGGTAACGAAAATAATCAACCGCAAAACCATTAAAATTAAAATATATATATATATATTCATGAAAGAGAAAATCAATAACTTGTGATTCTAAACCATAAATATATATATATGTTCCATATTTGGATATGCACTATACGTACGACCTTTAGCAGTCCAATTATAATTGCGCTTATGTGTGTGTATGTGGATGTGTATTTTCCTCGTTAATCAAACACGTTTCAATTGCCGAGATCTGAAGGACCCATAGCGCTACGGGAGAGAGAGAGCAAAAGAGAGAGAGAGGGAGAGAGAAAGAGAGAGACAGAAATTTACATGATTACTCTCGCAAGTGTAATCATGTAAATTCTGCGTGAATTTACTTCGCGAGAATATACATGTATATGTATATATAAGTCGCGAGGAGTGTAAAAATATCGCGGAGATGTAGATTTTTTTAAAAGTCTTGGCAAACTTACATGAATTCGTCTTTTTGAGCTTTTGCTGAATTGCGTTGTTTGTTTTCATTCTTTTTTTATTTAGATAGTAACGCTTTAGTGCGAAGAGTAAGAATTATATGGGGATTGTATATGTTTTAAAGAATTATTATAAGTATATTAAGATGGCACATAAATGTATATACTTTTCACAGCTACGTGAGCTGGAAAATCTGAGATGAAAAATAATCTCAATGATCGAATTTCAATTTGCTTATTTATAACAGATTATCCAACATGACCAGTATTTCCATAAACAATACATCTCACAAAGTACTTCTTAAATTCAACCCTCTTAACATTCATCCCTCCCCCCTCCCTTCATCCCAAAAGAACTACATCTTATAAGACTCACCGACACGCTTGTTGACAGCGGTGTTGATCATAGATCCGAGTTTTGTGAGGCTCGACTGCCTCATGATGCTCGCTGGGCTTTTCATGGGCTTCGTAGGTAGCTGTTGTTGCTGCTGCTGCTGCTGTTGTTGGGTTTGTTGCTGAATGAGTGTACCGGTAGCCGAGGCGAGGCTGCTCCGGCAGTCCGTTGGGCCAGTCGTCGGGCTCGGACTGGGGGCCCGCTGATGCGTAGCCCCCCATAGACCCACGACTCCCGCGTGACGCGTGGTGATTATTTTTATACGTTGAGATTATTGGCTTTTTCGCGTTTGGTAAACGACGATGAAGTTTCGGTGATTTTGATGGCGTTGACGACGACGAGGATCTTGCGGTATTTGATCGTAAAATCATTCACTCTTTGCTGTGGACATACAAACATGTTGATTTACATTAATTTTTTAATAGGCGATCAAGGAAAATTTTTGTAGTGTTGTGTTTTTTATTAAGTACGTTGAATATTTTATTGTTTAACTTGTAGGACTATTTCAAACGAATAACATTTTTTAACTAATTATAAATTATTTATATCTATTTTATACGTTCATTTTTATTAAATTGCCAAGTTTTTTTTTTGTAATTCGCACCAATGACCGTCGAAACCGATGACATTTTTCGTTGTCAATCTAATTTTATGGAAATATGCATAATCATTTAAACGCTTGGACTTAAATAACACCTGTTATCAAAATGGATTACAATTACGAATAATTTCCATTATTTCCAGAAAATTTTTTATCATTTAATGGAGAGAGAGAGAGAGAAAATTTAAGTATGTAGTACATGATAAAAGAATTATTTTTCCATTTGACGTCTCGTTAACTTATCGTCGAATATGAAATTGAGTAATAAAAAAACTTGCTTCTAGTTAAAAATAAATAAAAGAAAAATTATTACTGCGATAAAAATTAGTCAGACATTATTTGTATACATATTGAGTATATGACGCAAGAATATCAAGACTTTACACTTCGATAAAAAATTTGTCGGTCTAATTATTTTTCAACTCGAAATAAGAATTAAAAAATTAAATCGAAATATTTCATTTTTATTTCGCTGCATACTTTTAAATTAAAAAGATAATAAAAATTGTTCTTAAAAATTATAACGACGTTATCGTACAGACATTCATTAACTTATTTCAGTAAATTTATTTACCAAGATAACGACGAGTTTATTTTTACGAAAAGATGAATGAAACAATTTTGAGTAACTTTTAACGTCGAGGTTTTGAAAAAAAAAAAAAAAAAAAACAAAAAAAAAATCTCAAACCGAAAGTGACGCAATTGCACGTTGTTGAATTTAAATTATAGATTAATAAATTACCACAACGATAGCAAAGAACGTAATATATGTAAGGTGTTATCAAATAAATTTAATTAAAATCGATGTTAATAAATTATAGATCTCAAAGAAGATAATGTATAAACTCGCGTAGTTATCTTTTATCAATTAATTGTAAATTGTGATTTACGAGATATTTAGACACCGCCGAATTAATTAATTTGTTATAAACAATGAAATCAACATCTCGTCAGCTTTATAAATTATAAACGATAAAAGTTTAAAATATAATTAGATATATTTTAACGATATGCAAATTTATTCATGAGAATCGAAGATTACTTATACATTCGACAATTCAATATATATATAAATGTTTGAAAAAGTACGAATAATTTTGCTAAACCAATGTATTCTTTTAAAGTCAAGCTTTCTTTTTTTTCGGAACAAATAGGCGATGCGAACAAGAAGAAAAAAAAATTTATAAGGAATAAAAACATACAGACGACATCGAAAGTCAAACATTAAACAAATCAAAATCAAACAGTACATCATTGAAAAAAAAAAAGAGATAAAAGCCATCTCTTTACACAATCTAACCAACACATGTGCCAAAAAAAAAGACACACAAGCAAACAACCTACCACCAATAGCAAATCTATTCTCCGCGTAATTTTCCTTGCGAAAAAAAAATCTCAAAAACAAACAGAAAAAAAAAAAAAAAAAATAGCAGCGGACAACCAAACGAGTCGCGGTGTTAAACTCTCGTCGAGCTGCGACGAGAGATATCGCGCGCGCGCGCGAACGTAAAACCTCAAGCGCGGTTAACGGAAAGAGAGAGAGAGAGAGAGAGAGACGTAGCAACAGGTTGGAAGAGAGAATAGAGGAGTTTTCCCTCGATGCGAGATTGTATTAGGATGCAGACGCGCGCGTGTCTGTGTAAGCGTGAAAAAGGTTAAAGGAAACGCGGCAATACTCGGATTGCTCGCTGTGCATCTAAGTGTTTTTGTACACATGTATGCGAGATGTTATATACGCGTAAAAAAGTACGGCTGTGATAATTTAACGATTAACACCAGATGAGATACAGTTATGCGCACGATTGGTTATTTAATTTTTGTGTTTTGTACGGTTATAGTTTACCCGGAAGTTTTTTAACGCATAACGCTTTTTAATCGCGCACGTGTATGCAAACGTATTAAACGAAGTTTTTATAAGCGATTGCCCAATTATAATGACGATAACGCTTTTCAACGATTAGCTTACTTTTCGACATTGATTTTTTGTAAATTTAAAACGCGTTAAAAAATTTTTTAACTTTTAATGCTCATCGCTTTTCACTTCCTTGCTGTGCAAGCTTGTCGCTACTCTGCAATTAATTGTTATAAATTTATTGCATCCGACGTACTGCTGGCAACCGAATATAACTATAATAAATTATCGAAGTCAAAGGCGTATTTATATTATTGCAACAAAGTCACAATGTTAAATTTAAATAAATTTACTCTGTCGCTCATAATTACGCTAATTTAAATAATTATTGAATTAATTATTTGTTAATTTTCGATTAACTTACAAAGTTAAATTAAATACTTTACGTCAAAAAAAAAAAGCTAACCAAAGTGAAAAATATATCCGATAAATTCGAGATCTTAAAAATTTCAGTGAAGCTTATAACAATAAAACTAGCATTATTATAAATATGTATTAATTACAGTTTGTATAATATCATCCTTAAGAAATTTAATACATCTGTTTAATAGGGAGAATATAAGTTACAAACGGAAATATAGTAACGCCAAACGTTTACCTGCATAATTTTCCGTCTCGTGCGATATAAATCAATAAAAATATTATTGTATTGTTAAGTAATTTGTAATATTTTATCTTTTTTTTTTTTTTATGCATTAAAAAATCTTAATTCTTGTAACTCACATTAAGTATATTTTATTCTTAGGATAGAATTTTTTGTATTATTATAATATTGTAACATTACGAGTATTAAAAAAAACAAGTGTATTGATATCGATTTGCTCCAATAAAAATGATATTTTCCATAACTATTGAGAATACAATAACATATCTAATCCATTTTAGAGATAATTAATTAGCTTGAATAGAAAATATGTATATTTATATAAAATAAGAAATATTTCAACATATTTATAAAAAAAAAAAAAAAAAAAAAAAAAAGAAAATCAAATAGACAATAAAAATAAAATATCACTTAATATTTCTACCTTAAATAAACATATCCTCGACATTGTAACACAAACACAAACTATTAAACCAGTTCAACTAGTTTAATTTCTATTACGCATCTTAAATGTCAATTGCGCAACGGTTGTCTAATATTAACGATTAATTTGTACATAATATTATGTTTATCGTTAAATGAAAATAGTTAATTTGAACGTCATTTCATCATTATTTTATAAATCAATATACAAAAATATATTAAATTTTTAATAGCCGTCATTGCAATTTCACATTTGTACTTGAAATAAAAACGTTAAAATTACGTTAAAAACGTCGATTGATTACCAAAACATATTGATACCGTGTAATAATAAGTTAAATAATTTAAGCTACTGGCAAATTTCAACCAAAACGTAACACGTGACGTTAATTAACGTATTATTTAATATCTCATTTAATTAACGATAGAAAAAAAATTTCTTCATTCGGTAACAAGTACTTTTGCTTATTTACTTTTATAATAATTCGATGCGCGCGCTAATTAACTTCTATATATTCTGTTCTAATTTTACATTGAATACACGATATAATCTAATATAAATTGCACTGTTTTATTTCACAATTATAAAAAGTTTTTTTTTTGATTCGACGCAGTAACTATATTACGTCTATACGATTTTCATAAACATTTAATGCGTAAGCTAATACGCGCACACGTCTTTTTTAATTTTAAAACAAAACTTTATTTCTCTCTCTCTCTCTCTCTTGTGCGAATATATTATTTTATGCTTATATTCATTTATTAAGTAAAATTTGTAAAATATTTACATTATCTTGTTAACAAAGATATGAAATATATTTTTAATATAACAGAATAACGAAGACTATTGAATTAATAATAGCTTGTTTTCAATATTTTTTTTTTATATCAGCAAGAGATGAACATCAGTTTGTCAATATTTATCATATACAAATAAATAGTCGTTATAAAAGTTTAGAAATGAAATATTTCGCAACTTTAAAAAATTTCAATATCATTGTTTGTTTTTTAACAATAGACTGTTATATCTATAATATATGATATAATTGCAATCGATAAGTTATTTTTTTTTTTTTTTTGTTTTTATAATGAATCAAAATATTTCAAAACTTTTAAGTTTAAATAAATATAGGAATAAACCAGTTGAAATATAATGAAATTAAAAAAAAAATTAATCTCATCAAATTTATTCAATTACTTAGAAGTTCGTTAATGAATGAAAATTCTCGAAAATCTCATTTTTTTCTTTTTTCTTTTTTTTTTTTTTTTTTTTTCTTTTCAAAGTAAACCACTAGGATATAAAGATTCGCACATTCGTGAAACCGTAGGAAATCGGGTATTTGTAAGTCTTCGAGATTCAGTGAGCGTGAGAATATTTTTTTTCCTTCTTCTTCTATTCGTTTTTTTTTTTTTTTCCTTTTTCAAGTTTGGGAAAATCTAATAAACTAATACAGGTAGGTAATAATAAACTAAAGTCAATTTTTATTACTCTTATGCTCGGCTTCTCGTGCGGAGTCGCGTCTTTAACCTTAAGGTTCGTTCGTAATCCTGTTTTCATCGGTAAACCAATCAATTTGTAAGACCGTTGAAGATTAGACTTACCCGAAGTAAATGATTTTGTGTAGCTGTTTTGTTTTTTTTTTTTTTTTTTTTTTTTTATTATTAATTTATGTTTCACTCTCTGGTATGGCAAATAAGTTTAGCGATGGATTCCATCTCGTACTTTGTGCCGTATGTATTTTTTATGTTTATTAAATCCCAAACTTTTTATTAAAACGTTTGCCAAAACTTTATAACTGTATAGATTTTTTGCCATACTTTTTTTCGTGTTAAAAAAAAAACGTAAAATATTTGGAAGACAAAAATGCAGATCATAAATTTTCTAGACATGAAAATATGTAAGGCAAAAAGTATGGGATAGCTTTCATCGCTTTACCTACTTACTATACCGAAGCTATATGCCAAATAATTATAACCAGCCAATATTTGTAACTATTAAATAATACCAATAAATTATAGAAATTTTAAAAAATTTAATTAAAAAATTTCAATAAACGCGCATTAAATTTTAAATGTATCTTTTAACAGTCTTGAATTAGTATATCTACTTCTAAAACTAAATCAATAATGTTTATTAATCTACAACAAGCAATAAAAAATTTCTAGACTCGAGCTTTTATTTCCTCAATTGGAACTAAATTTTATTTACTATACCGGAATAATTAAATAATTTTTCATCATTCTCTGTATAGTTTGTTTATAAAAATCTATTTTTTTTAATTAAATAAATTAATGAAATCCAAATTTACATTTGACTATCATTATCAGCAGCAAATTAAAATTTTTTTTTTTTTTTTTTTTTTTTTTTTTTTTTCTTGTAGTCTTATAGTCTTATACGAGAACTGAATTTTCTAATAATCAATAACGGGCAAGTGTTCTAAATTTAGAATATATTTATTATCATTTTACATCTTTTCTAAAAAATTTTCAAACCGGAGCACGAGTACAAGATCCAATGATAATAATAAAAGAAAATAATTTATTAGAATATTTCTTAAATAAAATAAATTAAACTTATCGAACTTATGAGCGAAAAGATAATATAATTGGCTTTAAAATACAAGGACAGCGAGAGAGATGAAATTTCTAAAAGTTTATTTTATACCAATATGCTAGCATAATTAATAGAGGCTTTGTCGAGCTTTACCGAAAACCGGCAGCTGACTAGATTATGGTTATACGAGCGTGTTATTGCGACTTCGTTATCTTCGTTACAATGCTGCGTATAACATATATTATGTTTCTATAGGTTATTTAAAAATTAAAATAATTGGTATATGTATATATATATATATATATATATATATATATATATATATATATACACAATATTAATTATGTTGTAAATTATCGTTTGGCAATTTTTATAACGTTTATTCAAAATTATTTAAATGTACGTATATATTTATATTTATATAATTTACGATTAAAATTGAAATTAAGAATAATGTAATAATGATAAGGTTAAAATAATACTATTATCTTAAAATATATTTTACTAATGAAGTATTATAAAATTATAATTTTATACCAATAATTACACTAATAAGAATACATTCGAATGGAAATAATTGATTACTTTAATACCTTATTATATTAAAAATCAAGTAAAATAATGTTGAAAATTTTTGTAAACGACATTAATGTATAGATTTACAGCAAAAATGAAACGATCGATTAAACTAACTAAATTATAACAATCCATTGATAATAGGAAAAAAGAAAAAAAGGAAACGAAAATATTTGTTGCACAAACGGTATGATAACCATTAAACGAGCTTCCGCGTCACTCCTCAAGATTCCATTACCTCGAAGTTTTTTCGTATTTACATCAGCTTTGGTTAAAAGTACATATCCTAATAATTCTATATAATCGGATTAGTTCGGCGCGCGCGTATTTTGCATTCTAATTTAAAACTCAAGAGCAATCAAAGCGCGCGCGCGCGAATGAAAAAAGCGTTGCTTTGCCGTTAATAAAGGTAAAAAAAAAGAAAACAAAAAAAAAGAACGTTCCGTCGTCTTGGGCAGGTAAATTGATCGAGAAACAAATTATACAATTACCATTTACCGAGCTATTAATCTTTTTATTTTTTCTTTTTAATGAGACAGATTGAGTTTTCATGAAACGTTTGGAAAATAAATTAAAGCAAATAAGAAAACGAAAACGATCCCGCGCGACAATCGATTGATTTTTTCTTTAAGCCAATATACGCACGCGCCCATTATATCGAATAAAATCGAATTGATCTACAAGAGGCTATACCTCCATTATAGAATTAATTCCGCAAAAGTAGTCATTGGTATCATAAGAGAAAGTGTGCCTGTCGGATACGTGCGGAAGACCGAGTTCTTCGCACACATACACGTATACGTACATCTAACGACGAATGTTATTTTAGCAAACATGAATACATCAGCACGTACATATATATACTCACATACACATACGTGTACGTAAAGGTAACAAGGTAACGTTTCGCGACTAAAAGCACTGCAGCAATCGTCGCGATGCGTAAAAAGGATTTCCGTGCGCGCTTTACGTTGCGTATATATATATATATATATACCTACATAATTGTGCTTGAAAAAATATCGCCGGTGAAACACGTGTATTTATAGCCAAGTTAACGCCACTCTATATACACAAGCGCGCGCGAGGGAGAGAGTTTCGTTAAATTGCAACGCCAAAGTGCGAGAGAGTAGTCGTAGTCGTTGTCGTCGTCGTCGTCGTCGTCGTCGTTGTCGTTGTCGTTGTCGTCTTCTTATTCCTCGCTTTTTGTTTGTAAAAGACGCGTGGGTGCTGTTACTAATGCTCCGCTAACGGCTTTTTGAAAGGAAAGAAAAATAATGAGTGAGAGTATTCATGCAACTGTGTGTGTGTGTATTTTAGAGGCTATATATACTTTTTTGGAACGATTTTCTTTATGCTTCACTGGTTTAGTCGTTGCTGCTGCATAGACCACGAGCGATTCGTGCACTCTTTTTATTTAAGAAGAAAAACGAGCAGTTTACGTAGATAAAGAAGAAACAGTTTGTTTTATTTTGATAAGCAATTGTAATGAAAAATTTAAAAAATAACGTTTATATTTGGGTTAATGAATTAATAAAACTCCAGAATGTTATTGTTCTCTAAAAATTCTATAAAATATTAAAAATACTTTAAAAATTAAATAAGTATTGAACGTAATGTAGATGCCTACAGTTTTAATTTTTGAAGATTTAATTAATTATGCATATGTAAATTTTTCATAACGATAAGCCTATTAATGAAAGTTTATTCAAAGTAAAATTCAATTAAACCACTCGGCAGTATTGATAAATGATTCGAAAGAAATGTCGTATACAATTCAATTACTTTAGGAAACCAGAGAACAATATTCGCAAACAGTTGTAAAGATGAAAAAATAAATTCTTAACTACGTCGAGACAAAATTACAAGAAAAGAAAACAATCTGCTTATTAATTTAATGTTTTATCTATTTTTTTTTAACAGTTGAAATAGTGATTCTTTAAGAGAATAAATAATGGTTAACATTTAATTTAAAAAAAGTACAGTTTACGATTGCAAATAACAATGAATTAATTTCTCTAATAATAGCAAATTTCTCTTTATTTAACAATGAATAATAATACGAAAAATATTAACATTATGTTAAAATGACTATAACCATTCGGTGTAAGTAATACACTTGTAGTTTTAAAATAATAGAAAATGAAGTATCTCAAGATATTTAAAAATTGTTATGGAATAAAAATCATCAACTCTATAAATACAATGTGCAATTCATAATTATGTATTGTGCAAATGATTATAAAAAGTAAGGTTTTAAATAAAGCAAATAAACAAGAAAAAGAAAACTCATCGGTAATCAATATTATTTGGAAAGCGAGATGGCTAAAGTGCATCCATTAAAAAAAAAAAAAAAAAAAAGAAAAAAAAAATAGATGAAGAGATCAACAAAAACCTCTCGCAGTAAATGGAATTGAATTTTACCTCCAAGTTTAATTTCAACGTCTAAATAGTACCGTTAGAAAGGTTTGATGTAGGCCCCGTTAAGTATCGCTTTTGTCGAAGTGAGAGAGTGATAGAGAGAGAGAGAGAGAAAGAGCTATCCTATTTCTCAAACTGATGTATACTTTCATTATAAAATTTACTCGGTGAGCGTAGAATTCAACGAAATAAATTTTCTAACGCGTGAATTTTTATCGATTATATAAGATTTATTTACTTATTTTTATGTGAATATATAATCAGTAGTTCCATCTTACTGCTCATTCAAAAACTATTTTTTTAATTGCGTAAGTTTTTCTCTCATTTTCTCTCTCTCTCTCTCTCTCTCTTTCTCTTTTTTTCTTAAGGAAATCATCGTACTTCAACAGCATATACTAAAGTTTCCTATAAAATTTAATCTTTATATTCACTATCTCCCCCTTCCTCACTCCAAAATAAAAGCCTTAACGAAAAACCTTTAAACTATTTCCTTCACAATTATCTCATCGAAAACCAATCCTCGTACGAGAATTAAAAATTCCAGGTCCCATATCTCGTCGACGTACCGAAAAGGCAAACCTATATGTACGAACGCGAATCGCGTTACAATACTTATTCCCGAAGACGACATTCGTCGAGGCTATAGAAAAACAATAGTATATATAACGCATAGCGAGCGCGAATAAAAAAAAAAAAAGAACTATTCGCACACGCAGACACAGACATAGGATAATTGGCCAGTGGGTCAAGGCGAGGCTTCGCAACACATTATCGTCGTCGATTCAAATCGCGCCCACAACTCTCGATGCCGAAATACCGATTACCTTCTCCTCTCCGCTTATTTATCGAAAACGATAGATTATGCGTAACAATACGGATATATATTTGCCATTGACAAGCTCGTCTTGATGTTGTTTTAAAAAAACTTTTTACTGGAATATAATAAATAAAATAATGATAAATTTTGAAACAGATTGTTTTAAATTAACGTCTAATTAATACGAGATTTCATTAAACGATAACATTTTTATCTTATCCCATTCGTGTAATAATGTTTTAAATCGTCTTTTATCTCACAAAATTGTTAATATGCACACTACGCTAGTTATACTTAATAAATACACCGGTGATGATAATCCATCTTTTATAGCGTTAAAGCGAAACAGTTTGATTTATACGGAGATTACGTAAACTCGCGTACGATAACGTATGCGCTAACGAACGAATTGATCGTTTTTCAAACATCGACGACGACGAAGCGCGATATCGTTTCTATTTTACAAAAAACAATAAACAAAAAAAAAAAACCTTCACACTTTTAAACTTTCACTACACATCAGGCGGATCAAAAAAAAAAAAAAAAAAAAAAAAAAATAACGAAGAAGAAGAATATTTCGCAGTATCTAAAAAAAAAAAGAGGGCCGACAAAGCGCTGTAAAATAATTTCGTTTAAGCGAGACTCTTCGCAAAGCTTATTGTTTACTCGCTTGTGTTAAAGAGTGTATAAGTTGAAGCGTTGAAAGTAACGAGCGAAAGCGCCTTTGAAAATTCAAACTCACGCGCGTCTTGGAGTTTACACATATACGTGTGTGTAATCTCTCTCCTTGACCTCGGCCCCGATTAAACGCATCGCTGTGTAAAATAATGAAACAATCGGCGCGTCCCGGGGTGTCTTCATTAGTCCTCGACTGTTTATTGTCCGTCCTTTCTTTTTGATTAATTTTATTTTATAGAAATTACTTCTCAGCTTTACCCTTTGTGCCTTTTGTTCTTCTACTTAATCTTTTTTTTTTTTATTGTTTAAATCTCTTTACTTCTTTACTTCTTTCTTCTTTTTACGTTGTTGCTTATATATTCGATAAAACGCTTTGACGAGTGCAGTTTATGCTTTTTTATTATTAAACTTAGATATAACATTGCAAACATAATCAAAATACTTAAGATTTCTACAATCGCGTATATTTAATTAAATTCAATCAGATGTACTTTCGAGTTAAATATTAGTCCTTATTTATTATCAATGAAAGGATTCCCAAAACATATAAAAACAATCTTATTTTCTATTCAACGAGTTTATGTATACGAAATATTTTTTAACGATTATAATTAATAATAGAGCAAAAACACATCTCGACGATAATTTCGTCGAGGTATTTTATGCGTTTTACGATCCAAATCTTCGCGTTGCTCGGTATTCAATGTAAGTTTAATTCTTTAGATAACGAAGTCGCCGTAACGATATATAACTACCAGTGTTATACTTGCATAAACATCTTCGATTCTATCCGCATCGAATACATCACGCCGTAGTGCACAAAATAAAAGGATGGAGGAAGTCGAGAAAAAATGGAAACAAAGAAAGAAAAAAAAAACGAGAATTCGTTGTCAAAATTAGGCAACGAAATCTAAGACAGTTTGACTCGTGCGGAGACAAAAAAAAAAAAAAATAATCGAGTGATAATAAAAAAGAAAAAGAAAAACGTTCTTAGCAGTAGATATAAAACGGTATGTTGTACGTTTTTAGTCTCGTCGAGGCATCGTGTGCATACTTACGTGTGTGTGTGTGTGTGTGTGTGTGTGTCAAGGTGCATCAACGTAGAGTGAAACAAGAAAAAGAGAGAGAGAGAGAGAGAAACTTTTTGTAAAGAGAATGGATGCACATACATATGTATATAAACGTGTACACTCGCATATAGAGAGAAGCGTTCCGGAAATAGAAGCCGGGCTATTTCGAGTACCTCACAAATCAGAAGTTCAAAACTTCACGTGTATGTAAGACCGTTCGACATTGCATACTATCCGTCTTTGCCTTCTCTCTCTCTCTCTCTCTCTCTCTCTCTCTCTCTTTCTTCAAAATTCTTCTACATCTCCTACATCGAGCGTGGAATTTCACCTCGTACCCTTTATATACGAAGTTTAAAATTACGAAGAGTACACACACCCACGCACACACACACACACATATATATATATAAGAATGCCGCGGAGGAGAAGTATTGCTTTTAAGCCACTTGTGATAAATCGTATATTGCTTTGTGTTTCTCTTTAAAGAATAAAGCGTTAGGTATATACCAGAGTCCAGTGGGTTTCATTCATTTGAGAGGACGTATATATGGATTCGAAAGCGATCGAGTTTACTCGTTGTTGTTGTTGTTTTTTACATTTTTCTTTTTATCGACGCGAGTCGAGAGCAAGACGATTTGATCGATTTTTTTTTATATCTATACATATGTAGGTAAATGAAACGGGATGAAATTGTTTCGCTCGCCTTCTTTTTTCACTCGATGGTAAAAATGATTCTTATATTTCTCCCTTATTTAAATGTCAAACACATGCGTTACATTGTACAAAATATACATTTCTTTTCTCTTTCCCTCCCTCTCTCTGTACGATGCTTAAGTCGCAGAATTGTTTCATAATCATTCATAATGATCGCGAACAAATTTTATAAAAAAAAATAAGGTTTCGAGAGAAAAAGGCACATACGCACAGATATGATATAGAGAATACAAGAGCACATATATGTATATAAAATACATATAGATGTATGTTCTCTTTTCTTAGGCCTATGATTAACACGAGAATTTAAATTGATATACAGAACGGTGTTGTTAAAACTGAACTGAATATTTTTAGCGTTAAATAATAATGAGAATCATTCATCCGCGGTCTGATAAATTATTTATAGCCGTTATAAATACATAATGTTATAACGCCGCGCGCGATACTTGAGAAAAATCGTAAAGAAGCTAAATCAAAGATATTCATCTTTATACTCAGAAAAGCTTTTCAATAATTCCAAAGACGTATATATAAATATATATATACGCGTGTTTATACTTTAAATTCAAAGTAGAATTTTAATATCTGCATTAGTAATCAATTCTATCGAAACGAAAGAGAAAAAATAAATTTGTCTCGGAACGTTTTTTGAATGAAAATTAAGTTGAAATAGGAAGAGAGAGAGAGAGAGAGAGAGAGAAAACTCGTCGGAAAATAAATCAAGATCACGTAAGTATAAGTATATGCTGCTTGTAATAGACAAATATATATATATATATATAGATAAATCTTTTTGATAAATCTTTTTGATAAATCTTTTTGATAAATGAAAAAAACAAAATGTAATCGTGAGCTTTTTGATAGATGAATGTGTTTTTAAAAAATGTCGTGTCTTTGCGTAATATCGTAAAATTTTATAGGACTTTTTTTTTATTATTTATGCATTATTTATGTTTGTTTATACAACTGTGTTGACATTCGATATAAATATGTGTAAAATTCAATCAATTAAAAAATAAAAAAAAAAAAAAAAAAAAACAATGTTACATTTAATGATTATTTTGACTATACATAATTTCAAAATATTACCTATCGTTTTTCAATTATTTGTTCGAGAAAATTTGCTTTCATTTTTTCATTTTAAATTTAAAATAATAATCTTCAAAGTTCAACTGAACTCTGACTTTCAACTCAAAAAAAAATGAAATATTTATTTTTTTTACTGCCTTGAAATTGCAAAAAATAACAAGAAAAAAAATGATACTTAAATTTCAGAACGTTAAGACTTTATTTTTCTTTATTCTTTTCAAGGTTCATTGCTACAGAAATTCTATACAGATTAAAAATGACTGTTATTTTTATTCCTTTCCGAATTGAAGTAAAAATGTTAAATGTTTTCGCCAACGAACGTAAATTTTTTAAGGACCTGCACTAAAAAATATACTCCTGTAAAATATTTTATTGTTACTGTTTTATACTATTCCGATAATTGGCTATTTTCTTTTATATACTCGTATCAAAACCAGAACTTAGTCTCAATTACTTAATGAATTTAAAAAAAATTTTTTCCCGTTGAAGTAAAAAAATATTTTATGAGGTATCATTGTTTATAAGATAAATATGTATTACGATTTTACATACGAAAAGATAGTACTTTTATAGTAAGCAACAAGTGTTCGTATAGGACATCTAAATTTTTATAAACGTATAGAAAATGTTTTACGTCAAAGCTGTCTTATTTTTTTTTGTAATTATCAAGATATTTGATTGAATTTTTTTATTGCTAGCAGAAGTGACGTTTGATTTTACGAAAAGTATTATACTTTTTATAAAAGAAACTTTTAACAATGTATATATTAAATGAAACCCCTCCCCCCAAAAAAAAAAAAAAAAAAAATGACAAAAATTATTCACAATCCAAATGATTACATTAAAAAACAAAAATGTTTTTCCATCAACAAGCCAACAAAATCTAATCAATCAAAACAAAAAAAAAACAAAAAAAAAACAAAGACAAAATTCCTCCACCAAACAACAAAAAAAAAAAAAAAAAAGAGAATAATCTTTACGAATTCATCGTCACGAATTATAACGCACAGAGAAGCGAGATAAACCAATCGCGAGTGATCATGACACCGAGTTATCATCGTCTCTCGTATATTATCGAAAGCCGACATATCTCTCAACCGATCTACATCCATCTCTCGTTTCAAAAACGATTAACTCGCATCGACGCGTATCAGCGGCTTTTCCGCCCCAAAAATTATACCATCAGCTCACACGTATATATTTCACACACCTCCTCGGCCTGCACTCTGTCAATTTGTATACTAATCGCGAATGCGTAAACGTATAATATTTGGCAATAGAGTTTGAGATCGGTTGGATCATTTTATATTTCTTTCAATCGCTTTACGCTTACGACAAAATTATTTGTCGCTTTTCTCCGATATACACATATATATACCAATATATACACGCGATATGCTTTTGTTTTGATTTTCTTTTTATAAGCTCTCTCTCTCTCTCTCTCTCTCTTATTTCTCTTTGTCTCTTTTCGTACGACGACGAGATTTTTTTACGCGCTTTTATTTCGGGGTTTCGTTCGTTCCCAATTTTTTTTTTTTTTTTTTTTATAACTTTTTAAGAGACATCAAGAAATATAGACGTTGGAGAAGATGAGTTTGGAACAAATAAGGTTATTTCCGCGTCTTTATTTCTTTTTATTCTTGTGTGTGTGTGTGTGTGTGTGTGTATATATATATATACACGGACATTGATGAACATTTTTTTCTCATGCGCTTGTAAGTTTTTCCATATATTTTTACTTTTTTTTAAGTACTTTATTAATCTTTTTTTATAATAAGGTCAGCAATATATTACGAAATGTTTAATTAAAATCTTCATATAATTAATATTCATGTTTTGTTATTGCAGATTTGCGTAATACATATTATTATAATTATTACGTACTATATATATTTTGACATTCAAAGTACATTACATGTGCAGTATTATTAATTTAATGTCTGACCAGACCTGGACATTTCTACTTCAATATAGCTATACCGTTTAAGTAATTACTAACATTTGATTTGCGTAAACTATATTAATTTGCTTGTAAACAAAATTAACGTAAATTTTTTATTCAAATAAATAATTTTATTTTAAAATATGTATTTTAATAAATTGCTAAGAATCTTTCAATTAATTAAACTAAATTTAAATATTTATTTCATCCAATATTTATCAAAGCAAAATAAACATATTTGTACCGTTTAAAAAACACGCACAAAATTATATCCTGGTCGTAAATTGTGTCACAAAAGATATAAAAAAAAATCACAAATATTTTAATTGAATTGTTTGGTTTATCAAATGAAATTTTTATTATTTCATATGAAAAAATTGAATATACGTTAAAGCCATTTCACTCTACAAATAAAATTATTTTTTTCAATAGTTATATATTAAACGTATTTTTGAAGATATGTAAATGATTCATCCTAATGAAAAAACAAAAAAAAAAAAAAAAAAAATTTCCATCAACGACCTTAATTACTTGCTCTAATTTTTCCTGTTTGCGCGAACAAAATTTTAATTTCCAGATAAACGTAAGCAGAGCGAGTCAACAAGATCATTTCTCGATTAAAAGAAAAAAAAAGAAGAAAAAAAAAAATTAAATCAGAAACAAAGAAAAGAGAGAAAGAGTAACAACTGTTTAAACGACGATGTATATCTCACGCAGAAACGCGTAAACAACTCGAAAGATAAAAAAAAAAAAGAGAAGCAAAAATTCATCTTTGAAAAAAAAAAGAGAGAGGGACTCGCACTTAAACAAACACGACGGCGTCGGTAACCAACGGCAACCGGTAAAAAGCGCCAAGTCGCGTTATTAATGTCAACCGGCGCCTCTTGGAAAATCCCTTAGGTCTGCCATTTTTCGTCCTCCTTCTCTCCCTCTCTTCTTCTCTTTTTATCTACTCGGTCCAAATTTTCCGCGTCGAAGAGCTCTGACCAAGTTGCAGGCTGTGAGCCAAGAGAGAGAAAGAGAAAGAGAAAGAGAAAAAAGAGCTTCCACGTAAAAGTAAAAAAGAAAAAGAAGGAAAAAAAAAATGAACAACTTGGATTTTTCGGAAGGAAGTACAAGAGACGTTCTTCTTGCACAAAAAAAGTTTTTAAGAAAACGTAAAATATTAAGTAAAAGCGATGGAAATTTTGAAACAAAAAAAAAAAAAAAACAAAGAAAGAAAGAAAAGGATTCTCTTTTGTTTGTTTTCTTTCTCGGCGACTTTTTTCCGATTGAAAAAAATATTTGGTGAAGAGAGATTATGTATATGGCTTCTACAAAAAGTTTTGCGTTATCAATGTGTACATAGTTGCGCTGATTAATCACGATTTCTTAGATTCGAACGAAAGAAATTTTATCAATTCGATGTTAAATATAATAGTCATAAATTTCTATTATTGAAAAAAAAAAAAAAAAAAGGAGAAAAAACTAAACGTTAATTTTCTAAATTGTTTAAATAAATTATTCGAAGAAAAATGCATTGATAAAATTAATAAAATACGAAATGTAATCACATAATAAACTTTTAATTCTTAGCTACCCATTGAAATGCGCTCTTGATTATTGATTCTTTACTCTCCGTTAAATAACACGCGTTTATTAATTAAATTATAATCACAGTTTATTCCACGGTCTATTTTTATATATAATTGCATTCATCTGCATACGATAAAATTATTTATAAATTATTGAAAAAAAAATTTACGTTGTAAAATATTCGATATAAATAATTCGCTGTTATATTTTTATAAAGTTCAAAGTTATTTTTGAAATTCATAAAAGATAAGAGAAAAAGTAAAAAAGAAAAATCGTTATAAAAAGTAAAAATCATTGATTTAGTTATACTTGTTAATATTTCTCATCTAATTAATCAATATAAAACTGTCGATAAAAAGAATGAAATTTAAATCGCGTGATAGCTAAAGTATATTTATATAAAATAAAAACTTTCTCTTTTAATTTAAATATTATTTTAATCGATGGTGAATTATCGTACATTTTATAAGAATAAATAGAATGATATTCATAAAAAAAAATCTATGTTTAAATCAGAACAATAATATAAGTAATATCTTTACATGTGTAAAATTTAAAACTAAATTAACAACTTAATAAATGAGCGAAAATTTATCAAATATAAATTATAATATATTTTAATATCTAATTTTAAATTCTAATAAAATTGAATTCGATCGACTTTAAATTATTTTGTTTAAAATTTTTGATACGTAACGAAAAATAATTTTAATTGGCTATTATAAATATACGTCGGTTATAGAGACAATCGAGTTTTCGTTTAAAAATCAAACGTCATTAAATTAAAATTATTTTCGAACAAAAATATATATTTTAATAATTGGAAAATAAAAACGCACGAAAAAGCATTGCGTTAAATAAAATATTTCATCAAACATTAAGTATTAAAATTTTAATACATCGTTAAGAGAGAGCGAGAGAGAGAGAGAGAGAGAGGAAATTACGAAAAGTCAAACATAGCGTTGCGTATTTACTCCAAGCAATGTAAAGTTACATTTACACAGCGACTGTACAGGATTTGTCCAAAATAAAGTGTGTCCGAAGGAAGGATTACATTATTGTATTGACAGTTGACGAAGGACGAAAGAATGTTAAGCCGCTTTCACGGTATAAAAAACTTATATAAAATTAGAGCACTTTCGAGTGGAGGCGTTCAAAATTTAAAAGTGAAATTTTCAACTATAAGCGCTTTGTAGTATTTGTAAGGGATGTTTTAGAAAAAGGTTTTAACAATTATAATTTGGTGAACCTAAACATTATAAAATGTTTGTATATCCAAGTTTGGAATAATATGTGTGTTAAACTTTTCGTCGTTACTTTTATTATATAAACTATGAAGTGCAGAGAGATTCTTTTTTTATATTTAAAAAAAATACATTTAATAATTTCTTACTCATAATAATTATTTTAAGTAAAATGTAAATTTTAAATTATGTAAAAAAAAAAAAAAAAAAACATATAATAAATTTACCACGTTAAAATTAATGTTTCTATTTATGCAATAAAAAAAAAAGCTAGCTATCTTTCCAAAATCAGTACCTCGAAAAAAAAAAAAAAAAAAAAAAAATGAAAGAAGAAAAAAGAGGCTTCAAAGTAGAACCCGGCGACATCATCTTTAACCTTGACACAAAATTCTTTTCCATCGCGTCTTTTTTATCCAGCACGTTCTTTTTTTTTTTTTATTTTTTATTTTTTATTTTTAAAGACCGACAACCTTAAAAAAAATGAAGACGGAGAAGTAAAATACGAAGGAGGAGGAAGAAGAAGAAAAAAAAGGGAGAGCAATTCCGCGGGTGCTAGGTTAAACGAAAAATGTTACACCTTTCCCAGTCCTCCGCCTCGTCGTCGAGGGAAAGAGTTAAATGAGGCAAGCTTGTCGTTCTCTCGAGTGCACGTGTGTGTATATATATGTATATTCATGAGAATGTCACCCATCTATACATCCCTTGCTTCTGCTCTACCTCTTACACTCCTTGTCAGAGCGCCGAGAAAGAAAGCCAAAAAGGACAGGGAGATACGTGCGGTGATAAAGAGACGACGAAAAAAAAAAAAGAAAAAAAAAAAAAAGGAAAAATAACGTCAGCTCCGAGCTTAAGACGTAATAACGTTTTGGGATCAATTGCTTTTTTTTTTTTTTTTTTTTTTTTTTTTTACCATCTTCTTCTTCATCAACACCGTAAGCAATCGCTGCCATTGGATGCATTATTATCGGTTCATCGACCTCGTGGATATTGTTGCGTTCGAATCTTTTTCATCCCTCTAGAGAATAACGGCTCGATAGTGCTTTTCGTTAAAAGAATATTGCCCTTACACCAAAACTTCGTTCCGTAGTTATTGCTGATGCTTCGTTTTTGCTCTTTCCCATTTGTGTATAAGCTTTGAATCGTTCTGGAAATAGTCTCGGAAAATTAGTATCTAAATTTTGATAAAGAATTGATGGATGCCAGATTTTTTTGAGTTTTCTTTATTAACTGAATAAGCGTTTATAAAAAAAAAAAAAAAAATAAAAGAATAATTTATGCGCTACGAGTGATGTAAATATAATGCATGAAATTTCGTACAACTTTTTCTACATTAAAAATTTTCTCGTAAGTTTTTATCCACTATAACATTTTCCAAAGTATAAAAATTATCGAAGAATTCCGTTATTTGTATTATCGCAAACAAACTTTTCAAAAAAAAAAAAAAATACGAGCCGTAGACGAAAGCCGATAAAGGCAAGAAATTGTCTTGTTCTCCTAAACTGAAATATCGACGTCTCTTCTACACATTTTCTCTTTCGCGTACTTGATATCGACTCGGCTTACCGCACGTACACATTTATACACGCACAATGTATATATATATATATATATATATATATAAGTGTGCATACAGAGACCACCCACACGCTAACCAAACGAAAGAAGAGATAGTCAACGTATGCGTTGCATTAAGCTTCGAATTCACGGGCTCTGGTAATATCCACGCCGAGAAAAAGAAATATGCAGATGTGTCGCGTCTGTAGACAAAGAAAAAAATAATAACTGGGACAGATACATTTTTTTTTTCCTTCTTTTTTTTCGCTGGGGTATTTTCTTTCTTTTTTTTTTTTTTTTTGTATTATTTTGACGAATTTTTTATTTTCAGCACCAGGTACAAATTCCAAATCGTTTACTTTGATAAATTTCGAGTTGATCGATGCTAAATGTTGTCAAGGAGGTATTATGTAATGAAATTGTAAAATTTGGTGTGCGCTATTTTGCGAAAAAAAAAAAAACTAAATTGAAAATAAGTTATTTAACCCCACGGAGGGTTAAGATTTTATTCATTCTAATATTTTTACAATTGATGCATATGTTTTGAGACTGTTAAACTTTTCGATATAAAAATATAATTTGTTTTAAATTACACGACATAAATTTTTATAATTGTCAAGGCATAAATAATTAAAAAATATATATAATGGATAATCAAACACATATCGCTAATAAAAAATAAAATAAAGAAGTAAACACGGACCAATATACAATCGAAACGCAAACGAAATAAAAGACTTCGCTCATCTCAAGTGAGCATTTTCAGCAAATTTCTTTCGTCATTATTCGGTAAGCGTAAAAGAAAAAAGCAGAGAGAGAGAGAGAGAGAGAAATGGGGAAGAGAGGGGGGGGGGAGGGAAAGAAAAGTAAAGACTTATTTTCGCGACCTACATATCGCATGAATCGACGAAAAAAAAAAAAACGACGAGCGTCTATATGCATACCCCAGCACCGAGTTAACGAAAAAAATATGAAAAACGAAAGGAAAATAATAAAGCGTAGGAGAGAAAAAGTAATGTATAGATAAGAATAAGACATAATAGGCTTTCTCCGTGAAACTTAGAGTAAGAGAGCGAAAAAATTCCAAGTGCAAGTGCCTAAATGCATCGAAGCCAATCTTCTTAAAGCACAAGCTTCTCTCTCTTCCGTTTATGCACACACAAGAACGTACACATACACATTCCGTTTTTTTTTTTTTTTTTTTTTTTTTTTTTAAAAAAGCGAGAACAACCGAAGCTTCGCGAAAATGTATAACATCCGCGCACATTTCATATGTGTACGTACACGGTGTAAAAGCTTTCGCGCGTTGCCGCATTTTTCTCTCCTCTCATTCCTTTCTCTTTCACCGGACAATGGACATAAAAAGTGGCCTTTTAAGACACCGAGAAAAAAGGGAGATGGACGCGCATCCCGTGTACGTACACGTATAAGCTAATGAACTCGAGGGCAGAAAAAAAAGTGTATGAGCGCGAGAAGAGAGAAGCGTTTTTATGTACAGTTTTTCCTTTTTTTTTTCATTTTTTTTTTTTCATTTTTTTTTTTTTTAGATGAACGATAACGGGAGCTTTTCAAGAGAAAGAGAAAGGGAGGACGAAAAGAAGAAGAGCGAAAAGAGGGAAAAGAAAATAGGGACAAGTTGCGAGGGAAAAAAGAAAAGAATACGAGGGAGAACTCGTCCGAAAACTAAAGGCGAGAGAATAGCGAGTAAGTTTTGGGGTGAGTTTGTAACGTCGGTGTAAAAGAAGAAAAAGAGAGAGATTTGATATTTGTTCCATTAATTAGCGACTAGTGCTTTCTAGTGCTTTCTCTCCTACTCTCTCTCTCTCTCTCTCTCTCTCTCTCTCTCTCTCTCTTTCTCTTTTTCCTTTTACTTTCGATTTTTAATGAACTGCATTGACTCGAAAAATGCATTACCGACCGTTTGAATATACGAGATAGAGAGAGAGGAAAATGGAGTTGCGCGGGAAAAGAGAGAATGCACTCAAAGTATAATGAGCCGATGGTATAGTTACTTTCCTTCCTTCCTTCATTTTTTTTTTATTTCAACGTGTGCAAAAGTGTGTACCCATTGTCGTTTTTTCGTGTCGTCTTGTAAATTTTATTTTAAAATCTATCTTTAAATATCTATAATAATCGCGTTCGAAACGAATTAACATTAATTGCTTTATTGATTAAAATGCAAGATTAATTTTCATTGATACCCGTGTATTTACTCTGGAATATGTGTAATTATTGAACGCATTATTTAACGTACAATGTGCTGAAAATGATTGCTTAAATTTAATTCGATTATCTGCAAATAAATAAAATCACACTGTAAGCTAGTATTAAAAAAAAAAAAAAAAAAAAAAAATTTCAAATAAAGACAAAAATAACAGACAAATCAATATTTTACTTTTATTATACATAATTCGGCATGAAGCGTTAACAAATTTTATTTTATTTTAAATATTTGATAATAAAAAATTATTTTGAAATAATTCAAATAAAAAAAAATAATAAATATGGTTATACACTTAAATCATAATCTTTTTAACCTAATAATCCATTAAATATTGACAGATCTATGGCCTGAAATCATTTTTAATTCTATTCGTAGCAACGCACACGCACGCACATATCCAACTAACATAAAAACAATCGATAACTTATTTTGAGCTATCGTTTTGACTCTTCACGAAGCGGAGACACAACAAACAATAACCCAATAACTCACGTGAAACGCCGCGGCATCGGTATGTACAATTTCACTCGAAGACGCAACATTAATCCATCGTCGAGCGTTAAGTACGAAAATGATTTGGATATACGTGTAATCGAGGAATTAATAAAAATAAATACGGTTATGTACGATTGCTTCATATACATGTTTGTGTGTATAAACACGTTTTATTGTAATTTAATAAGAGCGGTACAGACAAAAAAAAATAAATAAATAAATAAATAAACGTAGTAAGAAGCGGAAATAGGTTATGGAATCGAGTCACCATCACCGCGAGGAAAAACAATTTCCATCCTCCCACGCGCGTGCTTATGTATGCATGCATGTGATGTCATATCATTCAACCCTCATGGGGAAGGAGAAAGGATAAAAAATTGTACGCGAGATAGGAACACACTTGCATCGTCGTCGTCGTCGTCGTCTCTCTCTCTTTCTCTATTTCTCTTTTTATTTTCCGCTGCGCAAATCTTTTTCGTTTACTTCGTTTTTTTTTTTTTTTTTTTTTTGTTAATATTTACGCGAGACGAAATGTAAGCGTGCATCGAAAAAAATGGGTTTCCGGATTAGTTTTTCTCTCCACGCGTGTGTGTATTATTACATCATTACGAACGTATGACTCGTTAAAATAGAAAGTTCTGCGCGTAAAGGGCGCGTTAAAGATCGATGGAGAGTTTTACGAGTTATCTGATAGCGCGATATCGTTGTATCGGTGAGTTCACACATCGGTTTGTTAATTGTCGACGAAGATAGACGCGCGCTAACGGCTTCTTCGTGAAATCAAACCCATTCTTTTTTCATACTTCCGAGGTACATAAGCCAACCCGCGAGGGAATATTGTTTAGCTATCTTCTTAATTTTCTTAATTTTTACAAATATTCTCACGCTGAATGAGATATTTTTTTCAAGCGAATTTTGTGGGTTTCTTTCTTGCAAACGCGGATGTTAAAAAACACAAGCGGTCGGTGTTTATTTGAGAAAGCAATTATCTTTATTAATGATATTTAAAATAACGAATTGCATTGTTCGCATGAGATTAATCGCGTGAAATTAAATCGTGTCAGCGACAATTAACATTTTTTAAATTTTTTACTTGAGAGATATAAGTATTCATTTTGAGTCGTGTAAATTCGTAAGTGAAATTAATTTTTATTACATTTAATTCAGTTTTGTAAATAATATGACGAATACAAATTGTAAAGCTATTTTGTATACAAAACAACGTAATATTACAACAAACTTTCTTGAAATCAAAGTTAAATGTCGATGTTTAACATTTAAAATAATTTGAATCATATAATTGAAGTGAAAAATTATTAAATTTAAAAATGAATCTTCTTTTTGCTCGCTTTCCTTATTTGATTAAAAATGTAATTATACTCCATTGATGCAAATTTACTTGATAAAATATGCACAATATATTGAACATATTGATTTACAATATTACATTTATTTAAAACGCCATTGTTAATTAAAATTATCTGCAATTAATTCAGTTTCATTAAAAAATTTTGATACTAACTTTACACAATTAAATTTCAGGATCTCGACAAGTTATTAAGAAAACTTAACTATTTGCTGAGTTCAAAAGTATACTTAAGCATTAAAATTATAACAATGACTTTTATAACAAGCATAATATAACATAATTTATAAGTCTTCATTTAATATATGATATTAATTTCAGTAAGATTAATTATTTAATATATTTTATAAACAATTTTTGAAGAAATTATAATAATTATCATATTTGAAATAGATGGTTCATTATGGCAACTACTCTTTCAAATATAAACCCGTTTCTGCATTAATAGTATCGCTATTATAAAAATTAATTAAATATTCACAATGACATATGTTTAAAGTAATCTAATAACCGTTAATTTTCAACATATATTCTAACGATTAAACGACAATAATATTTTCATCAAGTAACACATAAACCAAAAACTTAAAATTTTAAAAGTTTCTTAAAAGCTGTGTGCAATATTAATTATTAAGTTAACAAAGAAAAATAAGAAAATAATAAAACCAAAAAATGATCGGTACACCTACTAGTGTATTAATATCGCGTTTTCGCGAAAACATATACGTCACGAAGAAGTAAAACTGGTATCTAAAAATATCAAATAAATGCATTACACAATGAGACGACTACTTCAATATGCTTTGAATTGTAATTTTAAAAAATTATACTTTTAAAAGGTTCAAAGATGAATTTCATTCTCAAGCAGTACGAAAGCAAGGAGTTTTTCGTTTCTTTCTTTCTTTTTTTTTTTTTTTTTTTTTTTTTTAATATTTATTTATTTATTTATTTTTTTGCTTTTTTTTGTTTTATGATGCATGATTATATTATTTATGCATGATGAATTTTAAACAACGCAATAAAAACACATATCGCTTGGAGTTTTTTTAAATTTTATATATCATTGCTTATACCGTAAAAAAGAATTTTTTTTTTCGAATTGTAGATATTTCTTTTACGATTAAAAAGTCGCGAAAGAAGACAATTTTTTTCTTCCTCGCGACGATACTTTGGTAAAATTTTAATTTTAAATTACAAAGAAGCAGCATCGATGTTTTTTTTCATAAATAAAATATCGATTATAAAACTATCGACATAAATCCTTCGAATTTAATGCGCTACAATCGTACTTTTATGTTATAAGTCCAAAGGAATGAAAGAAGTAAAGGAAAGAAAAATATAAATGCATAAATCAAAATATAAAGGAGGTATCCATTGAAGAATAACAATAAATACCTCGATGTACAATATAAATTAAAATACATCGAATCGATCTCTTTCTCTCAATTTCTCTAACGCTTCTTTCGCAAATGTTCAAAGTTCCTTTTACATATAATGAAAACTATTCACAAGCAAATCGTTGAAGATTTTTATTCCTCTTATGTTATTAATTAAGAATCAATCAATCGTTATGGAATAATTGATCGGTCACGGCCAACCACAGTGATTTTTTTTTTTTTTTTTTGTAGTCTTCTCTTTTTTTTTTAATAACGTTTCTTGTTTTTTTAAACGCCAAGGCGATGAAAGAAAAGAATTTTCTCATTAGCTTGCTATTGTTATGTATCGTTATGCAAGCCATATATTATGTTTACCGTAAGAGACACGTATCCACTTTAATTAGCGCGAATTAATTAGATCATTGATCGCGTTTAGAACAATAATATAATTATTCTAGTAAGAGGAAGCCTCAAGTTTCCAAGAAAATATCGGCAATGAGAACTCGTTAATTGATTGATTTATCAGTTCACAGCTGTGAGTATCGATGTTACGTTGGGTAGATTAACGCTTTCGAGTTTTTTTGGAAAACTTTTTAAATTTGATTTAAGCATAGTGAATTTTTATACATTTTTTATAAATAAATTTTTTTACATTTGTCTTTCGAATTGTTGCGAAGTTTTATATTAAGTTATAAATTAATTTTTAATTTTAATTCTGTTACGAATAAAATTTGAATGAAAAAGTTTATATTTCTCATTCGATTTTAAACTTAATTAAAGTTTATCAATTTTTTATAATAATTTAAATCTATATTTAATATGTAACATTTTACAATTCTCATATATGCTTAACTAGATACATTTATTAATTACAACAATGTAATTCTTTAATAAACTGTACCATTTAATCAAACCTTAATACATGCATATATATTATTATTCATAAATTTTTTCTAAAAATGTGTTTGTTTTTTTTAAGAATTTCCACAAATATCATAAAATTTATTGTTACGCATTATATTCGTAAATTAAAGCTCTTTTATATACTGTTAAATAGAAAATGAAAACATTTTCTTGAAAATAAATAATATTAATACATAATATAATAAGTATATGAATTTTTACATTTGAAAATCTTATTTTTTGCATAAATTTGAAATAAAAAATTTATTTTTTAATAGAATATTGCGCTCGATAACTTAATCAGTTAGTAGATAATTAGTTAATAAGTAATTAACAATCAATAAAAAAAAAAGAAGAAGAAAAAACAAATAAATAAATAAATGAATAAAGAAAAGTAAATATTAATAAAATCAATTTAGCAATTTCAAAATAATGAAAAACAAAATCTCGTAGAAGTTGAGAATAAAAAAGAAGAAAAAAAAACGCCAAATTCGCGAAACTCTATCGCGTATAGTATTTTCCTCGCGCTCGTAATTTATAGAGATAAAGACGATACAGCAGCAGTAACAGCAACAGCAACAGCACTACCAGCAACGAAGGCGACGCTCGATGGCAGTAAAACACACACACACACATCGCGTGTGTATGTGTATTTACCGATCCCTTCTTTCCTCTCAGCTATTTTTGTACTCAAAGTTCCTCTCTTTCTCTCTCTCTCTCTCTCTCTCTCTCTCTCTCTCTCTCTCTCTACTTCGTGCCCTTCGTCTTAAGCTAGAGAAAATTTCGAGTGCCTCTCTTTTTTTTTGCCTCTTATACCGAGAGATATAAAGAAAGATGCCCCCGGCTTGTATGTAATGTACGTGTATACGTGTATATTGAGATCTTACGTAGTCTTTCTCACTCTCTCTTTACATCTACAAAACCCGTATACAAATTATCGAAGAGTGGAAAGATTCTATTAATTTTTTTCTTAGTTTTTTTTTTTTTTTTTTTTTTTAATAAGGGGAAAAAATAGATCTCTCTCGTCGCTTGTCCTCGTTGGTGTTTGAAGAAAAAGTTAAGAGAAGAAAAATAAAATAGCTTTCTTCTCCACTCGCTTACTTATACTCTCTTTCTCTTTTCTTTTTTAAAAACTGGGTCTGTCACTTTCATGAGAACAAGAAGATTTCACTTTGTTAAAGTGGCTTGCTTCTCCTTTGACGTTGATTATCGCTAAGCGCGTATATATTCGTGAGAAAAATTTTATATATCGATATCGAATCGATATTTAAGAAATTTTTTTATCTACTTGTCAAAGGACCAAAACTTCTGCGTTTTTGCTTAAATATTCGCTTTGAAGAGGAGTAATTTTTAACGTTTTAAATAAACTAGTATTTAAAAGACGATGAAAAAGAAAAAAAAAAAAAAAAAAATACAGAATCTTTATACATTATTTAATGAAGAAAAAAAACTCGATATTTTTATCAACTTTATAAAATGATGAATCTTGTTGAAAGAATTTTTTTTTTTGGTTAAATTTTGACCTACTGAAATTTCATCTCATCAAAATTTTTGGCACAAGTACGAGAAGTACTAATAAATTCTAGAAATAGTCTCAGATAGATGAGCTAATCACCAATGACTCATAAGAATTCACGTTTGCTTTAATACCTCTTTACACAAGAAAGTCCGAACGAATAGTTAAATTGATAATATTCATGCGATGTTCTTCATAAAATCTTGTTATTTTACGCGAATTTATTTATATTAAATGGTAAAAAGAAGTTCTTTTTCATTGAAAAATTATTAATTTGAAATAATTTGTTTTTTATTTATTGTATTGTTTTGTATTCAAATAATGTACTTGAATAATTTAATTTTTAATTCAATTACAAAAAAAAAAAAAACCAATATTTCATATTTTGTGTATGAATATTCAATTGATTCTTTGAAATATTGTAAAAACTATAAATATAATGTTCTAATTTTTATAAATTTAATATAATCAGGAGTAAGCTAAATAATGATATCTACATTTAAGAATCATTTCATAAAAATGACGTTTGAATAAATATTAATTTGGTTTACGTTTAGAATAATGCATGTTTTAAGAAAATTATGTATTTATACCAATTACTGATTACATTTTCAATAAAACTTTATTTAAATTTAATTATACTCGTTAATAAATTTATAATATAAATATAAATGTGAAATCAAATATCGAGAAAAGAATCGATAAAATAATTTTTCATTTATAAATTCATGATAAAGAATAAATTTATCATACGCAAAACCAACAAATACAAATCAACATCATTTTTAAGAAACGAGTATCTCAACGACTACAAAATTTTCATTACTGCTTAATGATTTGTTTTTTCGTTATAAAACCCCGCGGCGCACACGTGAGATAAATATACTCTCAGTGTACACGCATGATATGTAATGGTAAATTGACAAAAGCCAGAAAGCCTTGTTGTTCTTTCCCTCTCTTGTTTCTCTCGATTAACGTCTTTTTTTAATCGACTTACATAGAACGAAGCGTTAAATTTTTTATTACGCGAATTAGAACGATGGTATTAAATATTTATATACGTAAGTGCATCGCGTTAACACACACATAAACGCACACACGCGCGCACAACCGTACGGTTTAAGATTATCTAACGATCATAATAAACCGACGCGAACTACATTGTTTACGTTAACCGTTGTGCAACGAATTTTTAGATTACGCAAACATCGCGATGCACGCGCAATATTGCGTATGGCAGAAATTCGTGAATTATGAGTGGCTCGAACGATTATAAAGGTAATTGATCAAACAAATACGTTATAATTAATCGATGTATTGAATTGACTAATCATACTATCAAAGAGAATAGAAGCGTTCTTTGAGAAAAAATTATTTATTGCACGAGTTATCGCTTTTCCCGTTCTTATGATAAGAAAATACGAGATCGATATAATTTTTTACGAAGGAAATATTTTTTTATAATATAAGATGTTGAAAATTTTTTAACGAATTAAACATTTATTTGCAAAAATATTTCTTATGAAAAATTTGAGAAAATTAAGAGTGACGATAAAAAAGCTAAAGACATTGACATTAAAGTTTAAATCAATCTATAAAGAAATAAGGTAAAATTTAATCGTATGTTAGTGTTATTTACGAATTTCCATCACAAGATGCCGAAATGGTTGTTACAAAAAATTAAATTATTCAAAACCAAGTCAATTCTCAATGGCATATTTTGTCAATTAACAAATTCAAACATTACATTTCCCTTTTTCGTAATGGCTAACATAAGCGAACATAATTGCCTCTATCATACGTACATGTAATTGTTAAAAAATTATGTGATTACGAATAATGCGACTATAATGATCATTGCTTATATACATGTGTATATTGTGAAAAAACTTATTCGAGCCACGTGTCACGCATTTAACGCATCGCGTGTCTCCGCGCTTTTCCGCGCGACAAAATTATCGTTCTTTCTTACCCTTTTATCGATTCGACGTTAACGAAGGTATTTTACATTTCTGTCTAAATACATTATAATTATGAACTGACAAAACGGTGTATTATTAGTTCAGCGTTATTGTACTCGTGTATGACGACTAAATAAATTCAAATTTTTTGCGTTTTAGCTGTGTAATTATCCATTTGTACCTAGTTTAATGTAACGTTTAATGTTTTTTCAACACGCCACATTAATGTATAATTTTTATGTTCGACGACTCATTCAATTTACAGAAATTTACGTCACGAGTTTATTAAAAATGAACCATTAATATTCTTAAAAAAAAAAAAAAAAAAAAAAACACAATAATAACGTTAAAAAACAGATAAGTGAAGCTATCATTCTATTAGCATACGATATCGCTTTAATATCAAGCGCTGTTTTGATATATATATTTTCGCCATTCGTATAGACACATACACACATACACACAGTCGTCACGACCTTTTTTTACACAAAGCCATATCGCGTTTCAATGGAAACGTTCGAGAAAGCCCAGAGATATGAATAATCCTTACGTTATAACTTTGTTTATACAAGCGGTAGCGGTAGGTATTTATGTGTATGTAGAAACATTGTGTATACCTATATACGCAAGTAGATTCATGCCGAGTTCGGTAAGACAAAACCTTAACGACATTTTTATGTCAACAGAACTCCGCACGAAACTAAAAAACTATGCTTTTATCAGTTGATCTGCTACGATGATTTCTTATAATTAACAGGTTAAAAGTTTGAAAAATTATTATTTCGTAACGAAAAGAAAAAAAAAATTACGTGCAACAATTTAATATACGTTTATCTGTTATTAGATTATAAATAAACGATCGTTATTTATGCATGCTTCGGTTATTGCACTTGTATTCCGGGGAATGCAAAAATAAAAGACATTTGCCTTCTTCAAAATACTTGTCAGTTTGAAAAGTAAAATTTTCTTTTATTTTTTCAAAGGAAAATTTGAGGACTTAAGTATATAAAGACCGGGTTGAGAGTATGCGAGAAAGAGAGATAAAATGCAGAAAGATTTCGCGTTATTTAAGTTTGATACATATTCAGTGAATTCAAAAACGTCCATTACTTTACAGTCAATGACCCAAGTGTATATATATATACGCATACAGTCGTTCGAAATAAATGGTACAAAAAAATAATACTTCCACTTATTAATTTGACATTATTTTTTGCTTATAAATTTATATTTTTAACAAAAAATTAATTTATCGAAAATTCATCATTCCTCGATAATAAATTATTGAATAATTACCAAAAAATTAAACAACGACCCGTAGGCAAAATAAAAACTAAAAAACTTTATAATACTTTTAATTGTAGCAGCTTTTTTTTTGCAGAAAGAAAAATAGATACAATATAGGATCATGTTAGAAAAAAAATTGAAATTTTCAACGATATTACACAATATGTCAACGTAATTTTCATATTTTTCGCTCTAAATTTTATTGTATCAAAATTGTATATTTTTTATCATCGCACAATGCAAAAAAGAAAATAATTTAAAAAACAAAATAAAATTATATAAAAATTTTATTGTAGGATTATTGCTTTTTGTCAATTTTTGATCGATGGTAACGAAACTCAGCAAGTGCAATAATTCTAAATAAAGTAGGTCTGCTTAAAAAGAAGATAACATTTTTCTAATTTTAAGGAATTAAAATTTTATAATAATTTTGTCAATCATTTAAGTAAAATATTTTATTTATAACAAGAAGTTAAATATTCATTCTTTTTCTTTGTGTGTGTCATAATAATTGGATTTATTATACATAAAGTTTATAAATGATTGTATGCTAAAAAAATTTTTTTTTTACACTTAATTAATCACGTTCTATTATAAGTAATTAATAATTAAGTACACTATGTCTTTACTTGCTTTTTTTTTTGATAAAAGTTCGAATTAAATACTATAAACTAATCCCAATGGTTATGAATTTTTTGTTTAAAATGTTAAACTAAATCTTTAATAAAATTTACGCGTGCACAATTTTATTACCTTATAAATTTAATAAAAAACCTTACATTTTCGTTTCGCCTATTTGTCGCCCAGTCTTTCAAACAAATAATTTTAAATTCGTTGAAATATGTCCGTTACTTTATTTTCCCACAATTCTCTAGTAAAGGGCCAACGGTTAAATTCTCAAGCATCGGGTGGATCGACCACTCGTTCACCTTCGAAGATCATTATTCGAATTGCACGCAAATTACCCATAATCACCGTTCACACGCGTTGTCGATCATAATCGATACTGAAAATTTGTTTTCGTTTCTCGCGGAAATAAGTTTAAAAAAAAAATAAGGTAATAATTTGAAAAAAAGTAAAAGAAAAAATTAGAAGTATACACACTTAATACTCACGAGGCGCAGCGTAAAGACGAAGAGTCTAGCCGACGAAAAGTGTGCAGTCGTCTTCCCGTACACTCTCACATATGCACATGTTCATGTATATATATATATATATATATATATATATATAAATATATATTCGTGTACGGGAGAGCCGCGTGTATAAACTTTCTTTCTTTGTCTTGCAAGGCGCAGAAGTCCTTTTTCCTCTCCCGTATCGCTATGCCGACAATGAGAGACAGAGAGGGAGAAAGACAACGGAGTTCCTTGCCCTTCTCTTTCTCCTTAAACACCGCTGTGCGCTAGCCGCAGCAGCCGCCGTCGTCGCCGCCGCCACCGTCGTCGCAGTCACCGTTGCACGCACACCGATGTGTGATATACGCGAAGCTACAAAACGCTTTTGTATGCAAAAGTATATACTGCAAAGGGCTTGAGTCACACTTTATATTTTTTTATTTAAAAATGTCGATCGAATAAAATCTATTAGAATATTACACGGACATGCAAACGGAAAAAGAAAGGTTAAAGAAAATTCCCGTACTGGAGCCCTTTGATAACTAAATCTCCGCATCTCTTTTTTTCTCTATATTGTACATCTTTCGACCAGTCGTATCTCTCTCTCTCTCTCTCTCTTGCGACGTATCTATACACGCGGTAGACATACGACGCCGGCACCGTCGGCGGCACGCCGCCGCGACTGCGTGTCTCTGCATGCACTATACCATACACGTGCTTTTTCCTGCGCACTGTGTGAAGTTTTATGTCTATGTATATGTGTACGATTGTGCAATTGTATGTGTGAAGGCACGTACCGGCTAACTCCTCGACGACTTTGTATCCAACGACGAAAATCACCGAACAGCTATCCCCCTCTCTCTTCTCTTCGACGCTCCTTTTCCCTTGCGTTTCTCTCTCTCTCTCTCTCTCTCTCTCACTTATTTACTTTCTTCATTGGTACTCGGCTCTTTAAGGGCTAATAATCTCTCCTCTCTTTGTGTATATGCGCGCGTGCACTTGACACACTCGAGAGAGCGACAGGGAAAGATTGAAAGAATGGAAAGGGAGGGTAGTCGAATTACCGCTGCACTGCACTCATATATACATATACGTAACACATGGATGCACAATTGCACATATACACACGCGTAGCCAATTTGACACTTGCCGCTACTTCATTTGTATCGTTGTCGTTGGCCGCCTTTGCAATTACTTTAGTACATGTTTATGTATACACACAACAGCGAGTAAAAAAGAAAAAAAAAGCGGCGCCTATATACTCACGCGTGCTCGACACGCGCCGTGCGCGATCACCGTTTCTTTAAAAAAACTGCATGACACGAGCGCGTATGTATGTGTATGTGTTTGTAAAAAACGGAAAAAAAAAGAACGTAATTTAAAAAAGAATAAGTATATTCTTTTCTTTTTTTTGTTTTTGCTTAATTTCGCCTACGTTTTCTTCCAATACTTTATAACCCGAACTTAATCAATATTAATCGATACCGATAAATATACGAATCTTCAAAATATTTGAAATCAACGTCGTGCAATAGTTATTTTCTATAACTAACGAAGGGACGATCAAGAACTTGTATTGCACGAAGGAAACACTACGAATCTTATTGTAACGTAACATCAGCGACAGCACGCGGAGCCTCGGACTGTTGGGCGCCGAGTGCAGCAACAGTTGCCCAGTTCCGTCTCTCCGTGTGTGCCTTTCTCTTTCTTTCTCTATCTATTCGTCTACCTCTCTCTCTCTTTCTCTCTTACTCTCGCTCCCTCGTTATACAAAAGACACACGGCGACGGCGCGGTAACCGCGTTCTCTCTATATGTATACATATACACGTGTACATACACATATACATGTCGCTTAGCTCGGCGTTCGCGCGTATACAGGCGCCACCTACCCGGCTGACGTAGCTGCCACCGTTTTCATGCCTTTGTGTATGTGTATCGTCTACCTGTATATAACTGCCGAAAAACCGGCTGTGTCCAACATTGAAACAACGGGGGGAAGATCTTGCGGATGACAAAAGAGGATTTGTCTTTTCCGTTTCCTTTTTTTTCTTTTTCGATTTCGTGAACTAATGACGCGCGCCGAAACTTATTATAGTTCCAGTGTGACGTATGAAGATATTAGTTATCGTAGAGAAATAACGTCAATTGACATTTGAAATTTAATTTAATTCAATATGTATATATGCAGAGTCTGTTAATGTCTTTCATATTAAGAAATGAACGTTTTGTTACGAATGGATTTCATTCATATCTGTTCGTTTCAAATGTGTTTTAAAATTTCATTCAGAAAAAAAAAGTAATTTAAAATACATATTTTTGAAATGCAAAGCGTTCGACGATAACTGTATTTATAGAAATGTATTTTTAGGTAAATTTTGATATATATACAAGTAAAAATTGAATTATTGTTTATTAAAAATTAAATTGAATAACGACAACTGTCAATCGTAAGTCATGTAAATTTATATGCTCACTTAGGTATCGTATAACATATATATTACATCCTTTTAATGAATTTTACCAATAAATTTTCTTTAAATTCTATAATTTAATATTTATAATATAATTTTCTTTTTAATTTAATAAAATAAAGTTCGAAAAGTTCATAGAAGCAATATAAAGTTTGCAATGTAATGATAGTTATATATATTTTTATATATCTTTTCTTACGTGTGTCTGACTAGACCCGACGGGTTTCTACTTCAATTAATTTTTATAAATACCTTGTAACATTAATCAAAATAGAAAATTAAACAAATATTTAATTATAATTTGAAACGTTTTTTTTTGTTTTTACTGTTTTTTTCGTATTACTTATTCATATTCTTTCTTTTTATATATCAAAAAATATTAAACTTTTAATATAGAGTATAAAAATATAGTAAAGTAATTCGAATAAACTTAAAATAAAAAATTAAAATGAATGATGACTATAGTAACAATGAAATTTATAATTTTATCTTTATCTTTATATAAATGTAACAAAAAAATATAACTAGTTGATAATTTTGTATTAAATCATCCCAAATTTTTATGAGTATTATCATAATTTTTATTATACGTATAAAGAATAGCGTATAATTTTAAAGTATTTTTATAAACATTAATAACAATTCAAGAGGTGAATGTAAAATTAAAAACTAAACGTATTCTTAAATTTTTTCGTATAAAAAATATTGCTTTATAATGAATTTAACAAGGACGTTTTTAACTTTTATTACAAAATATAAATGAGCATCATGTTATTATTTTTATATTATTTTGAAGTAAGAAAAATACCAACAATAAATAAAAACAGTTGCGAAAAGCGCTTTGATAAAAGTAATGAAAATAGTAATTCAAAATAATAAACGAATATGTATTCTCTGTATTTTTCAGTATTCAATTATTTTCTGTTAAAGAAAATATCTTTCTCATTATAATTGTCTCTTATTCCAAACAGACTTTTCCGGTATAAATCAACTTCATAATAGTGAAAAAGCCTTTTCTTTTAATTTATTTCTTCGATTCAGTAACATTTTTTTTTTTTTTTTTTTTTCAAGCGCAGTATTTATTTCGCTGTATTTTCCGGTAGTTTTTTTTTTTTTTTGCAGTTTTTAAGCTGAGCGGATTAGATTTTTTTTTCGGATATCAAAGCAAGAAGTTCGTCCAAGAAGAATATTTTTACTGTCATTGAATTAAGCGGCAATCAGAAAGTAATTTTCTCGTATAAATTTCTCGGATAGAAAAAAGTAACTGAAAAATTTTAAAATTGTGATAAAGTATTACAATATTAGGCTCGTTAAACTTAATTTGCAATAAAGATCGATGATAAGATAAATGAGAAAACAAAATTTTACTGTATCGTTACCGAAAAATAGAAAAGTAGTTAATCAGACTCATAAACGATTGATCAAAGGTTGATCTAATGTGATCGAAAAGTAAATTTTGAAGTTATTGATATTTTTTTTTTTTTTTTCGTTAATAGATACGAAAATTTAAAATAATCATTAGTGATATTTAACGCATTCATAAATAAAATATTCAAATAACTTGTTTACGTTTGTTTATGAAAGTTTAACGCTTTTATATTTTTATCGATACATCCATCGATCGATTTCTAATATTCACTCTATATATATATATATATATATATATATATATATATATATATATATATATATATATATATATATATATATATATATATTAATTCATAAAAATTGGTTTTTTTAAAAAAAACAATTGATTAATAAAATAATTTAAAATGATTTCGTAAAACTTTATAAAAAATAATTTGTTTATGTTTTGAGTATGAATGAAAAAAAAAAAAAAAAAAAAATAGGACGGCTCTTTAAAAATTGATAGCTTGCAAAATTATTGATCATCGTTGCGCGTCTAACACCAGACATCTATAAATACATATCTTTTAAAATAAATGATATTATCGAAGTCTAGTCTAAAAGGTGACGATCGATTAAGGTGATATACAGGTGAAAAATATAATTATTCATCATCTCATCGTTTAACGCATTCACATGCTTTATTTGACCATTTTTCATTTCCAATTAATTCATAATAATCGATGTTAATTATCAAATATAAATATCTGTACTCTACGCGAAATTATCACCATAATTAAAATCGCACACAATCTTCGATTACAGTTCGTCATTCCTACAATCGACGCTTTATTTTCATTTTATGTTACCAAGTGCGCAAAGGCAAAGATAAAAAAAAATAAAAATAAAATAAAAGCATCCGACAGGTGAATGCAAAGCTTTGATCGTTCGATGTCGCGCTCTTCGATACGTGATAAGACATGACGTTAAATTTCTGATCAGAGACACATAAGGGCTTCCCTTATTTATAGAAACCTCGTCAAGGCTGCGATCAGAGATGTAACGTATCGCGCAGTCTGATCGTCTTCCGATCGAGTGAACTTTCGAGAACTGTGCTAATTATTTATTGTTTGTCATTGAAATTTATAGCTTTTAAGTTTTTCGCTTGCGGTAAGTTTAATTAACCATGCATGAAGCGATTGCGTAAACGATTGCGCTGCGAGTATCTGCATTTGTAAAATAATAAATATTTAGCCAAATCGATGATGCATTATCGTACGGTAAGGTAATTGAAATTTTTAAACTTAATAGTGAATACTGATTGATTACGCGTATAGGTTTCATTTCTTTTTTCAAATTGAAAATCTTTTTTTTTTTTTTTTTTTAAATATTCAATCGTTTATTTTTAAAGTAATTATTAGTTATTATTAGCAGCCTTCCTACAATTTTTTCTGGTTTGATATCAATAAAAGTATTTTTATTTATGTTAAAAAGTAAAAATATGCAGAAATCATAATTAATTAGTGCACTAATACAGTGTACTGCGTTTATCATAAAGTTTCATTAATTGAAATTTGAGCAAACCTTACAATAAAGCTTCGGATGAAAAAAAAACTTCCGTTCTTAATTAAATTGTATCATGCTGCAATAGTAAAACTAGAAATTTCACAAAGTTACTAATTATCGTATATCACGAGAGCAATTTATATGAGCAATAAATTCAAAACCATTTCACATCAAAAGCGATTTGATTGAGTTTTTGAATCATTTCCAATTTTGATTTATTTTATCGAAATGTGAATGTGAAATATATTAATCAGAAATTTGAACGTGGAATCTATTAGTAAAGATTGATTATTATATGTTATCAATTTTTTGATAAGAGATGCATTTAAAATTTAAACAAGACTGAATGCAACTGATGTAAATCTAATTGCATTCATTGATTTTCAATAATAATATTTGTATTAATCAGTCAAAATGAAATGAGCTTTAACCGGCAAAGAAAACATGGATATTTATATTTTCTATCAATATTCAACTATAGAATTTTAATTAAAAATTCTATTGTAGCTTTTTTAATGGATCATCGTGATAAGCTCCTCATATACATATATACATTTCCTCACTAACACTTACACAACGCTCGATAAAGCAGAAACTCTTCGGAAGTTCATTTCCTCCCGAAGCGACCAAGTTGGGGTTCTCCCTTCCTCTCTTACTCCCTTCTCCGCGTCCTCGCTCCAGAAGAGTCTCTTCCCCGTGCGTAGCGCACTGCGCGCGGATGGATTTTCGATGTGTGCTCGCAATGGTGAGATACTGCAATATTGTGTCAGTGTGAGTGGTTGGTGCGGCTCGTTCGTTGCTCTTTTTTGGGAATACCAACGCGAAACGAATCCTTATAGTTCATCTTTTTATTTATGAAATAAAAAGAAAGAAATTTGAATTTTTAACGAAGGATTTTTAATCCCTGATAAATTATGGCATCGCTTAGCGGCTTCGTCGAATTTTTCCAAAAAGGAAAAGTAAGTTTTTTATTTTAGTGCATTTTCATTTGACTTATAACCTCCAAATTTGTTTATCGACCTTGGAATTTTTATGAATTAGAAAGGTGAACTTGTACCTGTATCTATACGTATTTTTTAATTATGAAAATTTTTATACTGATTTTTTTACCGTTACGTTATTTACAATTAATTTAATTGACTTTGTTTTCATATTTACTTTTATCTTTCATATTGTAAAAATAGGAATAGATAATTTACTTTTTTTTAGTTGAATAATTATTCAATAATTAATATTTGATTAACAGACTTTCCGTCCTAAAAAGAAAATAACTCATGGAACTATGCGATATTCTTTATATAAACAAGCACAAGCTTCATTGAATTCTGGAATTAATTTAAGAGCTGCTGTTAAATTACCACCTGGAGAGGATTTAAGTGATTGGATTGCAGTTCATGGTATAAATTTTTTACTTTCATAACTATTTATTAATATATAATTTTAAAACGTTGAAAGCAAACTTTTTGTGTTTCATATAATAATAGTCTATTAATAAAAAGTAATTGGTTAGTGAAAACTTGTATAATTTTTAAATGTTCTGATTTTTCTGCTAATAGCAAGTTAATTTTAGAATATGGGTTATTCAATTACTATGGTTCAATTATTATTATATAACCATAGAACTATTTTATATATCATATACTATTTTAAAGTGTGTATATTACTTTTTTAATAACAAAATTAAATGAATATTTTTGAAACATGCACAATTTTATTTTAATACGATTTTATTTAAGCATATTATTTTTAAAAAATTTGTAAGCACTAAAAAGATTTTGAATTAAATGTTAATTTTCTCATATCAATTAATAATTATCATTGTTACTTGTAGTTGTGGATTTCTTCAATAGAATTAATCTCATTTATGGCACAATATCTGAATATTGTGACTCAACTTCCTGTCCAACAATGAGTGGTGGTGCTCGCTTTGAATACTTATGGGCAGATGGAGAGAAATATAAAAAGCCAACACCTTTGCCAGCTCCACAATATGTCTCTTTATTAATGGACTGGATTGAATTTCAAATAAATAATGAAGCTCTCTTCCCAGTGTCAACAGGTATTAATTTAAAATTTTTTTTACATTTTATTATTTTATTACCTTGAAAAATTGTTGAACATAATAAACCAAATTTATTAATCTTTTTTAATTATTTTGTTTATTATTTTATGCGCAGATATACCATTTCCCAAGACTTTTATACCATTGTGCCGAAAAATCTTAACAAGACTGTTTCGAGTATTTGTCCATGTTTATATACACCACTTTGATCGAATTGTTGCAATTGGAGCAGTAAGTATTTTCTTTTATAGAAAAAAACTTTTAAATAAAATGAATGTTTTTAAAATTTGTTCTTATTCTACAGGAAGCCCATGTCAATACATGCTACAAACATTTTTACTATTTTGTAACAGAATTTGACCTAATTAATCGCAAAGAATTAGAACCTTTAGCTGAAATGACATCAAGAGTTTGCAAAGACTCAGTACCTTCAAGACAATCGACAGAACCTGAAAATGCTCATAGTAGATAGTTTATCCAAATTAATTTGAATTATAAATTCAAAAAATCGTGCGTTTTATGCATCACAATGATAGATATTATTATAATGTGCTTATATATATTGAGTCTCTCACAAATGAAGTTTGTATATATAGTTAAGCATTTTATTTTAAAATTCGTCACAACTATTGACTATTGTAGAAAGTTTTTTCTACTTAGTGATTTTATGCATCGTTTACATGTGAATGATAATATACTGATGTGCATTTGATAAAGTATAAATGAAAGTTTGTAATTTTTTGATATATTATAAGATCTTTTGATCTATACTGCAATTGTATGTAATAAGGAAAAATATTATATTTAAGCTAATATTCTAGTCAGTATTAACTGTTTTTATTTAGATTATCTTTATTGGGCATTTTTTGTGTGACATAATTTAATAAATTTAAATGTTAATAAACTTAATGTTTTAATGAAGTATAATAAATTCTTACTTATTTTTGGTAAAGGAAAAAACTTTTTTATTGTATTGTATTTGAAATTATTTACAAGAATATACAGTGAAAAAAAAAGTAATTTGACTTTTTATTATTAGAATAATTTTAATGATGTTTAACAAATATTCATTGATATTTTTAAGTTATTTAATTCGGCCAAATTAATAATTTAATAACAGTATATGAGAATGACATGGTGTACCTGTTGTAAAATTAATTTACTACATGAATTGATTTAATATAATTTTTTCAAATTCATTGTTCTAGTAAACAATAATAGTTTTAGCAATTTTTCCTGAAATAGTTTACAATCTGAGCCTGTACATATAGCTTCGAATGTTGTTATAATCAGATAGATTTTCAACTGGACCAACTGCTGCAATAACTGGACATTTATCATAGATATATTTCATTCCAGTTTCTTGAATTGTACTAGATGTAACACTCTGTAAAAAAATTAATTTTATATTAAACAAAAAATGTATTATTTTTCTTTTTTAAAGTTCGGTAATTAGCAAAATTTGACAACTAATTAACAATTTAATAATCATTGTATAATTTAACAATATATATAAAATTGGTTTCTGATAGTTGTGACAGTTTTTCCATTGTTTCTTTTGTTCATAAAAAATATAAAAGTAATAAATTTTATTAAATTTATTGATAATATCTTACCTCTATTCTAGCTTCAAGCTCATGAAGCGGAATTCTGCGATCGTAACAAAGCATTTGCCGGCCAATATCTTCACAAACGGCAGTGGTTCCATCTAATTGTAGAAGCATATTTGTTTTCAAAATATTTTTTGCTCGATTAACATCTTTCTCTGTTATTGAAGTACATATATTCATCCATTCTTGTTGAATATTCCAGACCATATCTTCGCATTGCATTGGTTCGCATACAAAGTATACTCCCCATAAACCAGTATCCTAAAATAAAATAAATGTGGAAATTTTTAGTCGAATACAAACATTTTTTTATAGTTTAGAAAACAAAATTGTATAATTAAAATAATTTTTTTAATTATATAAATTAAGGAAAATTTACACTGTTGATATACATATTATATTTATATCTGTTAAAAGTAAAATTCATAAAATTTTATTTTACGTGAAAATTTGTTATAGAAGTTTTCAATTATAAGAAAATTAATATTATTAATAAGAAACAGAATACATGAAAATGAATCTAATGACATTTATATTTGATTATATTAAAATAAAAATGTAATCAAAACTATTTTAAATTTTCATAAAAGTAAATTTTAAATTAAAATAAATCAATACCTTATAACAAGTGTTGAAGCTTTGATAGCTATGGCATAATTCACCAGATGCAGCTATTCTAGCTAAAGTTGTAGCGTTATTTCCGCCACCACCTTGACTGCGATCCCAAGCACCCATTAAAGTATTTGCCACCATCAAAGGAATGTTATCGGCTTCCGTCCATCCAGCTCCTATAAAAAATTTAAAAAAGATTTGTATTCATACGTAGATGCAAACTTTTATATTACAATAATAAAATACTTTTAAAATTAGTCATCGATTAAATACCAATGAGCGTTCTTTTACATTTTCAAATAGTATAATAATTATATACATACACATATATATATATATATATATATATATATATATATATATATATATATATATATATATATATATATATATATTAGGAGGAAAATATTTAAAGAAAATAACTTTTTAATTTTTCTGAATTTATAAATTGACTGTTTATAAAATTAAACAATATTTTATAAAAAAGTTAATTTACTGCTAAATATGAATTTCTTTTTATATTAATATATAAAAAAGCTGTAGTTTTAATTTAGTGTTTATATAAATTTTTTTTTATGTGAATCAGATATTAGATTATATTACTTTTACGAAATTGCACTGTAAATAATTAATAAGAAATTTAAATAACCTTCAACAGCGATAGCAACGTGTGCAAGAGGAATTGAATCGTCGCGAACTCGAATTTCTGAACCGGTGTAGCGGCAGGGCATGTGAATATCCGGAATTTTATCGTAGTGAGGTCCAGTCATTTTTCCAAAGTGCTCCTCTGCTAATTGAACTAGCTGCTGGTGATCAACACCACCTGCTCCGGCAAGGACAAATCTGTGGAATAAATATATATATTTTTTTTTGTAAAAAAATAATTTATTTTTGTAATAATTTTAAATAAAGATATTAACATCTTTAATTGAAATTTTTTTTATATGACATTTAATCATTTAATAATTTAAAAAATAAATATTTAAACGTAAAAATTGTTTTAAAAAATTATATTGCTAAAAACCAGTAATTTGAATTACCTCGGTGGACCATAGTTATTCTTTACATAAGTAAGAAGATCATTTCTTGAAATAGATCTAATATTTTCCGTTGGTCCAAGAATTGTTCTTCCCAATGAAGTTCCTTGATAAGCAACTGAGTGCAAGTGATCAAAAACTACCTCTTGTAAATTTGTTTCCACTTCTTGCATTTCTCTTAAAATGACTCCACGTTCTCTTTCGATTTCACTTTCACCTAGTTTTGAATTCTGAATAATATCACTTAAAATCTCAACAGCTTTTGGAACATCTTGTTTTAAACACTTGGCATAGAAAACTGTCTGTTCCCGACTAGTGTAAGCATTCAAATGAGCACCCATGTTTTCAATTTCTAGCTCAAGATCAGTTTGTGATCTTTTAGCTGTTCCCTAGAAAAAAAATATTAAGATGATTTTAAAACTTATTATGTTAATGATAATACAAAGTATTCAACAGTATATAGTCTTTATTAACACATTAACAATAATATTTAAAAATTTAAGTAATGATTATTTTCATTCTTATATTAATAAGTTTAATCAATCAATAAAGTATGAAATCCTAACTTAAAAGTTTTGAAAATTAAAAATTTAAAATTATAAAATCAAATATTTTTATTATTCAAAAATAATGTAATAAAAAGTATACCTTGAAAGCCATGTGTTCCATAAAATGAGCCACACCATTGTTTTCCTCTGTTTCATATCGACTTCCTGCATCAATCCAAAGACCTACAGTGGCTGTAGCTGCACCGCTGTCTTCACTGGCTACTCGCATGCCATTGTCTAGAGTTGAAGTTTTGGTAGGTGGTTGATTTATAAGTGTTTCTTTAAGAGAAGCTGCAGTTGATCTCCATTGTTTAGAAACCTAAAAAAAAAAAATATAAATGTAAAATATCTTCACTTGCTAACAAAACATATAGTAATAATTGATAACTGTGGTGGATAAGCTTAAATATCTTAGGTTAGAAAAAATTATATTTATTTTATCTTCAATAAAATAAGTATAAAATAAGATAAAGTATTTATATAAGTAAAAATGAATAAATGTTAATTATAAATATTGTTATAAATAAATAATTTACATAAAATCAAAGAAATTGTGCTGCATTACGTAAGGAATGTACCGTCAAAAACTTTTTATTATTTGCATTTTTTAACACTGTATAAAGCTTTAATTTTTCATGAATTCTAATACAGAAGATTTTAACTGTATAAGGATATGTTAGGAAGTGAACAATTGATTAACAAACCTTGAAAAAACCATTTTTATTTGCGTATTTCAGCAGAGCTGAATTAATTTTTAGCAGACGAGTCGCCATTTTTGTGCCCAAGAAGTCAGCCGCCAACACATGCGCACAATTTTCGTTCCTGTTAAAAAAAGAAAATACGTATTCTAATCAGTTTTATGACGGTCATACTTAATACTGACGGACAATTTTTGCTACGCATGTATTGCTGACTATACGTTTATACGATTTTTTCATTTTCATAGAATTATTTTTATATACATAGATAAAATTGTTTTATTGTTTGGTTTAGTTGTGTTTTACTTTATTAAAGTGAGCAATCGTGTGAAAATATGAGTGCAAAAAATTTATTACGCAATTTTTACATTACTTTTTCGTAAAAATGATGTATATTATAAATTTATTATAAGCAAAACTTATTTTGTTTTGATGTAAAAAGTATAAAAGTTTTATCCTAGAAAATACTTCAATAATCTACAGGTATTTTATTTTTTATATTTTTTAATAATTTTGTCTTATATTTTTCATAAGTTAAATCAAAATATCTATTTTTAATTTGATAATTATTTGACATTTTGTAGTTTACAAATATGTCATCTTCTGAAGCAACAAAGTTTAGTACACCTTTACCAGCAGATAAATTACCAGAATGTTGGAACCAAGAAGAACGAATGAAATCTTTATTTGCTCCTTTTCGTAATCGGACTGCTAATCCTGAAGATTGGAATTCCAAATATAAATTTTGGAACCAATTTATAAAAAGTTGGGCAAGTTATCATGCACGCTGCAGTTTTACATTAACAGATTTAAATGCTACTTTTAAAAGAAATGGCTGTACAGCTTTATGTTTGCCAACAGTTTTGCAAGAACTTTATAAGTAAGATCAAAATTATTTTTAGAAATAAAATATAATACTTATATTTTTATTTTTATAATTTTTTATTTTATTTTAATTTAATAAAAATTTGTTAAGTTTGAACTTAAAATCAAGATTTTAAAATTATAAATTTTTTAAAAGGTAAATTTTACTTATTTTGAATAATAATAATAATTTATTTACATTTTATGTAAACAGAAATGGTGAAATCATAATGGAATCAGATTTTTTAAAAGAACCTAGCAGTAATTGGATTGGTTGGACTGCTGATTTATTTATAAAAAAACCAATTTCTTGGTCTTTTTCAAAACTGAAAAGTTATGTATCAGAACCAGTAATTGAAACTGATGTAAAATATATTCATCTTGCAACTGTAAAAGAATTAGGTGAATTAATATTATCTACAATTGACAGTAAAAAGGAAAATGCACTCTTGTCATTGTCAGAATTAATTAATAGTTGTATAGAAAAAAGTAGTAATAATAGAATTACAGAGGATAATATCAAATTGGCGTTAATTTGGCTAAGGCATACTAAAAAAGCAGTGTTTAGAGATTGCCAAGAAAACAATAAACATGATTTACTTGTAAAAATTTCTCCAAATGGTGCAAAAGAAGTAACAGAAGTAGATGAAGGAATTCATAAATTAACTCAACAAGAAAATATGCTGGTTAAAAATATTGAACAATTAGAAATTGAAAGAAACGAAGTTATATTAAAAGCAAAGTCTTCATTAGCAAGCGGATTAAAACAAGTAGCAAAAAGTTTTCTAAGAAAGAAACATGAATTAGATAGTTGTATCGAAAAGCGAAATGCTGCGTTACATAATGTACAAAGACTTTTAGCTAGAATACATGATGCTCGTTATGACACAGATACATTAGCTGCATACAAAGCTGGTTGTAATGCTCTGAAGAAGTTTGAAGATGTCGGTTTAACAGAAGACACAGTAAAAGATACCATGGATGATATGTCAGAGGTATTAAATATTACTTAAAATTTATTTTCATTGAATAAATTATTAATTTAAAAATGCAAATATTTACAAATTTAATCTTAATTTTATAATATTAATTTATTTTTAATTTAGATTCTTGAAGAATTAAATGAAGTACAATCTGTCATGTCTCAACCTGTTTCTATTTCTGAATCAGACTCTGAATTAGAAAAAGAGTTAGCAGAAATAATGGGAACTGCTTGGACTATTTCAAATGAAGGAGAAAAGAATAAAAATGAATCGTTTAATTCCACTGATTTACCAAGTTTGTCAGAATTACATTTACCTGGTAATACTAAATTTATTATAAATGGTTATTAACAGTGTATTTCATACTTTATATTCAAAACACTTTGAGTTACTTTCTGTATGTGTTTATTTTTAGATTTACCATCACCTAAAAACAAGATTTTTGTAAAACCAGCACAAACATTTTAAATATAAAGGGACCTAACAAAAGCAGAAAAAATATTCAGGTAAATCATAATGTTGTTATAAAAGTTTTAATTTTCATTATTCATTAAAAAATGAACCGTCAGTCTAAAAGTAATGTTTAATTATTAAATAAATTACGTTTTATTATCATTAAAATTTCCATAAAATTTATATAGTATAATTTTAGAAAATTTAAAATTTTAAATAGTATTTTAATTTTTTTTTTAATTTTATTTATTTATTCATTTTTTAATAATTTAAAAATATGTAAACATTTTATAATATTTGAAATACAGCTACAACAACTATAACATTTATGAACAAGCAGGGAAAGGTTTGTCATTTTCTAAATGAAGAATCACATTTTGTATCCATTCAATGTGACTGGACACACTTGTATATAAAGCATACATCAAATTTTGACATGTTCCTGGTGTACCTTTATCTTTTAAACCAATTCCTGCACTTAGAATACCTCTAAGGTACCACTGATTATTTGTTTTAAATACTAGACCACTGCCACTGATATGATCGCATAATGTACCTATAAATAAATTATAATTTTATTAAAAAGAAAACTTATTCTTAATTTTGCATTATATTTCATTAAATATATTTTCATGAAATTTTCTAAATATTTTTAATAATTTTAAGTTTATGAATAAAGCATTTTCAAATCTTGTATAGAACTTGTCTAACTTTAAAAAAAAAAAAAAAAAGAATACTTAGTTTTTTAAATTTGTTTCGATGAAAATTCTTTTATAAAATCTTTTTAATCATTTAAAAACTATGTACAAACCATTGTCAGATTCTGCACAGAATTTGTCTATTGTAATATATTTTTCACTCTCTGAGACAGCACTACTGAATTTGCATATATTTAAGGGAACATATTTCATCGTACTTGATTGTAAAATAGAGCTTATTTGTCCAGTTTCCGTCCATCCAAAACCAACCACTCTACCAGAATTTTCAATTTCTTGTCCTGTTTGATTACTAGTTATATTTTGATCAAGAAGAACTGGTTTTATTAAAGAATTAAGTATAAGAGGCTTTTCAAGTTGTAAAATGGCTATGTCGTAGGCATAATTTCCTACTGAACCTTTATAATTACAAGGTATAAAGACATTTTTTACCTGAAAAATAAAAAAAAATTAATTTTTGAATTTTTTCCTTTTTATAGTAATATTTTTGTAATATTACCTTGGCTTTTTGAACAACTTCAAAATCGTGATTTTCAAAGTCATAATCTCTAAAAATATTGCTAACAGCTACATAATAATTTGATGGATTTCTCATTTGGCTTTTCGCCTCATCGTAAACACAATGAGCGGCAGTTAACAATAAATTATCTTGGATGATAACAGCATTACATATGAATCTTTTTTCGTTGCCTTTAGCTTCATACAAAGTTCCATGCCATGGGAATTCGGAAATGGCTGCTGGTTTTCCATTGATTATTAATGGAGTAACATAATCAGTTGCAACTATTCCACATACTACATAAAAATTGCAAAATAATTCTAATTTTTTTTTTTATTATAAGTTAATTTGATATTTCAATTTGTATTTATAGGTGTAATATATTAGAAATTTTAAATTATTTTCGAAATCTGATCGTGAATTTTTAAATTGCTGTTGAAGTTTCTCAAGTTCAATAATTTTTATTTCAAATTTAATTTTAACAAATAAATTATAACTTTGATTATAAGAATAGAAAATACTCGATCGGATTTACAAATAATTTTAAAAAGATATTAAAGATTATTTAAGGTTTAAATCATAATTTTTCATATTAATTTTTTTTCTTGAATATTTAATATAATTTATTATTGTTAGTTTAAAATATTTGAAAGCTAACAATTTAAATAAAAAAAGAAGAATCCCTTAGTAACTTTGTAGTTTTAACGTTGTGTAAAAAACATCATTGTTTGTATGCCAATTAGATACATTTAATATATTCAATCACACTCGACGTGGATTGATTATATAATGTTTATTTAAGTACTTCTTCATTATTAATTAAAGAAGAAGTACAACATTTATTATAGAATATTAATTAGTTTATTCAAAATAGACATTTAAAAATATTTAATAACCGTAATCTTTATGTGCTGAGTAATATTATTTAGTCAAACCAAATTATATTAAAATACTGGTTAAATTTTAATTTAAAAATTGCTAATAGAAATCCACAACACTTATACATTAACTTTTTATCACGATGCATAACGCAAATATTTCCTCGTTTATATTAGATCGATAAGAAAGACGTTTAGCAATACTACTCTAGGCGGAAAATAAAAATTATAATTATAAATATGCTTTTATGCTTAATTGTGCTTTATGATTTTTCACATATAAAACTAGATTTTTCGCGATACTATGTTTTGATCGAACATCGATATTTTTTTTATTGGAAAAAAGTTGCGCTTTTATACGTTACGAAAAAGAAAAAAATTGGTATAAATATTTTTATAATTTTAACGATGTTTATGTAACAGAAATTTTTATTTCAAATTAATAGCTATTTTATCGTAAAATTACGTATGTTTTCATGTAGATATAGAACACGTAAGCTAAAATATCACAAAAGCTCGTCTACCGTAAGCTGTATCCTAAAGATCAAGTGCTATTTTCTTACTCATAATTACGGCTGATTTTTTAATAAAATATAAAAGCACTTTTCATTAAAATGTAAAATTGAAAAATTTTCAAAAAAAAAAACAATTTGATTAGGTATGAAAAGAGTTTGAAAATAAATTTTATATTAAAGTTAAGTTAAATAACTTACCGGACAGTGCAACAGTTAACTTGACAGCAAACATCTTGCCTCTCGCAATCTAAGAATTCGCGAAGCAATAAAGTACGAGGAAAACGAACGATGCCAACATCGTCGTTTCTTGTCGGCTTTTAAATCGCGTTCCATCTCTCATTTCTATGATACATTATAAAATCCTTGAGAAAACAGCGAGGGTGAAAATAAAAAAAAAAAAAAAAAAAAAAAGAGGAGAAGGAGGTAAATGTATCCAACCTTTTTTTTTTATTTAGAATTTTAAAGAGGGGAAAAAAAAAAAAAAAAAAAAAATCGGTTCCGATCTGGTTTCATCATCGCACGCGCGTGATTTTCATTATACACGGGTTGATTATTCGTATGCACAATGGAAGAAGAATTATTGAGCGAATCGAGAAAAGATTTGCAGTAATTATAGGTGTTAAAAGTAATAGAAAAACTTCGTTGTTGAGTCATCGTATATATTGGATAAACATATGTATGCGATGTTTACATTATCGATCGATTTAATGCGTAAAATTAAAGTGCGCTTTTTGTAAAAAAGAAAATTTGTTTGTCCACTTCTTAACGTTTAGATACCGAGAATTGTTCATCGTAAACTTTAAAGTTTTCTTTAAGATTACAAATAATCGTTTCGTTTAAAATTCATCGAAAATTTTAATCGCATCAGTACTTCTTTTAACGTAACTTTATGAAATCTTTTATTTTCCTATAACAGTATATTTTTGTTTCATAAGTTGTTATGTATATTTACTATAAATCGTCATTTTCATTAAATTAGTATGAAAATCTTGAATTAACAGAGGTTGAATAGGAGAAAAAATATATTCCTCAAGATAAATAATTTTATCATTTATTGAACTTTCATCTTCATTTATTAAAAATTGAAACAATGAATCGTCAGTCTTTGAGCAATGACTAGTTTTTACATGAATTATTTTTATTTATTGAGCTTGATATTATAATAAAATATATATTTCTTACCGAAAAAACTGTATATAAATATAGCGACCTAAACTTTTTTTTTTTTTTTTTTTTTATTCATAATACGCCTGTAATAAATTTATTTATTCCGCTAAATGAAATTTAGAAAACTTGATAAATTTTGCAATTTTTTTTTTCGTTAAAGGAGAAAAAATGATGGAACATTTTTATAGTTGTTTAATTTACGAACATATAGGGAATGGCTTGTTGGTTTCTAAACGAAGAATCACGTCTTGTATCCATTCAATGTGACTGGACACTCTTGTATATAAAGAATATGCATAACTATCACAAGTTCTTACTGCACCCAATGTCGTTGATCCAATTCCTACACTCACGATACCTCGAAGATACCAGTGGTTATTCGTTTTAAATACTAGGCCACCGCCACTGTCGCCGTCGCATACAGACGAACCTGTCGATAATACATAACAACTTCTTTTAAAAATAACTCTTAATTTATGAAATCTGTTTTTAACCGTTTTTCGATAATTCAAAAAAAAAAATGTATGTACGAACCGTTGCTGTATCCTGCACAGAACTTGTCTATAGTAATATATCGTTCGCTATCAGAGGCAATACTACTTGATTTACATACGTTTAAAGGAACATATGGCACTGTAATTGCTTGTAAAATGAAACTCGAGTCACCCTTTGCCGTTCTTCCAAAACCAGCGACTCTACCGTAATTTCCAAGCTCTAATACCGATTGATCGCCAGCTGCATTTGTTTCAAGGCATATTGGCATCAATAATGCACTAAATACAAAAGCCCTCTCAATTTCCAATATAGCTATGTCACTGGCATAATTTCCTTCAAGACCTAAATAGTTACAAGGGGTAAATATACGTTTTACCTATGAAAGATTAAGCAAAAATAAATAAATTAAGATTTTTTAGGTATTATAAAATTTTATAAAATAAAATTTTAACAATATTTACCGCGGTTTTCTTAACCACTCGTAAATCATGAAATTGATAGTTATAATCTCTAAAAATATTGCCAACTGCTATGAAAAACTTTGATGGATTGTCCACTTGCTTTCTCACCTCGTTGTAAACGCAGTGTGCAGCGGTGACCAATAAGTTATCCTTGATGATAGTAGCTCCGCAAATGAATTGTTTCTGATCGCCCTTTGTTTTGTATAAAGTTCCATGCCATGGAAATTCGGAAGTGGCTGCTGGTTTTCCATTTACTATTAATGGTGTACCAGAACCAGTTGCAGCTATTCCACATACTACAGAAACATTGCAAAATAAGATGTACATAAACTATCTCTTAATCAATTAATTATTAATAATTATCTTTTTTTTTTTCTTCTTCTTTTTTTTCTACTTTGTGAGAAAATTACAAAGTGTTATTATTTACCCGCATAAATGAAAACAGAGATCAGGAAAAGAGAGGAAAATAAAAAAATTATTAATTATCATGCACTTATAAATAAATGTTATTTATTAGTATAAATTAATTTTGATAGTGTGTTGAGTTTACAGACATTTTTTAATTTTATCAGATTATCAAACATTTCTTCGAAATTTAGAATATTGTTTATCTATGATATAAATTATTTCGAGACTTGTATGTTATTATAAAATTTATATTATAATAATACTGATTTTGAGTAATAAATAAATATATTTATGTAAACATTATAATCGTATGAATTACTTTATATTATAATATAATTGTCTGTACATTTGAATCTCAAGTTTAAATATTGTTAGACTCAACCGACTTAAAGAAAATCGGCCTCATATTTTTGCCAGAGTTATTATCGTTGTACTTTAATCGATTTCAATGAACTTTAAGCTTGCCTTTAATTTGAAAATATTATCTTTTCATAATTATCTTTTTCATTTTTTCTCCCATCAATAAAATTGATATTAATTTCAGTTACACTTTTCTTGACGACTTCGGTTTTGTAATTAAAATTAGGCTTTGTCATTAGTTTTGATAAGGGACAGACTAAATTACAGGTTTCTTTGAGAGTTAAAAAGTTCCCATGACTATAAATATTTATTATTATCGAACCTGATACGCATTTAATTGGTTTGGGCTCCCATTCTCCATTTCTGTTACATCTGATATTGTCTCTTTTCGTGAGATCCGACGTGTCCTGGGTATAGCTATTTCTACAGCTCAATTGAGCCGAGGTACCTGGTACAACTGGACTATCGCAAGACACCCATGTATCACCGTACGAACACCTAGCTTCCCTTTCTGCAGAGTTAATCGCTGGACAGCGGATTTCTAAAACAAAAAAAAAAAAAAAAAAACAAAAAAAAACAAAAAAAAACATACGTTCGTTAATCAAGCTCGACAGTTTTCAATTAGTTTCGGCTTGTTTCTTTAAACGATGAAAAAGTATTCGATAAAAAAAAAAAAAAAAAACCGAAAATATCGAGTATACACATACCGACGCATTTAGGAAAATGTGACCAAAGTCCTTGGAGTCCGCAAAATACGTTGGCACTGTTTGCTTTGGTATCGTTAATCTTATAGCCCTCGTTACAGCTGTACACCAATTGAGTGCCCGGCTCGAGATAACCAACGCCGTTTGGTACGGAGCAATGATCGCGGTTGCCGCATTGGCTTCTTTCTATTTCGTATACACCGTTCTCGGGTTGCGGAGGCACCTCGCACGACTCCTTTACGAGAGGCGGTATCGAGGTGGGCCTCGACGTAGGTCGCGTCGGGGTAGGTCGCCACGGCGACGGAGGTCTCGTCTGCGATGGTTTCTGCGTCGGTCTTGGTTTGTTCGTGTTGTAAGGATCGTCCGGGATGCGATCGGGCTTCGAGGACTGCGAACTACCGCACATTGTGATGTCTTCGTCGGAGCCGTCCGCGCAATTCGGCACTCCGTCGCATTTTTTGTCCTTGTCGATGCAGGCTCCGTAATTACACCGGAAGGTATAAGATGTGCAGCTTTAATGAAAATTTTATTTTTAATTTTTAATTTTTTTTTTTTTTTTTTTTTGTTTTTTTATCTTAATTTTTAATTCAGTTTTTTAAATTTTTTATGGTTGTATTCGAAAAAATAAATAAAATTTTTACCTCATTTATTTTGAGAAAAATGCTAATGATATTACAAGTATACGTGTTATTGACGAGTAATGATTGCATTTTCGATAAACATATGTTACAGGAAAAGATTAAGATTTAAAAGCAATTTTGTAAAAGAAAAAAGAAAAAAAAATAATCAATTAATAGTTTAATCGACTGACTAGAATTTATTTATTGTAGATAACTCTACACTTCGATGTTAAATTTTTGTGGTTGAAAAAAAAATTTTTGTTACCTAATTGTGATATATTGATGATGGTTATGAATTAATGAATTTATTTAATTGACATGTTTAATTCATTTGCAGGAATTAAATTGCACAAAATTAATATGATTTATGAAACTTACGATTGTGAATACTTTGAAATATAATATTAGAGATATAAATTTATTTACATTTATTAAATTATACATAATTCAAAAAAAAAAAATAAAATAAAATAAAATAAAATAAAAATAAAAAAAATCTATAAAATGTTAATAGATTAAATTCTATGTCTCGCGTCCAACTAAAC